>CM062816.1:1858908065-1860108065 GCA_031772625.1 Pinus tabuliformis
ATGATTTAATTTTGACAAACAACTGCTAGGGGGCAAGTACTCTAAATGGATCGTTATCTGCAAGAGTTCGACTGATTTGAGAATCCCAGTCTAAAGAAATCCTTAGTTTATTTTGCGGAATTGATGTGTGATTTCCCGCGTGCTGACACAGAAACTGTGGCAGAGGAGTCCATTGCGGACGAATCTTTGTTTCTTATCAGTACTTTAGATTCGTGATACGGGATATAATCATCTATCTCCAAACCCAAACCTTTCGGCCTGAAGCTTCAAAGTCGGAACGTCGAAAAATTCGTTTCAATCCCAGCAATACAAGATTATTGGAGATACACTTTATCGCTGGGGGGCAGACTTAGTTTTCGACGTTGTTTAACTCACGAAGAGGCTGAGAGTGTTTTGAATGATTGTCACTCTGGAGCATGTGGCGGTCATATGTCTGGGTATGCCACAGCTCAGAAGTGTTGCGCGCTGGCTATTTCTGGCCGTCCATGTTTAAAGATTGTATCATTACGGTCCGGAAGTGCCACAACTGTCAAGTGTTTGATCGCAAGATGCGTGCACCACCTGCTCCTCTCCATCCTATAATTGCCGTTGGTCCTTTCGCCAAATGGGGTATCGATTTTATTACTTGTAACCCTCACTCGGCGGGCCGGGGGGCATGCGTATATCATCCTCGCGGTTGATTATTTTACTAAATGGGCCGAGGCGATGCCTACATTCGACGCAAGCGGCAAAACAGCTGCAGTTTTCGTATTCAATCATATTATAACTAGGTTTGGTGTCCCACAAGCGATCATCACTGACCATGGGAGCCATTTTCGAAACGTCATGATGACTGAGCTTAGAAGCCAGCTTGGTTTGCGCCACGATAGCTCTACTCCTTATTATCCGCAAGCCAACGGTTTGGTTGAGTCTATCAACAAAGTTCTGGTTATCATGATCCGACGAACCATTGGTATTCATCGGTCGAATTGGCACAACATGTTATTTTCAGCGCTATGGGCATACGAACCTCAGTAAAAACTTCAACAGGGTTCACTCCTTTCCAGCTAGTTTATGGCTTGGAAGCTGTGTTACCCATTGAATGCGAAATCCCATCACTTCAAATGGCTGTCGAATTACTCCCAGCTACTTCCGAAGAGGAGAAACGTTTATTATACTTAGCTCAGTTAGATGAGACTCGACGTAACGCTGCATTGGCAATCGAGACTCACACGCGAAGCGAATGAAAGCTCAGTATGATAGAAATGTGACCCCTCGAAGTTTTTCGGAGGAGACCTAGTGCTATTATATGATCAAGCTAACGATAAGCTAGGTGTTGGAAAATTCGTTCCTATGTGCATGGACCCTACATTGTAAAGCGAAAGCTAGCAAAAGGGGCCTATGAGCTATAGATTTTGATGGGGACTCTTTGGGTAAACCCAGAAATGGACTTTACCTAAAGAGGTATTAGCTTAAATGGTGGTATGGAGAATTTTTAGTTAGGTTTGGCTTTCTTTCTAGCTAGTGTGTTTATTAGTTTGGTTAGTGTGCTTAGCTTAGAGAGTGTGTTTTTCGTCGTTATTCTGGCTTATCTTGGTTTTATTCTTGATATTGCAGATGTCGACGCCTCTCCAAACATACATCGGATTTGCTGATGGTGCTTGTCGTAGTACACGGAATATCTCTTCCGCAGCTTGGGTTATCTATTCGCCCTCTGACGAGTTAGTCTCTATGCATGGGTAAGCCTCGGTCAAAACAACGAACAACATTGCAGAATACAGTGCAGTGGTTGAATTATTATCCGAATCTATTTCATTTGAATTCGACGTTTGATAGTGAGGTTAGATTCTGAACTTGTTGTATTACAGCTTAATAGAGTATATGCCATTAGAAATCCTGTGTTATTAAGTTATTTTTGAGAGTGCGTCTCTTGGAACGTGAATTTGATTACATTGAATATCACATATTCCAAGGTCTTTAAATACATTAGCAGATACAATTGCTTCTCGAATGTTGGACAGACATTTACGATAATCATGCGAGTAAATTTAAAAACATTCATCACATATGTTAAACAAGATAAGCCGGTAATAATGATATATATATATATAGATAGGAGTGTGTCAAAAATATACATCGTCTTCGATCATAGGTTGAAAAACACCTTATGATCGGCAAAAATGATAAGTACAAAAAGCCAAAAATGTCTATGTGTCTACAAAAGTGACTAGCCAATCACTGGTGGTGCTCTCTATACGACACCACTGCACGGCTACCTTACACAAAACCTCCTAAACGGTCCAGGGACTGCGACTACATAGCGCTGAAGTCTGATAGGAATATCATCTATGGTAGTCTCAGGTATATCCACCGTTAGACGCTCTAGATCCTGCTCCAACTCAGCTAGCGACTCTGCAGCCGCGTCTTGTGGGGCCGGTACCAGTGCAACTGGATGTCTCCTCTCAAAAGGCTGGAGGTTGGCTGGACGCTGTGGACCTACATCTGCATTTTGAAAATTTTTACTGTCAGTTTTGAGACGATATATATAAAAACAAAAAAATATATATATAATTTGAAAACTTGTGAAAAATAAAGTACCTCTATCGTCCCATTGTTCTCCCTGTGGAAGAACCATGTCCGGATCACCTCGAAAATCTACTCCGGCATACGGAAAGTCCTGGATCGAAAAAACCTGGTCCTCTAACCAGTGAAAATAACTATCAGGGAATCGAACAACCGCCGCGCCCTCGTCAGGATGCCGGGCCATCACCGTAACCCATCGTATCAGCTTTGGCTCCCGAGGACCCAAGTTTTCAACAGTGAGGTGCTGAGGGATCAGCATCGGAACTCTCTCTAAGGCAAAGCTCACAACTAGGCCCATATCCAAAGGTCTTCAGTTGTCCGTTCTTTACCCTAGTCAGTTGGCCCTTCATATTGGCCGACACAGCATCACACCAGTTGAAAATGGTGCCTTGGAAACAGTCAATCGCCATCCGCATTTGGGACCCGGTGGCAATATGTAAAGTGGCTGAACCACAAATTCTGGTAACCGTGAAAGCTATAACCTTCAGTTCATGCAGAGAGATGTGTTTGATTTCTACGCCTTTCGCATGGTGTGCATTGGGTATGCACCAATCTGCCCGGAGACTAGCAAGGGATTGGCCACCCGGGCCTAGTCCGCAAGATTGAGTTGCTCGCCCCTATTTGGCAAGCCAGTGAGAAAGTATATGTCAGAGGGCTCTATCTCGAGCTGGTGTCCTCCGATGTAAAAGCATTGCTCATGAATGTTCCATCTCTCAACCAGCCACTCCAAGAATCTCACCTGAGCCCTCATGCCAGGTATGGCCCAGTATTTATATAGTCTGCATGCTTTTAGGGCATAAATGGAAGGTTGATGATTGATTGCGGCTAAATCAACGTCCTCGTGCTCTCTTTCTCTCCAATCCAACATGGTGAGTGCCCTACACACCAAGAAACAAAGGTTAGAATTGATTTGGGAAAATTCAGATGGTTGTTTGTGATTTGGGGTTTCAAATTCCGCCTTTCGCGGGGACGCACCCCGTGTTCAGGACACAGAGCGTCGGACGCAGCTAGCCTGAAGGTAGGCTGCATCCCCTGACCTTTTTCCTGTGTGGGAAAAAGTCGGGGGACGCAGGTCACCCTTAGGGCACCTGCGTACCCTGCAGAGCGATTTTTTGAAACCCAAAACCCCCCAAAAATCAAAACTAAAACCTAAAACAAAATTTAATCGGATGAAATTGAAGAGGGGGATGTTGTGAAATACCTGGAAGAGACGGCGTTCGGTTCTGACGGTCGGATTCTCCGCAACGACCACGGGAAGTTTCTTGCCAAAAGCCCTTTTCTCAACCTCAACAGTAAAATGGTAAAAATGACATGGTAAAAAGTCTTTTTATAGGTTTTTTGGATGAATGAATGCTAGGTTTGTTTATTTTTCACCATGGAAGGATATTTTTCAATGTATTTTTGCCTATCTTAAACAGGTATGAGTAATGTGTCGTTTTTGTGCAGGACAAAGGGATTTTGAGGGAAATTGTCATTTTTCACGAACCAAAATATCAGAGTCATCTTTTAAGCCCTTTTCTGACTCCTAAAATATGAAAAGATTGCCGAGCGTTTCTTTTACACTCGTTAAACGGAATTAAAAGACGGTCCCCTTATAGCCCTTTTCTGACTGTAAAAACAGGAAAAGATTGCCGGGTTTTTGTCGTTCAAACTCGATACTGGAAATAAAACGACGTGTCCTTGATCACTTTTTACTTTTCAGGTCAGTGGCACTAATTATGAAAGTACTCCTTGGTCACAAGATCAAGCGGTTCCCCCAGGTATTATTTTATACTTTTTCGGGCTTGAGGGACACAAATCTATGAAAAGTTCAACTTGGAGTCTTCTTAAGTTTTTCAGACTCTCTAAAATTGAAAAACGCCGAGTTTCTCCTATACTGGGCTCGTTAAAATTTCACAGTAAAGGACCTGTTCAATTACAAACAGGAACGAACCACTCCTTCCTAGGGTTCGAATCAAAACTAGGTTGGACTCATCCGAAGGATGAGCTTATAAATCAAGCATATGTTATCCTCCTCAAGCTTGTTAAAAATAAAGAGGTACTTGCCAGAAATGGTGGGGGAAAAGAGAGAAGAATGAACTTATTTGTTATCTTTTGTCTCAGAATAAACTTTATTACCACTCTTGAACACGACACTTTTCATTCACCTGGGTTGGGAAATCTTTTACCTCACAGTTGATCAAACCACTTTGAAAGTCTTCAGCCGGGTTCTGGGGATTAACTTTGAGTTATTCATCACCAAGCCATCTGTTGTGTCGTTATGTGTTCAAGAGGTCTGCAAGCAAAACTTTCATCTGCAAAATACTTGTCATCCATTTGACCATCCCTGAGTCAGTCCTTACAGCAACATTTCTTCAACTTGAACAATGATTTCGTGTTGTGGGCTTGCCTGCAACGGGTCGCTTTCTATCGACATCAGCACATTATCTAGAGAGATGACTTAGAAATCGTCAGTGCCTTGAAGTCTGCATGCATCAATGGCAGGTTTCTCGCCTTTGACGTCAGTTTACATCATTGACTTTCGATCGAAGGATTCCGTGAAAATGTTCGACATCAACTCATTCATTCACATATCATGGATTGTACTGGGTACTTTGAGAACCATTGACATTACTGGTGGTCTCTCTCACACTTGTTAACAGTTTACATCATCGACTGGTAATCGAGTGGTTTCTACCATGTTCGACATCAACTCATTTATTCGCATGGCTATAATCGTACCAATTCGGGAAGCAGAAATGAAGACCCTGGATCTAGTTTCCACCATCCAAGCTGCGAGGAGTTTTGTATTCATTATCTAAGTAGACTAATCATAAACAGATGGCTGTGCCCATACTGTGTCTACAAAAGTCTATGATTATGATGTATTGCAAGATCATTCCTGTATCAGAGTAGTTAGTCAGTTAGTTAAAGTTTTGATCTGAGTATGGGAATGCCTACCTCAGTGATGATATAATCTTATACATGTATTTTGTGTTGAAAATTGCAGGTTCTGACCAGGCTCTCCACGAGATAATCCTTGAAATGATAAAGCGCTTCACCCTTCCTAGATTTACAAAACCCTAATCTATTACAGGCTTCGCACTTTAGGGGGCAATCTGTTACACCAAAAAATGTCACCATGGCTATTTACAGTTAGTATGGCTCTATCAACAGTCATGCTATCCTCCTGGGCAAGTCTTAAGCCTCTGCTCTCCATGTCAAACTCCAAAAAGAGAGAAAGTCTTTATAAATGTATTTATCTCTGGGTACGCAGGTTCTCTCAACCTTACCTGCGGGTACGCACCCAATGTTCACAAAAGCTGCGTCCTTGGACGCTCTGTATGTAAAGGGGCAGGTGCGTCCCCCTGTAAAGGTCAAAATGCGCAAGTTTCATCTTTAAAAAGTTACTTGTGGTCATTTCTAGAGCATTCTAGAATGTTGTTCGACGTGTATTGAGCGCCTCCAGATGGTTCATGTACCCCTACCAAAGAGGAACTTATCCCATCAATAAGGGAGCTATCCCATCCAAAGAGGGGATTATCCCATTGATGGTGGACCTGATTAACTTCCTCTTGAGCACTATAAATACAGGCATTGGGCCAGAAGGAGGGGAGGTTGAAAGCTAAACATTTCTAAGGGTAGATGCTGCAGGAATTAGGACTCCCATTTAGAAGCTTGTGAGGAGAGATTGTCATCTTTACTTGTTCTATTTGGAAGTGGGTGAGCTTTGTCAAAGTAAAGGAGAAGCTCATCCGGATCCGCGGAGCTGGACTGCTACAACAGCGTTGGACTACAGGTAGGATCTAAACACTTGATTTCTTATATAGTAAATGCATGTTTAGAGAAGGATTGCTCTTGTTTGTCTTGTTTGTCACTTAGGCTCCTAGGGAGGTTGATTTGTGTCCGCACTATCGACTCTTTCCGCCTGACAATCTCTCTTTTTATAATCCTACATTTCATTGTAGAAAAAGTACTAAGATTTTGTAGGTTCCAGGAAAGTAAAACAGATGAACATAAGTAAAACAATGTCTCTCAAAGACCACATTTCTTTCAAAAAGAACATGATCAGAGTAACATCAAATATGAGATATCCAAGCATGAGCACATGATTTTGGATAAAGAATGTCAAATCAGATCCATCACACCATTTGAAAGCCTCTAAAATACTAGTTTTACCATCGCATTCCTACTCATTCAGTCAATAAAATCTTCATTTCATTTTCCTTCATAGTCATTATACTTTCCTACCTCGTTTTCATTAACCTGTAACCCAGAAATAAAACCATTTAGCTCCCCTACAAAGCTGATTCATTCAATTTCCCATTTCATTTTGTCAAATAAACCTTGATCCACTGCCAAAATGTGCATCCATAGTCCTTCAAAATTATTGTTTTATGCTCGCTTTAGATGATGGAGGATTCATTAAGGCCTCCCTTCTAACAAGTCTTGGCCTATCGACATCACCAAATTATCTAGGTTCAAGGCTAGAGTCCTTATTAGTACCTTGAGGTTTGTATGCATTAATGAAAAGTTCTCTCACTAACAATCATGGGAATACATCAATTTCCCTTGATTGTTGTATCTTGCAAATGGTTTGACATCAACTCATATATTTGCACTTCGCAAGATGTACTTGGGTACCTTGGCACTCATTGAAATTAATGGCGAGTTTGCCTTGCATTGGTTAACGACATTCATTAATGGTTGGTAATCCAATGACTTCTCATCATGCTCGACAACGACACATTTATTTGCATTACTATAATTGTACCATCGAGTTTTGTAGCAGGTGAAGACTATATCACTTCAACATTTTGTAGTGGATACAACAGATTTAGCAACAAAAATAAAAATTCCACTTTGACAACTTGTTGTAGCAGCTACAACACCCTCCAAAATTTTGCCTTAGCCTGTTTTGGAGCCTCCCTACCATCCTTCACAACAACTTTCCTTGCTTCATCAAGTCCTCAAGCTTCAGTGTCTTTCTTGCTCAAAGACAGCCTGTCGATCACAGTTTGATATTTTCCCTTCATAGGCTAATCACCCGAACTTGGTCCAACTGCAGGTTTAGTAGCTTCCCCTTGAAAATTGCGCATTTCTGGAAGGCAACCAGCCTTTCCTCCAGAATTGTGCAATCCTCTTTGACAGCCTGTTGGGCTCTAGGATTGCGCAATCCTGCCAACCAATCTTCCCATTAGGATTTGCACAAATTTTCCTAGCAACAAGATGTTCAACCCAGGATTTGTGAAAATTTGGGCAGCAGTTAGTTGCTCTGCCTAGAAATGAGCATTTTTCTCCAGCAGTCAAGTAGTCTCTTGACAAGTTCTCTCGCTAACAATCAAGGGAATACATCAATGTTCCTTGATCATCGGATCTTGTAAATGGCTTGACATCAACTCATCTATTCACACTTCGCAAGATGTACTTAGGTACCTTGGCACTCATTGACATTAATGGTGAGTTTTCCTAGCATTGGTTAAAGTCATTCATCAATGGCCGATAATCCAATGACTTCTCATCATGCTCGACAACAACACATTTATTTTCATTACTACAATTGTACCATCGATTTTTTTAGCAGGTGAAGACTATATCACTTCAACATTTTGCAGCAAATACAACAGATTTAGTAGAGAAAATAAAGATTCCACTTTCACAACTTGTTGTAGCAGCTACAACCACCCTCCAAAATTTCTCCTTAGCCTAGTTTGGAGCCTCCCTACCAACCTTCACAGCGGCTTGCCTTACTTCGTCAAGTCCTCAAGCTTCAGTGTCTTTCTTGCTCAAAGGTAGCCTGTCGATCACAGTTTGATATTTTCCCTTCACAGGCTGCTCACCCAGACTTGGTCAAGCTGCAGACTGAGAAGTTTCCCCTTGAAAATTGGGCATTTCTGGAGGGCAACCAACCTTCCCTCTAGAAATTGCGCAATCCTCTCTGACAGCCTACTGGGCTCCAGGATTGCGCAATCCTGCCAGCCAACCTTCCCAACAGGATTTGCGCAAATTTTCCCAATAGTAAGCTATTCAGCCCAAGATTTGCGCAAATCTAGGCAGAAGTTAGCTGCTCTGCCCAAAAATTGCGCAAATCTCCTGGGCAGCCAACCCAACTCCCAACCAGAAATGTGCATTTTTCTCTAGTAGTCAAGCAGTCTCTTTCATGTGCAGCTGAGTTGACCGGCTCCCTCTGGGACTGAGCAAAATAGACTTTCATGCATGGGTTGTTTCTCCTAAGACAACATGCAAAGGAATCCCTTGTTTCAGGGATCTATGTTTAGTAGTTGGAGGTTACATGTAAGGAGTCATTTCGAAAACTTCCACCAAGTGTCGCTTCCCCTAGATTTGTGGCATGCGCATCACAACCACGGTGCTATCAAAACTCATCAACCAGACACTGTAGAGCTCGTTCCTCTAATCAACCTTGCAGCTCTGACATCCAACATCACATATAGGAGTAGTTAGCACACTCATCTCAGCTATTTTGGGGTAATCTCACTTCCCATGCCTTGTGCTGCATTTCTGTCGCTTCTTGTGTTTTCACTTGTGGGAGTATTGTTTTCTTGATTTCTTTGAGCTCTTTCGGTCGTTTACATGTATACTATCTTGTCCTAACTCTGTTTCCATTTCATTGCTATCTCACTGCTGTTGCATGCATGAAACTATTTTGCACGGATGTTTTCCCAACCGCTGAACCGCCTCACCCACATGCATGTTGATCTATTTGTTGAATATTTCATTCATGTTTCGCATGCACTGTCAATCACTTCTTCTATCACTTAGTGGCGCCATGCATTTACTGACTTACTTTCTTTGAGTTGACCGTCGACGAGTCAGGCCAACCTTAGCTTGGGCTCTGTCTTCACCAAGGTTGCACTGCATAATCTGGGAAAGGAAGGCTCACCTTCCTCTCCAAATTTGTGCATTCCTTCCCAGCACTGGCCTCCAGGACTATTTTGTGCATTTCTAGAGGACAATGGCTACTTGGCCCAAGAAATTGTGCAAATTTGTCCATAGGCTAGTAGTCCTTCCTAGCTGGAATTGCACATTGGGTAATCCTAGTAGTCAGGAGCTAGACTAGACTGTGCATTGCGCAATTCCAATAGTCAGTCACTCTCCGAGCAGCCTAGACTATGCCTTGTGTAGTCTTGGCAGTTAATCTCCCGACCTCTCGACCGAAATTGCGCAACCTTCATGATCATTCACCCAGGTATGTTGCAAATCAATTCTCATGTTCATTTTGGTTTTCAACTGACAGATTGATTGCCATGAGTGTTGCCTTGTCTCTAGGTATTACAGGTGTCCATTTTCCTCTCAACAGTACAGGAACAATGGTTTCGAGGAAAGCAGAGATGAAGACACCATTCAGAGCACACTTGGGGATGCAGTCGATCAAGTGTCTATGGACTTGCCTACCCACGAAGACATCAAGTTGTTTGTAAACAAGGATATCAATATATGATAGTTGTAGCATCACAATGAACAACATCATGAACAACAGTTGAAGGCAGCATACTGAATGCAACGAATGTAGCGAATGCAAACGGAAGGTTGTTGACAACACAAAGGTGGAACAAAGTTGAAAGATCAAGCGATCCACTAGTAATGAAGGAAACTTTAGAGACTTAGGCTATGAAGTGACGGCGCGACATGAAGATCACGCGAAGGTAGAAGATGGAACAAAGAAGGAGTTGCATGTGTTGAAGCAACAACTCAGGAAGAACATGAAGCTACACAGATAGACAAATGAGTTGGAATAGGAACATGAACAACAGTGGGCGCAACATGCACTCACGGATGAAACTGCACCCATACAAGTTAAGGATCCATCCCAGCAACTAACATAGAGAAGACATGGCCAACAGTGTTATTGATCACATGCAAGGGATTCAATAGCATGCATGTCATTGTGTGCACAATGCAATCCAACCCATTCAACACACTCACCAAGATGAAGACAAGAAGCAAATCCAACTGGAGCTAAACATGTACTTCAACAAGTTGATGCGCATGACCACGAGCACACACTTGAAGACCAGCACGGACACTATGCTTTAGTGTGTTTTTGGTCCAACCGTACCCAAGAATACCATGCACATGTTAGCAAACGAGTTGGATGAAGGGGCCGAACCAATGCACTGGTTGCAACGGAGGAAAGAGTTCACTTCAGCAAGATGTCACCATGAGGTACATGCACACCATCATGGATGACCAAGCTTAGCATTAGCTCACCACCTTCACCATCACAAGCATGTCAAAGAGTTTGTCTCATCACAGCGGACTGAGTGTCAATGATGTCTTGCAAGGCTTGCTCAAGCCATGTTGTCTCACATGAGTAAATGTAATTGTAATGTTGAGTCATGTCAAATGTAAGTCAAGTGTCAATGGTCAGATGTAACAGTCATAGAGTAGGTGAAGAGTCATGAGGGTAGTTGAACTGTCACAAAGGGGAATATCAAGTGTCACCCCACCCTTTGCTATAAATAGTCCCTCATAAATCATTGTAAGGGATTTTGGTCAGCCAAGCTTCTACTAAAACTATTTTTAAGAAGGCTTGGACAATACTGTAATGCGCCTTGGCTTATCCACTGCCCGGAGCTAGTACATATCTTTGGAGGAGCAGGCGGATGTGGCTGTAACATTCCACTATTGGGGATAGCAGGTTTACATGGATGTATTGTGTGATTGTGACTTACACTTCTTTATATAATAAGAGCGAACACATCTTCATGCATATGTTGTTATTGTAGTTGGACTGCTCCAGTTGCTTTAATGATATGTGTTGTTTAACTTACGTACTTGTGTATGAATTGATTCACATCCAATTATATGAATCTTGTTGTTAATGTGTTGCATATGTTGTTAATGTTGTCACCGTCCATGCCAACTGCTTTTCCGGACATCAGAAAAACCTTTCACTTGAACCTTGCTATAACAACTATCACACTCGTCTTAGACTGATCCATGAGTGTTGTACGTGTTATATTACCCTATATGATGTGACTGTCGCATCTAAGTGGACTGCTCTGCCAGAAGCTATGCATGTCCTTTCTGTTGTGTGTTCCTAGCCGAGTTGGGATTGACCCCTTTCAACCTGGAACTCACCTTCACCTCCTTCCCCTTTCGAAGTGTTGGAACCTCTCATAGACCTTCCTTGACTGACTGCATCAGTCACACCCTTGTTGTTGACAGAGTTATTCTACATGCCTCTCTGCGACACTGTGGTCAAGGCATTACCTTACGTACCCACTGTTGGGACTCTTACACCAAATGGTTTGAGGTCTAATTGGGACTTCTTACCGAGGAGATCCCCTTGACATGTTGGCGGGTCTAGCACCGTCAACATTTTTGGTGCTAGAAGGAGGGCCTGATGACAATCTGTGTCCTCACATCCAGTTTTGAACCTTTTCAATAATTTCATGGAGTCTTCCTCTCTTATTCCCCCGAGGTGTTTTTTGAATCGTGAATACGTCTCCATCTCAGGGAAGCTTTTCTATCTCTTTTCCACTCACACGTATGATGGTGAAGGTGAAGTGGCATGGCTTGAGCACTTTTATAACTTTCTTTTCATGATTTATGAGGAAGATGAGTTTTCTGACGAACAGGCCGGTTTGTTGCTTGCATACACACTTCGCGAATCTCCATTTCATTGGGTGCTTAGCCTACCGGCTAACACCGTGCACTCATTTGAGCACTTCTATGATCTCATTGAAGACACATTCTATCATTTTTATCCAGACTATCTTGATCAGAAATTGTTACACCAACGGAGGGCTCCACATGAATCCGTTATTGATTTTTAGTAGTGCTTCCGTGACTTGCAGTTTCAAGCTCTGAAGTGCCAGATGAAATCTTCTTATCTTTGGGACTGGTTTGAGTATCGCCTTAAGAAATATTCATGTCCCAAGAGAAAGCTTGATATCAAGCCTCACCCAACATTATTCATTGATGGAACTACGCAATCTCATGTGGGAGCGGGCACTGTCTCAACTAACTGTCCGCCTTTCTCTCATTCAGCAGCTCCACCACTACCCAGTGATGTTGAGGATCATGCTCACACACCTGTTCATCCTTTACACTCTCCCAACATCACTCCACTCGATTTTTCACGCAGATTGGGTTGTGAGTCCTTCAAGTTCTCATATGCATTCTTTTCTTCAACCTCTGTCTTCGCACTAAGGTGTTCCTCCGGATGATGTTGTCCTGTGTTCATCCATTCCGGACTCTTCACTTGTTGTGAACTAGGAACAACCCACTGACGGAGTCGGTGCTGCACAACCAACATGCCTTGTCATTCATGAAGAGTACGAGTGGGAGCTTGAACATCAACACTCGGCGAAGGATGACTCCCTTCTCTCCAAGTCCCCTCCATTATTTCCTAACCTCTTTGGTGGACCTACCATCCATGATTTTGCACGTGTATCTTCATCCAAGGATGCACCCATTGTTGATCACTCGCAGGACTCACCGGATGTTAGTCCATCATTCGAAAATAGAGAGGATAAGTTACTCATTGAGAATCCACTTGATCCTTCATCTGTGTTTTTCAGAAACACAGAGGATGCGTTTGTTCACTTTTCATCTACCCCTCTGTGTGATTCATCAAATCATGAGGATGTCGACCAACATCCTAAATTTTCTGATCTTGGTTGTCGTGATCTCTTCACCTCATCAACTGATCAAGATGTTGATTCACTCGTTGGTAATCTGTCTAAGCCAATGGTCTACCAATATCTATCTGTCAACGAAGTTGAAACCCCATAGACCATCGAGGCACTTCAGCCTGAGCTGATGGTTATGTTAGGCCCTCACTGTCCTGAGGTTGGTTTCACTCCCGATCAGGAAATTGTTCAATCACCCAAGGATCCTCATCATTCATATGTATGCATTGAAGATCTATCTCACACACAGATCACACTTTCTCCACTCGAGTTGCACGATCCAATTGCTCATGCATTTAAGGACTCTTACATTGCAAGCACTCGTGCGCGATGAAAGTTATCTTTGTTTCTTTCGTTTGCTTCTGTGTCTCAGTCAAGAGTGTGCTTATTCTTCGAAGTTGCATGTAGTGTCACACAACACCATGATAAGTTTGTGGACTGCCCGTCATGCACATGCACTCACTTATGTCCCGTTGACACTTTGAAACACGAAGTGTGGTTGTCTTCATTGTTATATCTTTCTTGGTTGCTGGTCCACACAACTGGGTTGCTCGCAGACCAAGCCTTCACCAACATGGGTCTACCAATGCATCGGTGGCTGCACTGGAAGTATCACTTCACATGATTAGGCCCATGCACTGTTAGTGTAGGAGTAGGAGTAATGTTTTCTTTCAATTGTTTTCTTGCATGTTTGTTTGCTTACATTCTTTGTTTTCTTGTTTGTTTGTTTGCTTGCTTGCTTGCTTGCTTTGCTTTCATTTTTTTCTTCTGCTCTTGCTTTACTTTGTTGATTGTTAGTTTGTTCGCTTGTTTCGTTCGTAGGTTAGTTTGCATGAAACCATGTGTGACTCATGAAATGAGTTGGGTAAAGTGAAAGAGGGCTTGTACAACTATCACTACTTGGTTATCTATCATCTTGCCTCTTTATGATGAGTTTGTTACTTTTAGTCCATGATATGTTGAAGGAAAATATGTACTGTTCGAAGTAAACCTTGGTGAAAACACAATGCTTGCATGCTAAGAGCTGAACAATACTTCCAGAGGTGTTAGACTTGCTTTTCAAGAACAAGGTCCATTCAGAGATCTGGAGTTCTACCAGTATGTCGCCAAGTGATGTAGCGGCTACAACCACCCTCCAAAATTTTTCCTTAGCCTATTTTGGAGCCTCCCTACCAACCTTCATAGCAGCTTGCATTGCTTCGTCAAGTCCTCAAGCTTCAATGTCTTTCTTGCTCAAAGGCAGCCTGTCAATCATAGTTTGATCTTTTCCCTTCACAAGTTGCTCACCCAGACTTGGTCCAGCTGTAGGCTAAGCATCTCCCCTTGAAAATTGCGCATTTCTAGAGGGAAACCAATCTTCCCTCTAGAAATTGTTTAATCCTCTCTCACAGCATGATGGGCTCCAGGATTGCACAATCCTGCCAGCTAACCATCCCAGCAGGATTTGCACAAATTTTCCCAACAACAAGCTGTTCAGCCCAAGATTTGTGCAAATTTGGGTAGCAGTCAGCTGCTCTTCCCAGAAATTGCACAAATCTCCTGGGTAGCCAACCCAGGTCCCAGCTAGAAATGCACATTTTTCTCCAGGAATGAAGCAGTCTCCTACATGTGCAGCTGACTTAACCGGCTCCCTCTAGGACTGAGCTAAATAGACTTTCATGCATGGGTTGTTTCTCCCAAGGCAACATGCAAAGGCATCGCTTGTTTTAGGGATCTATGTTTAGCAGTTGGAGGTTACATGCAAGGAACCATTCTGAAACCTTCCACCAAGTGTTGCTTCCACTAGATTCGTGGCATGCACAACACAACCTTGGTGTTATCAAAACTCATCAACTGAATGCTATAGAGCTCATTCCTCACATCATCTTTGTAGCTCTGACATCCCACATCACATCTAGGAGCAGTCGGCACACTCAACTTAGCTGTATTGGGGTAAGCTCGCTTCCCATGCCTTGTGCTGCATTTCTATTGCTTTTTGTGTTTTTTTCTTGTGGGAGTATTGTTTGCTTGATTTCTTTGAGCTCTTTCTATCGTTTACATGTATACTAGCTTGTCCTAGCTCTGTTTCCAATTTTGTTTCTATCTCACTGTTGTCGCATGCATGAAACTATTTTGCATGAACGTTCGCCCAAACGGCGAACCACCTCACCCACATGCATGTTGATATGTTTGCTGAATCTTTCATTGATGTTTTGCATGCATTGTCAATCACTTCTACTATCACTTAGTGTCTCCATGCATTTACTGACTTACTTTATTTTAATTTTCCGTCGGCGAGTCGGGCCAACCTTGGCCCAGGCTCTGCCTTCACCAAGGCTACATTGGGCAATCTGGGAAAGGAAGGCTCACCTTCCTCTCCATATTTATGCATTCCTACCTAGCACTAGCCTCCAAGACAGTTTTGCACATTTCTGGAGGACAGTGGCTGCTTGGCCCAAAAAATTGTGCAAATCTGTCCCTGGGCCAGCAATCCTTCCCAGCTGGATTTGCACATTGCGCAATCCCAATAGCCAATAGCCAAATTGGACTATGCATTGCGCAGTTCCAACAATAAATCAGTTTCCTAGCAGCCCAGACTGTGCCATGTGTAGTCTTGGCAGTCGGTCTCCTGACCTCCCAGTCGAAATTGTGCAAGCTTCATGATCATTCACCCAGGTATGTTGCAAGCTAGTTCTCATGGTCATTTTGGTTTTCGACTAACAGATTTCTTTCCATGACTGTTGCGATGTCTCTAGGTATCATAGGTGTCCATCTGCCTCTCAACAGGACAAGTACAATGGTTTTCAGGAGAGCATAGACGAAGGCACCGTTCAAAGCACACTTGGGGATGCAGTCGATCAAGTGTCTATGGACTTTCCTACCCACGAAGACATCAAGTTGTTCATACACAAGGATATCAAGATATGACAGCAACGACACCATAGTGAGCAACATCATGAATAGCAGTTCAAGGTAGCATACCGAATGCAACAAACGCAACGAATGTAGCAAATGCAAGAGGAAGGTTGTTGACAGCACAGAGGCGGAACAAAGTTGCAAGAGAAAGAAGATCCACTGATAATTAAAGAAACTTTGGAGACTCAAGCTATGAATTGACCACGCGACATGAAGATTGCACGAAGGAAAAAGATGGAACAAAGAAGGAGTTGCATGTGTTGAAGCAACAACTCAAGAAGAACATGAAGCTGCAGAGACAAATGAATGAGTTGCAACAGGAACAGGAACAATAGTGAGTGCAACATGCACTCATGGATGAAACTGCACCTGTACAAGTTAAGGATCCATCCAAGTAGTTGACACAGAGCAGACATGGTGATCATTGTTGTTGATTGCATGCAAGGGATTCAACAACATGCATGTCATTGTGCGCATGCATGAAATTCAAGCCATTCAACACACTCACCAAGGCAAAGAAAAGAAGAAAGTCCAACTGGAGCTGAACATGTACTTAGGCAAGTTGATGCACATGACCACCAACGCACACTTAAAGATCAGCATGGACATTATGCATTAGTGTGTTTCTGGTGCAACCGTACCCAAGAAGACCATGTGCATGTTAGCAAATGAGTTGGATGAAGGGGCCGAACCAATGCACTTGTTGCAACGGAGGCAAGAGTTCGCTTTATCAAGATGTCACCATGAGGTACATGCACACCATCATGGACGATCAAGCTTAGCATCAGCTCACCACCTTCACCATCACAAGCATGTCAAAGTGTTGGTCTCATCACATCAGACTGAGTGTCAGTGATGTCTTGCAAGGCTTTCTCAAGCCATGTTGTCTCACATGAGTACATGTGCATTGTAATGTTGATTCATGTCAAGCGTAAGTCAAGTGTCAATGGTCGGATGTAACAGTCATAGAGTAGGTGAAGAGTCATGAGGATAGTTGAACTATCAAAAAGGAGAATGTCAAGGGTCACCCCACCCTTTGCTATAAATAGTCCCTCATAACTCATTGTAAGGGCTTTTGGTCAGCCAAGCTTCTACTAAGACTATTTTGAAGAAGGTTTGGAAAATAGTGTAACTCGCCTTGGCTTCTCCACTGCACAGAGCTAGCACATCTCTTTGGAGGAGCATGCAGATGTGGCTGTAACATTCCATTGTTGGGGCTAGCAGGTTTACATGGATGTATTGTATGATTGTGACTTACACTTCTTTATATAATAAGAGCCAACAGATTTTCATGCATCTGTTGTTATTATAGTTGGAATGCTCCAGTTGCTTTAATGATATGTGTTATTTAACTTACGTACTTGTGTATGAATCGATTTACATGAAATTATATGAATCTTGTTGTTAATGTGTTGCATATGTTGTTAATGTTGTCACCGTCCGTGTCAACTGCTTTGTCGGACATTAGACAGACCTTTCACTTGAACCTTGCTATAAAAACTGTCACACTCATCTCGGACTGATCCATGAGTGTTGTGCATGTTATCTTGCCCTGTATGATGTGACTGCCGCATCCGAGTGGACTGCTCCATCGGAAGCTGTGCATGTCCTTTGTGTTGTGTGTTCCTAGCCTAGTTGGGGCTGATCCCTTTAAACCTGGAACTCAACTTCACCTCCTTCCCCTTTCGAAGTGTTGGAACCTCTCATACACCTTCCTTGACTCACTGGATCAGCCACACCCTTGTTGCTGACAGAGTTATTCTACTTGCCTTTGTGAAGCACCGTGGTCAAGGCATTACCTTATGACCCACTGCTCGGACTCCTACACCAACTGGTCTGAGGTATAATTGGGACTTCTTACCGTGGAGATCCCCTTGACATGTTGGCAACTCCAGCATCGTCAACACAACTTGATCAACCAATTATGCAACCAAGAAGTAGAAGAAATTCTACATTTTATTCCATGATCCATCAGCAACCATAACTTTTCTACATACGCACAATTTGTCCACTTCTTAGGTAAGTGAAGATATGTTCTTTCCTAGCTCTTTATCATGTAATTTCTTTAATAATGAAATTATAATTTTTGGAAAATTCTTCATCATATTCCATTTCTCATTTCATAAAAACTAAAAATACCTTTAGCTGGGGTGAGGGGATACCAATTCATGTTCACACCTCATATCACACTCATATTTGATCACCTTCTATGACACATATCATCCTAACCAACATACTTTTCCAAACAACTACTATTGCATTATGATTCAAAAATTTATATGTTTTTCAAATGATGATTGAAGAATGAGCACATTAGATGGCTGATTAAATGATTCCAAAAGTCTTTTTATGCAACACAAAAATAATAAAAATATTGTTACACAAGAACCAACAAAATTAATATGTTGCAATCCAATGTTTTCAAAAGAACACTTTGCAAAAGGAACAAAGTTATCAAATGATTGTGCAAAGTAGAAAGAAGAATCAACATTAGCCAAAGTTCATATAGAATAAAAATAATTCAAAGATCAAATCATGATCAATGCAGTAGATTGCATGAGGACATGCAATAACTTCAGTTGGGGGGTATGTTGGGTCTTCAAGATGTCTTCAAAATGGCATACACTTTCACCTTCATTCTCATTTTTATTGCTTCATTTCATCACCTTATCATTACATTAGCCTCCATTTTCATTACCATATGGGTTCATATTTGTATTTTCCAAAGTTATTAGTTTCAAGTATTTAAAGTGAATTTATGATTAAAAGTTAGAAAAATAACATGTTTTTACTTATACCTAAAGATGGAATGAGTTTGGTGACATGCGTAGATGATTTGGAAGCTTCCAAGACACTCTTATGTGGCCTCAAAGGTTCAATTTCGAATTCTCTTCAAGATTGGAAGGAGATTTGGAATAGGAGTCAAACATATCTCATGGAGAAAAATCATGGATATGTGTCTAATTGGTTGAGACTTTTATGGATTTAAGGAGAGAATGGTGGATCACCATTAATGAGGTAGTTGTTTAATTTTTGTATAAATAAGAGAACATTCTCCTTTCAAAAGGGGAAGGAGGAATAATTTGTAATGTGAAACTTGTAATATTGGAGAAGTTTGGAATCATGAAAGGAGATGTAACGTGAGGATGTAATAAGATAAGTTTTTTCTAGCATAGAATTTCAATTCATGCAAGTGTGTTTTAGTTTTCTCAAAGTGTGCTTAGATTAGTTATTTCATTTTGCAAATGTGTGCTTTTAATTCTCGCAAATGATTTATACTTCCGGAAGTGTGTGGTGTGATTTATTGCTTTATATAATAGATTTATTTTTATGTCAATTGCCATATTTTTCATTTAATAGATTAAGATTTCTATTTCGAAATTGGAAACCAATCTCTAGCACATATGGTGCACATGTGCCTCGCAAGTCCACGAACCCTCGAGTTGACAATTTATGTTAAGGAATTTAAGTAGTTAAATTACATCTACACCTACATTGCCTGCGCCATTGCCAAACTGCCATCAAGAAGCAAGGCCTCTATACTATGTTTCCTACCCCTAGTCGACCTTGGGAATTCATCTCCATGGATTACATGTGAGGCCTTCCTTCTACTAAGAATGGAAACAACTGTGGTTTTGTGGTCATTAATAGATTCTCGAAGATGGCCATTATGGCAGCCTACAAGAAGAATATCACAACAAAAGCCACTTCTAAACTCTTCTTTGAACAAGTGTGGGTACACTTGGGATCCCATAATCTATCATCTCAGATCGAGACAACATGTTCCTCAGTACATTTTTTTCTAGTCTCTGATCGATGCTAGACACCAAGCTCACTAAGTCCACAACTTTCCATCCCCAAACGGATGGCCAGACAGAGGTCGTCAACAAGATGATCATACATATTCTATACATGCACAACTCAAAGAATCCACGCACATTAGACGAGAGCCTCCCCTATGTCTAGCACAACAATAACTAGGCTCACCACAACTCGACTGGCCATAGCCATTTTTAGGTGGGCTTGGCATTCTAGCCACTATGTCCCATTGATGTGGTCATACCATTTGCAAATACTCAGGCAGATCTAACTCATGTCTAGTCTGAAGCTGACAATGAAAATAACTTCATTGAGCACATTCAGCACATCTGCCAACAGGTCCATGACATTTTGGAGAAATCAAATGCCAAGTACAAGCAGCGAAATGATCAACATCAGATGCCACACAAGTTTCAGGCGAGCAACATATTCTGGTTGCATTTGCAGAAGGAACGCCTTACTGGAGCTTATTGGAAACTAAGACCACTTTTATATGGTCCTTACACCATTACCAAGGTTGTGGGAGACAATGCATTTGAGCTCAGCATTCCACTATTCCTTGGCTTTCATCCAATGTTCAATGTGGACCACCTTTGACCATACTTCCCAACATTATTGGACACATCAGACATTGCAAAACAACTCACACCTATAGAGTTAAATCTAGACTACATGGAACAAGCCACAGCTGATCGGATGCTCGACACATAGATCAAGAACACCCAACAACAAAGGATCCAATTATATCGAGTTATCAAAGCAAGCCCACTCCTTCACCAAGGCACGTGGCTCACCAAGGACCAAGTTCACCAGTCATTTCCTCATCTAATGGAGGAACTCAACGCAATGGGGACAATTACTTTCTAAGGGGGGAGGAATGATCTAGGTGGATATTGGTGGCGACCCGCCTATTCCACTTAGACCCCCACCATTGTTTCTTTCAGTTTTTCAGTTTCCTTAATTGTAGCACAATTTACTATTTTTGGCAATTTTTCAGGTCCTGAACTTCGGGAGCCATTTTGAGGCCCTAAAATACGTTTTTTTGGAAAAATCATAGCTGGCGAATAAATGATATGAACATGATAATAGGTGTTAGCAGTTGTAGTCCTTGGATATATCTTTCTAATGAGGTGTCATATTCATCAAACAAAGATCATATGCCAAAGTTATGACCCCGGGAAGTTGATGTACCAATTTACCCCAATGGGGCCCATAGTTTGGAGTTTAATCTCCCAGGGTTAGGTTTTTGGATGTTTGGGGTTTTCCATTGATTCTCAATAATAAATAGGCTGTCAAGCTTCATTGTAAGACAGTTTAGAGGCATGTAGCCACCACATCTCTTCTCAGAGATAAGCTACCATCGCCCGAGCTAGTCTTATTTACATTATGTTTGTAAACATATTTCAGTATTTGATATTAATGAAATGAAGTGTTATTTCTACTGCATCTTTGTATTTATGGTTATATCTGTAATTTTTTGTGTTCTTGTTTAAATTCAAATCAAGCATTGAGGGTTCTCTAAATTCCCCACATTATATAAAAGGGCAATGCTTTCTATTCTTAAAACTCGATAAACCACTATCTCAGGAAATCATCCATGGAGGACCAGTCCCATGTAGCTCTTAGATTGAGCAATTTAAATACCCCAATCCAAATTTAATTCACATATGGACATGCAAGAAAGAGATGTATCATGTCATTAAGACTATTACAACATAAAACACATCTACCTGGTCCTTGATAGCCTCTTTTTAACAAGTTATCCCAGGTTAGAACATTATTATGAACTACCAACCTGAGGAAACACTTCAATGGGGATTTTCCATTTCCATGTTTTTTGAAACCATAAAGCATTAGAAACCTGACTACTCGCTTGTTTTATGTGAGAATAAGCTTATTTGACCTGAATTTGTCCTTTGCTATAACAATCGTCCCAAGAAAACACATCCTCTCTCGTCAATAGAGAAATACTTGCAAGTTGAAACTATAGAGTGTAATATTCCCACTCTACTGCTAATGGACTTGCTAGTCCAATCTTCCTGGCTTCTACCCAAGAAATTGACTCCATATTCGAACCTCCCGCTACATAAATTTGATTTAAGAAAAAAAAAAATACTATGTAAATGAATGAGCAGTGGAACAAATAGGATGTGATTACCAATAAAAAATTTAGTGTGTTCCAACCCAATCTCCACTCTTGATCCAGATATGACCTCCCATCTCAAGTTTCCCAAAAAAAAATGCTTTGACTTCATCAAAATCCTCCATGTAAATGATACCACTCTTTCTTTCAGAACCCCTTTTCTAATCCAACTTATCAGATGATTGTTATTAAGGTATTTTACTTTCATAACTTATTTCCATATGCCTTCATCCTTTAGAGCCGCCTCTGTCCTTTAGATCCATCCAAAGATTCTTTACAAGCAAAGATGAATTGAAACATTCAATTTCTTTGATGCCCCAACCTCCTATGGCCACCTGTCTCATTAGATCCTTAAAGAAAATAAGATGGTTTTTCTTAGCATTGCTAGGACCATCCCATGAAATCTAGCCATAATAGAATTTATTATTTTAATAGTCTCTTTTGGAGTGTATAAATGTGCATCCAATAAATGGAAAATATTTTGGAGCACTTATTTTATCAGTACTAAACTCCTTTCCATCGATAACCATTTGAAGGACCACTAAAATAAAAAAATTTCAAAGTTTTTTATGATCCAATCCCAATCCTTTATCGCATAGCTATTTGGCTTCAATATAAAGCCTATGTATTTAAACCTTGCATCCAAAAGCAATAATTGCAGTTCAAATATTTTTGATATCTCCAAAATCTCTACATCCTCATGGTTTGATAAAATCAGTGTATATTTTCATTTGCTCATGATTGAGCCTGATGCCTCCCGAAATTAAAAAAGAATCAGATAAAAGACTAACCATTCTATTTTATTTTCCTTTCCAATCAAAAGAACGTTGGAAATGAACATAAGGTTTGAAAGAGAAAGATTTCTAGACATCCTGCATCTAGAAATATTTCCCCTAGATTGTTCTTCCTTGATCCTTCTGCCTAAACCATCAATAACAATAAAAAACTAAAGAGAAAATACCAACCTTGTTTAAGGCCTCTCGAAGCCTTGAAGAAATCTGATGGAAGCCCATTGATGATAACTACATAGATAACAGTTGAAATATAGACCATGATCCAATCTACCATCTTTGCTCCAAAACCAACTTTGTGTAGTTTCAACCTTAGGAGTTCCCAGTCCACATAATCGAATGCTTTGGTCAGATCAATCCTCATGAGACATGTTTGCTTCTATCGAGATTTAATTGAATGGAAATTCTTGGGTTATATATATTACATCATGAATATGTCTATGATATAAAAACCCAAATTGTTCAAAAGTAATATGCTTAGACAATATAGGTTTTATCTTCTTAGCAATGATTTTGGAAATCAATTTATACATAGTATTTCAAAATGAAATAGGTTGATAATCTGAGAAGGAAGAAGGCTTGGAAACCTTTGGGATGAGCGAAAGGAATGTAGTATTTATCGATCTTGTGATCATATATAAGCGACAAGGTTTCTCAATCATCTTAGAAATTCCATCAATCATCACATCATCAAAATGAAGAAAAAGCTACACAGACCATCCATCTGGTCCTGATCTCTTTTCCATAGCCAATGCTTTAAGGACCCTAAGAACTTCTTAAGAATTAATCAACCTCCCCAATATCACATTTTCCTCCTTTCTTATCATTGAAGGATAAAGGTTTATTAGCTCCATCTCTTTATTAAAAAAATCACCGGAACTTGCTCTACACAATGAACTAAAAAATCACTCAACTTCTCTTTGTATGTACATTTGTAAATAAACAAAATTTCCCTCTCCATATTTGACAAACCAAATGGAATTTCGCTTCTGTTGGGTCCATATAATACTAGTGATTACCCCATTACTATTGTAGTTATACCCCTTATTTATATTGTTGTGCCCCCATTGCCCCCATATTGTTATTAATGTGCCCATAGAATCCCTCTATTGTTATTTTTGTGGCTTTATATTATTATTGTTAGGTCGGCTAGATTATATTGTGACTCCTTAGACTCCTATATATAGAAAGGAGGTTTTGTCATTTGAATCATCCAAGAATTGTTCATTTATGTAATGTAAAGGAGGTTGCCCCCTCGAAGAGGCTGAATCCTAAGGCGTTGATCTATTTTTTCTATATTTTCTTGAGCTGGTTTCATAACATTTGGTATCAGAGCTTTGGATTCTAGGGTTTCACTGCTCCAAACAGGTCATCGTGGCATTTTCGCTATAACTTTTTTCTGTGATGTTTCAGAAGTCACAAAAAAACCCATTTGAGAAAAATCGCGCTGAACCTTGGGTCCGAATTTCAGAGCTTTTCACGCGATATTTTCGGAGATATGATCTGAGGAAGTTGGTCTTTTTGCAGACTCCTGAATTACACTCAAAACAGGTGACCTGGGGAAAATCGTCATAACTTTCTTTCTGAGCATCGGATTGAAATTTCGTAAGAAGGTACAGAAATAGGATGGACTGTAGTTTTCTTTTATATATTTTTCAGAGTCAAAGGTTGAAACAGTGACACGTGCTACTTCATACAAGTTCACTCTACTGAACTAGTCTTTAATCAGGTCACTGCGGGAGATTGTGCATAACTCTTTCTTGGAGAATCCAATTTGGATCAGACTAGTGGCATTGGAAAGAGGACATAAAAGGCTACTATAGATCACAATTTTAGAACTGGATGATTCGAAATTACAGAGATACATCAGATTCAATATCAGGCTTCTACAAAGTAAAAAAAGGTGTGTAGTTTTTTTTTTTTTTTTTTTTTGCATAAGCTTGGTTTGAAGGAATTCAAAGGGCATAGTAAAGCATTATTATCGGTAACTGATGCCCCGAGGAAAGAAAATGCAAACACCTAGTAAGGAACCTGAAAGCTCTAGCATGACTCATGAAGAAGAGGAAGAAATGCTACATGATATATCAAAATTACAAGAACAAGTGCAACAAATGTCACGCTCACAAAAGCTAACAGATGCTAAGATAAATGGCGTGGAATCTAAGATAAAGGGCATGGAAGCTAAGATGGATGATCTGAAGGCAGATTTGAGGACAGATTTGAACACAGACATGGCAGATTTGAAGACAGATTTGACAAATTTTCTACAAGAAATACTTACTAATGGTGAAAAGGTTGTAAAGGAAACTCATGATGTGAACAAAAGAAATGTTAATCATGATTCCATAGACTCTAATGTTGGATCGAAGACCCACCATATTCCAAAAATCGATATGAGGAAGTTTGATGGCAAGGATCCCGCCACATGGATATTACAGATGGAGCAGTTCTTCGATCTCAATAATGTGCAAAACACACAAAAGGTACGTATGGCAACTTTATATTTGGAACCAAATCAGTTTGTATGGTATCAATGGCTTTGCTCTCGTAAACAATTTATCACTTGGGCAATTTTTACGGAAGAATTGATAGCACATTATGAGGATACAAAAAGCAACACTTTTTTTAGCCAATTGATAAGTCTCAAACAAAAGGGTTCAATAATGGAGCACATTGAGGAGTTCCAAAAATTGAACATAAGGGTAAAAGATATTCCAGAGGAGCATAGGATTGATGTGTTCATAGGGTCTTTAAAGGATAATATCCAACATGATGTTCGCCTTTGGGAACCTGATTCATTAGAGAAGGCATTCAGGTTAGCAAGAAAAATGGAAAGCAAAATTATGGCAACCAGGAAGCATACCACTCACAACTATAAAGACGGAAGTGTTGTTGCCCCTAGTCTTCCACAACCTATAAGGTTGACACCACAACAATTGGAAGAAAAAAGAGCAAAAGGGCTTTGTTACAGTTGTGATAGCAAATACACTAAAGGTCATAAGTGTGCTGAGAAGAAATTATTCTACATAGATTGTGAAGAGGAAGAAGAAAAGGAGCAAGAAAGGTCAAAAGAAAAGGATATACTCCAGGAACAAAGCCTAGATGAAGAACAAATAAATCCGACCATATCTTGTAATGCATTGGCGGGAATTACCACTCCTCAAACCATCAAGATAGAAGGACAAATCAAGAAGAAAAAGGTAATAGTGTTGATTGATTCAGGAAGCACCCACAATTTTATTCATTGTAGGGTAGCAAAAGAATTGAATTGCTTCCTATATCCAGCACCAGAGTGTCAAGTGATGATTGCAAATGGAGGAACAATAAATTGCTCTGGAAAGTGCCATAATATCAAGCTATCCATGGGAGAATATGTATTGACTAGCCCAATGCTTTCCATTCCAATGGGAGGTGCTGATGTTGTACTAGGAGTCCAATGGCTACAATCCTTGGGTACAATAGCTTTTAATTTTCAAGAACTTTTCATCAAATTTTCTACGGAAGGAAAGGAAGTTGAATTAAGGGGTATTGCAGGGAAACCAGGAAAGATAATCAGCTCTAATGGTATGACAAAGCTTCTAAAAAAGGAGCAAAGAGGTGTAATTGCACAATTATGTTCGCTAGATGTTTCCACAATAGAATCATCTATTTCTCCAGATCTCCAAAAAGTCCTGGACAATCATTCCAAGGTATTTGAGACTCCCAAAGGTCTCCCACCTATGCGTGATCATGATCATGCTATTCATCTGATTCCAGGAAGTGTTCCTCCAAACATCAGGCCGTACAGATATCCCTATGTCCAAAAAAGTGAAATTGAACGTATGGTTGCAGAAATGCTAGAGGCTGGTATAATTCAACCGAGTCAAAGTTCTTTCTCTGCTCCAGTAGTATTGGTGCACAAGAAGGATGGATCATGGCGCATGTGTCCGGATTATAGGGAGCTCAACAAGCTCACTATTAAAGATAAGTTCCCCATTCCTGTCATTGATGAATTACTGGATGAATTGCATGGATCAATTTACTTCACCAAGTTGGATCTTCGTTCAGGATATCATCAAATCAGAATGAAGATTGAAGACATTCCGAAAACGACATTTAGAACTCATGAGGGTCATTATGAATTTTTGGTCATGCCTTTTGGCCTTACCAATGCACCTTCAACATTTCAAGGTTTGATGAATTCAATTTTCAAACCATTCCTTAGAAAATTTGTGTTAGTATTTTTTGATGATATACTAATCTACAACAAGTCTTGGAAGGATCATGTTGAACATGTTGACAAGGTGCTACAACTATTGGAGGAGAAACAATTATATGCAAAAGATCCAAATGTTTCTTTGGAGTCCAGGAGGTGGAATATTTGGGTCATATTGTATCTCATGAAGGAGTTAAGGTAGACCCTAGCAAAATTAAAGCCATTAAGGAATGGAAAATCCCCACATCCATAAAGCATTGCGAGGATTTCTTGGGTTGACAGGGTATTATCGCAAGTTTGTTAAGAATTATGGGAGAATAGCAGCACCTCTAACAACATTATTGAAGAAAGATGCATTTTCATGGACTCCGGAAGCAACAAAGGCCTTTGAACATCTTAAAGAGGCAATGTGCCAAGCACCGGTCTTAGCTACACCGGACTTCACAAAAACCTTTATTGTGGAATGTGATGCTTCAGGAAATGGAATTGGTGCTGTTCTAATGCAAGATGAAAGACCCATTGCTTTTGAAAGTCGTCCAATCAAGGGAAAGTTTTTAAGAAAAGCTATTTATGAGAAGGAAATGTTGGCAATACTCCATGCACTTAAGAAATGGCGACCCTACCTAATGGGAAGACACTTCAAGGTAAAAACGGATCATGATAGCCTTAAATACTTTTTAGAACAAAGATTATCCTCTGAAGAGCAACAAAAGTGGGTCACAAAGATGTTGGGTTATGACTTTGAAATCATCTACAAAAAAGGGAAGCAAAATGTGGTGGCAGATGCACTCTCAAGAAAGGATGAGGATGTGGAAGCATTGTTGTGCGCCATTTCTATTATCCAACCAGATTGGATAAATGAAGCAAGGGAGGAATGGAAGAATGACGAAGAAGTGTGGGCACTTATTCGAAAGCTACAACAAGATTCCAGTACGTCTGATACATTTAGCTGGAAAAATGATTCGTTATGGTACAAAGATCGCTTATACCTCTGTAAGAATTCCCAGCTAAAACAAAAGATTCTTATGGAATTGCACACTTCTCCCTTAGGAGGGCACTCAGGATTTTTAAAAACTTACCACAGGGTTAAGAAGGAATTTTTTTGGGATGGCCTTAAATCAGATATTCAAAAGTTTGTGGCAGAATGTTTGGTTTGCCAACAAAATAAAGTTGAAACAATTAAGACACCGGGTCTATTACAACCTTTATCCATTCCAAGCCAACGTTGGGAGGAGGTTTCAATGGATTTTATCACAGGTTTACCCAAGTCTGAGGGAAAGAGTGTCATCATGGTGGTAGTTGACAGACTTACCAAGTATGCACACTTTTGTGCATTATCACATCCATTTAAAGCCAGTACAGTTTCTACTGCATTTATGGAAACAATTCAAAAGCTACATGGAAACCCAAAGATTATTGTAAGTGACAGAGATCCCATTTTCACTGGAAATTTTTGGACAGAATTATTTTCTTGTCTTGGTACTCAGTTAGCTCATAGCTCATCTTATCATCCTCAATCTGATAGGCAAACTGAGATAGTAAACAAATGTTTGGAAGGATATCTTCGTTGCTTTGTATCTGATAAAAAGACACAATGGGTCAAATGGTTGCCTCTGGCTGAATGGTGGTATAACACTTCCTTTCATACAACAACAAAAATGACCCCATTTATGGCACTTTATGGGTATCAACCACCATCCATCACATCATATTTAAGAGAAAATTCTAAGGTTCAGGCAGTGGAACATCACATCGAACATCAACAACAAGTCCTCCAACTCTTAAAGGATAACCTCGTGTTGGCACAGAATAGAATGAAACAACAGGCAGATCAACATCGCAGTGAAAGAAGTTTTGATGTAGGTGATTGGGTATTCCTACGGCTACAACCATATAAGCAAATGTCCCTCAAGCAAGCTAAGAAGGATAATAAATTATCACCAAAGTATTATGGTCCGTACAAGGTGTTGCAAAAGATTGGTACTATGGCATACAAATTGGAGCTTCCTGCAGCTTCTCGATTGCACCCAGTTTTCCATGTTTCATGTTTAAAGAAGGTTATAGGCGACAAGCTCCCAGTTCAAACAATATTGCCAGAACTTGACGAGGAAGGAAAAATTATATTGGAACCGGAAGCAGTTATAGAAACAAGAACTCGACAACTACGAAATCGATCAATTTCAGAGTACCTTATCAAGTGGAAGAACTTATCCGCTGAAGATTCCACATGGGAGGATGAGAATTTTATGCAGAAATATCCAGAACTACTCAAGCGTTGAGGACAACACTTTTTTGAAGGAGACGGGTATGTTGGGTCCCTATAATACTAGTGATTACCCCATTACTATTGTAGTTATACCCCTTATTTATATTGTTGTGCCCCCATTTCCCCCATATTGTTATTAATGTGCCCATAGAATCCCTCTATTGTTATTTTTGTGGCTTTATATTATTATTGTTAGGTCGGTTGGATTATATTGTGACTCCTTAGACTCCTATATATAGAAAGGAGGTTTTGTCATTTGAATCATCCAAGAATTGTTCATTTATGTAATGTAAAGGAGGTTTCCCCTCGAAGAGGCTGGATTCTAAGGCGTTGATCTATCTTTTCTATATTTTCTTGAGCTGGTTTCATAACATTCTTCCAAAAGCCTCTTGAGCATGGAAAAAATAAGTATTTTTATCTCCCTCTGCCACCCATGTTTCCCTACTCTTTAATCACCATTCCTCTTCTTGAGCCTTTAAAATCTAGTTCTTTCTTTCTTCTTGGTCAAGGATCTTCTTTAAATTTGAGACAAGAGACATAAATATGGATTCGACAGGTGAGTTAGAGCTTTAATTTGTATGCCTATCACTATTAATTCCTTAGTCAATGCCTTTTTCTTTTACCGGGTCCATATCCGGACAACTTTCTTAAACACTTTTAACTTGTAATTTATAGAATTTATACGATATCCATCACTGCCAAGAAAAGTATTAAGCCAATTTTCTCAAACTAATGCCCTGAAATATTTCTCCTTTAACCAACCGTGGTTAAATTTGAAAGGATGGGCATGTAGTGTTATTTCACTAGGCCATTTCATAAATATTAGGTAGTGATTGGAAATATATGAGGAATGGGTCCATGACACCAATTTCCCCATCCTACTAGCCAGAGTGAATTGTACATAAAGTCTATCCAATCATTACGAAATACCTTCAATTCCCAAGCAGTCATTCCTCCTTGTGGGACTGAGTGGATCTGACTTTATATCTACCATTGACTTATATTCAAAATAATTCTTAAAATAATCCCCCATCTTATCTACCTTGTCTCTTGACCCCAAAATATCCTCCTTACTGACCATAAACTTTAGATCCCCGACACAAATCAATGAGTGCAAATCCATTATGTCAAAGTCATCAATGCGGTTGCAAAAACTCTTTATGTCAAAGAATGGAGCATATATATATTAAGGAAGTGAAGATGTGCCTTGGACCCTCTCCGAAATCCTAAAAGAACTATTCCTGTATCATAACTATATGCCCTAAGGTTAAAATGAGTTGGGTCCCACATCGTAGCGAATCCTCCCAAGAGGTCAAAGGCACCTGTCACATAAACATTCCACTAAGGATAATTTTTCAATAAAGATTACCAGAAATTTTCCCTATCAAACATGGTCTCCTAGAAGAATACAATTGAAGCCTTGCATAATTGAATAATTGTTATCCTCTTGACCTGCAAGAAATCCAGAATACCAAAAATACAAGGCAATAGAGCCCAAAACACAAAATTATCACATGAAATGAGACAAACTGCAAGATATTTTATTATTCAGAAGCATATTACAATGTTCACTTTCCCCTTTAAGGGGGAAACCTCCAACATAGCAGAGCTCAATTACAATAAGATTCGATGATCCTTCCCCTACTAACTAAGACTATTTATAGCTTAATGACATCCAAAACCCTAACTATTAGTGGCTCTTTGCATAACACAGGTTAACCACTTTATTTATTAACTATGGCCCATTTACAACTAATTGTGGTCCCTTTTCTATAATCTGGGTTAACCAATTACAATTATTATTAATGTGGCCTTTATTGCCTCTCTAACCAAGTATGACTCTGACTCAACCCCTTGGGCTTATTACATAAATAAAGGGGTTAGGTTGGACCCTAGCATGCCCTCCCCCATCAAAAGCAACCTTGTCCAGAAGGCTGAAGCTACAAAAACTGCTAAAGAATAGTGGTTGGTTCCCATGTCGCATCTTTTGGAGAGGTGTCTTCCACCTAATGAGGACTTCCTTGATCATGTGAACACGGAGATGTCTTTCGTGAGTATCAAGGACCTATTGTGGTTGGAGCCAAAGTGAGCCTTCCTCATCCAATTTGGGTAGACTTGTTTGAAAACTGCAATTTTCCCCACCACTCTCTTGAGGCATGATACATGGAAGACTGGATGGATTTTTGAAGTAGGTGGCAAGGCTAGTTTGTAATCTACTTCCCCTATCCGCTAAAGTATATGATAAGGCCCATAGAATTTGGTGCTCGTTTATGGCATCCCTTATTTTTTAGAGATGTTTTCTTCTATGGTTGGATTCATTGGAATACCTGATCTCCTTCTTGAAATGAGCACTCAGAACGATGTTGATCAACCTGTTACTTCATTATGTTATGAACTTGAGGTAGATTATGTTTGAGATGAGTGATCATGGTGGAATAGTTCTATAGGAGCTGATCAGCTCACTGTACTTTAGAACATCCATGGATATAAGAAACTGGTGAAGGTGGAATTTGGCCATACATTGCCTCATATGGCATCATCTTGGTGGCTTCATGATAGTTAGTATTATACCACCATTCATCTAAAGGTAGCCACTGTACCCATTGATGTTGCTTTTTGGAAGTGAAGCACCTTAGATAGGACTCCAAACATTTGTTCATGCTTCTGTTTGACCATCGGTTTGGGTATGATAAGTGGTACTTAGTTGGAGTTGTGTGCCTTGTAGCTTGAAAAGTTCTTGCCAAAAATTGTTGGTGAAAGTGGGGTCTAGTTCAGACACAATGGAAGTCGGCATGCCATGCATTTTGAATATCTGGTCCAAGAAAACTTTAGCCACCAATGTTGTGGTAAATGGGTAGAGCATAAAAATGAGTATATTTGGAATTTTTGTCAACCACCACCATGATGACTGATTTGTCCTGAATTTGGGAGACTAGTTATGAAATCCATGGAAAAATCCATCTAGATAGAAGAAGGGAGTGACAATGGTTGCAAGGTTCCCAGTAACTTGACTATTTCCCCTTTGTTGTGTTGGCACACATCACATTCAGTTACAAAAGTAAGAATGTCATTCTTCATTCCGGACCAAAATAAATAACGACGTGCTCATGCATAAGTCTTCTGAAAGTATGAATGTCTTGCAATCAGAGATGAGTGCAACTCGTCCAAGATGTGGGTTTTGAGGGTGGAGGTTGGGGATAACACTAATCAATCCTTGTAGAGAAGAATCTCATCCTTCCAATAGTAGTCTGCTAAGGAATTAGGATCTTCTCTTAAGTTATTAATGAGTTAGGACAGAGAGGGGTGGGAGAACCATTCATTGCGGGCCACTTCAATCCAATCTGGTATGGGTAGAGAGAGTGATAGAAAGGTGCTCTCATCCTCAAATTGGTACGATAAGGCATCAACCACTACATTGTCACACCGCTTCTTGTACATTATCTCATAATCATATCCCAAAATTTTTGCAAGCCATTTGTTTTTTTGTGGCAACAATAGACGCTACTCTAGAAAATATTTTAGGCTATGATGGTTCGCGTAGATTTGGAAACGTCGCCCCAATAAGTATGGTTGTCAGATGTCTACTGCATGTAAGATGGCCATCATTCCTTTCTCATAAGTAGATTGACCCAGCTGTCTTCCACTGAGATGTTGACTGGTGAAATCCAATGGTTTACCTTCCTACATTAATATGACACCCATACCCATACTTGAAGCATCACTTTCAATCACAAAAGATTTGGTGAAGTCTGGTAAAGCCAATACTCGAGAAGAGCACATGGCATTTTTTGAGAGCTAAGAAGGCTTGCTTTGCTGCTTCAGTCAAAAGAAATGATTTTTTCTTGAGAATATTAATGAGGGGTCTGGAAATGCATCCATAATTGCGGAAAAAAATGCAATAGTAGCCAGTGAGACCCAAGAGTGACATCAAAATATTCAATTTTTTTAGCTCGGTTTGTTAGTGCTTTTTAGTCATGTGAGTCATCGGCGATCAAATGTGCTCTTACATAAGTTATTTTTAGGGTTTAATGTCAGATTTTTAGTTTCAAAAAAGTTTTTTAATAAACAATTTGTCACCAATTATGAAGATCAGTCTCTACTATTCCTTTCAGTCTCATGGTCAAACAATATCATCTTGGTCAAGTCAAACCGTTGTTAGAAGAGTCCCATAGTCACTATGTTCATAATTCACCTAATAAGCCCAAGTATTATTGTTATGGTGGGTCCACTATCATTTTGCAAAGGGAAAATCGATTTTCTCCACTTATAAAGGGTCATCACTCACTCTCATTCACTCCCCATTTTCCCATTGCACTTTCCAACACTCCATCTCATCCAATCAAGGTGATTTTGTCATACCAAGAGAGTTTTTTGCATCCATAACTCAAGTTCTCAAACTGTGCTATGCAAATAACTCTATTTCTGCTATGCATATACCAGGCAACTGCTCCATCATCTCTCCAAGGTTGTGAGCCCCCTGTAGTAGTTTCCTCCATCATGTTAACATTGTTCTACTTCTAAGACAGGTTGGTGGTCTATCTTAAGGTTCAATCTTCTCTCATTTCTCTCAGCTATGCTTATTATGTCTCATGTCTACCTCCTAGGGTTTTTGAATGCAGTTAGCAAGGTTTTCATCCTTTTCATGTCAAATTGCTGCTAAAACTTATATCCATTTGCTTCTACACCATCATTTATCCTAAATACACCCTCCATCAAACCCACTCCCAAAACACATCAATTTCACCTAAACCCTAGACACATTGCACCCTTTAAACCACAGGACTGTGTTTTCCTTGTTTGGAAGCCTTCCACTCACCCAAATCCTGTAATTCCACTTTCTCTAGCTTCCTAAACTCCCTCACTATCCCCACAAATTTTCTTGGAATTTTTTCCTATCCCTATCCCCCTCATTTTCCTAAACTCCCTCACAGCTATTGGAAATCCCCTCTTTTCCCACAGTCAAAACCCTAGTTTCTATCTTAAGAGCTAAGTGTTGAGATGGAATCTGAAACCTTTGAGCAAAGGAGGCATAGGGGAGGACATTGTAGGTTTTAAGCCCATACATAAATTACTTGCATACGAATTATAAAACACAGATAATAAACAATGCGAGAGCATAACACATAAAACACATATACACAGAGATTTTCCCCTGGATCCCAAAACCAGGACTACCAGCTTGATTTTTCATTATGTTCCTTTCAATGTTACAATACATATTTATACATGCCGAAGCATCCAATACCATGGACCGAAAACCATCGCGTCCAAAACCATGTGTGAAAAATCATGCACAAAACCATAGGTAGGTCTGACCAACCTAATATAGGGTTCAAAAACAAAATTTTCTACGGTGCTGCCCCGGACCCCATAGAGTGGGGTTACCTGCACCCCTCAAACCCCCTGTGACCCCCACACTACGCAATCGGCGCAACGAAGGGGGGGCTCTGCCTCCTCTCTAACCCCTCGGTTAACTACGCGGGCTAGTCTTGGAAAGAATATAACACAACCCAACATTCTCCCACTTGTTGTTTTCTTTCCACAGGGGGGCATAAGAGAGCTTAGTCATTTATCTAGCCCTGCAATGCCCATTGTTTCTCTACACCAAGAGAACTTCTCAGAGCTCACAGATTTTGTCAATGCATCTACAGTATTCTTCAAAGTGTCCACCTTTACCAGCAACACCTTTTTGTCTTCTATCATATCCCTCACAAAGTGGTATTGAACATCAATGTGCTTTGTCTTCGAATGATATGTAGGGTTCTTTGCCAAGAAAATTGCACTTTTGCTATCACATTCTATCCTTATAGCTTCCTGTACTAACCCCATACTTGAACACAATCCCTGCAACCAAACTGCTTCCTTGCTTCCATGAGTGGCTGCCATGTATTTTGCCTCTGTAGTTGATAGTGCCACTACAAATTGTTTCATACTCATCCAACTGACTGCACCTCCATATGGGTTAAGCACATACCCACTTGTAGGTCTTCTCTGACCCAAATCTCCAGCCCAGTCTGCATCAACAAAGCCACGAATATCCAACACTCTTTCCAATCCTGGTCTTCCTTGGTAGCACAAACCATAATCACTAGTGCCACACAAATACCTGAAAACCCGCTTCATTGTTGTCCAGTGCGCCTTCCCTGGTTTTGACATAAACCTACTCAATACTCCCACTGCATGTGTAATTTCTGGTCTAGTACAGATCATTGCATACATTAGGCTATCGACTACACTTGCATATGGAACACGGGACATGTCCTCTTTCTCTTCTTGTGTCTTGGGACACTATTCAACAGATAACTTTACACCTACAGGAATAGGAAACTTCACCAGTTTAATATCTTGCATATTAAACCTCTACAATATTGTCTCGACATACTTCCTCTGGTTTAACCAAAGCTTCCTCTTTGTCTGATCTCTTCTAATTTCCATGCCCAAAATATAGTTTGCAGCACCAAGATCTTTCATGTCGAATTTGGAGGACAATTGGGTCTTCAAATCCTGGATAATTTCTTTGTCATTTCCAACCAGCAACATATCATCCACATACAAGACAAAATAAATAACACGGTCACCAATTAATTTAAAATACACACAGTGATATGCTTTGCTTCTGGTGAAGCCAAGTCCCTGTATAAATGCATTAGATTTCTAATACCACATCTTTAGTGACTGTTTTAACCCATACATAGACTTTTTTAACTTACATACTGGTTCTTTCTTACCCTTCACCACAAAGCCTCCAGGTTGCTTCATGTAGATCTCCTCTTCTAGATCCCCATGAAGAAATGTTGTCTTCACATCCATCTGTTCTACCTCAAAATTAAAAGCAGCAACAACAGATAAAAGTAATCTAATAGAAGTCACCTTGGAAACAGGAGAAAAAAATATCACCAAAATCAATTATCGCCACCTGGGAATAACCTTTTGCTACCAACCGAGCTAAATTTTATTTCTCCACCTTTCCTTATGCATTTGTCTTCTTCTTGAACACCCATTTGCTGCCAATGGATTTCCTTCCAGCCAACAACTCCACCAAATCCCAAGCCTCATTTTTGTGCAAAGATGTCATTTCATCAACCATGGCCTCTTTCCAGAGTTTTCCATCCTCTGAATCTACTGCTTCCTTCACAGTTTTGGGACCATCATAAGTAATAGATAAAGCAAAATTTGAATAGAAAGCAGATGAACTATACCTTTTTGGCTGCCTTCTTTCTCGAACTAATCTTCTCACAACTGGAGTTTGTCGCTCTTCATCTTCTGATTCCTTCTCTGCCGTAGAGTCTTATTCTTCCTCCTTTAGCTCAAACTCTATCTTCTTAGGTTCCTTTGGTTGGACTTCATGTTTAATAACATCTTTCACCTCTTTGAACACAACATCTCGACTATACACAACCTTCCTTGTTACTGGGTTCCAAAGCTTATAACCCTTTAAACCATCCTTATACCCAATAAAGATGCACTTTTCACATTTACTATCCAACTTGGTTCTTTTCTCCTTTGGAACATGTACATATGCATCACATCCAAATACCCTCAAATGTGAAAGAGAAGGTTCTTACCATTCCATACCTCTTGTATAGTCTTATCTTCCAATGCTGATGAAGGTGATCTGTTAACCAGGTAACATGCAGTCTCCACCGCCTCTACCTAGAATTCTTATCCTAACCCGACACCACTGAGCATGATTCTTGCCCTTTCCATCAACGTCTTGTTCATTATTTCTGCAACTCCATTTTCCTGAGGTGTATATGGAGTAGTCTTCTGTCATGCTATACCACACTTCTTATAGAAATCTTCAAATTCCTTACTGCAAAACTCTCCACCGTTATCTGTCCTCAGCACTTTTATCTTCTTCTTTGTCTGGTTTTCCACTAGAGCCTTAAATTCTTTAAACTTGTCAAAGACTTCGGATTTCTTCTTAAGGAAATATATCCATGTATTCCTTGAAAAGTCATCTATAAATTATACATCGTACATAGACTTACCCAGTGATGGAACCTTCACAGGTCCAAACACATCACTATGCAAAAGCTATAATATATGTTTCACCTTCTTACCACCAGAGGGGAAACTCACCCGATTCTGCTTCCCATATACACAAATTTTACAGAAATCAAAATCCAGAGAGTTATTACTCATACCTTCTACCATACCTTTACCATGAAGTATTCGGAGGCCCTTCTCTCCAATATGTCCAAGCCTTTGATGCCACAACATGGTTTTCTCTCCAGAGACCACTAAATGTTTTGCTCCACTATCAGGAACCACGGAACTATTGCACCCATCAACAATACTGCTACCTTGTAGCTTGTACAAAGTTTGAATCCGAACTCCATGCATCAATACCAGTGCTCCTCGAACCATCTTGTAGGTATGCTTCTCGAACACTATCTTTACACCTACATCATCTATCTTGCTTACAAAAATCAGATTTTTGGCCAATGCAGGAATATGTAGAACACCCAGAAGTGTTCTAACCCTTCCACCTTGCAACTTCAACTTTAAATTTCTATGACTAACGATTCTGGCCTTCCTGTCATCCCCTAAGAAGACATCACCACCATCATATTTCTGATACTCGCAGAACCACTCTCTATGGGGAGTGAAGTGAAAGGATGAAACTGAGTCAATCAACCGTGCCTCATGATCTACATGTGTACTTAAAGAAGCCAAGTACACATCCCCACCTTCATATGAGGTGGTTTTCACCTCTGCAAAAGGAGCATCATCAGATCCCTTTCCTTTAACAGGAGATTTAGATTTATAGTCCATTTTGTAGTGCCCTTCCTTTCCACATTTGTAGCACACCACCTTTATAGGTTTTCCAGGAGATTTATATCTCCTTATAGATTTAGATCTCCCACTCGATGACTTATTTTTGTTTCTGTTCTGGGACCGTCCTCGTATAGACAAGGCATCACCATTCTAGCTCTCCATATTTTTCCGTCTCATCTCCTCTGTCAGCAAGGATGAGACTATTTCATCAAACTGCAAGGCAGTTGTATTGATACCTATTGCAATAACTAGACTATCCCATGAATCTTGTAGAGAACACAACAAACTGATGCACTTATCTTCATATGAAATTTTAATATCAACAGATAATAACTGACTTACCACAGTATGAAATGTGTTCAGATGCTCTGTCATTGAGTCTCCATCTTTCACCCTCAGGTTATACAGCTTTTTCCGCAGGAACAGTTTATTCACCGGAGACTTAGATTGGTACAAAGTCCCTAACTTTTCCTACAAAGCCTTCATCGTAGCTTCCCCTGATACATTCAGCAATACTGAATCTGAGACACACAATCGTATTGTGCTCTTTGTCTTCCGATCCAACTTCTTCATTCTTCATCGTACACTCTTGTTGGTTTAGTACCCAGATCTACTGTAATCCACTAGTCTTTATCCACCAACAGATTCTCCATCTTGAGTTTCCACAACTCAAAACTCTGACCATTAAATTTCTCAATCTCTATCTTTCCACTACTTGTCATCTTCTTTCACCACCAGAATCGATCTCGCAGATCTCACACTGAATAGGGTCTACCACAGGCCTGAGCGAAACCACTCAGCAACAAAGGCATCCGCTTGAAGCCAAAACAGCTCTGATACCAAATGTAGTTTTTCACCCTATATAGAAATTAGCTGCATACAAATTCTAAAACACAGAAAATAAACAATGCGAGAGCATAACACATAAAACACATATACACAGAGATTTTCCCCTGGATCCCAAAATCGGGACTACCAGCTTGATTTTTCATTATGTTCCTTTCAATGTTACAATACACATTTATACATGCCAAAGCATCCAATATGATGGACCGAAAACCATTGCGTCCAAAACCATGGACTAAAAACCATCGCGTCCAAAACCATGTGCGAAAAATCATGCACAAAACCATAGGTAGGTCTGCCCAACCTAATATAGGGTCCAAAAAAAAAAAATTCCCGGGCGCTACTCAGACCCCATAGAGTGGGGTTACCTGCACCCCTCAAACCCCCTGTGACCCCCCCGCTACACAATCGACACAATGAAGGGGGGGCTCCACCCCCCCTCTAACCCCCTCGGTTAACTATGTGGGCTAGTCATAGAAAGAATATAACTCAACCCAAAAGACATTTCATCAAACATGAACCTACATCAAACCATGAGGTCTTATCATCTCCCTTCATTAGGAAATCATTTGAAGATGTAGGTTGCCTTACATTTTGTCAGAGAGTTGAAGAATTGAAGTATCATGACCAATTGACTAGTGCTTTTGCCACCAAACTTAAAAAGGACAAAGTGACCATAGCAGGAGTTCAATTCACTGTTTCAAGGCAACTTATCTCCGCAGCTACAGGGATTCCAAACACTGGAGAAATTTGGTTCAAAAGAGAAGACCTTGACCTTCAAAACTACAAGATGTACCTAAAGGCACAATACAAGGCAACTCCAACATATATTTTTCCATTCATACATTTGTTGGAAAGGTATACCCCTCTCATGAAAATGATCATGAAGTATTTCACATGTGAAGGTAGGTATTCAAGGCTATATAAGTACCACATGAAACTTTTGATGCATTTCATCGGTGTACAACAAATCAATTTGTCTTATTACTTGTACAAAAGTCTGATTAAAATGGTAGAAAAGGTACAAAAGCTGGGGGAGAATCACTATACTAGTTTGTTTCATCATGGCTTAGTGAAAGAGCTATTTTGTCATCAAATAACACAGGCAAATCTGTCTTGAGACCATTTTTCAAGTTCAACTTTTCCTCCATCTTCTTCAACTAGGTCTAGTGATGAAACAACACCTTCAATCTCACCAGTGCAACAAGAGGTTTCTTCTTCAAGCAGACCAGCCAAGAGGAAAGACAGGGAAGGAGTGTATCAAACATATTCCAAAGGTGATAGGCTTGTGTTTTCTCAAGGGATTGTTGAAAGGTCCTTGCCTACAACAGGTAAATAGGCAGTCTTCTCACAACATGAGGAGTCCTCTCATCCGGGTACAAATGTGTCAGCTATGGAGAAAGGATACGAGGGAAGAATTAAAGATCAGATCATAAGGGATAAGGAGGCCGATATCTAGAGATTGGAAGGGAAACTAGTAGAGTCAAACTCTCTAATAGAATGCCCGCAGCAAGAGTATGCAATTGAAATTGAACCAAATTATTCAAGATAAACAAGCAACTATTTCAAAGAAGGAAGATGTAAAGGGCAAAGTAGTGGCTGAAATGAAAGTGTCAAAAGGTAAAGAAAAACAAGGCACATTAGGGAGACTAAGAATGAGAGCATCTAAGAGAGCCCTTGAGCTACGAAGAGAGGTTTCTCCACCAAAAGAACAGATTATGGTAGATGACCTAATAACTAGAGAAATCAATGAAGATAGGATATATTGGCTTGATAAGGTAAATGGACACTTGGAGAATCTCCTTAAGAAGATAAACATGGAAAATAACTTGTGGAGACATACAGCTATGTTGGAAATAATACTCAGAGGGGGGCTGAATTAGTATTATCATATCAAGATTTTTTCTTTTTCATAATCAGATTTATATACGCTACTTCAAAGAGGGGAACTAGCATGTACACAGAACTGCCTTTCAGGTAACCAGCATTTATGCAGTAAACTTATGATTCAGTAATTCATCATATGTTGATCTTTAATCATTGCATCAGTACTTCATCAATCCTTAAACAGTAACCATGTGCAATATAAACATAATAAACCATTACACATAAGCAACACACATGAACACCAAGATTTAAGGTGGAAACCCAATGTGGGTGAAAACCACTTGCTGTTGTCGTCTTTGTCTTCTTTTAATAATAAGAAAATCTGTTTACAATCTTTTACTAGTGCAGACTCATACCAGTATGCAAGCTTCTACCTGTAGAAGGTTACAACCTTCTATCATTCTCCAGCTTCTACTGGAAGGGAGCTACAACCCCCTAGCTCTTGTACTAGCCAATATGTTTACTAGTACATAGGTTCCAACCTACAGAAAACTCCACTCTTCCACCAGGGACCACATTTCATGAATTTTCAGACTGGATGCTCTTGGCACATATCAAGACATATGAAGACCTTGACTCATCAATAACCCATCAGAAATTTAGAAACTCAAACTTCATCAACCAACATGCAGTTAATCTAAAAACAATCAGATCACTATCATCAGAACAGTGTGCTAAACCCAAAACTCTGTATCAACATTCAAAATCAATTGAAACCTCAAAAATTCATGTGTGAGACTGTATACGCTACTTCAATGAAGGAAACGTGCGTGTATACGCTACTTCCTTCAACCCAACCTGCGTATACCTCTAAAGATTCTGAATCATAAAATATTTGAATCACAAACTATACCAACCAGCAGTGTACTGAACATCTACTATCAACTTACAGAACTTTACACAAGCAGGCAATAGAAAACACTTCTTCTCACTTATACAATCAATCAAATATCAACCTCTTTATGCATTCAGATTTACATTCAGATCTAAGAAGACTTCATTGACAGAGAACAATAAAATAGCAGCAACAATAAATCAGCAATACTGATATGATAGATCAATCATCTATGAACATCAAGCCTTTCTTTTGTATACGCTACTTGAAAGAACAAAACCTGCGTGTATACGCTCTTTTTCCGAGACGAACCTGCGTACAGATCTGCAAATATTGACTCAGAACTTTGCTGCAATTCCATACTTTAGACAAACCCAGATCATGATAGATAACAAATAGAACAGATGCAAAACATCAGATCTAGCCTCAACCAATATTAGATCATTCAAGAATAAGTCATTTCAGGTCTCATGATCCTGATCCAATATTGAACTCAAGGTGCACATACATATTTCAGATCTAGTCCCAAACATAACCCTGCAACATAAAATATACTTCAAATAGGAGTATTCCTTAGAATATTATTCACTTGCACATCTGGCCTTATGATCCTCTCTTCTTTATATAGTTTTTGGCCTTTCTCAATACCATGGAACGAATCCACTTAAGACCAATACCTTGGATCAAATACCATGGACCAAATACCTTGGACTAAATACCTAGGGTCAATATCATGGTCCAAAGATACCTTGGATCAAATACCTCAAACCAAAACCATGGTTTTCAACATGTACACGCTTTGCCTTCTATGGGAGTGCGTGTGTATGTTATACACTATTTTTGTTCTAAGTACCTGCGTGTATACGTTGCTTGGACTAAATGAACCTGCATGTATCTCTTAAACTGCTCTTACATCATATTATTCCTTCAACTTATTTATTCTAATCAATAGACCTTAGTTCCATCTTCCTGATCCTCTGTACCACTGTCGTATTGCCTCTGAATATTCATGTTAGCCTCTTATCAAAACTGGGTTGATCTATAGAGTTACCATCAAGGACAATACTTGTATCATAATGCCAGCAATGTCCCCCTTTGGACTTGATGGCAACCATGATGGTGTTGACTACTGCAAGCTATAAATATTGTTAGAGATACCATACAACACCAAAATATCAAAATACTCTCCCCCGTTGACATCAAGGGCAAAGGGCAGACCACTCTACTCTCCTCTTTTGCATGATTCTATCCATACTCCCCTGAGTACATGCCGAGTCTACAGAGAGATGATTCAATATAATAACATGACACTATAAATCAACAAAGTGAGTATGACCTCCCTATGACCACGAACTCATACATACATCAATTTCCCAACCAAGTAGGGATACACCATATTTGACTCATCTGACCAACCAAGTAGGGATATACCAATGTTTGTACATGACAGAAATACAACCATTATTACATCATCCATCCCAAGGATATTGGGTAAATAAATTACATCATATGACCAATAGAATTCATTGAAATATAGACCATGACAGAAGAAGTTATATTACACTAATGACTGATGAAACTAAGAAACAGCTGAGTTCAGCAACCATAATGCCAACAATGTGGAATGTGAACGCTCCCCCTGAACCAATGCTACCACTATTTTTTTTTGTTAGAAAAACATATACGCGCTTTCAGCCAAGGCAACTCGCATGTACCCGCGCATATACTACATGAAACTAGTGTGTAGTAAACTTCCTCTGAAAAAATGGATTTAACAGCAGGATGATGCAGCAACAACTCCTAGCTTTTGTTTGAGATATTCAAAAATTGTTGTGGGCAGTGGTTTAGTGAATATATCAGCAACCTATTCTTTGGAGGGGACATACTCCAATTTGACCTTTTGTTCAAGCACTTGTTCTCGTAGAAAATGGTACTTGATGGGTATGTGCTTGGTCTTGGAGTGCATGACTGGATTCTTTGAAATACTAATGGCACTTGTATTATCACATAGAATGGAGATGGGTGGAGTACATGTGATCTGAATGTCTTGCAAAGTTTGCATCATCCAAAGTAGTTGTGTGCAGCAAGATGCAACAGCCACATATTTTTCTTCAGCTGTAGATAAAGCAATTGAACTTTGTTTCTTGCTAAACCAAGACACTAACCTAGAACCCATATAGAATGCACCACCACTAGTTCTTTTTCTATCATAAACACTTCCTGCCTGTTAGGACTCCAAATTGACCATTTTTGACCTTGTATTTTTGCTATAATATTACCCTCTTCAGTCCATAAGTTGAAAGCTTTGATTATATAATGACCTAATCATTCCAAGGTATGAAGTAACTCTCCGCATTACTATATGTTTAATTATTCATTACATATTCATGTTATCTTTATAATTATCTTTAGAGAAGTTAGCCAAGTTGCTAAGTAACCGTTGAATTGTCTAAAGTCTGTAGAAATTATAATTCGTAGTTGCTGCAACACCAGAAACAACAACTACGTAGTTGCTGCAACACCAGAAACAGCAACTACGCAGTTGCTGCAACACCAGCAACAACAACTATCTAAAGCAGGGAAAACATTATTTTGCAACAACTGGAATACCGGAAATGACAAACAACAACTATCAGAAGATCGGCAGAGTTCCATGCTGACACAGCACGATCAACAACTGTCCAGAAAGGGTAAAACACGGTTACAGTTTCTAAAACACCAGGAACAGCATGAGTTTACTAAATCAGCAACAATGAAGCGGCAAAGGATAGTATGAGTATTCCAAGAAGACGGTTGAAGTTTGTTTACCAGCTGTGTAACAGTAAGAGACCAAGAAGGAATACACCGTCACACTGTTGTAACGACATCCTGTAACAAGGATGGATTTCTTATTTTTGACAAAAAGGTTTAACTGAATGAACTATGACGGTCTATTGTAATAGATGTCTCCTCTATAAAGAGGAGACATCTACAGTAGAAACGGGGGGAGAAAAAGGAAACAAGTTGTAAGGGAAATTTTGAAAGACAAAAAGAAAGTCTGAATCTTTATTGTAACTGGACATTTTGGCAGATGAATAAAAGGTTGTTCTGAGCATCTAATCCAGCATTTGTGTTCTGGGGAATCTTGTGAGAAGGACAGGGCCCACCTTCTTCACAAGATTCACCCATTTATTTCCTGTTAGTGTGTGAGTGTGTTTGATAATTTCCTTTTGCTGGTACTCTGTTTGGATTCTGTAGCATTACCTCTGATAATTTCCTTTTGCTGATACTCTGTTTTGTTAATTGCTTGATATTGTAAAAGAATACTTCACCGGTGATTTGGAATTGCAGTGTGTATTAGCAACTTGGTTACAGGGGCAGGTGCTGAACATCCTTACCCTAAGGATAGGGTCCTGATCCTTTGCTAACAGAACAACCATTATTTCTCTTTGTAGATTTGTATTCTTAGTTAACTGCTTTCATTTTATCTCTACAATATACTTTAACTGTTATAACATAGAGTAAGGAGTTTGACAGAAAATAGAATTGTGTATACTACAACTTTTAATACTTTTAGAATTAAGTACATATAGTACGAGGTCACCTTTGAAATAAAAGGACTTTCCCGGGTTAACAAATTAATGTGGTACTCGACTGTTTAATCAATAAGCAATTCAAGTAGCCAACATTTTGGCGCCGTTGACGGGGAAGGCGAATAGAGATTTTAAAAGCATTAATGATTTCTTTTTAAGAATAACAGGTGCATGAGAGGACGCAGGAAACCTAATTTAACAGGCGGTAAAGGCGGAGGAGGAAGAAAAACCTTTATTGACGAAATTATTTCAAGGGCCGAGACATCACAGAGGACGAGTTCCCGGAGACCTCAGATCCAGTATTCCTCACAAAGAGATCGACAGACGGAGGAAGTACTAGGACCTGAAAGGAAGCTGGAAGTACCAGAATACACTGAGGAACCGATAGAAGAACCTGAAGAGACAGAAGATACAGAAGATAAAGCAAGCGATTAAGGAAAAAGACCAATGGAGGATAACAGAGCAGAAGGAAGGGGGGAAAACTCACTCTCTACCCTGGAGTTCCCTATTGGGGAGCTCCCGAGAGGAGCAACCCCTATGAAGAACATTCCACTTTCAGCATTACCCAACTTTCATGGGTTATCCTCTGAAGACCCAGATGAATTCCTCTTTGAATTTGATATACTATGTATGAGTTATGATTATGTGAGCCCTAATCATAAACTAAAACTGTTTCCAGCAACACTGAAAGGGAATGCGTTAAGGTGGTTTATGAGCTTAGGAGCTTAGGCAATCAATACCTGGGATCAGATGAAAGAAAGCTTTCTGGCCAAATATCAGGATTACTGCCGAAAAAGAGAGAGGAAGGAAGAGTTGTTTAAAATGGTTCAGAAGGAGGACGAGAATCTGGAGGACTTTGTGGAAAGACTGCAGTATAATCTGCAGCGGTCTGACCACCCTACCATGAGTAAAGATATTCTGAAAACAATACTGCTGAAAGGGGTACGAGATGACTGCTTGGACATGTTGAATATGCTTGGAAAAGGGGACATTTCCAAGGAACCATTTGATGAAATTATCAACCTCTGCATGAGATGTTCAAGAGGAGCAGTAAGCAGATCAAAAAGCAGGGACAACGTATATTCAAGAGTCCAGAAGTCAGCAAGTGGAGGAGCAACAAGGGCTGAAATAGGTAATTTGTTGGAAGAATTTAAAACTGAGATGTTAAGCTCTTTTGCTTCACAAATTGATGCTCTACAGGTAAAAAAGAAACAAGCAGAAGCAGAAGCTGCCCTAGCTATTTTTTGTTCTAAATGCAAAGAAAAACACCCACTCAGGGAATGCCCACTAGATAAGGTACCAATCTATACGATCTGTGAAAAGGACCATGAGACCTAGCAATGCCCCTCTCTGTCTGGAATAAAAGCAGCATTGCAGTCAACTGAAGAAGAGGCTGACGCAGTGTACCTGATGACACAGAGGAGGCAATGGCCACAAAGACAAGGTATGAATTCTAACACAGCATTTAGTCGTTGGAATAATCATTCTCCTTTTCAAACAAATTACCCACCCATGAACCAAATGTAGTACCCACCCTTTAATACGATGAATTTTCTACCCATACAGCAACCAAGTCTTCCTTTTCCTGATCCTACCATATGGAATCCTTGGGCTCCCCAGCAATCGTATTTTAATCAATGGAATCCGAACTGGGCAGGCCAGCAGATGCCATTTCCTCAGCATCAACAGTCTCTTTCCTTACCATCCAATACTCCTCTGAATAACCAAGCAATTAGACTGCAACTACCTGTGCAACCCAACCCCAACCCAAATAACAATAAAGCTCTGCAAGCAATTGATATTCAAAATTAGCCAGTCTCCCCCATGCAATGTAACGATATCCATCTTCGCTCAGGGAGAGTTGTTGAACCCATCATTGATGACATTACTGACTCTGATAAAGAGGAAGTTGGAAAAGAAAAACCAGCTAACAATAATGCTGAAATAGTTGAATCAACATCTAACAACAATGATCAAACAGCAGATCCGCCATTCCCTGAATGTCTGGCTCTCACCAAAACACTTGAGCAACCTGCTTTTAACCTTTTAGGCGAACTATAGAATTTATATGTTAAAATTCCATTGTTGCAAGCGCTAAGAGATGTTCCCATTTATGCTAGGACTGTTAGAGATATTTGCATAAAAAAACCTGGAAGAAAAGCTAAGGACCCCCTCACAATTCATGTGATGGGAGAGCTGACTGCTTTAATGACAGAAAAAGATCCTCCTGTGAAATATGGTGACCCTGGTCACCCTACAGTAACAGTTCAGGTTGGAAAAACTTTTGTCTCTAAAGTTCTAGTAGATTTAGGTGCTGCAATAAACATTATGACACTTGAAACAACACAATTGCTGCAGTTAAAAAACTTTATTAGGAAAACTCCAACCATTCTAGAGCGGGTTGATCGCTCTACAATTAAACCTGAAGGAGTCATTGAAGACCTAATAATTTCTGTAGAATCCTGGAATTACCCAACTGATTTTGTGGTGTTACAAACTAAAACAAAGTTGGGGGGTCATCCACTGATTCTAGGAAGACCTTGGCTAGCTACAGCGGATGCTTTCATCAGCTGTAGATCAGGATCAATGACCATCTCTAATGGGCAGGAAACCAAACAGCTTACCCTTTATCCTCATGCTACACCCATGATTAATAATGACAACTCTGTATGGGTAGATTATGAGGATGAAGAAACCCAACCTATCTTGACTATTGGACAAGCTTTAACTTTCAAAGACTCTACCGAAGATGAATTAATCAGTAGCTTCATTTCTGAACCTTCTTCGGTCAGCCCAAAAATGTATAATCACTTCACTGCAATCTTGGAATCTGAATCTCAGCAGAACCTGAAAACTAAAAATTTATCTCAGACAATAGTAGGCAGCTCCTCCAAAAGTACAACAATAGAAATTGAGCCTGGCAAAGCATTAAATATAAATCCTAACTTAACTGATAATGAAAAACAGCAGTTAATAAAGTTACTCCAGGAAAATAAAGAAGCACTTGCATGGGATTATACAGACATGAAGGGGATTTCTCCTGAGCTATGCACCCACCGCATTTATATTAAAGAAGGATCCCGCCCAGTCTGTCAACCCCAGCGGCGGATGAATCCCAATCTACGGGAAATTGTGAAGGAGGAACTTCAAAAACTGTTGAATGCAGGATTTATATACCCTATATCTGATAGTGAGTGGGTTTCCCCACTTGTAATTGTACCCAAGAAAAATGGCAAATGGAGAGTATGTGTGGATTACAGAGCTTTGAATAAAGCCACCCATAAAGACCATTTCCCTTTACCATTCATTGATCAGGTATTAGATAATTTGGCAGGTAAGAAATTCTTTTCATTTTTGGATGGATTTAGTGGATATAATCAGATTAAGATTGCACCCCAAGACCAAGACAAGACCACGTTTACTAGCCCATGGGGGACCTTTGCTTACAGGGTCCTTCCATTTGGGCTATGTAATGCTCTAGCAACATTTCAAAGAGCAGTGATAGGGATTTTTTCTAATATGATAAATGATTCCTTAGAAATATTTATGGATGACTTTACTCCTTATGGAGTGACTTTTGAGGATGCACTGCAGAATCTTGAAAAAGTACTTAAGCGATGTGTAGAAGCACACCTTGCCTTAAGCATTGAAAAATGTCATATGATGATGAATCAAGGTATTGTATTGGTTCACTTCATCTCATTCCTAGGAATTCAAGTTGATCCAGCCAAAATACAGGTAATTCAGACCCTCCCTATCCCCAAAACACAAACTGATGTAAGAAGATTTTTAGGACATGCTGGATACTATAAAAGATTTATTAAGAATTTTTCCAAAATAGCTTCTCCTCTATTTGTGTTATTAACAAAAAATGCTGAATTTAAGTGAACTGATGATTGTGAAAAAGCATTTAATGAACTTAAACATCAGTTGTCTACAGCTCCCATTTTGAGAGGACCTGATTGGGCACTACCCTTTCATATATCCTCTGATGCCTCAGATACTACAATTGGAGCTGTCTTGGGCCAAGAAGAAAACAGTCTTCCCTATGCCATTTATTTTATCAGTAAGAATATGACACCAGCTGAGATGAATTATACAATCACTGAGAAGGAATTCCTAGCAGTCATTTATGCTATCAATAAGTTTCGACATTATATTACTGGCTACACTACTTTTGTGCATACTGACCACTCGGCCATTAAATATCTAATGAATAAATCAGTTACAAATGCTCGAGTTACCAGATGGTTATTATTATTACAAGAATTTGACATCACAATTGTAGATAGGCCAGGTAAAGAAAATGTAGTTGCTGATTTCCTTTCTCGATTAAAAACCGATGAAAACATTCCAGTAGATGATTCTTTTCCTAATGAATATTTATTTGCAGTATCTGCTCACTCACCTTGGTATGCAGACATTGCCAACTATTTAGTTGCAGGAAAATTACCGTTGCACCTATCACACAAGGTAAAAAGAAAGATCATCCAGCAAAGTGCTAGGTACAACTGGATAAGCGGGTGTCTTTTCCACACAGGACTCGATAAAGAAATCCGGAGATGCATTGGTGAAGATGAAATTTATGATGTATTAAAAGCTTGTCATGATGGCCCTTGTGGAGGGCATTTTGCAGACAAAAGAACAGCACACAAGGTACTCAGAATGGGTTATTATTGGCCCTCACTCTTCAAAGATGCAAGGAAATATGTGAAGGCCTGCGATAGCTGTCAAAGAATGGGCCAGCCTAATCACAGGGATGAAATGCCACTCAATCCCCAGGTAATTCTTGAACCTTTTGAGAGATGGGCATTAGATTTTATAGGTCCCATTAATCCCCCATCCAATCAAAGAGTGTACATATTAGTATGCACAGATTATATGACTAAATGGGTAGAAGCTAAGGCACTCCTTAAAGCTAATGAAGAAGCAGTACTAACATTTTTATTTGAAGAGATCTTTGTTAGGTTTGGATTGCCTAGAGAACTAGTCACGGATGGAGGACCTCCTTTCAACTCTCATGGCTTCAAGGATACACTTCAGAAATATCATATTAAGCACAAAATGACTACACCTTATCACCCCCAGGCAAATGGGCAGGTAGAAAGCACCAATAAAGTCATAGAAGCCATCTTGACAAAAACAATAAAGGAGAATAGAAGGGATTGGTTTCAAAGGTTGCTTGAGGCATTATGGGCCTATAGAACTACTTGGAGGAATACTACGGGCTTTTCTCCTTATGAATTAGTTTTTGGAAAAAATGTTGTTTTCCCTGTAGAGTTTGAAATCAAAACTTCAAGAACTACTTTAGCTGTTAACCTTGACTTGACTGATGCACAGACAGCCAGGTTGCAGCAGCTTCAGGAATTGGACGAGAAGAGACTGGATGCCATCCATCAAACAACCAGGATACAACAACAAAGAAGCAGGTGGCATGACAGAACCATCAAGCAAAAGCAGTTCCAGAAATGTAACTGGGCTCTACTCTATGACTCTCGTTTCGAGAATTTCCAAGGTAAGTTAAGAACAAGGTGGTTAGGGCCTTATGAAGTGGATGTTGTTTTTCCAAATGGGACAATCAGACTTTTAACGATTGATGATAGCAGAACACCACTACTAGTGAATGGGTATCGACTTCATTTGTATCAGCGGCCTGTTTCTAAAGAAGATTTTAAAGCTACTTGCATGGTGTATATACACTATGCTTCCCTAGGGGACTTGCTGTCCCTCAAGGCACTTAAATTTCTGTTCATTTATGCATTTTTTTTAGAATAGATATTCTTTTCAACTAAGAATCCCTGCCAAGGGTTGCCATATTACAATTCATTATTTTGCAGATCTTAGCTTTGGAAAATGGCTGAGAACAAAAGTTTCAAAGGAATCACTTTGCGGACTTGGGAACCCCGGTGCTGCAACACCAACCCCGGTGCTGCAACACCACTCCTCGTTGCTGCAACACCAACTCTCGTTGCTGCAACACCATTTCCCGTTGCTGCAACACCAACTCCCATTGCTGCAACACCATTTCCCGTTGTTGCAACACCATTTCCCGTTGCTGCAACACCATTTCCTGTTGCTGCAACACCAACTCCCGTTGCTGCAACACCAACTCCCATTGCTGTAACACCACTTCCCGATGCCGTAATGCCTTTTTCAGTATTTCTCTCATTTATAAAAGCACCAGTTTCTCCACTTCAGCTCCCAAGAAATGAATTATTATTTGCATAAAACATACCATTTCCTACCAAAAGAACCAGCCATACACTATGATGATTACAATCCTCCACTATTACTTCCCGTCAGTACTAAAAATCGCCGGTATTCTCATACTTTTAGACCCGCTTTAATCATTATGAATCCAGCAAAAGACAAGACAAGACTTTTCGACGCAGCAACTAAAAAGGTAAAATATAAAGGTACGCATGATTATGCATGGATATTAAATAATAGTTAATGTGGAGACGTTGATAGGACTACCGAATAATTGTACTTCCAATCATATCACTTACTCGTAGCTTTTTTGGGGGGGGTTACCAAAGCGCTGTCATAATTGTATAGCACGCCAACTGCCGCCGCCCTTAACTCTCCCGGTAATATGTAAAAGTCATCTCATCATGTCATGTTACCATTTGCAACGATTTACTCTGGACTGAACTCGGAAGCTCAGCCTTGTACTGAGAATTTTCACTGAAACAGCAGCTATGGAAGGAAATCTCATTACATACGAACTTGGCACAACAACACTTCTTGAGCTCTATCCTGAGGCCTATCAAATCTTCCTGCAAGCGGGATGGCTAGATTATTTTAGGAGACTTCCAGATTTCGACGCACAGAAAGTCCTTGAGTTTGCATGCAATTTAACAGAGGGGTTTCCGTCATTCAGGGAGTTCAAATTCTAGTCACAGAGGAAGTCATAGCCCAAGTTACCGGGCTACCAGCTAATGGCACGCGATGGTTCAGTAGGAAGCACCTGATCCTCAATGCGCAGCAGGATTTTCTTCAACCAGGCGAGCAGGTGGAACCCAAGGGCAGAGGCGTAGCACTTCAATCACTGCCTCAACCATGGCCGAAAGTTGCTGAGTTTGTAAAGCAATACCTGACGTGCGAAGGCCGGTACCAGGTAATTTACCAGCACGATTTCGTCTTGTTGAATCACTTGAGGCATGGTCAGTTGATAAATATGCCATATTATCTATTGGGATGTCTTAAAAATATGTCGCATTACACTGTCAACGCAAAGCGTCCGCTCCATTCCTTGAAACACCACCGTCTAGCTCAATTATTGATAAATAAAGGCCTTGCCTTAAATAACCCCCCTCCCCTCATTAATCCCCACCAAGAGGCAGAAATCCCTCAGCCAGAGCAGGAAATTCCTCATCAGGAAGAGGAAATTCCTCACCAAGTTGAGGACATACCTCAGCAGGATGAAGAAATCCCTCAGCCAGAGCAGGAAATTCCTCATCAGGAAGAGGAAATTCTTCACCAAGCTGAGGACATACCTCAGCAGGATGAAGAAATCCCTCAGCAAACAGACGATATTCCAGAGCAAATACCCAAAGAAATCCTCCAGCAAACTCCCCCACAAGTTGCTGAAAATGTACAATCAGCAGTAGAAATACCCATGCAAACAACCCCATCCCCCAATAAAACCGACCCATCCGTTCCTATACTTGGTATTTCTACCAACGACTCTGATGATAACATCCCTATTACCCTTCTCAAATGAAAGATGTAGCAGAAAAATGAAACCCCACCGAAAAGAAGAAGAACTAGGGCTTCGGCTAAAGCAGCTGCTATTTCCGCCACTGCCCCTATTTTAAAGAAAGCTAGCTGAAAAAGAAAAATATCTGAATTCCCTGCTTCTCTACCCAAGCCAAGGACTCGATCGTCTGTAACAGCTGAATCCCCTAGCCCCACTCTCCCCAGCTCCCCACCCATCATGTTAAAAACCCGTACTCCCACCAGCCCTGGAAACTCCCCTCCCTCACCATCTGGGGCTGAGATGCAGAGTGTTCACAGTGTCGTGACATTATTTTTTGAGGCAATTGTCACACAAGAACCAGCTGTCGACACCCAAGATAATATTGGCCAAGTGGCTGCAACACAAGAAATAGCCACTACCCCACCAGGTGACACACAAGAACCACCTGTTGGGGGTATAAATGTTCAAATGAATGCTGAAACACAACCTCTGCCTCCACTGGAACCTGTCACTCCACAAGCTCAGCCTACCATATCTGCCCTGCAGGAAGAAATTGAATTTTTGAAATCCCAAATTCAGGATTATCAGGAAGAAATAATAAGGGTCAAAGAAGCTTATCAAAATGAACGTAACCTGCACATTTTAGCACGGGTAGCATCTGCAGTGGAGAAGAGTAAAGAGAATGAATATATGTGCGCCAAGTGTGGTGAGATATACACTCAAGCAGGATACAAGGTAGTTGCAGAACCAATGACTGGAGTCATCCCAGAACCTTCTGTTGTTGTAGTTGAAATGAAAGAACTTGTTGTTACACAAATTGCAGAAGCAAAAACAGAACCACCACAACCCTCTGCTGAAACAGAGCAACCTGCTGCAACACAAGAACCAGCAGGCTCTCCAAAAACGGTGCAGGAGCAAACAGAGCAACCTGCTGCAACACAAGAACCAGCAGGCTCTCCAAAAATGGTGCAGGAGCAAACATAGCAACCTGCTGCAACACAAGAACCAACAGGCTCTCCAAAAAGTGTGCAGGAGCAAACAGAGCAACCTGTTGCAACACAAGAACCAGCAGGTTCTCCAGAAACTATACAGGTGGAAGCAGAGCAACCTGTTGTAACACAAGAACCAGCAAGATCTCCAAAAAGTGTAAAGAAAGAAGTAGAAGAACTTGTTGTAACTCAAGAACCAGCAGGCTCTCCAAAAAGTGTGCAGGAGCAAACAGAGCAACCTGCTGCAACACAAGAACCAGCAGGTTCTCCAGAAATTATACAGGTGGAAGTAGAGCAACCTGCTGTAACATAAGAACCAGCAGGATCTCCAAAAAGTGTAAAGAAAGAAGTAGAAGAACTTGTTGTAACTCAAGAACCAGCAGGCTCCGCAAAAGCTATGGAACAAGAAGAAGAAGCGTTGGCTGTTACATAGGAATCAGCAGGGAATGGAGAAGAAGACATAAAATCACCCCGGCCTACCCAAACTGTTATGGAACAAGAAAAAGAAGCATTTGCTATTTCACAGGAATCAGCAGGGAATGGAGAAGAAGACATAAAGTCACCCCGGCCTACCCAAACTGTTATAAAACAAGAAAAAGAAGCATTGGTTGTTTCACAGGAATCAGCAGGGAATGGAGAAGAAGACATAAAATCACCCCGGCCTACCCAAATTGTTATGGAACAAGAAGAAGAAACATTGGTTGGAAATGGAAAAGAAGACATCGAATCACCCTGGCCTACTCCAATTATCACAGAGCAGAAAATTCTTGTTGATTCCTTTACACAAACTAAATCTCCCTCTATCAGTGATGCATGCATAGAGACCGCTAGTTTTCAAGAATTAAAAGGAAAATGGTGGAGAGAATATGAGCTGTCACAATGGAAAGCATTCCAACAGCAAAAGGGAATCTGCTTCAATTATGCATATAAGAATTGGGAAGCACTTGAGCAGTCTAGAGCTCAGTACAAAGAAATTAAGGAACTAAAAGCTAGACTGTCCCAGATTTTTGAGTTGGTTCAAAGAATACTTGCTGCAAGAAAACCCTCTTTCAACTATGTAGCATTTTTGAGGGAACGACTAACATTCTTACAGATAAAGGCAGTTAGAGATGGTAGACCTCATCAGGTGATTACATCAGAACAATTTATTGAAACCTTTGCAGAGGCACCCAAGAATGATCAGAATTTGTTGTGCGAGCTTTATCTCCACAATGAAGCCATGTCTGAAGACAGAAAAATGAATATACTCCCTCTTGTTGGCGACATACAACTCAGAGCTTTCATTTTCTTTCTAGCCAACCAACTCACTTGGAAAAACGCTTTCATCTCAGCACAACATAATGAATATAACTGCCTCCTTTGGATTAGGGCTGAACCTCAAAATGTAGCTACTTTCATTGCACAGCACCAAAGAATGTTGAGTGAACCTGGAATGACTGATCACATTAGGCAACTACAAGCAGTGGTCTTGCGAGATTGCCAACACTATGTGAAAACGAAGGCACCTTTGGCTATTAAAGCCAACAACCTATTCTGGGAAAACTGTCCCAAGGAAAGGCAAGAGTATCATCCCTACAATCCACCTAATCTACAGGCATCAATTTCAAGGGTACCTTACTATGTTAGATGTATGGAACAATGTGCTGAAAAATGGATTGGCTATAGATTTAAATTTCCCCTCTTATGGTTATCTGGTCAGCAATACAAGGGTCAGTTTGGATCATCCAAAAAGGAAGAGGTGGCAGCATGGAGGCAACTACAGATTGTCTGTGGGTTCAGAGACAAGTTTGATAACACTTTCCATAGCTACTGTATCAGTAATTTACACTGTTCATCCCAGTACTCCGACTCAGATTCAGAGTAAGCATTGCATGAGGACATGCAACCCTTTCAGTTGGGGGGGGTGTTAGGGCTCCAAATTGACCATTTTTGACCTTGTATTTTTGCTATAATATTACCCTTTTCAGTCCATAAGTTGAAAGCTTTGATTATATAATGACCTAATCATTCCAAGGTATGAAGTAACTCTCCGCATTACTATATGTTTAATTATTCATTACATATTCATGTTATCTTTATAATTATCTTTGGAGAAGTTAACCAAGTTGCTAAGTAACCGTTGAACTGTTTAAAGTCTGCAGAAATTATAATTCGTAGTTGCTGCAACACCAGAAACAGCAAGTACGTAGTTGCTGCAACACCAGAAACAACAACTACACAGTTGCTACAACACCAGCAACAGCAACTACGCAGTTGCTACAACACCAGCAACAACAACTATCTAAAGTAGGGAAAACGTTATTTTGCAACAACTGGAATACTGGAAATGACAAACAGCAACTATCAGAAGATCGACAGAGTTCCATGCTGACACAGCACGATCAGCAACTGTCCAGAAAGGGTAAAACAAAGTTACAGTTGCTAAAACACCAGGAACAGCATGAGTTTACTAAATCAGCAACAATGAAGCGGCAAAGGATAGTACGAGGATTCCAAGAAGACGGTTGAAGTTTGTTTACCAGCTGTGTAACAGTAAGAGACCAAGAAGGAATACACCGTCACACTGTTGTAACGACATCCTGTAACAAGGATGGATTTCTTATTTTTGACAAAAAGGTTTAACTGAATGAACTATGATGGTCTATTGTAATAGATGTTTCCTCTATAAAGAGGAGACATCTATAGTAGAAACGGGGGGAGAAAAAGGAAACAAGTTGTAAGGGAAATTTTGAAAGACAAAAAGCAAGTCTGAATCTTTATTGTAACTGGACATTTTGGTAGATGAATAAAAGGTTGTTCTGAGCATCTAATCCAGCATTTGTGTTCTGGGGAATCTTGTGAGAAGGACAGGGCCCACCTTCTTCACAAGATTCACCCATTTATTTCCTATTAGTGTGTGAGTGTGTTCGATAATTTCCTTTTGCTGGTACTCTGTTTGGATTCTGTAGCATTACCTCTGATAATTTCCTTTTGCTGATACTCTATTTTGTTAATTGCTTGATATTGTAAAAGAATACTTCACCGGTGATTTGGAATTGCAGTGTGTATTAGCAACTTGGTTACAGGGGCAGGTGCTGAACATCCTTACCCTGAGGATAGGGTCCTGATCCTCTGCTAACAGAACAACCATTATTTCTCTTTGTAGATTTGTATTCTTAGTTAACTGCTTTCATTTTATCTCTGCAATATACTTTAACTGTTATAACATAGAGTAAGGAGTTTGACAGAAAATAGAATTGTGTATACTACAGCTTTTAATGCTTTTAGAATTAAGTACATACAGTACGAGGTCACCTTTGAAATAAAAGGACTTTCCCGGGTTGACAAATTAATGTGGTACTCGACTGTTTAATCAATAAGCAATTCAAGTAGCCAACACTGCCCAATCTGCATCTATATATGCATGAAGAGTAAGATCTGCATCTCTAGGATACCATAGTCCAAAGTCTTGAGTTCCTTGAAGATATTTGAAAATTATTTTGACCGCATGAATGTGTGATTCCTTTGGATTTGCTTGGAATATTCCAACTATTCCTACTGCATGCATGATGTCAGTTCTGGTGCCTGTTAGATAAAGCAAACTTTCAATCATGGAATTGTAAGTTGGTTGATGTACTGCTTCTGATTCATCATTTGGGCTGAGACTGCATCCATCTTTAGTTTGCTGAACTTTTAGACCAAGAAAATAGGTAAGTTCACCAAGCAAGGACATTTCAAATTCTTGGTGCATTACTGAAGCAAAATTCTGGCTCATGGATTCTTCATTGCTACCAAAAATGATATCGTCAACATAAACAATAATAATTAGAAATTTATCATTTTCAATCTTTGTATATAAATTGCTATCTGCAGAACCTTTTGTAAAACCTTATTGGTGTAGATATTTGTCAAGGCAGTAATACCAAGCCCTTGGAGCATGTTTTAGACCATAGAGAGCCTTTTTGAGTCTACATACAAGTTTTGCATTATTTCCAAGAATGAATCCTTATGGTTGTTCAATATAAGCTTCTTCTTCTAAATATCCATTAAGGAAGGCTGATTTTACATCCATTTGGTATACTTTGAATTTCCGAAAACTGGAAAGAGAAAGAAACATTCTTATGGCTTCAAGTCTGGCAACAGGTGCAAAAGTTTCTTCAAAATCTATACCTTCTTGTTGGGCATACCCTTTACAAACAAGTGTGGCCTTGTTTCTAATGACTTCTCCATTATCATTTAGCTTATTCTTGAATATCCATTTAGTTCCTATAATATTTTTATCATGAGGCCTAGGAACTAATTCCCAAGTGTCATTCTTTTCTATTTGCTCAAGTTCTTCATCCATGGCCTTGACCCAACATTCATCTTTGCATGCTTCATTTACATTTTGAGGTTCAGTGGAGGATAGTAATTCTAGATAGCTTTAGGTCTCTGTAATAGTTCTTCTTGTCTATGCACCAGCCTCCCTTTCTCCTAAAATTTGAGTTTCTAGATGATTTTTTTGAACATCCCTAGACAAAGTCTTTCTTCTACCATTATATCTTCTTCTGGTGCTTCATTGGTTTCTTCTTCAATATAATTTTGATTTGATGTGGGAAAGTAATCCCCATATTCCTCATTGTCATAATCTTTTGTTGATTTTATCAATTTTGGATTTTTGCATGCCTCATCAACTACAACATCAATGCTTTCAACAATTTTCCCAAGTCTTTTATTATAACATTTATATCCTTTACTTCTGGAAGAATAACTAAGAAGAATCCCTTCATCCGCTCTAGGTTCAAACTTACCAAGTTTTTCATCAAGCCTTTTGATAAAACATTTGCTTCCAAAAACTTTAAAGTATTTTACAGTAGGAATCTTACCATACCAAAGTTCATATGGAGTTTGAGTTCTATTTACTTGAACATTTTCTTTGTTGAGAATAGTCATGGCAGTGAATGCAGCTTCACCCCAGAAAGTTGTAGGAGTTCCAGATTCATCTAGAATGGCTCGAGCCATTTGTTGAACTGTTCTATTCATCCTTTCTACTACACCATTTTTCTTAGGTGTTCTCGTAGTGGAGAATTCCATTTTTATTCCATGTTGTTCACAAAAGTCAAAGAATTCATCCGATATAAATTCCCCTCCTCCATCACATCTGAGGCATTTGATTTTTCAATCTGATTCATTTTCAACCAAAGCTTTGAAGGCTTGGAACTTTTCGAATGCTTCATCTTTATGCTTTAGAAGACCTATCCAACACATCTGGAAAAATCATCAATGAACAAAATAAAGTATTCTTCTCCACGAGGTGATTTTTTCCTTGTTGGTGCACATAAACGAGTATGGATAAGTTCAAGAGGCTTACTTGCTGACCCTTCTTTTTCCATGAAGTGAACTATGGTTTTCTTACCAATTTGACATAGTTTGCATATTGTATTTTCTGTGATGTTGATATCTAGAAGATCACGAACAACCTTGAGTCTGCATGCTTTTATTATTTGAGAAAAGCTTAGATGTCCCAATCTTATATGCCACAACCAGTTTTCATCACTTTTGCTTAGATAGCACTATTGTTGTCATCCTTTGAGTATGTATAAGTTGTTTGGAGTTATTTTACCTTTGATCACGGTCTCTCCTGTATCAAGCTCACAAACAACACATCTGTTTGATCGAAACACCACTTCATTTCCTTGATCACACATTTGACTGGCACTCAACAAGTTATGCTTTAATCCATCTACATACATAACATTTCCATCTTTAACCTTTTCTTTCAAGAAAACAGAACCTTTACCTTTTATGACAGCTAGAGTGTCATTTCCAAATGAGACATTCTTTTCCTTTTCTAAGGCATTCTATGACTGAAGTTTCTCTTTGTCACCTATCATATGTTTGAAGCATCCACTGTCAATGTACCACTAATTTTCTTGTCCTTATGCATATAAGGCTATACCACATCTTTCTGTTTGAGATTCTTTCCTTCTCCATATCTTGGGATTTAATGGCATTTGCTCCTTTTGAGGTGTTTTCCGAAATTTGCTCCTGCATTCAGATTCTTCATGACCAAAGTTGTTACAAATTGAGCATTCTATTTCATTTTCAAGAGGAGAAAAGTTATTATAGGAACTTCTCTTGATCCCTGTTACATTCCTTTGATTTCATGCTTCTCTAGTCATGATGGTTTTGTAAGCAACACATTGAGTAGCTTTGTGCCCAAAATTATGACATGAGAAACATTGGCCATTAAAGAAGTTTCTGTGACTATCGAATCTATTTACCTGTTGGTTGTAGTTTCTATTTATATTCATCTTTGGAGTAAATTGAGTATGATTTGCCTGAGGTTGGTTGTGACTTCTATTGATATTCATCCTTGGAGCAAATTGAGTATGATTTACCTGGTGATCAGCTTTATGCCTTTGCTAACGATTGTCATATTGTTCACTAGTCTTTACTGCATCAAGATAGCTTTGGGTGGAGGTTGACTACTTATGTGATTGAGATGCTTCTTTAATATATCCAAGACCTGTCTTTATCAGAGGGGAACGCTGAACTTTGATAATTTTATTTAAAGTTTATGATCCTTTAACAAATCTAAGATTGAGAGATTTTGTTTTCTCAAGATCTTTTCTTAGACCCACAATTTCACATTCTAGTTTTTCATTGTGTTTTTCTTTTTTCAGCAAGTTGGTATGTCAAGGTATCTATGATCATATTCTTTTCTTCTAAATAGATTTTGAGTTTAGAGATTTCTTCATGAAAGTTTTCCTCTTCTAAAGCATCCCAAAAATCATCATTGTCATAAGCCATGAGAAGTCTATAATCATCACTATTAGATAAACCATCACTATCCTCTTCTAAACTATCCCAAAAATCATCGCTATCATAAGATATGAGAAGTCTGTAATCTTGACCAGTTTCATCTTCATCACTATTATATAAACCATCTTTATCTTCATGAGTATAATAACTCCTTCTATTCACAACTTGTTTCCTATTCCCTTTTGCATATTCCTTTCCTTTTTCATATTTATCTTTATGAGGACATCTGGCAGCATAATGACCGACTCTACCACAAGCAAAGCATTTGAAAGGTAGCTTACCTCTGAACCTTCCAGAACCCCGTTGAAGCTTCTTGACAAAATTTACCTCATCTTCTTCTTCTGAAATGTGTCCTGATTCATTGTGTTCTTCCTTTTCTTTTCCTTTTGCTGAAGCTTTAAATGTGGCTTCTCTCATATCTGATGGACCTCCTTTTCTCATCTCAAAAGCAGTTAGGATTCCATGAAGTTGTGTCATAGTGATATTCTGCAGATCCTGTTTTTATTCTATGGCACACACTTTTGATTCAAATTTAGCAAACAAGGATCTAAACATTTTCTCAACTAAGGTAACTTCCTTTATTTCTTCACCCAGATTCTTCATACAATTAACAACCTCATCTATACATAAGAAGTAACTAGCTATATTATCATCACTATGCATCATAAGAGTTTCATACTGAATTCTGAGAGTTTGAAGCTTAGCACGTTTTACTTGAGAGTCTCCTTCATAGCTCTGAACGATTTTGTACCATATCTCTTTCGCTGATTTGAGCTACATGAATTTGACAAACTCTGATTGTGACAAACTTCCCAATAAAGTATTGACAGTTTTGGCAATAGTTTCATATTTATTTTTACCTGCCATGTCTATAGTTGTTGTTGGAACTTTATATCCTCCTTCCACAATTTCCCAGACATCTGTTCCAAGAGAATGTAGATAGTTTGTGGTTCTTATTTTCCAATAAACAAAGTTTCTCCCATCGAAGATTGGTGGTCTGATGGATCCCATGCTTTCGTGATTATTCATCCTGATGCATATTCCTTCAAGTGATCAAGCTTCTTCTAAAGAACTTGGCTCTGATACTAATTGTTGGAAATAATACTAAGAGGGGGGGTGAATAAGTATTATCAGATCAAGAATTTTTCTTTTTCATAATCAGATTTATATACTCTACTTCAGAGAGGGGAACTAGCATGTACACACAACTGTCTTTAAGGAAACCAGTGTTTATGCAATAAACTTATGATTCAGTTAATTCATCATATTTTTATCTTTAATCAGTGCATCAGTAATTCATCAATCATTAAACAGTAACCATGTGCAGTATAAACATAATAAACCATTACACATAAGCAACGCAAATGAACACCAAGATTTAAGGTGGAAACCCAATGTGGGTGAAAACCACCTGTTGCTGTCATCACTGTCTTCTTTTAATAATAAGAAAATCTCTTTACAATATTGTACTAGTGAAAACTCATACTAGTACGCAGACTTCTACCTGTAGAAGGTTACAACGTTCTCTCGTTCTCCAACTTCTACTGGAAGGGAGCTACAACCCCCTAGCTCTTGTACTAGCCAATATGTTTACTAGTACGTAGTTGCCAACCTACAGAAAACTCCACTCTTCCACCAAGAACCATGTTTCATGAATTTTCAGACTGGATGCTCCTGGCACATATCAAGACATATGAAGACCTTGACTCATCAATAACCCATCAGAAATTTAGAAACTCAAACTTCATCAACCAACATGCAGTTAATCTAAAATAATCAAATCACTGTCATCAAAACATTTTGCTCAACCCATAAACCTGTATCAAAATTCATAACCAACTAAAACCTCAAAAATTCATGTGTTAGACTGTATATGCTACTTCAATGAAGAAAACCTGCATGTATACGCTACTTCCTTCAGCCCAACCTGCGTATACCTCTAAATATTCTGAATCATAAAATCTCTGAATCACAAACTGTACCAACCAGCAGTGTACTAAACATCTACTGTCAACTTACAAAACTTTACATAGGTAAGCAACAGAAAACACTTCTTCTCACTTATAAAATCAATCAAATATCAACCTCCTTATGCATTCAGATTTACATTCAGATCTAAGAAGACTTCATTGACAGACAACAGTAAAATAGCAACAACAATAAATCAACAATACTGATCTGATAGATCAGTCATCTCTGAACATCAAGCCTTTCTTTTGTATATGCTACTTGAAAGAATAGAACCTGTGTGTATACGCTCTTTTGTCGAGACGAACCTGCGTACAGATCTGCAAATATTGACTCAGAACTTTGCTACAATTCTAGACTTCAGACAAACCCATATCATGATAGATAACGAATAAAACAGACACAAAACATCAGATCTAGCCTCAACCAATATTAGATCATTCAAGAATAAGTCATTTCAGGTCTCATGATCCTGATCCAATATTGAACTCAAGGTGCACATAAATATTTCAGATCTAGTCCCAAACATAACCCTGCAACATAAAATATACTTCAGATAGAAGTATTCCTTAGAATCTTATTCACTTGCACATCTGGCCTTATGATCCTCTCTTCTTTATATAGTTTTTGGCCTTTCTCAATACCATGGACCGAATCCACTTAGGACCAATACCTTGGATCAAATACCACGGATCGAATACCTCAGACTAAATACCTAGGGTCAATATCATGGTCCAAAGATACCTTGGACCAAATACCTCGAACCAAAACCATGGTTTTCAACATGTACGCGCTTTGCCTTCTGTGGGAGTGTGTGTGTACATTATATTCTATTTTTGTTCTGAGTACCTGCTTGGACTAAGTGAACCTGCTTTTATCTCTTAAACTGCTCTTACATCATCTTCTTCCTTCAACTTCTTTATTCTCATCAATAGACCTTAGTTCCATCTTCTTGATCCTCTGTACCGCTACCCTATTGCCTCTGAATATCCCTGTTAGCCTCTTATCAAAATTGGGTTGACCTGTAGGGTTTCCATCAAGGACAATACTTGTATCATAATGCCAACAGGCTATGCATTACTACACAAGAAACAAAGTATCTCAAGTCAGAATCAAGCATTTGAAGAGAAAACTCAAGGAAAACCTAACTGGTCAAAAGGACAAGGAGAAGCTTGATTTACTTGTTGAGGCCTCCCTCATGGCATAGCATATCATATTATACCTTCACTCAACAATTTTGAGGATATTTGGAGAAAATTTTGTCATTTTCAAAATTTTGGTGATTTTTTACTGTTTTAAAAACATAGTGAAAGCTATAAGCGCAGCACCTTGGCACTACGCTTTCATCTCAGAGCTCCAAATGCCAAAAAATTTATATCCCTAGATATATATTTCCCTAAGGATCTCAGATATATACTTTTTGAAGCATGTCAACAAACTAGTTAGGACAAAAAAGCCAAAAAAAATAGGTGAAAAGGTCATTTTCTGCCACTATTCAGACGCAGGCGCTTCTCTTATAGAGTCACCACGGGAGAATCGATTTTTGACGGCCTTCCTATGGGTCATTTCCAAATAGTCAATTTTTTCTAGAAACTAGATAGATAATTCTAGTTGACCATTCTCTCATGTTTCAAATTTTTCTCCTTGAAGGTTTCCAAAATTTGCTTGCAAGATGGCGCTACGCTTATAGCTAAATGAACTACGCCTATACCTGTAGCTATCTTTTTCACTTCATTTTCACCAGATCTTTGTTTTATGATGTAATTTTGATATTTTAAATACTTGATGATGTAATTATTGAATTAATTAGCATGATAGGTTGTTTTTGTGCTTAATTAGGCCTCATAAATGAAGCAAAACTCAAATCAAAGTCTAAGAGAAGAGTTTGTGTTTGACCTTCTCATTCTCTCTTGTTGGTTGAGAGATTCTTGGAATTGTTCCACCACTTAGGAATTCAACCCCTGAAGGTGGGGAAATGGTTGGTTTGATTCTATATGTATCATTTCTCATTCAGAGAGAAGGGTTGGACTTTTGTGGAGAGACTTGTACCTTATGTTTTCTTACAGCTAATCAAGGAGCAGTTGCAACTATTTTTCAGGAATACTTGTTTAGTGAGTCTGTGGTGTTATTTTCCTTTCATATAATCTTCTAATTGATGAAATCATCTCTCTTTATATTCTTTACATTCTTCTTATGGTTTTCCTTATAGTCATATAGGAAGAATTCTTAGATTTAAGCTCTGTTTATGTGGAAAATCATGTTTTTGTTTCTTTTCTTCTAAGATTAATGAATCCATGATTATACATGCTCATTATGATTTCTTAAACTCTTAGACCTATACTACATTGAATAAGTCTTATGTTCACCACAACAAATTTTTCTCTAGCTCCTCTTTATGCCTGTTACAGTACACTTGATACCTTGACCTAATTGCCTGCTCTCATCCCTAGTCCAGCAAACCTAAAAACCCTAAATTTTCAAATACTCAAACAAGACTTATACATCTAGCATAAAATCCATTTCTTTTCAGTTATTCATTGACAAATCCTTAGAGAGATCCCTCTCTGGTTCAGTAGAGCTAGCAACTGAACTAAAACTGGTTCGAGGTTACCTCTTTCGATCTCCTCCTCAGCCTGGGACAATGTAGGGTATAAGAGGGTCCAAGTTTGCATTGCCTAAATCTTTTTCGGATCAACCCTCACTCCTTCACGACCCACAATGTGTCCCAAATACTTTACTTCTTCCACGTGAAAAGATCACTTGGATAATTTGAAAAATAATTTGTGATCTTGGGGGAGTTGCTATATCTGGTCTACATGATAAAGATGTTTGTCCCATGTGATGTTGTAGATTATATTGTCATTAAAGAAGACCAGGATAAATTTTCTCAGATATGGTTCCAAAAGGTGGTTCATGAGTCTTTGAAAAGTGGATGGAATATTACATAGACCAAATGGCATGACTAGGAATTCATAATGGCCTTCATGAGTTTAGAAGGCCGTATTGGGAATGTCTACTTCCTTCATGCATATTTGGTGATAGCCTGAGCGAAGGTATAGCTTGGTAAAGAATTTAGCACCACAGAGTTCCTCCAGAAGATCATCAACAACTAGAATAGGAAATTTTTCCTTGATAGTGATCTTTTTAATGGCCCAAAATTCTAGACACATCCTCCATTACCCATATTTGTTTAGAACTATGACCACTAAACATGAATAAGGGCTGGTGCTAGGATGGATAACATCGGCTGCGAGGAGTTCCTTAATGATTTTTCCAATTTCATTCTTTTTGGAAAAAGGATATTGATATAGGCAAACATTTAGCGGTTGGGTACCTGGGACCAAAGGGATGTTATGATCATGTTAACCCCTAAAGGGTGGAATATCTTTAGGTTTTTCAAAGACCTGTTGGTGGTGATATAATACCTGTTGCATATGAGGATGAATATGAGGAGTAGTGGATTCAATGAACTGGATGGCATTAAATTGGGTGACTACTCCATGATGGCCCTTTTTAAAAATCTTCTCCACTCAATGTGAGCTGATGATAGTAGGAGAACTTGCCTGGAGTCCCCTCACTGTATGAATGTGGTCATTCTACTTAAAGCTCATATGTAACTCCTAGAAATCCATTGTTATAGGGTCCAGTGTACGAATCCATTCAGCACCACGGACAATGTCGTAACCACCTATTTCAATTGAACACATGTGGGTTTTTAGGTGGAAGTCTCCCATCTGTAGCTTAATGTTTTCACAACTTCCTTCACATTTCATGGTCCCCCCATCAGTGATAAGGACTTGGAAATTAGATACCGCCTATACAAAGAAATGAAAAGCTTCTGCGACTCTCTTATGGACAAATTTATGAGTGTTGTCACCATCAACCAATACCACTATTGGCTAATGTTTGAATAAAACCTCAGATTTTGAGAGTCTGGGGTGAAGAAATTCTAGCCAAGGCATGTAGTAATATAATCATCTCATCTGGCATAGCTCTGAGATCATTGTTTGGGTCGGTTTGGGTTTCACCCACTTTTTCCTCAAGAACCTCAGGGGATGGAGCTTCAAGAGTTGTTATCAGTAGCATCAATTTGAAATAATTTTAGTTCCTTGCATTTATTTCTAGGGGAGTACTTTTCATCACAGTAGTAGCACAATCCTTGTTTCCTTCTTTCAGTCATTTCTGTCGGCGACAACTTTTGAACCTTAAGTGTTTGGGTGGGTCCCAGAGCTTGGGTAGGATGTTCCTTGATGACGAAATTTGGACGATTGGACTGGGAATGTAAGGCGACTTCCACATCTAAGGCCTTGCGACATGTCTCTAATAGAGTAGTTCGGTGATGCATTCAGACATGGGCTTGGACAACTTCCTTTAGGCCACTTACCAAACATTCCAAGTAAAAGTCATCTCCTAGGCCATAAGTTGTGATGGCCAATTGTTAAAAGGATGCAATGTAGTCTTTTACTGTACTTGTTTGTCAGAGCTTAGTGAAATGGCCCAAAAAATTAGATTCCTGATCAAAGCAAGAACATATGGAATTTGAGAACATGTTCCAATTTTCTCTCCTAGGATAAGATTTTTTATGCCACTACCACCACTACCATATCTCTTGGTCCAAGTAAAGGGCTCCCACATGTAGTTTATTTCCATCATTGCAGATATCATTAAGGAATAAATATTGTTCCATTTGTGCTACCCATACTACAAGGTTAGAGCCATCAAATTTGTACATGTCCAACTTGGGTGTCCAGTGGCTTGAAGAGTGTTGATTTCCATGGAAGTGAATGTGATGGCTGGATTCTCCTTCTATGTTTCCATCAACGCTAGGATCCTCCCTACGAGATGTATTTATAACATCTTCTAGTTGTGAGATTTAGGCAAAAAATTTCTCCTCAAATTCCTCAAATCTTTTCTCAAGTTTGTCAAACTTCTCAACTTCCCTTTTCGCAACCATAACTTGAGATCTCGTACCAAGCATACACTAGTCTGGTCCAATTTTTGAGCTTACTTAATAGTAGTATTATTGGAAAGAGGGCTAGCTCAAGAGTCTAGTGATGTGGGTCACTTGAAGCCACGTCGGGAAAAATTTGGGACTACCAGAAAATTGGGGGCTTACGAGTGAATGGTACCACTGTGACCAGCTCGTCATCCTAAGGCTTAAGGGCTAAGTCTCTTGCAAGCGTCCCAAGATGGCTTCAATTTTATTTTTTACTCCGAAAGGAGTTTTACTCCGAAAGGAGTTTTACTCCTAGTTGATCAATACTGTAGTGGCTGAATTCCAAAAAGCTTAATACTACCAAATATCCTACAAAAATTGAGTCTCAGTTGTAGTAACAAAAACCCCAAGGTATTGGTACTACAGAATGTGTTGTGACGATCTAATCTAGACTATGATGGCAAAAACCATGACTGCACAAAGATTCTAATCTGTGTTGTGAAAACCCCAACTATTGGATATAATCTGTATGGTGGCGGCAAAACCCCAACTACTCGATCTAATCTGGAAGGCAAGGTATAGGGTGATATTCTGATAGTGAAGGGAACTATGGTTACAAAGGAATGTCAAGCGCTACAGATTGTAATATATGTAGGGGTCCAATGATAATACTCGACCTAATCTTTTAGGGAACTAAACAAGGAGGATCGACCATGCCCTTAGTTGTATTACCTGACTACCCTATTGTATGTGTGAGTAATCTCTACAAGTGTTGTTCTCAATGTACTGTAGCAGAAAGATGACCAACGACTTATCTAAGGTTAGGTTTCACGTTATCCTAAGGGTCTTCTGATATACCCAAAGGTACGTGGAAGTGCAGTCCGTGTACGGTTTTGTCTAATGTGCTACTACTCGAAGGGGTACCCACAGGGGTTACAACGGAGTCCAACAAGTGTGACCACCTCTTGTAGTTCCTACATGCATGCCTCTTCAAATCTGGAGGTTTTTGCATTCAACGACAGATCCTGTGGTTTAAAGATGTTGAAACACATTTCTAGCATAAAAATAAATAAATAAATAAATAAATTGGAGGTACAGCTGGTCCTTGAAAGTTCTCTAATACCACTTGTTATACTCTTGACCTGCGAAAAAATCCATAATGGTAGAAATAGGAAGCAATACAGCACAAAGCACATAATTATCACATGAAATGAGACAAACTACAAGATATTTTATTATTCAGAAGCAAATTACATTGTTCACTTACCTCTTCGAGGGGGGAACCTCCAACAGAGAAGAGTTCAATTACAATAAGACTCGATGATCCTTCCCCTACTAATTAAGAGTATTTATAGCTTAATGACATCCAAAACCCTAACTACTAGTGGTCCTTTGCATAACATAGGTTAACCACTTTATTTATTAACTATGGCCCGTTTACAACTAATTATGGTCCCTTTTCTATAATGTGGGTTAATGACTTACAATTATTATTAATATGGGATTTATTCACTCTCTAACTAAATATGACTTTGACTCAACCCCTTGGGCTTATTATATAAATAAAGGGGTTAGGGTTGGACCCTAAGAATAATGCTACTAATGGACTGTTTTGGGACAGATCCCCATGCCCTGAAATTTAATGACATGATTATCATTCTGGGGGCTTGATAATGGGTATAATGTCTCTAAGGACCCGAGATATGGGGAGATCATCCCCTAATATACTCGACGAATTGCGGGAAAATTCATAATTTGGAGGGAAATCATCCTCCATGGACTCATGAAAATATGTCAAAAGAACATAAGGAACCATGGAACACTTAGAAACTTTCTTAGAGTTGGTGTTTTTCTTCTTTCTAGTAGTGATATTTTTCCTATAATTAGGACTAACGACCACTTCTTTTTTAGAAAAAAAAACAACCGTAAGAGGCTTGAGACCTATCAATTCATTCTAAGCCAAATTTTCCAAATCCACATCCTCAAAGATCGTAGATGAAGTATTTCCTGATGGAGCCCCAAATTTAATAATGAAAGAAAAATAATTCCCCCATGACTAAAAGCATTCTCCCTCCATATCTTGACCTATAAAATAAAATTATTGAAGACGGATGAGAATGTATACCCAATCTATCACTCCTAATGACCAGATCGATACTTGAAAGGTGATATGAAGAAATGTCACTAGGACAAACATTGACATTTTCTTTAAAAGAAGGAACAACATCATTGTCAAGGGAATGAAGAATCTTGTTGTTACATGGTGCCGACGGACCAAATTTGGCCGATTTATGAAATATTCCATGCCTCAGACTATCACAATCTATCATACCCCATCTAGATCTCTCAGGACCCTAATAACGCCCAAAAAATCATCTTGATACGATGACAATGACAATTTAAAAATGTTTATTAGAAACAATATAATATTAATAAAATTGAATAATAATAATAACAATAATAATATTGTTAGATATCATACTTTTGTGATCCATATTATAAATGAGAATGTCTTTCGAATTAATCACATCATTAGGATTTGGTTGACATTTTGAACCAACTAATGTCGTTCATCCTCAGGACAAAGGTGACGTCCAAATGGTACATGAATCTATGCAATGTTTCAGTATGCCAATCTTTATCAGAATGCTATATTAGATTGCAATTTATACAATTTAATCATTTGAGTTAATTAATCCGAGGGGTTTATAATATTAATAATTTCTTGGGCTTATCAGTACCTTGGGTTTATAATATTAATACCAAAATTTTATAATATTAATCAATTGAGTTTATAATACTAATCTTAGGGTTTAATATATTAATCTTATGGTTCATAACCTTAGGGTTTATAATATTAATCTTAAGGTTTATAATATTGAGTTTTATGATCTTAGTGTTTATAATATTTAGTTTAATATTACAGTTTAATATCTTGATATTGGAATGGTATATAAATGTGTCCATGAACACATTCTGACAAACACTATCTGAATGTGACAACCAATTTGCCAAAGATTGTCACAAATTTACATTACAAAATTGGGTTTAATAATAGGGTTTATAGTATTAGGGTTTCCAATATTGAGTTTATAATATTGTGTTTAATATTGGGTTTATACTATTGGGGCTTTTTATATTGGGGTTTATAATATTGGGTTTAATATTATGTTTTATAATATGAATGAAATGGTTTATAATATTAATCTTAACGTTTGTAATATTAATCTTGCAGTTTATAATATTCATCATAGGGTTTATAATTTTAGTCCTAGGGATTATAACAATAATCCTAGGATTTATAATTTTGGGTTTTATAATTTTAAGGTTTATAATATTTCGTTTAATATTAAGGTTTAATATCGTGACATTGGAATGACAAAAAAATCTATCCAACATCGCAATGTGACAAACATCATTGTAATTTGTCAATCAATGTCACAATCATTGTCACAATGATACATTACATTGCAATTTATTCAATGTTGCATTGTGGCATTGAATAAATTAGGATTTAATATTCCGATTTATAATACTGGGTTTAGGTTTTAGGGTCTATTTTGATTTTGTAATATTGCGTTTAGGATTTACAATCATAAGGTTTGTAGGGTTTAATATTATTCCCATAGGTTTATTATCACATGGTTTTATTATATTAATCCCTGATATGTATAATAATAAATTAGGGTTTAGCCTAAATCCCTTAGGTTTCTAATATTAATCGAAAGGGTTTATAATAATAATGTCTTGGCTCTATAATATTAATAATCCCTTGGGTTTATTAATACTTTGGCTTTATAATGTTAATCCGGTTTTATAATAATAATTCCTTGGATTTTTAATATTAATGCCTTGGATTTATAATATTAATCCCTTGGGTTTAGAATGTTAATCTTAGGATTTGTAATCATAGGGTTTAATATATTAATCTTAGGGTTTATAATATTCAGTTTAATATTAGGATTTAATATTATGATGTTGGAATCATATAGAAATGTATCCAATGTAGAATTTTGATAAATATTGTCTCAATGTAAGAATCAATCTCACAGTGATTGTCCAAGTGTTACATTACATTACAATTCACTTAATGTCACAATGTGACATTACAAAATTAAATTTTAATATTATGGTTTCTAAGAGTGAGTTTATAATATTGTGTTTAATATTGCGCTAATAATATTAGGGCTTAATATTGAGATTACAATATTTGGGTTTTTAATATTACATTTAGTATCAGAGTTTGAAACGTTGGGTTTTTAATATTAGGGTTTATGATATTATGTTTAATATTGGATTTTATCATATTAGGATTTATAATATTAATGCAATCGTTTATAATATTAATATTAGCATTCACAATATTAATCCTATGGTTTATAGTATTTATCATAGTATTTATAATATTAATCTCGGGGATCATAATATTAATCTTAGGGTTTATAATGTTTGGTTTTATAATGTTGGGCTTTATAATGTTTGGTTTTATAATGTTAGGGTTTATAATATATGGTTTTATATTGGTGTTTAATATTATGACATTGGAATGGTACATAAATCTAACCAACATTGTGACAAACATCATTGCATTGTGACAAGAAGTGTCACAATGATACATTACATCGCAATTTATTATCGTAGTATTTAGAATATTAATCTCGAGGATCATAATATTAATATTAGGGTTTATAATGTTTGGTTTTATAATATTGGGGTTTATAATGTTGGGTTTTATAATGTTAGGGTTTATAATATTTGGCTTTATATTGGGGTTTAATATTGTGACATTGGCATGGTACATAAAGCTAACCAACATTGTGACAAACATCATCGCATTGTGACAAGCAGTGTCACAATGATACATTACATTGCAATTTATTCAATGTCATATTGCGACATTGAATAAATTAGGGTTTAATACTCTAGTTTATAATATTGGGTTTAGGTTTTATAATAGGGTTTATAATATTAATCCTATGGTTTTTAATCCCGTGGCCTTATAATATTAATCCTATGATTTATAATATAATTCCTAGGGTTTAATATTATTCCTTTGGATTTATAATCTCTTGGGTTTATTGCATCGAGAGACACTCTACAACCCATGGGGGTAGATCTCAGGTAAAAACATAAACATAAACATGTAAACACGTAAAAATGTAAATGTAAATGTATTGTTTAGCATTTAACATTTTTAATCTAATGTCGGCCCTATTTAAAAATTAATCTAATTATTATTATGTATAAACACAATATAAATTTAAAATATAAAGAGGTTTACGAACACTCAAAAAAGAGGTATGGTAAATAAATATAAATATAAATATAAATAAAGCATAGTTATGGTGTGTGTGGATATATATATATATATATATATATATATATATATATATATATATATATATATATATATATATATATATATATATATATATATATATATATATATATATATATATATACTCGAGAGGTATGGTAAATAAATAAAACCTCTTTTTATCTTTACTCCACAAACCTCTTTATATTTACGAAAACTCAAAAAATAGGTTTTATTTAAATAAATAAAACCTCTTTTTATATTTACTCCATAAACCTCTTTATATTTACGAAAACTCAAAAAAGAGGTTTTATTTAGGTGAAACCTATGAGCCAAATACCATGGGACAAATAATTATTAATACCATGGGCCAAATACCATATTTATAAAAGAGGTATGGTAAATAAATAAATATAAAAGAGGTATAAAGGGGTATGGTAAATAAATAAAGAAAAACATATCTAATAGGATTAGAAATCAACATCTAATTATATACCAAGCCTATGGGCCAAATACCATGGAAAATAAAAGAGATATGATAAATATAAATATAAATAAACCAAAGGTATGGTAAATATATAAAAACTCTTTTTATGTTTACTCCATAAACCTCTTTATACTTACTAACACTAAAAAAAGTTTTGATTTAAGTGAAGCCTATGGGTCAAATACCATGGGCCAAATTATTATTAATACCATGCAAAAAAAATATTATTAACCCTAATATTAATAATAAAATACTAGTACTATTATTATTATTAAATCGAATATTCATATTAATATAATTAAATTTAATAACTTTGAATTAATACAATATTAAATTTGTTATATTATAATATATATTAATATATCATGAAATATATTAACTCTAGATATATGGGAGGGAAGAACACATAAATAGAGTGATAGAGGTGGAGAGATAGGTTGGGTGACAAGGGAGAGATGGAGATAAACTGAAGGAGAGGGGAGAGGAGGAATGAGGAGAGAGAGAGGGAGAGGAGTGAGAGAGGTAGAGGAGGTTAATAGAGGGAGAGGGAGACACAAAGATGGAGGTGGGAGAGAGAGAAGGATAGAGGGAGGCAGATAGTGAGAGGATTGGAGGGCGGAGAGAGAGAGAGAGAGATGGGGGGAGATAGAGGAAGGTAGGAGATAAAGGGGGAGAGAGGAAATATGTGAGAGAGAAATTTCGAGAGAGGAGGAGAGAGGGAGGGATAGAGAGATGGAGTTGGAGGGGGAGAGAGGGAGGGAAGAAGAAAGACATACAGAGTGATAAGTGGAGAGTGGGAGGGAGTGACAAGGGAGGGATGAAGAGAGAGAGTGTGTATGTTTAGGGGTGAGAGAAAGAGACAAATAAGGAGATGTGGAGAGAAATGGGACAGAAGGGGGGAGAGAGAGAGAGAGAGAGAGAGAGAGAGAGAGAGAGAGTTGGAGGGAAGAGAGAGAGAGATGGAGTAAGAGTGAGGGAGGTATGAGAGAGAGGGAGAGAGAGGAAGAACAAAAGACATGACTTGAGAGAGAGGAGGAGATTGATCGGGGGAGAGAGAGGATTGGAGGGAAAAGAGAAAGAGAGAGAGGTACGAGAGAAAGAGAGAGAAAGGAAGTACAAGAGAGCAAACTTGAGAGAGAGGAGGAGAGAGGGATGGAGAGAGGAGGAGAGGGAGGGATAGGTGGATGGAGTTGGAGGGGGAGAAATGGAGGGAAGAAGAAATACATAGAGAGTGAGAAGTGGAGAGAGAGGAAGTGACAAGGGAGAGATGGAGAGAGTGTGTGTAGGTTTTGGGGTGAGATAAAGAGACAAAGAAGAAGAGATGGAGAGAATGGGGGAGAGAAGGAGAGAGGGATAGATATAGTAACATATTTGGAGGGTTAAGAGAGAGAGAGAGAGAGAGAGGAAGGAAGATAGATAGGATGTTATAGTGTGGAGAGAGGGAGGGAAAGAGAGATGGAGTTGGAGGGGGAGAGAGGGAGGTAATAAGAAAGAAATAGAGAGAGAAAGGTGGAGAGAGAGAGGGAGTGATAAGAAATATGGAGAGAGAGGGAGAGAGGACAACAAGAGGGAAGATAGATAGAAGCAGAGAGAGGGAGAGAGAGAGAGAGAGAGAGAGAGAGAGAGAGGAGGAGGAGGAGGAGGAGGGGGGGGATAGATAGATAGATTAGAGGAAGAGAGTGTATGTTTTGGGGGTAATATAGAGAGACAAAGGAAGATAGAGATATATATGGAATGTGAAGAGAGGGAAAAGAGAGAGAGAGAGAGAGAGGAGGAGGTGAGGAAGGGGGATAGATAGATAGATTAGAGGAAGAGAGTGTATGTTTTGGGGGTGATATAGAGAGACAAAGGAAGATAGAGATATAGATGGAATGTGAAGAGAGGGAAAAAGAGAGAGATGGAGAGAGTGAGGGAAGAGACAAAGAGATTGATAGATATGGAGTGAGAGAGCATGCCTGTTTGGGGGGTTGAAATAGATAGACAAAGAAGCAGAGATGGAGGGAGATATATATATAGATGGAGGGGGAGAGAGGGAAGATGATTTCTTGCACTAGATGCATTGATTTCAGTGTAGATGGTGATTTCTAATCCTATTTGATTGCTTGTACTAGATGCATTGATTTTAGTGTAGATGTTGATTTCTAATAATATTTGATTGCTTACATTAGATGAATTGATTTCGATGTAGATGATTTCTAATCCTATTTGATTTCTTACACTAAATACATTGATTTCAGTGTATATGGTGATTTCTAATCCTATTTGATTGCTTACACTAGATGCATTGATTTCAATGTAGATGTTGATTTCTAATAATATTTGATTGTTTGCACTAGATGCATTGATTTCAATGTAGATGATTTCTAATCCTATTTTATTTCTTGCACTAAATGCATTGATTTCAGTGTAGACGGTGATTTATAATTATATATGATTGCTTGCACTAGATGCATTGATTTCAGTGTAGATGTTGGTTTATAATCCTATTTTCTTACTTGCACTAGATGCATTGATTTCAGTGTAGATGTTGGTTTATAATCCTATTTGCTTACTTGGACTAGATTCATTGGTTTGAATGTAAATGTTGATTTATAATCCTATTTGATTGCTTGCATTAGATGCATTGATTTCAGTGTAAAAGTTGTTTTCTAATCTTATTTGATTGATTGCACTAGATGCATTGATTTCAGTGTAAATGTTGATTTTTGATTTGATATAATTGGATGTATGATGGCAGGCCTGGAATTCAAATCCCTTCTGCCCATCAAATAAAAATTTGACGACATTTTGGCATTTTTCATGCCTTTAATTTTACGTTCTACTTAAATTTGTGACTGTAGACTTCCCCTTATCTAGAAATTCTCTTACAACTATTCCTTCATCTCAACTTCCTTTAATCTCCCTATAAGAGTGCCTTGGTTCTTCTCAGCATATGTGTTTCACCATGTCTCCACTTCCTTTAATCTCCCTCTTAGAGTGCCTTTTTTCCTCCTAAGTTAGCATATGTGTTTCCACCTAGTATACTAGTATACGACCATATTTTTAAGATTTTATAAAGCTTTTTAGCCTTTGGGAGTTAATAATTTTGATTATGTACATAAATTTTGACATGTGAAAGAAACTAAAGAAAGCCATATAGTTAAGATGATGAGGATTCTCAACTACAAGTAAATGAGATAGAGTTAATTTTTTTAAATATCAAGAATTTAACTACCATCCCTTTTTATAATCTATTTAAATCCAATAATCTACTACATATGTCAAATTTATTAAACATATAATTACATGTTTAACTATTTCTTAATAACTTATTTTCACCAATAGCCAAATATTTTTTAAAATATTTGTATATCCTTTCAACTAATTTGATATCCATTACACATATTTGGAACACATTATTCCTAAAATCATGACACTGAAAAATGTCAAGACTAAGGAAACCCTGGAATCTACAAGGTAAACTTTTCAATCTATCTACGAGGTAATCAACTCATCATCTGCATTTGAACATTTTTAACTAATCATTTTCGTAATATCTTAAATATGAGCCTATGATTTCCTCATCTTAAAAAATTAGATTCACATTACTGTCCACATCATAAACACATCATAGAAGAAATATACAACCCAACCAATTACACAAAGAAATCCTTCCTATTAAACATTGTCCTCACTTATTCTATTCATGTACTTAGTACGAGTTGAATCCTTCAAATACAAATATATTAGAAGTGGTTGACAATTTAAATAGGTATGTTAAATAAATATGAGTTTGTAACATCTTCAATAATTATTTTATTGTAAGATAAGTTTAGCTTAATAACTATATAATTAATTTTTTTAAAGAGAAATTCACTATGGTAAAAATGAAGTTGATTTCAGAGCATTTAGTAAAAAACTCAAAATATAAAATTAGTCAAAATAAGCCAGACACTCAAAAAAAAAAAATAGTCAAGACAAGCCTAGGCTTTTCAAAATGTAATTGAGCACTTCATTATGCAATAAATAACAAGCTTATTTTAGTCAAAATAAGCATCGACTTTTCAAAATGGTAATTCAGCACTTCATTATGAATAAATCACAAGCTATTTTTCTAATATTTAAGACATTTTTTTAACGTGACATGATATATTATTCCTGTAAAAGAATGGACCTCAAAGAAATTCATTTTGACAAGCTTGTATAATTTCACAACATTTATTTCACATAAAACAAATACTAAGAAAGAAATAAAAAAAACAACAACTAAATGAGATTGAAACTGGTTGAAGAAGGCAACTTACTTGGGACTTGAAATATGGTAAATCTTGTCGATTTTGAAGTACATGATGAGGGCAAGTTAAGTAGAAAGCTCCAACATTTATTTTTAGTGACTTATCTTTGGTTATGGTATTGTCCTCCGGAGTTATTGCGTACAAATTTTTGGAATCGACGTTTCTCGTGGTTCATGAACCACTGAGAATGGTTCGAAACATCTATTCCAAAAATTTGTATGCAATGACTCTGGAAGACAACACCACACATAATATAGATCGCAAGAGTCTCAAATCAATAACTATCCTTGCTTTTCAAGAAAATATCATGGCAGTGACTACTGTTTTGAATGAATTTAAGGTCCACCTTTTGCTTACCCCTTTTCATTGTTATTTTTTTGTCAGTTTGCTTGGGAAAGTGAGTAGCAATGGAAGACCTTCTATTTCCAAGTAGAGCATGAAGTTGAATAATAGTCTTCTCTTCCTACACGCTGAATTTTTCCCCTTGATATTTGGTCTTAGATAGTTAACCCAATGCAATCTCGAACTCATTTTCCCCCTTGATATTTGGTCTTAGATAGTTAGCCCAATGCAATCTCCAGCTCTTTCTTATCTCAACACCCAACTTTCTGCCATAGAGCCCTCCAGCTTCCATGGCTGTGCTACAGTATGTAAGTAATGAGCTTCTGATTTTCTTCGGGCGTCCAGGGCCCTTCTTGAGCCCAACTTTTTCGCAGCAAGGAGCCCTACCATTATTTCTGATTTGGTGTGACTTCTGATAAGCCTCGGCAAAGATGTTGTCGAATTAAACACTACAACTACCCTTCATGTCACCAGTTGTTCCTCGACTGCTTTTATTTCTCGATCGCACTTCTTCATCGATGTTGGAAGATGGTAGAATCAAACAAGAGGGAGAGTGTGGAATGATTGAGGGAAGCCTAAGGAACAAAAACAAGCCCACCACCCCTTCTCAGTGTTATACACACCAAAAAATGCATGTATATTTTTAGTATTTTTCAATCACGTACTAGCTTACAGTTTGATGGTTGAATTCACATTCTTGACATAGACTGGTTGGTCGGTTCCTTGAATGTAACACCTAGATTAAAATGTAGTTGTTCTTAGTTGCCTAGGGCGAGATCTCCCTTCATAAAGTTCAAATCTACGAAAGGACTATAGCCAGATAATTTTTTATACGATTCAAATCTATGAAAGTGTGCCAAGCTCCATTGCCATGTGAGCCAGAGGTATTGTATGCATTTGCGTTATGACCCTAAGCTTAGTCTGACTTTGGTGTTTTTAACTTAAAGACGAGTACTATAAATTTTAACGGGACAAATCTTAAATTAAATGTCAAAATGATGGTTTCTGATTTATGAAGCACGTCAAATTTGATGGGTAAAAATTTACAGCAACTGTCAAATATGTCTTAAAATATGAAACACATCCTGTAGGATGTCAAATTCCAGGCCTGTATGATGGTACATTTATTTTAAAGTGATTGTTTTAACATTGTGCATTGATTTTAGTGTAAGCCCAAAACATTATTGATAATGTACATTGATTTTTGTGTTATAGAAATTATACCTATTAATATTGGAGAGAAAAAGAGACAAGGTATCATGTTTACTACAATAGCTCGAGCTAAATATTTAACTGGTTTATGATTTAACCTGTCATTTTCATACAATCGATATGAAAATTTGACAATCGATATGAAAAGATGAAAAAAGTAACAAGGGTGACAATTAGAATAGTATAAGAAAATAGTTTGAGATTAATCACAATGAAGACTATTTGTAATTGACTATATTCTTATTATTCAAAATTTCTATCATTCAACACTATTACATTGTCACTTTACATTCAAAAATTTCATTTTGTCATTTTTCATCGTTAACGTTATTAACAATATTTATCATCTCAACAAGCTAAAGTAACTAAGAAATTTAAAATTAAAACGACCATATTAATTTGAGACATATTTAGCATATTTAAAATGATTATATTAAGATTAGATGAATCTAGATATTATTGATAAAATTAATCATATCTTCGTTAGATTTTCTTTGGTCGAACACGACTGAAACTAGCCTAGATCCATCTTAACTCCGAATCTATCAAGCATCGAGAGGGATCAAATCTGTTGAGGTGCAAACATTTCCTCTAGCTTTTCACTCAAAAAAGAGGTTTGCACCTAGAGAGATTTGATCCCTCTCGGCGCTTGATAGATCCGGAGTTAAGATGGATCTAGGCTGGTTATATTAAACATTTGGGTTTATTAATCCCTTGAGTTTGTAATATTATTAGTCCCTTGGGTTTATAATAACAATAAAACTTTGGGCCTATAATATTAATCCCTAATATGTATAATATTATATCAGGGTTTATAATCGTAGGGTTTATAATATTAATCTCAAAGTGTAATATTAATTATAATGTTTATAATTATTTGGGCTTATAATATTAATCCCTTAGGATTGTAATATTGATCCCTTGAGTTTATTAGTCCCCTGGGCTTTTAATATTAATAATCCCTTAGATTTATTGATCCCTTGGATTTATAATATTAATTCCAATGATTTATAATATTAATTATTTGGGTTTATAGTATTAATCCCTTGGGTTTATTAATCCCTTACATTTGTTTAATCCATTGGGCTTATAATATTAATCCATTTGGTTTATAATATTAATCCTTTGGGCTTATGATATTAATAATCCCTTGGGTTAATATATTAATATTTATATTAAGATTCTCAACCAATATTAATATTAATATTATAAACCCAAGCGATTAATATTATAATAATTATAGTATATAATTATATTTTATTTTAGTTTTTTATAATAATAATAATAATAATAATACCTTGAGTTTTATAATATTAATAATCTATTTGGTTTATTAATCCTAATGTTTTAAAATATTAATCTCTTGAGTTTATATATTAATATCAATATTAAAATGGAGACATAGTTTAACTTGTAGATGAAATGACATTTTTTAATGATATTTTTTCTAGTTAATTTTAATCAAAATCCGACAACTTGAATTTTTAAAAAGTTGAGTTCAAGTTGTTTAATCTACAGAATTCGAGTACTCCAAGGGTTTTTCAGGTTGTTGAATATATTTATGCATTCAAAAAGGCATTTTAAGCGACAAAAAATCACATTCTTTCTTGAAATTATTTTGTCGGATTATGATAAAGAAGTCTATTTTAACTATAAGTTAGACTATGAATATATATATATATATATATATATATAGATATAGATATAGATATAGATATAGATATATCTATATCTATATCTATATCTATATCTATATCTATATATATATATATATATATATATATATATATATAACCCATAAAATTATTAATATTATAAACCAAAAGTATTAATATTATAATAGTTATAATATATAATTATATTATATTTGAATTTAGATTTATACCATATATAATAATAATAATAATAATTATTATTATTATTATTATATAGTTAATATTATATAAATATGTATTTATTGATAGTTATTGAAGTTAGCTTTTCTCGCATTGAAATCATGGTTATGTTTAGATATTTGATGTACACGAAGAAGTTGTACAATATGGAAGCTGAAGAAGCTTCTCAAAATTGCTTCTACATATAGTCAAAACCCCTATTGAATGAGGAGATCATCTTGGAAAATAAGGATATTATTAAAAATACTATTACTTCAAAATTTAAGGATAAGTCGTGGGATGATAAGAAGTTAGAAGGAAAAAGGAAGAGAAGGTATTATAAGGAGGTGATCAATCCAGTGCTAAGAAGAAAATGAACATTGCAAAGATAAGAACAAATTATTATGAATTTTGGAGTGAAACCAAGGATTGATCTACTCCCAAAACACCTTGGGATAAAAGAATTTTCCCCCTTTGTGATACTAAGAAAGTTGAAGATGAAAAACACTTTCTCTTGGATTGTCAAGCCCTTACTCACATTTGTTCTTCTTTTCAAAACATTTGCCACTGTACCAATCTTCTTGACTTGTTGAGTCAACAAAGCTACAATGACCTCAAAATGCTTCTCTTCCATCTTTTTTTTCATAGAAATAGAATATTAAAGAGTCTGAGTTAAACACTTACTTTCTTAAGGTTTGATAAACCATATTATTCTTAATGAACATTACGCATCATCATCATCATCATCATTATATTATGTTATAGTTTGAAATATATCATTATATTTATATATAATTGTGTGGTTGTTATTATTTATATAATTATTCATAATTATAAATAGTAAATTTTTAATAGTCACCTTTATACTATACATCTAATAATTATTAATGTGGTCTATATAAGCTTATGTGTTTATTTCAACCACATTTACTAATATGATTGTACATCTGTTTTACCTACTTTGATATCTCATTTTACTAATGTGGTTGTACATGTGTTTAGGCAAATATTCTTATTAACCTATATCAACAATATTAATAAATATATTTATGCTAATTTTAAATATTGTAATATTTGTGAACTACTTTCACTTATTTTGATATGTTTTAAACTTTATATGCCAATATTAATAATTAAAATATAAATTAAATCAGGTTTCGCACTACCAAACTTCTGACTATAAAGATGATTTGAAGATCAACAACTCAAATACACTAAGTGTATCATACAATAGCATATGACCAGAAAACCAGAGAAAAGAAGGCTGAGAACAACAATTAAAGCTCAAAATTTGTTTAATGCACTGTAATTACTAATGCGTTTTAGCCAACGAGTTTGTTTTGACATTTTTAAAACACAATATTCTCTCCTTTATGAGATGTATATGAATATTACTTGTCATGCGGAGCTGGCGAGCTATTATAGAAGAGATGAATTGAATAAAAGATAAATATGAATGTGATGGGTCCAACCCCTACGACCTTCGGCTAAGTGTTAAATATGATGGTTAATGATATATGCATTGATTGGATTGTTTTATTATATGGTGGTTGGTTGAATTTAATGTGGTGTACCGTTGGTGTGTGGAGACGAGGACATGTGTCCAGGTCTCGGGCTCTGCTCCTTCCCACTCCTTCTATGCCTCGAAACACTAGCTGTTCATTTCATTTGGCATTGTTTGTTTTGCTGTGCCGCTATGCTGTTGGTGAGGTTTCTGGGTCTACTATGCGAGGGTTTGCTCTGTCATTTGTCTGTGTTTTTGTTCTTGTTGTGTCCGGTCTGCTATATGATGTGGGTTTCCATCTGCGAACAATGCTTCGACCCGTTTTGTGATGGGCTATGAAACCCGGGTGTGAAACCCTCGGTATCGGTTCTGACTGTCGACTTCTGCTCGGCTCTATTTGTTTCTCAGTTGCAGTCTCTGGTTGTTTGTCTCTTCTCCATGCACTGTCTCCACGAGTTAATGGTTATGTGTTTTTTCTACAGGTTGCAGCTATGGGGTCACTCAGCTTTCGGTTTCCATTCAACAGTTTTTCGAAGGTATGTTTTCCTTCTCTACTATTTCTCTTTACTTCATTTCCTTTAGGCACTGACGACCTCTGCTCCTCTGTGGTAGCGGGCAACACTGTGGCTACGACCTCAGCTCTGTGGTTCCACTGGCGGTTTGCTCAAGCTCGACTCTGCCCTGGTAAGTCCCCACAACTCCGCACTTTGTCTTGGTTGCTTTTCATTGCTATAGTTGTGGCTTCCTCTGTGTTAATTACTGATGGCCTGACGGGTGGTCAGTGCTGGTGAACGATGGCCTGCTCGTTGTCCTCGCGCTGGTCTCCTATGCCTAAAACGGGTAGGGTCGTTCCTTGGTATCTGTTTGTTGTTTATTTGAGGGTTTACTCTTCATAGGGTTTTGTGAGTTGTGGTTGTAGTCGGGCTTGATTCTGTGATTCTTGGTACTGCGCCTGTGGCTCCACCGTATGCGTGCGACTCTGCTGTTTATAATTTATACATGTATTTAAATGGCCCTGTAATGGCCTCGCGTTGTTTTGATTCTGTTTGTTGGTCCTTGACCAATGCGTTGTAATGTCTCGACTTCTTGACAAATATATATATAATTGTATTTATACTGGAATTTCGTTTGTTTATATTTTGCAATGGAAATTTGGAATGTGTTTGATTCCAGTACCTGAAGCTTGTCTCTATAGCAATGGTTTGCTCGGCTCCTTCGTATCTCCGTTCTGTTGGCACTGTGGTTTGCCTGATAACTCTCCTCACCTTTATGCTTGTTGTTCGCTTGTGTATATTAGCTTTGTTGATGGAAAAAGAGAAATAATTTAATAGCATAAAATAGGGATGATTTTAGGACTGTAGCATGAATGGTTTCAGATGTTTTTGTATTCAAAAAAGATTTCTGTGTTTCCTCTGTATTTCTTCTATGATGGCAAAAGATTACATTAGTTGATTTTTCCTTCTGTTTTGTAGAGAACAATGGGAAGTTAGCAAAACTGCCAGTGGTTACATAATATTGTTACATTAAAATAGTTCTTGAATAACTATCTTTTCTTGCTTTGTAAATTAAAAAAAATTCTAAATAAAACTAAAAAGAAAAAAACAAATACGTAAGCAAACATTGTCATTGGTTGAGACAACCATTCCTAGAAAAATAAAAAAAAACTAATGAACCTCAAACTGTTTGGAACAAGACAAACTCCCGCCATGTCCTTCCCTGAGCTAGATGCTCCTGCATCAGGCTCCCGGGATAGGTGAAAAATCATGGCTCCGGTCCATGAGCTCCTCGAAAGAATACCCTGCATGTTGTATCTATCTGGCATCAAGCCACGAACTATCGTCAATAGTGCAGTTCTTCCACTTGATGAGGTACTGTAGGTACTCCTTTCTCCGAGTCCGCCTAGCCACTTGTGTGTCGAGAATTTCTTCGATTTCGAGTGGCTAAGCCATAGGCATTTGTCTTATCCATGAACTACTTCCTTCTTAGGTGTCCCACTTTGGCTGTGCTGAACTGTCCTCTTCCATATTGGGAGTGTATGGGAATAAATCTACCACATTAAAAATGGGTGATATTCCTATACCTGAAGGCAATCGCAGTTCATAGGCATTAGCAGAAAATTTGCGCAGAATTTTACAAGGTCCAATTTTTTTGAATTTCAGCTTATTGTATTCACCCTTAGGAAATCTTTCCTTACGCAGATGTGCTAGAACCTGATCTCCTACATTAAATTGTACCTCACGTCGCTTCAGATCTGCTTTCTGTTTGTACCTTTGACTGTTGTCCTGTAATTTCATTTTCACCTACTCATGTAGGTCGTTAATTGCTCTTGCAAAGTCTTCCCCATCAGCACTTCTCTTCTCCAACTATCCCAAATCCCACAGCTCATGCACTCCTCAGGGATGCATTCCATACAAGATCTGAAAAGGACTACTTCCTGTGCTTCGATTTGGCGAATCGTTGTAAGCGAATTCCGCTTGAGCAAGTACATGATCCCACATCCATGAATTTTCTCCAACTAGACTCTGTAGCAGGTTTCCTAGACTTTTGTTCACCACCTCCATTCGCCCATCAATCTGTGGGTGATAAGCAGAGCTAAAATTTAACATTGTATCCAGCTTCTTCCACAAGGTGCGCCAAAAATGCCCTGTGAATTTCATGTCCTTGTTGGAAATTATGGACTTAGGTAAGCCATGTAGTCTGACAACTTCAATGAAAAACCATATTTGAGAATCGGTCCACCACAATTTATCAGAAAACTAGCTCTAGGAATGAAGTCTATGTGATGACTGATACTCCGCTTTGGTGGCAATTTATCTGGTAGATCATCCACCACAATTTCGCTGAATTCCTGTAACATTTCCTAGATTTCTTCAGGTAAATCAGAAATTTCAGTATGCAACAACACTGTTTTTGGTCTCCTTACAATAGCATATTTCACTTCGTCATCTTCAATCTGTTTCAGAAATTTCTTTCCACCCACCAGTAATACTTTTGTTCCACTATTCTCTGATGTTTCCTCCTCCTTGATGGGCACTAACATATGCTTAATCCCATCCTTAACAAATTTGTAAAAGTTTGTTTTCCCATCATGAACAACTTTCCATTCATACTGCCACGGTCTACCTAACAGAATATGACACACGTCCATGGGCATGACATCACAAATAATTTTGTCCCTATATTTGCCAATATGGAATTCCACCTCACACTGCTCATCAACCAACAGTTGATGACCCTTCTGTAACCATGACACCTTATATGGAGTTGGATGCTTTAGTCATTTTAAACCCAATTTCTCCACCATCTCTGTTGCAACCATATTATTAGTGATTCCACTGTCTATAATCAGTTTGCAACATTTTCCATGTGACTTGCACACAGTCCAGAATAATGACTTTCTTTGGGTTTGTTCATCTATTTCCTTTGCCAGTTTCAGCAATACCTTGTTCAAGACTAAGGCTGCTCCTGTCTCTGGTACATTCTCTACCTCTTGAGGAACAACCTCTGCTTCTTCTGTTTGAGCAACATATGCTCCTCTTTGACCAGCCTGTTCTCCTTTAGAACACTCAAAGGATCTGTGCCCCCACTTGTGGCACTTGTAACACTGGTAGGCAGCTCCTCTGCCTCTGCCATTTCCCCTTCCTCTCTGGTATGGCCTTCCTCCTCTAGTGCTACCCTCCTTTTATGCTATCCCTGAGGTCTTTGAACTGCTGCCCTCTTCACTGTTGTTGGTAATCCTTCCTCTGCCAAAGGATTGCCCTTTTCCTCTGCCTGTTCCTTGTCCTCTCCTGGCGTTCTGCTTTCTTGTGGTCTTTTCTTCTACCTTTAAGGCACTCTGGTAAGCTTCCTCTATGGTTTTCAAAGAAAGAATACTTATTTCGTCCAATATTTCCAGCCTTAGGCCATTCACAAATATTGTTGTCTTTTCTAGGTGTCTTCAATATAACCAGCTCTCAAGTTCACCCAATAGAATTCTCCGGTATATTCTTTCACCGTCATTCCTCTCTGCTTCAAATTCTATACCTGTCGATGCAGAGAAATCTAGTAATATTTGGGCAAAAACCTGCCCTTCATCTTGGCGACCATTCTGGTCCACTTTTTAATTGGTAACTTATTCAATCTTCTCCTCTCTGCCTGGACACTGTCCCACCATAAGGCCGCATGTCCTTTTAGCTTAGTAGCAGTGAATTTAACTCTCCTATCCTCGCTGACCTCCTCACATTCAAAGTACTTATCCAACTCACTAATCCAGTCCAACATCACTTCTGTGGACAAACTCCCATCATAATTCAGAATTTTAGGCTTTGGCTTACTGCTAGCCAACAAGACTGACCTTAACAATTTGATCTCAGCTCCTTCTTCATCTGATCCATCTATTGTAACTACAACCTCACTGTCATATCCTACTTCCAGATCCCTTCTCCTTCCTGCTTCTACTGCTGCCAAACGGGCATTCAAGATCCTAATCTCCTCCCTCAACCCCTCATCTACTACTCTCTGAATAGCTCTGTGTCGACCTCTTCTTCTAGCTTCCATTTTATAAGAAAATCAATTAACTGAACCTGCTCTAATACCAAAATTTGATGGGTCCAGCCCCTACAACCTTTGACTAAGTGTTAAATATGATGGTTAATGATATATGCATTAATTGGATTGTTTTATTATATGGTGGTTGGTTTAATTTAATGTGGTGTACTGTTGGTGCGTGGAGACGAGGACATGTGTTTAGGTCTCGGGCTCTACTCCTTCCCGCTCCTTTTATGCCTCAAAACACTAGCTGTTCATTTCATTTTGCGTTGTTTGTTTTGCTGGGCTGCTATGCTGCTGGTAAGGTTTCTGGGTCTGCTATGCGAGGGTTTGCTCTATCATTTGTCTGCGTTTTCATTCTTGTTGTGCCTGGTCTGCTATATGATGTGGGTTTCCATCTGCGAATGATGCCTCGGCTCCTTCTGTGCTGGGCTATGAAACCTGGGTGTGAAACCCTCGGTATCGGTTCCTACTGTCGACTTCTGCTCAGCTATGTTTTTTTTCTTAGTTGCAGTCTCTGGTTGTTTGTCTCTTCTCCATGCACTATCTTCATAGGTTAATGGTTATGTGTTTTTGCTACAAGTTGTAGCTATGGGGTCACTCGGCTTCCGGTTTCCATTCAACAGTTTTTCGAAGGTATGTTCTCCTTCTCTGCTATTTCTCTTTACTTCATTTCCTTCAAGCGCTGACGACCTCTGCTCCTCTGTGGCAGCGGGAAACTCTGTGCCTGTGACCTCAACTCCATGGCTCCACTGGCAGTTTGCTCAAGCTTGACTCTACCCTGGTAAGTTCCCACAACTCCGCACTCTGTCTTGGTTGCTTTTCGTTGCTATAGTTGTGGCTTCCTCTGTGTTAATTACTGATGGCCTGGTGGGTGGCCAGTGCAGGTGAACGATGGCCTGCTCGTGGTCCTCGCGCTGGTCTCCTACACCTGAAACAAGTAGGGTCGTTCCTTGGTATCTGTCTGTTGTTTGTTCGAGGGTTTACTGTTCATAGGGTTTTGTGAGTTGTGGTTGTAGTCGGGCTTGATTCTATGGTTCTTGGCACTGCGCCTGTGGCTCCACCGTATGCGTGCGACTCTGTTGTTTATAATTTATACATGTATTTAAATGGCCCTGTAATGGCCTCGCAAGGGTTTTGTAATGTGGTCATTTTGATTTTGTTTGCTGGTCCTTGACCAATGCGCTGTAATGTCTCGACTTCTTGACAAATATATATATAATTGTATTTATACTGGAATTTCGTTTGTTTATATTTTGCAATGGAAATTTGGAATGTGTTTGATTTCGGTACCTGAAACTTGTCTCTGTAACAATGGCTTGCTCGGCTCCTTCGTATCTTCGTTCTGTTGGCATTGTGGTTTGCCCGATAGCTCTCCTTGCCTTTATGCTTGCTATTCGCCTGTGTATATTAGCTTTGTTGATGGAAAAAGAGAAATAATTTAACAGTATAAAATAGGGATGATTTTAGGACTGTAACATGAATGGTTTTAGATGTTTTTGTATTCAGAAAAGATTTATGTGTTTCCTCTGTATTTCTTCTATGATGGCAAAAGATTACATTAGTTGCTTTTTCCTTCTGTTTTGTAGAGAACACTAGGCAGTTAGCAAAACTGCCAGTGGTTACATAATATGGTTACATTAAAATAGTTCCTGAATAACTGTCTTTTCTTGCTTTGTAAATTAAAAAAAATTCTAAATAAAACTAAAAAGAAAAAAAACAAATACGTAAGTAAACATTGTCATTGGTTGAGACAGCCATTCCTAGAAAAATAAAAATAAAAACTAAAGAACCTCAAACTGTTTTGAACAAGACAAACTCCCGCCATGTCCTTCCCTGAGCTAGATGCTCTTGCATCAGAATGGTAGATGCTGGATACCATGGAAAAGGTAATAATCTAACGACTTATCTCGGCTGAAACAAATACATTCTGTAAAAGCTATTAATTAAAGTTATAAAATTCAAGGGATGCTAAAAAGCAATAAATTTCCAAGAAATTAAAGCATCTCTCAGGATAATTCCATATATCGTGATTAGAAAAATAGAGAAGGCCGAAGTTTGGTGGGTGAAACTAAAATAAATTGATTGATTCAAAATACAAGGCATTAAATTAATTGGAACATTCCAGCAAGAAACTTGAGAAGAGAGGTTTAATTCGTAGTAAAACTCCAAGGATCGAGGAGTAGTCTTTGTTGGAGATTAATTATGACCACCAAATAACTGACAATGCACCGCCTCACCACCATGGACTTTCCCTGTATCGAAGAGGCACCACCACCATACTCATCGCCATGACCCTTCGAGCCTGAAGAGGGCTTAACCGACTTAATAGTTTTGTATAAATACAATTGAGCTAAGATAGAACATGGAAGAGATTTCGAACGCCGAGTCCAAGCACTGGTATGCAGATGTAGCTACTGGTTTACTGTTTCAATGTTGTGAGTAGTTTTTTGTTAGCAACCAAAGTTGCTTCTTTGAGTTAGTGTAGTTGTGTACTCTGAATTTCTATCAATTGGTATTGGAGCCAGGCAAGCAAAGAATTGTTGAAGGAATCATTTGCAGAGAGAGATGGTCATTGCTTTGTGAACAACCACCAGCGACAGTAAGTTCGTAGCCCCATCTTATTGTGAAGAGAAGAATGTATGAAGATAAAACCTCCCTACTCAGTCGCAGTAGAGTTGTAGTGAAGTCATGGTGTGGTTGGACTGTAAGCTAGTGCCAGCTAGCGTGAAGTAGCAACTAAGGAATGAACTACTTGTGTGCATGAGTCAACGCTTGATACAGTGAGCCTTGAGCTCAATTCCCATGGGTCTGAGATGCAGTGAGTGTGTGAGAACACCATAAAGTATTGTGGTGTGAAGCGGCTGAGGTACGAGCAATTGGTAAGTTCTGTAAGTGGAGTATATAAGAGTCCATCGATTTATTAGCACTGAAGATGCCATCTTATGAAAAGAAACTATAGAAGCTTATACTGTGGCTCATCACTCGTTTGAAGAACCAGTGAAGTTTGTAGTCCCCGTTTTGGTGAAAGGAGGTTTAGTTATGAGTGGAATTTGCATGAAGCTGATGCTCTAATTTTTGGAGAACGTGCTGTGTGATTTTTGCAAATCATGGCATAACTGACTATGCTCTGCAACATTTCAAAAGTAAATTCCATGTAGCGTGGCCCTGTGTGAGGGTCACTTATCACTGCTTTGTGTGGGGAGGACTGCTCCAAATCTGGAGGCGCCTGCGATTTGTATCGATTTCTTAATATAATCCATCGAATATTTATATTCTCGGTCAACCTCATATTCTTCAAGATATTATTGTCCCTCACCCTGCAACTAAAACCCTTGGAAGAAGATAGAAAAGCGTAAATGGAACAGTGGTTGAATATGTAAATTATGCACCGAATTGCAGAGCAGCTCGCCATATTGAGGTTTCGTAAATCATTGAACTAAAGAGCGGTGACTTGTGCTTTTTTAATGGGAAAAGCAAAGAGGTTAAGAAGTCTAGCGAAAGATAAAGAAGAAATCGAAGGTGATTGGTGTAGCTTTGATCTGCTACCACCACCTATGTTTACTGGTAAAAATTTTGATTTATGGGTTATTAGAATGCTAACTTTTCTTCGAGCTAAAGACTTAATTGAACATTCATCTAACAAGTCATATGATGAAGTATGTGATGATTTAGCATTAAATTTTATAAAACAAGGATTGGATGAGAATTTTTTGTGCAAGGTAGCAGAAGCTACAACTTCCAATGAAGCATGGAAGATCCTCGAAGCAGAATTTGGTGCAAGGGGGAGTAATCAAGTCGAAGACAGTAGTGTTGTTCAGCCTGTTGTAGCAGTGCTTGAAGATGAGAATGAAGATGGATCTGTAGCAGTGAATCTACAGAGAGATGAAGGATTTTGTGAATCTCACTTGAAAGTGGATCACAATGTTGATGGTGTGTTATCAGCAGACGCTAATTTTGGCATAGATAATGTTGCCAATGTTGATTTTGGCATAGATAATGTTGCCAATGGAGAAGCATTTGGTTTAGTGGATCCAGCAATTGAAATTGCTGATGTTAAATTTGATGAAGAACAATTAACTCGTGACGAGTGGTTGTAGATGATGCAACATAAACATCTTATTGATAGACTGTTATTTGGTGAGAGAAACCCACTTGTGTTTGAAAACCAAGTGGAAGAAAACCTATTTGCAGAAGCAAAGGTGGAGACTCAAGATTACAAGGCATCCACAAAGTTAAAGAAGGAAGAAGAGGAGAAAGCTCTCAGTTGAGAGTAGAATGAACAGAACCAATATGGTTCTCAAAATGTTTTTTCATATAAACTGAAAAATGATTTTGTGTGTGCAGATGCTAGAAGCAACCGAGATGAAGCAACAAAACATGAAGAAGAATTAAAGTTTCTTGAAGCATGGCTTGAAAAACCATGTATTGATGATGCCTGCATAGAAATTGCAGCAATGAATATTGAAGACAGTATCGATGATATTGAAAATGAAAATGATATTTTCATGTATTGGAGCCCTGAAGAGATTAAATTTTATTATGAACTTATGTTGCAGCAAATTGATAATCAGAAGATTGATGATGAAGAACAAACTATAGAAGATGACATGTGGCAGTGGTCCACATATGAACATATTTTTGAAGAGGTAAAGGACATCCATGGACACCCTGAAATGATTTTCTATGTTTTGGTAGAGCTGCAACAACAAATGAAGAAACTGAAATTTGGAACCCACGCCAAAAAGACAAAGATGAAGCACTTCAGAGGATACAGGATCTGGAAGAAAAGGAAAAAGAAATCCAACACAAGAGTTGATGTCAAAGTTTTGAATCATTGTAAGCCTAGCTGAGACTTAGACTAGCATGCATGTTTAAGTTTTGTTAAGTCAAGGTTAAGTTGTCGGTCATAATTAAGGGGGAGTGTTGGAGATTAATTATGACTGCCAAATAACTGAAAATGCACCGCCTCACCGCCTCACTGCCATGGACTTTCCCTATATCAAAGAGGCACCACCGCCATGACCCTTCGAGCCTGAAGAGGGCTTAACTGACTTAATAGTTTTGTATAAATAAAGTTGAGCTAAGATAGAACATGGAAGAGAGTCCAGACGCAGAGTCCAAGCACTGGTATGCAGCTGTAGCTGCTGGTTTACTGTTTCAATGTTATGAGTAGTTTTTGTTAGCAACCAAAGTTGCTTCTTTGAGTTAGTGTAGCTGTGCAGTGGTAGCTGCTGGTTTACTGTTTCAATGTTATGAGTAGTTTTTTTTTAACAACCGAAGTTGATTCTTTGAGTTAATGTAGCTGTGTACTCTGAATTTCTATCAATTGGTATCGGAGCATTGTGTGCTCTGCCCATTCTATCAATTGGTATCAGAGCGCTGCCTTGTGCTCTGTTTCTTTCAATTGGTATCAGAGCACTGCCCTACTCTGTTTCTTTCATGTGGTATCAGAGCATTGTGTGCTCTGCCCATTCTATCAGTCTTAACATCATGAAAGATAAAGCTGAACAGTGAAATTTCTTCCTCAGAAACAATGAAGTCAAAGGAAATAATAAAATCTTTGTTTCACTGCCGATTTCTAGCGATCTCCTCCTCTACTATTAAAATACATCGGTATATGCCAACTAGACAGAAAGTAAATTAATAAAATCAATAGACAGAACAGAAGATGAGTGTAATGGATTATGACAGAAGAGGGCTTTAGTAGTTTCCTGGTTGTGTCCATTATTGGTTTTTTTGTCATCCATGGTGTTCTCGCGTTGGTCATCCTCAACATGGTCGCGGTCCCTGTTGTTGTGAATAATTTGTTTTGATGTTGTCGACCATGATCTTGGTTGTTGTCAAGAATTTGAATTTGATTTGATGATGTCGAACATGATCTAAAACTAGTTGGTAAATGCAAATGCAATGGAACTGTGAATCAGATGGACGGATTAGTGAAATAGACTGAATGAGAATGGAAGAAGTTTCAGTCAGATTTTTGAATGTAAGATTCCAAATGGTTAAATTTTCAATAGATTTGGAACATTATAGTGGTCCTAAAAATATTTCAACACACAACAGGGAACACAAAGGGGTTTGAGAAAAAAAAATGCAGCTACTTATTTATAATAATAATTGTAAAAATTTACATGTTCATATTAGTCAAATTAAAACACTTCTCAATGGCATGCACCACTGTTCATGAAATAACTAATTAAGCTAAAATATTGAAGGACTATTGTGAATCCTGGATGGATCCACCCAACATAGATCACCATCGTCCCGGGATCAAACTAGAACTGACCAAGCCAAGTTCTCAAGAAAACAAAATAAGTTAGACAAACTCAAAATGCCCCTAATGCCTAGCTCCTATCCCTTTTTGTAGGCTTTATGGACTCTCTAGAAACTTATTTTATTGTTTTACCTCGAAAAACGAAGGAAAATACCAGGGAAAGGTACCATAGGCAAATACCATGGATTGATTTTTTCCATTTTGACCATATCGAGAAAAAATAATATTACAAATCCACCCATCCAAAGATTGCTTGCCCTCAAGCAATTCACTTCTATCCACACATTGATGCCAAGTTCCCATACAAACTAGTGCGTTATCCCATGCCTCCATGCTAAATGATCCTGAATGGATCCTTTGATACCTGGATCCCAAACAATCCTCCGACCAATCTTGTCCTCAATAAATCCTCCTAGATCCCAATGCCACCTTAGTCCTGGGACCAGTGAGTTATGATATCATCTTGACCCTTCATCTCTGTTCATGCCTAGGAGCACAAAAAGTAATATGCCCTTGGTCAAGAGCATCCTCCAAGGAATTGTTCCATCAATAGAGTTCCAACTCATAATTTGTCGCCAATCCATCATGTGGGAAGGATCTAATGCATGAATTCCCACACATGGAATAAGTCTCCTATGTTGATATTGCTCGATGCTCAACTCATGTTGCACCACTCAATCACCCAACATGATCCTTTTGGAGAATTTTTCCATACTCGCCCTAATGTATAAAGGTGAGTTGGTAGTGTCACAATCCCTATTTATGTACTCCTGTAGATGGTTTCTCTGGAACTCCCAATTGTACTCCTCTTTCTACCTTGTGAGGGAGTTGAGACATTCCTCTATACTAGACAACTTGGTTGTTGACTCGACACATACCCTTATGAGCTCCTCAATTTTTTTGTTCTCTTGCAAAACAGTGTCTCATGTTGTCTAGAATATTTGCTTCAACATCATAAGATCTGTCTTGAAATGCTTGATATTTTTCCAAAAGTCCTCTACCGGAAATTTTCGTGTTGTGCTAAATGTCTTTGTACTTGTCTGCACTGAATGCCTAACTATCACAACTCGAACTTGAGCCTTTAACGAACTCTTTGGTAATTGTTCATCCTGCACACTATGTTTTTCAACCTCCCCCTCGTGATCATGCTCATCATGTTGGTTCACTACTATTGGCTCCTTGCTCAAGTTTCCCTGGCCTCCTCCACTTGTGAAGGCAATTTGTTGTTCATCCTCTCTGGTTGTCGGACATAGATGCATTGGACTGCTATCTATACTTGACTTCTCATATTCTTTATAGACATCCTCCTCAAGACCTATGGACTCAGTTGCACAAGAGTCTACCTCATCAACACCACTAGGAAGAGTTTCCTCCTCCTTTTCTCCATGCACTTCTAAGATTATTATTGGCTTATCCTATATGACAACACATTGTGGCTCACCACCTATGCTTGACTATTCAGATCTGTTATGGGTGTTCTCCTGAAAATCAATGGACTCGACTACGGTAGAGGAATCCTCATCAAAATGGTAGGAAAGAGTCTCCTCCTACTCTATTTATGTTATCTCATTTGAGCATGAATGGTTAAGTGCATCATTTCCCTTGGATACAAAACAAATACCTTTCCTCCTTCATTATTTCTTGTTGTCTCCACAAATCTTTGTTAGTTCCTCCTCGGTCAACTCTTTTCTAAGTAGTTTGATATTTTGTTTGACCAACCCCTCAGCTAGTTCATAGGCAACATGTGATACAATAAGCTCCTTCCTCCAAATGGCCAACAATTTGGATCTCAGTTGATTGCAGATGGCCTTATCTTCTCCTAAGATTAGGGAAATGATCTTTTGCATTTTTGTTTTGACATAGTTTGATGAGATGTTGTAATGCTAGTGAAAAAGTATTGAAGCATCTAAAGGATTAAGTCATCACACTCTAGATCCATCATTAGTATACCAAATATGAATTTCGCCATGCGTTCTAAAATTTTGCACCTCTCAAAAAAAGTAAGAAGGGTGATATTGTCCAATCCTTGGAGGGCCTCTACCATCGCCCGAAAATATAATTCTCATGATTTCTTCATTGTAGGGTAGCAACGGTGCTATTAAGGCTAAGATTTTACTGAGACAAGAGGCGGCTTTGAGTCTAACCTTTTCACAAGAGTGCTCCAAGAACCTGGGTTGTATCAAAGCAAGCATGGATGGCTTCAAGGCCCAACTTGACCCTTTCCAATATGATTTCTCTATTAGGCACAATGCCATATATAATGTGTCCAACTGTAGGAGGACATCTTTTGACCTTGTACCCTGAAATTCGGATCCAAGTTCAGAGAGACACTTGCTTTTCACATCTTCCTTCCAAATATCCTTTGATTGCTAAAGGATAACATGGACCTTCTGAGAGAAAGGTTTGTTGTTCTTCTCTTGCCTCTGATATGTAAGTTGTTGCCATTTTTAATCCACAAAATTATTGTAGCCCAAAGAATCGAGTGATGTATTACTATGTTGATTCATGAGGCGTTTCCAAAAAGTAAAGTGATGACATTATGATTTGGCATTAATGGATTTCAATACTTAGACGTCCTTCTCTCTCCCCATCTTTCTTAAAATTGACTTACCCCTTTTGGGAAATTGTTCTATTTTGGGCTTGAATTTTCACTAATATCGGAGAAACAAATATCTTGGAAGTCCCTTTGCAAAATTGATCCCTGCAATCACTGGTGCATATATATATATATATATATATATATATATATATATATATATATATATATATATATATATATATATATATATATATATATATATATATATATATATATATATATATATATATATATATATATATATATATATATATATATATATATATATATATATAGATATCTATATATATATATATATATATATATATATATATATATTGAAATAGGGAGTAGGTCTTCTTATTAGTCAACAGAGGGTTTACAAAATATAGGCCCAAGCTTACAACTGCCAATCAATGTAATTATCAATCTCACCCCAAATTGCATGGCTAAAAAATAACAATGACAATTAAGCCCACCAATTAAGGGCATAGCGTTACAACCCAATGAGAGGCACAATGGAGATTATAAGTGATATTTGAGAGATAAATTATAATAATTCACACTATAAAACGTTAATCCAAGTGCTTCTTACCAATGCCCAAACTGGCCTCATCATAATTTATATAATGAGCATTGGATTTGTTTGGTGTTGTAGAAATAATCTTCCCTAAGGAGTGATTCCCCACACTCACCTGGGCACTGCTGTTGTTCAATGTGCACCTGGAGAGGCTAGACGATGTTGTTGTTTAACACACACTTCCCCACACACAACCGGACATTGTTGTTGTTCAACGCACACCTGACTTCAAATATGGCATCCACACACAATACTATGGCTACTCACTAGGCCAATCTAGCTTCTGGAAAAATCCCATGAATGAATTGGTTCGACACAGGTGTATTCCTACCAACAAGGGGGAAACTTGATCTCATCGATATGCTAGATCTGATGAGTGATGACTAAATAACTAAATGGCCACTCATCCCCTAACCCCAAGCCACAACTATCAGAATGGCTCTCACCACCATCGTTGTTTGATTAGTATGCCATTGAATGTTGTTGTTGTTCAACACACGCCTGAAGATGTTGCCCAAATTACTGTGGGGAGACTGCACACGAGGATCACGACTGGTGAGATTTTTTTTCATCCCTTCTGTCGCACTTCGCTCAGTGATCCTTTGGCCCTTCTACCATTCTTGATGTTGTCATGATTTAATGAACCCCATGAATATCACACCATCCTTCGTGATAAAATATGGCCTGAAGTATAGCGGATGACTAGATTTGGCCTCTACTTGGTTGTGAATATTGGGTTGGCGTGCTAGCAATCCCTATCATTCCCAGTTGTTAGTTTGATATTCCCACATCGATGCGACTGGTGCGATAAGAAACTGTTCTACCTTTACTATACTTTTGGTTTACTGCTCTTGGTCATGCGGGTTTCCATCCATCTAATTGTTATGAAATCTTGCAGAGAACTCGAGCCTCTATGACAATATCTCGGCCTCCACGCAAATGATTATGTGGCTTATAGTTCAGCTAGTGAAAGCTATTAAACATACATGGAATGTAAATAGCTAATGTGGAAGATAAGCATTCGATTGCATATATTATTGACATGATATACATTTATAGTACATGGTGTGACCATTGGATCCGTATTCCAAGTGGTCTCTTGGACTCCGGTAGTTGTTCACATTCCACACCAACCCATAGAGGAATAGGTGTACAACATTCCCCCCCTAATTCGAAAGGGTATGTATGAGTCCAAGAACAGAGTTGTAATACAAAATGTGCAAACAATGCATGGCAGCACTAGGCTTAATGTGCTCTCTGAAATGTTGGTATAAAGGGGGTGGTTTAAGGATGACCACCAACACTGGAATGCTTAGTGAAGTTACCATAACTCTTCCAAATCTGGAATGAAGCTGAGGTCTTCTGCCAGAGAAAATGATCCTAATGTTTTGAAGAGGGAAACCTTCAACCTTGAAAGGGAGGTCTTACCCTGCATAAAAAGGGAGAACCTCAACCTGAAAATGGAGGTCTCAACTTGTGATGGTTTAAGGATGATCGCCAACTCTGGAATGCTTAATGCAATTCCTGAAACTCTTCCAAACTAGCAAGAAGTTGAAGTCTTCTGCTAGAGGAAGTTTCCCCAATTATTCGAAGATATGTCTCAACCTCGCATAGATGGTTTAAGTTTGATCACCAACCAAAGGCATGCTCGGGGAATCTTTGTCTCTAGCTACAACTCTGAATCTGGTATGGCAGGTTGTGGCTCAGGCTCGCTTGATGTGGCTTTGAAGCCTGTAGATAACCATCACTTTCCCCCTATCAGATACAAGATGAGATGATGGAGAAAACTCAACTGCAAGACCTTTTAAAATTATAGAAGAAATTCTGACATATGACTCAAATATCTTCTTGGTTGTTGAAACCCATTGCCAAGAAGCGATCCATCCAAGATGAATCTTTGTTCTTGTAGGAGGCTTTTTTTGAAGAATCTGTGTGAAGAATGAGTACGCCGGCCAAAATGATTGCAGAGATGAAGATCAAAACAATGATCTTTCACATGGCCAACTTTGTAACAATGTTGACATTTAACAATCTGTTGTGGCTGTTGTGGAAGAGGATCGGAATTTGAAACAACTGAAGGTGAATTGTCATGAAGAAATCCAACACTCTGAAACTGGATGGGCTTTGACTAATATGGAATGTGAAAGGAAACCTCCTTATCATATCCTAGACCTGTTATGTGCTTGTTATGGACAAGCTCTTCCCAAGGTCTGATGACCAAATTGGGAAGTGCACGCTAAGTTTCTGCATCTGCACGTAACTCTACTGCTTCATTGGGCACTAGATCTGAATCAACTGTAACAGTATTGACTTGCTATTGATGGGAATCTATTTCAATGTTCTGAACATAAACAGGTTTAGAATGATGACTCCACTGTTATAATTCTTCCTGCTATAGTGGAGATTCAAACTGTAAAAAATCAATCTATTCTTGTGCATATTGTAGACAGGTTTGAATTTCAAAGAGAGAGACTTTGTTGATTTCCACTGTGTTTTCATCAGTAAACATGATTAGATTGTTTAATAAGTCTAGCAAATGATCAAGTTTGGCCATTTTTCAAGCTCAACAACACAAACTCAGCAAACGAAAGATTTCCACTTCAAATGAAAATGCACTAGTAAACATACAAAAGGACAAACAACTTTCAATGCTAGATAGTTGCAACTACACACTTTAAATATTATGCCAGTACAAACTGCAACAACATCATTTTATGCCAAAACTTCGCCTTGATCTTTGTACCTCCAATTTCCTTATTGTTGTCAAAGCAGTATACAATGCAGAGAGATAAAAAAGAAGCTATGCTATGCCAATTTTTACTCTATTTTATTTGACATTGTAGGTAACACCATTGTTGTAGAATACCAAAATCTTTTCTCGAAATCTCATGTTACAACAATTTTATCTAATGGAAGAGAATAGATCTGCATTCAAATACCATTCTCCAACACTTGGAAGAACTATTGTTATCAACTTACGTGTATATTTTTTTTTCATTTTCCAACTTTTAAAGTGGCTCCAAATGTTGCACTTGATGATATGGTACAAAATTAAACTATTCAACGAAGACCTTCACCACAATCCACGACATGTTTAACAACCAACAGCATATATATAAGCCAATACATCGCTCTTTTTGATGCATATATGTCACCGTTCAACACTCAGAAATGGTTGATATCAAACACACATACCAAGATTTAACGCACAGTGAGGAGGCACCAACACATGATAATCAAGAAATTTTAAGCAACACTTAACCAACTCCAATACAACGCTCACTGCTTCGGTATTGAAGGCTCAATGCACAGAGCTTTACTGTTCAATACATAACTCAACGCACATATAAACTGTTTACCAACGATTGCAAGGCATATATGATACCATGGCTTAATTCAATCCACCATATACACCCGTAAGAATTAAAAAGCATACAGGCCCAATATACTACACAATTATAAATATGTTTGATGTAAAAATAGTCCAACAATTCACACTTCTTACCAAAAACAGACCACTGGAGCCGACCACACTACTCCAAATCTCACACATGATTGTTGTGCATCGAGATTATGGGCGTTCATGTCAGCATGGCCTCAACATTCAAAAACTCGAACATGACCTTAAAACCATTCTCTCAATTTTACTTCTTCAATAACTCTCACTTGAAATCTCTGCCCTTTCAACTAGCTTGCACAAAAAAGTGCAATGATTTTGAAGTTTGAACACAACAAAAAGTGAAACAAGAGAATCTACCAGAACAGCATGTGGAGAAACAAGTGTTTGAATTGTTGAGAAAAGTGGATTGAATTTAGCGGCAGCAATGGATAGGGAGTGGGGTTCGAAACTGAGAAGTGCACAGAATGAGGCTATTGACAAAGGAGGATGCCTCAGGCACCTCACCTTGGAGACCATTGGTATCTCCAAGGATCCGTATTTCATGCACAATCATCTCGACAACTATGAATCCAAACTATGTTTGACCCTACATAACAATGAAGGAAACTACTTGGCACACACACAAGGAAAGAGATACCAGAAAAATTTAGCAAAACGTGTTGCTCGGGAAGAAAAATATTCTCCAGCCCAACCACAACCAAACAAAAGGAAGGTTATACCACGAAGATCAGTTAAATTGGTCGACCTGGTTATAGAGTTACAAAGCAATTTGATCCAAAGACAAAGAAACGTTCTCTGCTTTTCCAGATTGAGTATCCAGAAATAGAGGAAGGTAGTAAACCGAGACACTGTTTAATGTCCTCCTTTGAGTAGAGGGTTCAAGCATGGGATAAACGGTACCCGTTTCTTCTGTTTGCAGTAGAGCCCTATGAGATTATTGCTTTGAAGGTTCCTAGTATAGAGATAGACAATTCAACCTCCAAGTTCTTTTCCCACTGGGATCTAGATACAAAAATGTTTACGCTGCAACTGTACTTCAAAGTCAAACCAAAACTTAATATAGAGAAATTATAATGCTTGTGGTATGGAGGAGGCGGGCACAACAAGATTCATTGCAGCACGAATATGGCAAGTGGAGCGTTATATGTATTGACTATAGCATATGATATAATAGAGAGAACACGGTACCCGATGGGAGGTATGGCCATTGGTTCGAAACCGTTGCACAACAATCAAATCATATACAAGGTTTTCAAAAACTCACAGAGATGCACATACTTCAAAAACGGTTTTCAAAAACCGCACAGAGATTCTCCCAACCAGCATATCAGTTACAATGCAACGGGAATAGACTAAAGAGGTAGAGAATCATTGAGTAGAATGGTGTGCAGAGTAAATAAATGGTCCGCCAGGTGAGCGCCCAAGCATAGCAGACAAACGTTATGTCTATGACAGGTTCAACAGAGAAATTAATGGCAGCAGGTTCTAGAAAGGATGCAGATTTGACAGACTCTGAAAATAGCCAGGGCTGGACAGCTCTAATACCATGTTAAACATACATGGAATGTAAACAACTAATGTGTAATATAACCATTTGATTGCATATATTATTGACATGATTTACATTTATAGTACATGGTGCGACCCTTGGATTCATATTCCAAGTAGTTTGTTGGACTCGGGTGGTTGTTCACATTCCACACCAATGTACCCATAAAGGATTAGGTGTCCAACACAAACTCATATATATAATGCAATGATGTGAAGTACATAGACACCATACATAGCCCAAAAATGAGGTAGCTTCCATGCACAGTCAGAGCAATGCACTTGGACTCAATTAGTAAATAAACATGACCTTCCTCAAGCCCAACTCATCCTCGAACACAACTAACAGCAGGAGCGAGCCCAGTCCCTTCGAATAAGAAACTCGACCTTATTATAAAGTCCAGTCAACATGGCTCTTTGTGATGGAGACAAAATTGAACCCCTTCTTATTTTTGTTGTTCGACCCCTTATTGTATTGGATTATTCGGCCCCTTTAATAACGTAATATCATGAAACAATGTCTCAGCCTTTTGGTGTTAACTTCAAGTAAACCAATACTTACACCCTTCAAACTAATTATTTGGCTATTTTACTACACATTGCATGAAGCCCCAGGGTTTGAAAATATTATGCAACGACATGTGACTATGGGCATGGCTTGGAAAAATCTGGCCTTGTTGCTAATTCCCACCCCGATGCATCAGTTGGTGGTCATTCGACTCTTCTCCCGAACCCACAGTTGTTGTGATGTCCCTCACACCCACTGTGTTGAAAATGTAATTTCAACTGCGCAACAGTTGAGTCGTGCAACAGCATGAAAACTTCGCCGACGAGCAATTGTCGATATCGCATCGGTGAAGTGGCAGTGGAGGACTTACAAAGAGGCATTAATATGTTGCGATGAGTGATCGCCAATATCGCTATCGGCGTATCGCTATCGGTGAAAACAAATAGGCGGGTTTTACCATGGGTTATGTTGCGACCCGATAAACTAGACCCGACGGGTATTCAAGATTTTGTTTGATGATTATTTCAGTTCCGCCAGCGGCCTTCTCTTTTCGTGTTTTAATGTATTTCAGACATAGGTTATAATATATATATGATCGGAGGTATCGACCCATAGTGCGATCGACATATCGCAATCGGGGAAACCATGGATACACAATTTTTTTTTATATATGAGTGCTATGCAATGAAGCCCGGACCCGATGGGTTCCCGAAGCATAATGGTTTAACATTTGAAGTCCGTCAAAAAAAAGGAAAGAAACTTTATGTGTTTTGCAGTGCTTTTCATATATTTTCAAATATAAGAAGAAACAGAGAATCGGCGCGAAGCTGGTAAAACAAAGGACATGGAGCAGTACAGCAGTAGGTGACTGCATTCAATTCTTAGTATGGACGAAGAAGGAAACAGGTTGCAATCCAACTCTTTCACATTGAATTTCTCAGCCACCGCAGTAAATATTCAACTTAGTTGAGGACAAAAAAAAAAACCTCGAGCAGTTCACAGCATGGGTCTCCATCCTCGTTCATTAGCTTATTCAAATTTCGTATGTAATAAGTTTTTTTTGTGTGTGTAGAAGTCTGTAGAGAGAGAGTGTGTGACAATGTAGAAGCGCAACAACACAAGTGAATGTATGTGAGCAATACGCAGTAGCGTAGTATGTAACAGGAATGCACAACAGTGTAGAATATGTTTTCTGGTTGTTCTGTAACAGTTTGAATGTTTGGCTTTTGGAACTGCATCTGAAACAGTCTCTTGGTGAATCCCTCTAAGTGGAAGAGGATGAATTTTGTATCAGTTTATTTTTAAATACAAATCCTTTATATGTGTGTTCAATACTCTGTTCTCAGTAATTTATTAAAAAGCTTCCCTGTGCTAAGATCTTGGAGGAAAGTAAAACAGAGCTTTGTCTCTGTGTGCATTTTATATTGTGTTTTTTTTTGGGATTTTTACAAAAAAAATAAATCCCCAACAGTGGTATCAGAGCAGATCCAGGCTCTTTAAATGTGATAAAGAAGCTGAAGGAAGGTTCCTTTTGTTGCAGCAGTAAATTCTCTCCAGCAAAGTGAAGTCTCAGGCAAAAGAATCCAAGATATTTTTTCAGTGATTTTTAATTCATAGTTAAGTATTGCAAGAATGGCAAGCAAAAGTAATAGCATGGGTATGCAGCTCCCACTATTTGATGGCAAAAGCTATGACTATTGGGCAATAACAATGAAAGCCTTGTTTGCTTCCCAAGACTTATGGGAAATAGTTGAGGATGGTTTTGAACAACCAACAGATGAAAATGAGTTTAATGGATTAATTCAGGGAGAGAAAGATTTGTTGAAGAGCTACAAGAAGAAGGATTCAAAAGCCCTTTTCTTCTTGTACCAAGCAGTGCATGGAAGCATGTTTCCAAGGTTAGCAGCAGCTAAGACATCCAAAGAACCATGGAAAACTCTTAAAACAGCTTATCAAGGCATGGAGAGAGTGAAGACAGAAAACTACAGTTGCTGAGGAAAGATTTTGAGAATCTGTGCGTGAAGGAGTCAGACAATATTGACTCATTCTTCACACATGTAATTGGTCTGGTCACATAGATAAGAACTCATGGAGAGATACTTGAAGAAAGGAGGATTGTGGAGAAACTATTGAGGTGCCTACCCTCAAGGTTCCATGTGATTGTCACCACCATAGAAGAGACAAAGGATCTCACAAATTTCTCAGTTGATGAGCTTCATGCATCACTAATAACACATGAGCAGAGGTTGAGTAGAAATGAAAACTCATCTCTAGAGCAAGCCTTCAAGACCCAGATGTCCTTTGGACGAGGAAGAGGTCAAGGTAGAGGAAACAAGGGAGGAAGAGGCAGAAGTCAAAACAGAGGTGGAAGGTACAGTCCAGCAAATGCTCAAGGAAGAGGCAGCAATCCAAATCAGAATCAAGGTCAAGGCAGCAGTGGACAAAGTGGAAAACATCATGCTCAAGGACATAGGTATGAAAAATTCAATATCCAATGCTATTATTGTAAAAAATATGGGCATTATGCCAGTGAATGTAGGAAGAATCAGCATGATGTGAATAATAGATCTAATGCAAATATTACTAGAGAAAATATTAGCCAAGATAATGTGCTGTTAGCTTGTAATATGGCTGAAACAAATAGTGAAGATATATGGTTTCTAGACTCCGGTTGCAGCAACCATATGACAGGAAACATAGCTTTGTTTTCTACTTTAGATCAAAGTGTGAAGTCACAAGTCACACTTGGGACTAATAGCAAAATTTTTGTTATGGGTAAAGGAGAAGTCAAAATATTTACAAAGCAAGGTGAAAATAAAACCATAGCAGACGTCTATTATGTTCCTGGAATGAGATGTAACCTCTTGAGTATTGGACAGCTTGTCCATAAGGGGTACAATGTTTTCTTTGAGAATGATGTATGCACCATCATGGATAGAGCACCCAGCAAACGATGCATTGCTGAAGTGAAGATAACAAGGAACAGAATGTTCCCTCTTAGAATAAGAGCAGAATTGAAAAACAAAGAAGTAATTGCAGCAGTTACCCAAGAGACTTTCCAAAGCGTGCCAAAGGATGAAAATTGGTTGTGGCACTTGAGATTTGGACATCTCAACTTTGGAGGTCTTAACTTGTTGAGTAGAAAAGGAATGGTAAGAGGATTACCATTGATAGAGAAACCAGACAGCCTTTGTGAAGGTTGTATCTTGGGAAAACAACATAGAGAAAGTTTTCCATCAGGGAAAAGCATAAGGGCAAAGGCACCCTTAGAGATTGTCCACTCAGACTTATGTGGACCAATGCAAACTCCATCATTAGCAGGCAGCCAATATTTTCTAACATTCATTGATGATTTTACCAGAAAGACTTGGGTTTATTTCTTGAAGAACAAAAGTGAAGTGTTTGAAAAATTTCGAAATTTCAAAGCACTTGTGGAAAATCAAAGTGGGCTGCATATCAAAGCTCTAAGAACTGACAGAGGAGGTGAGTATATGTCCAAGGAATTCCTACGGTTTTGCAGAGAAAATGGAATACACAAACAATTTATAGCTAGGTACACCCCACAGTAAAATGGAGTTGCTGAAAGGAAGAACAGGACCATCATGGATATGGCAAGGAGCATGTTGAAGGCAAAAACATTTGCCAAATGATTATTGGGCTGAAGCTGTACACTGTGCAGTATATATCTTGAATAGGTGTCCTACAAAAGCAGTGATGAACAAAGTGTCGGAAGAAGCATGGAGTGGGAGAAAGCAAGGAGTCACCCACATGAAAGTTTTTGGATGTGTGGCCTATGAACACATTCCAGATCAACTAAGGAAGAAGTTGGACAGCAAAGGGGAGAAATTTATTTTCATTGGATACAGTGAGGAATCCAAGGCTTACAGGTTGTATATCCCATCTAACAAGAAGTTTTTTGTGAGCAGAGATGTTCAGTTCACTGAGAAGGAAGCTTGGGATGGAAGCATAGAGAAAACAATGAATGTTAAAAACTGTTTATCTCATGATGAAGATGATGAGGAGGTGGCTGAAATACATCCCCAAACAACAACGGCAACACAAGGATAGCAAGAGACACCCTTGAGGAGAAATGAAAGTGCTTCTCCAAGCACACCACAAGCAAGAAATTCAAGTGCATCTTCAATCACTTGCACACCGAATGAAAGAGGTAAGAAATTCATAAACTTGAGTGATATTTATGATGAAGGAATGAATTCCTTGTTTGCTTTGTATTGTCATGTTGATGATCCTATTCATTTCGAATATGAAATTAAGGATAAGAAATGGATAGAAGCTATGGATGAGGAGATCAATGCCATAGAAAGAAACAAGACATGGGATTTGGTAGAGCTACCAAAAGGTAAAGAGGTCATTGGAGTCAAATGGGTCTACAAGACCAAGTGCAATGCTGAAGGCAAGATAGAAAGGCACAAGACAAGACTTGTTGTCAAAGGGTACAAGCAGTAGTATGGGAGAGAATATGAGGAAACTTTCGCACCGGTTGCAAGAATGGAAACCGTGAGAGCAATGCTGTCCATAGCAGCACAAAACAAATGGAAAGTCTACCAAATGGATGTGAAGTCGGCATTCCTAAATGGAGTGTTAAAGGAAGAGGCTTACATTGAACAACCTCTAGGCTATGAGAAGAAAGGTGAAGAGAACAAAGTGTGCAGATTGAAGAAAGCTCTTTATGGGCTGAAGCAAGCGCCAAGAGCATGGTACAGTAGGATAGATTCCTATCTACTGGAGAATGGATTTGACAAATGTGAGGGAGAACCCATAGTCTACATCAAAGAAAAAGATGGTAAATTTCTAATTGTTGTATTATATGTTGATGATGTAATTTTTACAGGTAATGATGACTACCTCATTGAACAGTTCAAAACAGTCATGAAAGAAGAATTTGAAATGACTGACATGGGTTTGCTGAGATACTTCTTAGGAATAGAAGTAGATCAAAATGAAAAAGGAATTTTTATCTCACAAGCAAAATATGTAAATGAAGTGTTGGGCAGGTTTAATATGCAAGAGTGCAAGGCAGCAATCACACCCACAGTAATGGGATTAAAACTCAGCAAAGAGGACAACAGCAAGGATTTTGATCCTAGTTTGTACAAGAGCATAGTTGGCAGCCTTATGTATTTAACTGCAACTAGGCCGGATATAATGTTTGCTGTTAGTTTAATTTCCAGATTCATGGAGAGGCCAAATGAAGCACATTGGCAAGCAGCAAAAAGAATTCTGAGGTATTTCAAAGGTACTAAAAGGTTTGGCATTTTATATACTGTCTCAGAACATTCAGATTTGGTTGGATACACTAATAGTGATTGGGCTGGAAGTATAGATGATCGGAAAAGCACTTCCGGTTATGTTTTTCACATGGGTTCAGGAGCCATTTCATGGGCTTCTAAGAAGCAGTCCATTGTAGCATTGTCTACAGCAGAGGCAGAATATGTGGCAGCTACAGCAGCAACATGTCAAGCAGTTTGGATGAGAAGGATGTTGAGGAGCTTAGGCCAAGAGCAGGCAAAAGCAACAGTGATTTTTTGTGACAATAGCTCAGCTATTGCATTATCCAAGAATTCAGTGTTTCATAAGAGAACGAAACACATTGACACAAGGTTTCATTACATCAGGGAATTGGTGAGCAATGGAGAAATTGTTCTACAACATTGCAGGACTCAGGAACAGGTTGCAGACATTTTGACAAAGCCATTGGATCAGAAAAGCTTTGAATTTTTGAGGAAGTGTTTGGGTATGATTGAATCCCCAACAGTTGAAATTAAAGGGGAGTGTTGAAAATGTAATTTCAACTGCGCAACAGTTGAGCCGTGCAACAACATGAAAACTTTGCCGACGAGCAATTGCCGATATCACATCGGCGAAGTGGCAGTGGAGGACTTACAAAGAGGCATTCATATGTTGCGATGAGCGATCGCCGATATCGCTATCGGCGTATCGCTATCGGTGAAAACAAACAGGTGGGTTTTACCATGGGTTATGTTGCGACCCGATAACCCGGACCCGACGGGTATTCAAGATTTTGTTTGATGATTATTTCAGTTCCACCAGCGGCCTTCTCTTTTCGTGTTTTAATGTATTTCAGACATATGTTATAATATATATCTATATATATCTATATATATATATATATATATATATATATATATATATATATATATATATATATATATATATATATAGATAGATATATATATATGATAACATATGTCTGAAATATATATATATATATATATATATGATCGGAGGTATCGACCCATAGTGCGATCGGCATATCGCAATCAGGGAAACCATGGATACACAATTTTTTTTATATATGAGCGCTATGCGATGAAGCCCGGACCCGATGGGTTCCCGAAGCATAATGGTTTAACATTTGAAGTCCGTCAAAAAAAAGGAAAAAAACTTTATGTGTTTTGCAGTGCTTTTCATATATTTTCAAATATAAGAAGAAACAGAGAATCAGCGCGGAGCTGGTAAAACAAAGGACATGGAGCAGTACAGCAGTAGGTGACTGCATTCAATTCTTAGTATGGCCGAAGAAGGAAACAGGTTGCAATCCAACTCTTTCACATTGAATTTCTCAGCCACCACAGTAAATATGCAACTCAGTCGAGGACAAAAAAAAAAACCTCGAGCAGTTCACAACATGGGTCTCCATCCTCGTTCATTAGCTTATTCAAATTTCGTATGTAATAAGTTTTTTTTTGTGTGCAGTAGTCTGTAGAGAGAGAGTGTGTGACAATGTAGAAGCGCAGCAGTGCAAGTGAATGTATGTGAGCAATACGCAGCAGCGTAGTATGTAATAGGAATGCACAGCAGTGCAGAATATGTTTTCTGGTTGTTCTGTAACAGTTTGAATGTTTGGCTTTTGGAACTGCATCTGAAACAGTCTCTTGGTGAATCCCTCTGAGTGGAAGAGGATGAATTTTGTATCAGTTTATTTTTAAATACAAATCCTTTATATGTGTGTTCAATACTCTGTTCTCAGTAATTTGTTAAAACGCTTCCCTGTGCTAAGATCTTGGAGGAAAGTAAAACAGAGCTTTGTCTCTGTGTGCATTTTATATTGTGTTTCTTTTTGGGATTTTTACAAAAAAAATAAATCCCCAACAGCATTTGGCTATCAAATTAGCACACTACCTTCTAACCCTTGTGCCCACAGTTTGTTTTGTTGGCACTTTGATGGTTGCCTATGCGACAGAAAATGGGAGGTTGGCCATTATAACATAGGATCCAACTTTAAGAGTATGGCCCATCAATCAATGCTTTGGTGGATTCTTGACTGGACCCCTGACACTGTGACGTATGGCGCTATGGTCTTTAACCCTTATATGAATAATGAAACAAAAAATAACTCAACAACAACAAAGAATTACCCTGTGACCCATTAACAATTATGTCAGTAATGGATCGGCCTTCCAGGTCTCTGCCATATTATTAAGTTTCATCTTGATAATGATCATATCTGCAAACAAACCCAAATCTAACGCTCTTTTAATTTTTGACTTAAGCAATAGCTCCTCCTTGATTTGTAATTTATTTGTAATTTACTCCAGAGATCTTAAACTCTATTGGTTTGTGTTATATTATTTCCACGACTAGCCTATGCACTGGGTGGGGAGGGGTTATAGAGGGGTAGGTAGTCCCCCTGCATGAGGTACGAGGTAGCGCCCTAGGAAATTTTTTTTGGACCCTATATTATGTGAGCGAACCTACCTATGTTTTGTGTTCTGTGCATGCATTTCGCACATGGTTTTGGGCAAGATGGTTTTTGGTCCATGGTATTTTGTAGATCCGGTCAAGAGAACTACAATTATGTTCTAATCCAGGGTTAATGGTTTGGGGTTTATGGATTCTTCGGCATGTATATATATGTATTGTAACATTGAAAGGAAAATAATGAAAAATCAATTTGTTAGCCTTGGTTTTGGGATCCATGGAAAATCTTTGTATATATTTGTTTTATGTGTTATGCTATGGCCATTGTTTATTTTCTTTTTTTAGAATTTGTATGGAGGTAATTTCTACACGAGGTTAAAACCTACAAACTTGACCTCTGAGAAAGGAATGGATCTGCAAAATCTTCAATGTTAAAATTAAATTGATCAATCTTTCTGCAAGTATTAGCTAGGGTGTATGTGAATAAGCCACTGAAATTGATAAACTACTAACTCGGGTGATTATGGCAGATCACCAAAAAACTAGCTTCTCCTCAAACCCTCAATCAGTTTCAAAATTATTCTGCAATAAACCTTCAGGTTGGCAGGAAACCCAACTCTGATGCCACTGTAAAACAGTTAAATTTTAAATATATTTGGAACATTATAGTGTCCTAAAAATGCTTCAAAACAAAACACAGAACAATGTAGACACTTATTTATAGTAATAACTGTAAAACTGTTACATGCCCATACAAGTAAAACTAAAGCCCATGCCAATGGCATGCACAACTTCTCATTAAATAAATAAGCTAAAATATCGAAGCACTCTTGTCAATCCTTGATGGATCCACAGGGTTTTCGTCCAAGGATCAAAGTGGACCTAGCCAAATCAAGTTCTCAAGAAAGTACAATAAGTTATACAAAGTTAGGATGCCCCTAATTTATGGACTCTCTAGAAACCTTATTTATTGTTTTCCCTCAAAATACAAAGTAAAATATCATGGAGAAATACCACAGGTAGATTGTGTCCAATTTAACCAAAAAAAATTACATTGAATTTATTCATTAAATTTTAAATTAAGATAAAGAATATGCCTTCCTCTTTCAATATCATCGCTAGAACGTTTTTTTTTTTACATTAGTAGAAAAAACAAAAGTTGTGAAGAGCCCATTCCCATATAGGAAATTTATTAGAAACAAAAAGTATGGAACGCTCAATATATGAAGTTTATAGAAAAAAAAAATTATGCGATGCCCATTTCACAATAGGGACCCCCGTCCGCACAATAGTAGTGAGAGTGAGGATAGATCAATCAATGCAGGAAATAAATTAGCTATCAATAGTGAGAGCATCAACTAAATCAATACAAGAAAATAAATGCACATTATTAAAATATTGAAGGTAAATGAGTGAATAAATATTTTTTTTACCTCAAGAATTTGATTTGAACTATGTAGCATTTAAACTTATTTGTTTTGCATCATATGAAATTATACAATTGCTACATTTAACAAGTTAGTCTACAGCATTCAAAAATACAATGTTTGACGTTCACCATCAATAATAAACGGCGGACTCATAAGTCGTCCACATTATATGTTCGATTTTTACTCCAAAACCAACTAATATATCATCTCTATTATCAGCTTGCCCATTAATAGATTGAAAGGCAGATAGTTGTCATGCATAGATCCAGTCTAGATCCTGGTTACCGCTCGTAAATTACCGGGGCGGCGGGGCCAGAAGAATTTGCACAAAATGAAAAGTAATCTGCAATCAACATATAGATCAGAATACAAAATAACCTTCTACTCAACGTAAGGATCAGAATACAAAAATATCAGAGTGAAAAATAACCTTCTACTCGACAAAAATACCAGAGTGAAAAATAACCTTCTACTCAACATAAGGATCAGAATACAAAATTAAATAACATTCTACTATTGGAACTGATATAATTACAAGGATAATAAATCGAGGTAGAGTGATCTGTATGAGAATGGGCTGCATATGTCTTTCAACATTTTCAACTTCCCTTCCAACACTTTGGCCTTCGCCCACTCGTTTTCCTCTAGCCATTCCTCTACACTGCTTAACAACTTGCTCGATAAACTCCAACCGTATGATGTTCTTTACTCCCTTGGTTTTCACTTCTTTCACTCTACTTTTCATATTGTATATGTAACTTTCCAACTTGGATTTGGCAGTGCGATTCCTTTTGGATTCTTCATCTTCCCTTCGGAACCACACTGCATCACAAACCATCCTCTCTATCTTTTCTTTGCTCAATCGACCACAGTCATTGGTGATAACAATGTGATTACTTAACCCACTACCCTCCTCCAGGGCTGACACTTTCAGAATTCCATCGACGTCCACTTCAAACACCACTTTAAGATTTGGCACTCCACATCTCGCTGTTGGAATTCCATGCAAGGAAAATTCACCCAGCAAATTGTTGTCTGCGGTCATAGCTCTCTCACCTTCATAAACTAGAAAACATACATTTACTTTCTGTCAAACACTAGCGTAAAATTTCCCTCCCTTCGAGTGGGAATAAGAGTATTTCTGGGAGCGACCACAACCATGACACCACCGCGATTCTTGATTCCAAGACTCAAAGGCATGACATCCATAATGACTAATTGGATGCCTTCTTTGTTAATGGCCGTCGCCTGAAGTGCAGCACCATATGCAACAACCTCATCTGGATTGATAGTGTTGCATAGTTTCTTCCCCCGAAGAATTGCAGCAGTAATTTCTATACCATTGGAATTCGTATGGAACCTCCCTGTAAGACTACATGGTCAATATCTTCGTTGGTCATCGCACCGTCTTCCATACACTTCTCGACCATTTCCATGCACTTTACTAATAACTTACATTGTCAATATCTTCGTTGGTCATCGCACCGTCTTCCAGACACTTCTCGACCATTTCCATGCACTTTACTAATAAGTCAGCGTTTAGTGCTTCGAACTTGGCCCTTGCAATATTTATGTGGAAGTTTAGTCCTTCGTAGACGGAGTCAATATAAATAACAGTTTCCACAGCAGAGAATAAACCTGTTTTTGCTCTCTCGCATTCTAAGCGGAGTCTCCGAACAACTTTTGCACTTGTACTCAAATCCTTTTTGTTATTTTTCTTGAACAACTAAACACAATAATTGCTCATCCTATTGTCAAAATCTTGACCGCTCATATGCATGTCCCCTCAAACAACCTTTACCACAAATTGACTATTCTGAAGAGTGAGAACAAAAACATTGAAGGTAACTCCACCCAAGTCAAAAACCAGGATTGCCTTCTTATCATTGGACAAGTGAAGGTTAGCGCCAAACCCATAAGCTCTAGATGCGGTTGTTCTCATGAGTTTCAGTCCAACAATAAGAGGAACATCTTTAGGGGGTCATCTACCTTACCTTCAAAGTTGTCTAGAAAACAAAAAATGCCGGAATCTCGCAATAAAACATTTCAAAAAATTTAGCAGTAGGAGTGTTTGAATCGAGTTTTTAATGCTGTAAATGGATTCAGCACCATCAAAAACCCCTAGGGCACCCAAAAGCTTAAATTTTGGCTGGAGGATGAAGATTTCAACAATTTAGTTATTTCGACTTGGAAGGAGGTGGCTCCGGTGTCGGGGAAGTCTTGCATGCACCGCATTTGTGAGAAACTACAATTCCTTAAGATTCGGGTTCGGATTTGGGAAAGTGTTGACGGTGCCGGACTTGCCAACATGTCAAGGGATCTCCTCGGTAAGAAGTCCCAACTAGACCTCAGACCATTTGGTGTAGGAGTCCCAGTAGTGGGTTGTACCTTATTGCCTTGACGGCGGTTGCGCGCAAAGGCAAGAAATATGTCCCTATTGGTAGCAAGAGTGTGACATGTGCAACAAACCAAGGAAGGTGTATGAACGGTTCTAACACACGGAACGTGAGGTGAGTGCGCCCCTTGGAAACTTGTGGAAGCACGCGGCTATGAAGGGAACACACGAGCAAAGATGCATCACAAACTGGAAAGCAAGTAAGATAACAATTCAAAGTGATGGTTAAACCAACAACACATCTTAGTAAGATCCATACATACCTATACAGAAAGGGTCCATACATGCATGCGTAAGCAAATAGATACATATATCATTAGAGTAACCAAGATCCCTGAAATACAATAACAACATATGCATGAAACATGCTAGCTCAGTTATATTAAGAAGTGAAAATTCCAATCATATAGTACAACCATGACCAACCACTAGTCCCGATAGTAGAACGTTATAGTCACTGTGGCCTGCTCTTCCAAAGAGATATACTAGCTCTACACTATAGAGAAGCCAAGGCTCGTTACAATACTCTCCAAGATTTCTTTAAGATACTCCTATCAGAAGCTTGGCTCACCAAAAGCCTCTACAATGAGTTATGAGGTGCTATAAATAGCAAAGGGTGGGGTGACTGTTGACATTCCCCTTTGTGACTTTTCACCCACACTCATGACTCTTCAACTACTCTATGACTGTTACATTCAACTATTGACACTTGAAATTCCACTTTACAAGAAGTTACATCCAATCTACACATGTACCCATGTGAGACAAAATGGCTTGAGCAAGCCATGCAAAACATCACTAACACTCGGACCGTTGTGGTAAGACCAACTCTTCAACATCCTTGCGATGATCGATGGTGGTGAACTGATGCCAAGCTTGGTCATCCGTGATGGTGTCTGTGTGCTCAATGGTGACATCCTGCTGAAAGTGAACTCTTGCCTCTGTTGCATCCGGGTACACTGATATGGCTCCTCTGTCCAACTCGTCTGATAACATGTGCATCATCGTCTTGAGTGCAGCTGGACCAGCAACATACTGATGCATAGTGTTTGTGTTGATCTCCAAGTGTGTGTTGGTGACCATGCGCATCAACTTGTCGAAATACATGTTCAGCTCTAGTCAGACTTGCTTCTTGTCTTTGCCTCGGTGAGTGTGCCAAATGGGTGGGATCACATGCGTTTGCACAATGACATACATGCTCCCAAACATCCTTGCATTCGATCGACAACAATTCTCACCCTATCTGCTCCATGCCAACTGCTAGATGGGTCCGTAATATGTATGGGCGCAGTTTCATGAGTCTGTACATATTGCGCCTCCTGTTGTGCATGTTCCATTGCTACTCCTTCTGTTGTCTGTGTGGCTCCTGTTCTTCCTTGAGTTTCCGCTTCAGTACCTGCAACTCCTTCTTTGTTTCCCTCTTTGCCTTCGCGCGATCCTCTTGTCACTTTGTCACCTCGTAGCCTCAGTCTCCAAATCTTCTTTCATCACAAGTGGATCTGCTTGAGGTTGAAACTTTGTTCTGCCTCTGCACTGTCAACAACCTTCCTCTTGCATTGGTCACATGCAGGTGTGCTACCTGCTACTGCTGTCGATGATGCTTCTCGTTGTGATGCCTCTTCCATTTCATCTTGATATCCTTGCCCATGAAAAACTTAATGTCTTCATAGATAGGAAAGTTCATAGACACTTGATCGATTGCATCCCCATTTGCGCTCTCAACGGTGTCTTTGGCTCTTCTCTCTTGGAAACCATTGTACCTATGCTGCTGAGAGGAAAATGAACACCTATGATACCTAGAGACATAGAAACACTCATGGCAAGCAATCTGTCAGTTGAAAACCAAAACAAACTAAAGGACTGACATGTGACATACTTGTGTGACTGTCTGTGAAGATTGCACAATTTTCACCGGGAAGCTAGGAGACTGATTGCCAAAACTGCGCAAGGCACAGTCCGGGCTGTCGGGAGGCTGACTGCACTACCTCCCAGAATTGTGTAATGCAAGCCTCGAGGTCAGTGCTGGGCCATAATTGTGCAATTTTGGGAGGGAAGGTAGATCCTTCACTTCTAGAAATGTGAATTGCTAATCGGGCAAGGCAAGGTCTGGGCTAAGGCAGACCAGACATGTCGACGAGTGATTGAAAACATGAGAAGTATGAATGCATGGTGAAACTGAGTGTAAACAAGAGTGAATGATCATGCATGCAAACAACAAGTGTAGGATTCAGAAAACGGGACAACATGCATGTGTGTGAAACGAATCGCCGTAACAGCGACTGCCGATGCAAAAACAATGTCATGCATGTGACAGCAGTGAGATGCGAACAAAAACTGAAACAATGCTTCTACAAGCTAACATACATTAAAATGACAACAAGCACTCATTGAAATCAAGTAGACAACATTCACACAAAGCAAAACATAAAAAGCGACAGAAACGCAGTGCAAGACATGAAAAGCAGACTTACCCTAAAACAACTAAGCTAAAAGTGTTGAAGACTCCTGGATGCAATGTGGGATGTCAGAGTTGCAAGGTCGATGTGAGGAATGAGCTCTATAGTGCCCGGTTGATGAGTTTTGATAAGATCGAGGTTATGATGCGCATGCCACAAATCTAGGAAAAAGCGACACTTGGCGAGAGGTTTCTAAAATGAGATTTGCATGTAACTTCCAGCTGCTAAGAATAAATCCCTAGATCTAGGGATGCCTTTTGCTATTTTGGGAAGAGCAGCCCATACATGAAAATTAGTTTTTCTCGGTCCCGAAGGGAACCGGTCAACCTGAAGGCACATGCAACAGCCTGCTTAATTGAGATGGATTCTCACAATTTCTGAAAGGGACTAGGTTGGTTGTCCCAAAGGGATTGCACTATTTTTGGGAGGAACAGGTGACTGCTGCCCATAATTTTGTAATTTCTAGGAGGAGCAGGTCATTGCTGCCCAAAATTGTGCATTTCTGGGGTGAGCTGCAGTGCTGGCCAGATTGCACAGTTTTTCCAAGCAAGCCTGTCTAACTGCTCTGCGCATATTTGGGGCTCAGTAGTCTACCCAACTAATTTTCGCAATTCATGGGTTGAGCTACAATGCTGGGCTAGATTGCACATTTTTTGCAAAGAAGCCTGTGTGATTATTCTGCGCAATTTTGGAGCCTAGCAGGCTGCCTAGCTAATTTGCACAAATTTTGGAGGGAAGGCTGGTTCCCCTCCATAATTGCGCAATTTTCTAGGGGAATGTCTCAGCGAGCAACTACCCCAAGTCTGGAATGGTAGCCTGTGAAGGGAGAGAAGCAAACTAACATGCACAGGTTGGCAAGATGGTGAGAAATCAATGAAGCCTATGTACTTGATAGTGCAAGACATGTTGCTAAGGATGGCTAGTGGGGAGGCTCCAAAACGAAGCTAAGGCAAAATTTTGGAGGGTGGTTGTAGCCGCTAAAAAACTTGGAAACATACTAATAGAACTCCAACTCTCTGAATGGACCTTGTTCATGAAAAGCAAGTCTAACACTTCTGGAAGTATTGTTCAGTTCTCTGTTCATCTTGGTTTCCACACTTTCTTGATTGTAAGATGTAGCATCTACCAAGCTCTTGGTTAGTCGATACACATTCCAAGCCAAGCCAACACAGTTGTTTCGATTGGGGGTGAGGGGTATATTGGTGCACAAGTGATATGGTCGTCTGAGTTTTAGTTTCATCTCTGGTGTTGCTCCGCTGCTAGCAGGCATGGTCGATACCCCGGCGGAGTTACTTGCATCACCTCTCTGCACAGGAAGCCTTTTTCTTCTTTCGCCTTATTCATTTTTCATGTTTTGAAATTTTTTCACATTTTCATTTTTTCATTTTTCATTTTTCGTAACTGTGCAATTTATTTCAGAGGCGGAAGAGGGATCCAAACTTATTGATAGCAGAAGAGGTTGTTCCTTCAGAGAAGTAGTTTATATCTACCTCTGATGTGCTTGTTAAGGTTTTCCCCCTCACCTTACTCTACTTGACTGAACTGACAAGAATTAACCCAAAAAAAACTGACTAGAGTAGGTGATACTAGTTAGCGTGCAAGCATTGTGTTTTCACCAAGGTTCACTTCGAACAACACATATTTTCCATCAACGTATCATGGATTGAAGATAACAAGTTCTTCATACATAGGCAATATGACAGATAACCAAGTATTGATAACTACACAAATCCTCGTGTACTTTACCCAGCTTGTTTCAAGAGTCACACACGGTTTCACGTGAAATTATCCTTTGAACATAAACAACAAAACAAATCAAAAGAAAAAGTAAACGTGTAAGCAAAGTCAGTGAGCAAACAAGAAGGCAAACAAAAAAACATGCAAAGTAAAGAGCAAACATGCAGGCAAGCAAACAAACCAAAAGAAAACACTACTCCTTCTCCTAGGCTAGCGGTGCATGGGTCTGCTTATGTAAAGTGATACTTCCAATTCAGCCACCAGTGTATTGGTCGACCCATGTTGGTAAAGACATGGTTTTTGAACAGCACAACAGTGAAAACCAGCAAACATGAAAAATACAACAATGAACACAAACACACTATGAGCTTAAATGTGTCCACAAAACATAAGTGAGTGCAAGTGCATGACATGCAATCTATGGACTTACCCTGATGTTGTGTGAGACTACGTGCAGAGGTTAAGTGTACACATTCTCTTGACTGTGAGTTGCAAGAAAACATGAGAAAGGTAGACTTCTTACGTTGCGCAAGTGTGCTTGCTGTGTAAGATTCGTTCAATGCATGAGTGATGGGATCGTGTAGTTCTAGTTGAGGAAGAAAAATTTGTGTGTGAGATTGATCTTGAATGCATACAGATGAGTGACGAGGAGCCTCAGGTGTTTGAACAATTTCCTGATCGAAGTGAAACCAACATCAGGAAAGCAATGACCTAACATAACCATCTTCTCGGGCTAAAGTGCCTTGACAGTGTGTGGGGTCTCGACTTCGTCGAGAGATAGATCATCATAGACCAATGTCTTAGACAGATTAACAACAGTTGAATCAATATCGTGATCAGATGAAGAAGTAGAGAGATCACGAAAATCAAGATCAGAAAATTCAGGGTGTTTGTCGGCATCCTCATGATTTTATGAATCACACAAAGGGGTAGATGAGAAGAAAGGATGTTCACCCTCTGCATTTCCAGAAAAGGTAGATGAAAAATCAAGTGGATTTTCAATGAATGATTGGTCCTCTCCATTTTTGGATGATGGTCTAACATCCGGTGTGTTCTGTTAATGATCAACAATGGGTGCATCCATGGACATAGATACACATGCGAAATCAAGGATGGTAGAATAATCAAAGATGTTAGGGAACAACGGAGGAGGCTCGGATGGAAGGGAGTCATCCTTCGTCGAGTTTTGATGCTTAAGCTCCTAGTCACACTCTTCATGAGTGACAATGCAGTTTGGTTACACAACACCAACTCTGTCGATAGCTTGATCCTTGTTCACAACAATATTAGAGTCCGGAATGGAAGAACACAAGACAATGTCATCCTGAGGATCCTTAGAATATGAAGACGGAGGTTGAGGTATGAAATAAATGTGACAATCAATGGGATTCGCAACCCAATATGTGCGACAATTGAGAGAAGTGATGTTGGGCGGATGTGACATTTGAACAGATGTGTGTGCCTATTCTTGCACATCACTCTACAGTGGTGGAGTTGTTTGATGAGGGGACGATGGACAGTCACTTGTGACAGCGACCGTGTCCGTCTGTGATTGCACAGCTCCATCGCCGAAGTATGTTGAGCGGGGCTTGGGCTTGAAATTCTTTTTAAGATTAACAGATTTGGTAAGATAGTACTCAAATATTTCCATGAGATACTAGAATTTTACCTGACTTTTCGGAGCTTGAAACAGAAACACACGGAAGCGGTCCCAAAATTCCATAGGCGATTCATGTGGGGCCTTTCATTGTTGTAAAAGTTTTTTGTCAAGAGGTTCTGGATCAAAATGATGGAAAGTAGATTCAATGAGATCGCAGAACTGCTGAAGTGAGTGCACGCTGCCAGGTGGCGGACTCCAGCACCACTGTAGTGGGGATTCGCGAAGTATGTATGAAAGCAGTAGGCTAACCTCTTCTGCATAGAACTCCTCTGCATCATCAAGGAATACATAGAAGTCTTCTAAGTACTTAGGCCAAGCTACTTCACATTCACCATCATACATGAATTCAACCAAGAGGTCAGCACACTCCCTCGTGATGTCGAGAGGTTCGGCATGCGAAAAACATCGTGGGGGGGTGAGTGTGACAGTATCCATGATGGATGTGCAAATATTCAAAACTAGATGAGAGGACACAGCTGGTCATCTGGCCCTCATTCTAGGGCCATAAATGTTGACGATGCTGGACCTGCCAACATGTTAGGGGATCTTCGCGGTAAGAAGTCCCAACTAGACCTCAGGCTGCTTGGTGTAGGTGTCCCAACAGTGGGTCATATGGTATCTCCTTGACCACGGTTGCATGCAGAGGCAAGTAAGATGTCCCTATTGGTAGCAAGGGTGTGACATGCGGAGCAAGCCAAGGAAGGTGTATGAATGATTCTAACACATAGAACGTGAGATCAGTGTGCCCCTTGGAAACTTGTGGAAGCACGCGGATTTGAAGGGAACACACGAGCGAAGATGCATCACAAACTAGAAAGAAAGTAAACTAACAATCCAAAGTGATGGTTAAACCAACATCAAATCTCAGTAAGATTCATACATACTTATACAGAAAGAGTCCATACATGCATGTGTAGCAAACAAATACATATATCATTAAAGTAACAAAGATTTCTGAAATACAATAACAATAGATGCATGAAACGTGTTGGCTCTGTTATATTAAGAAGTGAAAGTTCCAATCATACAGTACAACCATGACCAACTACTAGTCCCGATAGCAGAACGTTACAGTCACTACCACCTACTCCTTCAAAGAGATATACTAGCTCTACACTATGGATAAGCCAAGGCTCATTACAATACTCTCCAAGCTTTCTCTAAGATACTCCTATCTGAAGCTTGGCTGACCCAAAGCCTCTACAATGAGTTATGAGATGCTATAAATAGCAAAGGGTGGTTTGACCCTTGACATTCCCCTTTGTGACTGTTCACCTACCCTCATGACTCTTAGACTACAATATTTCTGTTACATTCAACTATTGACACTTGGACTTCCATTTTATAAGATGTTACATCCAATATGCACATGTACCCATGTGAGACAAAATGGCTTGAGCAAGCCATGCAAGACATCACTAACACTCGGACCGTTGTGATAATACCAACTCTTCAACATCCTTGCGATGATCGACGGTGGCGAACTGATGCCAAGCTTGGTCATCTGTGATGGTGTCTGTGCACTCAATGGTGACATCCTGCTGAAAGTGAACTCTTGCCTCTGTTGCATCCAGGGACACTAACATTGCTCCTCTATCCAACTCGTCTAATAACATGCGCATCATCATCTTGAGTGCAACTGGACCAACAACATACTGATGCATAGTGTCTGTGTTGATATCCAAGTGTGTGTTGGTGACCATGCGCATCAACTTGTCGAAATACCATGTTTAGCTCCAATCGGAATTACTTCTTGTCTTTGCCTCGGTGAGTGTGCCAAATGGGTGGGATCGCATGCATGCACACAATGACATCCATGCTCCCGAACATCCTTGCATGCAATCGAGAGCACTTCTCACTCTGTCTACTCCATGCCAACTTTTGGATGGGTCTGTAACCTGTATGGGCACAATTTCATCAGTCTGTACATATTGCGCCTCGTACTGTGCTTGTTCCTGCTGCAACTCCTTCTATTACTTGTGCATCTCCTGTTCTTCCTTGAGTTTTCGCTTCAACTCCTACAACTCCTTCTCTGCCTTCACGCGATCCTCTTGTCTCGTCGTCATTTCGTAGCCTCAGTCTCCAAAGCTGCTTTCATCACAAGTGGATCTGTTTGAACTTGCAACTTTGTTCCGCCTCTGTGCTGTCAAAAACTTTCCTCTTGCATTGGTTGCATGCACATGTGATAGCTTCTGTTGTTGCCAATGGTGCTGCTCGCTGTGACGCCACTGCCATTTCATCTTGATATCCTTGCCCATGAACAACTTGATGTCTTCATAGATAGACAAGTTCATAGACACTTGATCGACTGCATCCTCAATTGCGCAAGGCACAGTCCGGGTTTTCGAGAGGATGAATGGCTACTGGAACTGTGAATTTCATGGTCTAGCCTGGCCTGCTGACGACTGAAACTGTGCAATGCGCAATTTCAGTCAGCAATGACATGCAAACTAGCAAACTGCATTGCGTAGTTTCTAGGGTCAGCAAGGCACTGCCTCCTAGAATTACACAATGCAAACCTGGACGTTAGAGTTGGCCAGACTTGCACAATTTCTGGAGGGAAGGAAGAGCCTTCACTTCTAGAAATGTGCAATGCTAGTCGGGCAAGGCAATGTTCGGGCTAAAGTAGCCCAGACTCGCCGCTGGGTGACTGAAAACATGAGAAGTTTGAATGCATGGTGAAACTCAATGTAAACAAGAGTGAATGACCATGCATGCAAACAACAAGTGTAGGATTCAGAAAACAAGGAAACATGAATGTGTGTGAAACGAGTCACCACAATGGTGATCGTTGGTGCAAAAACAGTGTCATGCATGTGACATCAATGAGATGCGAACGAAAACTGAAACAATGCTTCTACAAGCTAACATACATTAAAATGACAACAAGCGCTCATTGAAACCAAGAAGACAACATTCACACAAAGCAAACCAGAAAAAGCGACAAAAATGCAGCGCAAGACATGAAAAGCAGATTTACCCTGAAACAGTTAAGCTAAAAGTGTCGAAGACTCCTGGATGCAATGTGGGATGTTAGAGCTGCAAGGTCGATGTGAGGAATGAGCTCTACAACATCCCATTGATGAGTTTTGATAAGATCGAGGTTATGACGCGCATGCCAAAAATCTAGGAAAAAGCAATTGTACTTGGCAAGAGGTTTCTAAAATGAGATTTGCGTGTAACCTCCAGCTGCTAAGAATAGATCCCTGGATCTATGGGTGCCTTTTGCATGCTGCCTTTTGATATTTCGGCAAGAGCAACCTATGCATGCAAATCCATTTTGCTTGGTCCCGGAGGGAACCGGTCAATGTGAAGGCACATGGAACAACCTGCTTGACTTAGGGAGGGATTTGCGCAATTTCTAAGAGGGACTCAACTGGATGTCCCCAAGGGATTGCATAATTTTTGGGAGGAGTAGGTGACTATTGTCCATAATTGCGCAATTTCTGGGAGGAGTTGGGCTGGTCGTCCTAGAGGGATTACGCAATTTCTGGGAGGAACAGGTGACTGCTGCCCAGAATTGCACAATTTCTGGGCTGAGCTACAGTGTTGGCCAGATGCGCATTTTTTCCAAGGAAGCCTGTTTGACTGCTCTGCGCAATTTTTGGGCTCAGCAGTCTGCCCAACTGATTTTCGAAATTTTTGGGTTGAGTTGCAGTGTTGTGCTAGATTGAGCAACTTTTAAAAGGAAGCTTGTCTAACTCTTCTGCACAATTTTGGAGCCAAGTAGGCTTCCTGGTTGACTTGTGCAATTTTTGGAGGGAAGGCTGGTTTCCCTCGAGAATTGCACAATTTTCTTGGGGAGTGTCTCAACCAGCAACTAGCCCAAGTATGAAATGGAAACCTGTGAGGGGAGAGAAGCAAACTAATATGCACAGGCTAGCAAGCTACCGAGAAATCAATGAAGCCTATGTACTTGACAGTGCAAGACATGCTGCTAAGGATGGTTGGTAGGAAGGCTCCAAAACAAAGCTAAGGAAAAATTTTGGAGGGTGTTTGTAGCCACTATAATAGAAAGACATAAAAAGAATTCCCTATTAAGGGATTTGAAGACCCTTGTTGCTGAGATTGAAAGTTTTGGTAGAGAGTTGGATGGTGGGGATCCCGCCCCTTCATTATTAGAGCATCTAAAGGAGATGGAAGGAAAGAAAAGACATATTTTACAGTTACAGGAAGCCACCTGGAATTTGAAAATTCCAACTTGATGGATTAACGAAGGGGATATGAATGCCCACTTCTTTCACTGATATGAAAACCTAAGGAGGAACACTAATACAATTTGGCAAATAAATGGTAAAAATGACGTGAATATATACACCACTGATCAGATACAAGAAGAAGCCATATATTTTTTTGAATCATTTTACAGGGACCACTCTAGGGTGAACATAGAAGACCAAATTCGGGCATCGGAAAACTACCCCCTCGTGTTATATGCAGCATAGAATGAGGCATTATTCAGGCCTATAGAGATGGACGTGGTACTTAGAATATTAAAATATTTTGCAAGGGATAAGTGTCCTGGCCCGAATGGCTCGACTGTTGGGAACTTCCTCCACTTCTATGACTTGATAGGACAGGAACTACTGAATATGGTTGAAGAGTCCAGGACCACTGGGAATGTGTTAGGAGCCATAAATTTTACCTTCATCGCTCTCATTCCGAAGTCATCTGATCCCTCGACCTTTGTGGATTTCAGACCCATCTCACTTTGCAATCTTACATACAAGCTAATCTCAAAAAATCATTGTAGAGTGCATGAAGTATACCCTCTCGTCCCATATCTCTCGGGAACAACACGATTTCTTGCCCAACCATCTCATTCATTACGTTGTGTCCACAACACAAGAATGTATCCATTCCATCCACATGAAGAAAATGGAGGCATTGGTTATGACGGTGGACCTGTAGAAGGCATATGATTGTGTGGATTGGTCCTTCTTGCGGCTCATACTAACAAAGATTGGAATGGTGATGTACAATGTTGAATGGATTATGGCATGTGTTACCTCGAAAACATTTTTTGTCTTGATTAATGGATATCCATCCCGTTTTTTTAAATCCAAGAGGGGACTATAGCAGGGTTACTCACTCTCACCATTACTCTTTATAGTAGTCATGGATGGGCTCAGTCCTAAAATCAAGGAGGCAATATCTTCTATACTTTTCTGCAGCATCAATTTGGGTAGAGATGTTGATATTTCTCACATTTTTTTGTTTATCATATCCTCACTTTCGGGATGGTATCCATATTTTAATGGTTAACAGTGAATTATATCTTTATGAGATTTGGTGAGGCATTAGGGACGAGGATAAATGGAGGCAAATCATTTTGTTTATTCTCTAGTGGAGATCAGGAGGTGATCTCATTCATTTTGGGCATATTTTGTGTTGAAACTAAGCCCCTATGCGAGGGCTTCACATATTTCGGATACCATCTCAAGCCCAATAATTACAGGTAAACTAATTGGTTATGGCTCCTCGACAAATTCCATCATAAATTGTTTGGCTGGTCACACAAATGGCTTACTTTGGGGGGTAGGTATACCCTTGCTTAGGCAATTCTACAACAGATAAAAATATACTGGGCACACCTATAGATACTTCCCACCTCTATTATTTCCAAGATGTGGAGTATTATGGCACATTTCATCTAGGCGAGAACACGGGTGGGGAGGAAATTCCATTTAACCATATGGGATAAAATCATGATTCTAAAGGAATATGGCGGATGGGGGATTTTGGATGTGAAAATATTTGGATGGGAAATTTTGATAAAGTCCTTGTGGCTTGCCCTAAATTGAGAATGGATATGGAGAGACACCATCCATGCAAAATACCTAAAATACCGAAGCATATCTGATTGGATTAGAGATGGAACTATAAGTAAAAAACTAGGTTCATATATATGGTCGAGCTTCCACAGAGTTAAATATTGGTTTATCCAGTGACTTCAGTGGTCTTTCGGAAAGGGAAACTGCATACTTATTGGCATAGACAACATTCTCTACGTTAATCCTACTGTCGGCCTCCCAGTGAAGATTATTGACCGTTTACATGCTAGAGGATATTTATTTCTAGAACAAGTCATTCAACGGTGGCATGGTTCGTTTCTTGTTTGGATGAAGGCTATAGAGATTGGCCTAGTTGGACACAATGTCGATGTCTGGGATAATCCCATCTTGGAACTAAGAAGAGCGTGATTGTGTCACTCTGAGAGAGGCGACTATATACCATGGGGTGGGGTTCTCCATAATGGATCTGTGTAGCTGGCAGAGATGTACATGTATATTTTATGTACAAAACTCTCATTAGATAATACTTTCTGGTTCCAAAAAATATGGAAACTGAAGGTTCCTGTTAAGATCATTCTATTCACCTGGTTGGTCTGGCATGATAAAACATTGACTTGGGAGAATCTGCACAAGAAGGGTGTACATGGACCTCGTTGGTTCTCGTTATGCCAAAATTCTTTGGAAACTATACGTCATCTTCTCTTGGATTGTTCATTTACAACACAGGTGTGGAATTGGATATCTCATCATTTTAATAATCCTTTTAGAACTCACCTCTATGTTGAACAATGTCTTTGCTGGTGGTTGGAAAAGGGAGGGATGCTACAACCTACTCCTCTACATCTATTCTGGGAAATATGGCATGCCATGAATAAATATAATTTTTAAGGCATCCCCATCAACATCTACAGGGTCTGCTCCTACATTGGCACTTGGATGGACAAGCAGAAAATTGGAGTTCAGATGGATAGAGATCTAAGTGTGCATCTAGTATAACATCGCGTACATTGTATAGCAGGGTACTTTGATGGAACTGCACAGGTAATAATTTGTGGTTGTGGTGCATGGCTTAGGATCAATGATAGAAAACAATACAAGGTATCTTGTCATGGTGGCATGGGCACTAACATGAGGGATGAGATCTTGGCACTATGGAGACTTCTTTGGTTTTCAAAGAAGCTTTCCATGAATACCATACATGTATTCGGGGATTCCAAGTCCCTCATCAACAGAATGCTAGGGAAAATTGTTCTCTCCCCACCTCATCTTGATCGTTACCTCCACCACATCCAATTTCTAAATCTCTCCTATGACGACATCAACTTTCACCATATATAGAGGGCGTCCAACATTGTTGCTGATACACTGTCCAAAAAGGGTCTTACCGAGGCTATAGGATACATGCACTTTCGGTGCTTGGAGGACAACAAATGTTACACAGGCTAGCTTGATACAACTCCCATAGGTTTTTGTTTCCAGTGCCCATTATTTTTGCTGAATATTTGAACATACTTGTCATTGTTATGTAGTTTCATTATGAGACAATGATTACATTTTTCTGTTACATTTTAAGTTTATACTACTTCTTCCATACAAAGCATTACTTTGAAAAAACAAAGACTCTCTCACTCTCTAGAATGAGGATTATATGTATGCACAATTTTTTTTGACAAATGCTTTTTACGAGTGTTTTTTTCCTCTTGAAAAAAATAACTGTAACCCGAATTTACAAAAATTCTTGCTAGATTTTATCAAAATATTACTAGAATTTCCATAATTTTCCAAACAAATTTGAAGGCTAGGTAAGCTACCTCAAACAATAGTGGGCACTGCATATGAAAATTGGAAAATTGGAGCATTCCAATTAATTTTCATTATTGCATCTCCACAACAACTAGTTGATTTTTTTGGTTTAAATTGCTTGCCCCACTCTTCTATATGCATAGAGTCTTGATTCTTTATCGGGTGGCATTGCTTGTGGTCGCTAGTAAGATTTGTTAAAATAAGATAAATACTCCCACATGAGGAGTTGGCTAACATTAGAGATTCAGATAACTGAGTGTTGAGTGTCGAGTCAAGTCGAGTTAAGTGATAGATGACTTTTAGTGTGTGGTTACATGTCAAGATATTTTAGCCAAGTCGCTAGTTGGAAAAGGTTAAATACCCTTCACCGGGTTCATTGTAAGTATCAAGTTTTGTGTGATCAATAGAAGATCTGCAACTTGTGTGATTTGTGTGTGAATTTGTGTTTTGTCTCCTCTACCTTTCCAACAAATTGGTATCAGAGTGAGGTTACAAAGAGCCAGGAAGAACGGATTAGCAACAATTTGTAGGTTGTATATAGGGCATTATAATGCATAAGGGTATCAACAACCACTATGTTACAAGAGGCAAACTTACGTCCTTTTGGGAGCACGCAGGTAAAACTTATATTCATAGTGTTAGAGGACTAACGCGGGAGTTCATTGGCGTGAAAGGCATTAACACGCAACCAGTTTCAACGATACAACACGTTAAAAAATGTCTTTGATACAACGCGTTAAAAATTCTGAAGTCAAGTTCACTTTCTTATATTTTGAGATGTTTTTAAAAACATTCTAAAGTTTGTTAATCTTTTTCAAAGGAGTCACGTAAACTTTATATTAAAGTGGTTTTTTTAGGATTGATTTTAAAAAGGGGCTTCACAATAAAAGTCTTTTTTAATGTATTAAAGTTTTTCAAAAGGTTTTTTTGAAAATATTTTGAAAAAGGAGCTCTCCCAAGCTTATAAAAGGAGAAATTTAGGGTTTTTTGAAAATATGAATTTTTAGAGAAATATGGCTTTCTCAAATTTCCGACCCCAGTTCCCACCGTTTATAGGGAAGGATTATGATGTGTGGGCCATTAAGATGACAACCATGTTGCAGGCTCATGATTTTTGGGATTATGTCCATTGTGGGTTTTCAGAACCTAAGAATGAAGCAGAAGAACATGCTTTCACTAATGCAGAGAGGGAATAATGGAGGAAGGATAAAAATAAGAATGGATAAGCGTTGCAACTTATCCAGCAGGGAATGGACCAAGCAGTGTTTCAGAAGATTATGATCACATCTTTAGCAAAGGAAGCATGGAACACTTTGGCGACCAACTATAAATGTATGACCATAGTCAATATTGTTAAGTTGCAGAACACTAGGAGAGATTTTGAAAGTCTATAGATGAAGGAGACAAAGGACATCAATTCTTTCATGAATCGGGTCATTAGAGTCGTAAATCAGTTAAAAATTTATGCTGAAGAAATTAAATATCAAACAATGGTTGAGAAGGTCCTCAGATCTTTGTCTACCAAATTTGAAGTTGTGGTAGTAGTAATAAAAGAAGCCAAGGATTTGGCATGATTAACATTTGATGAGTTGATGAGATCACTTCTATCACGTGAGGCAAGGATAAATAGAAATAAGGATTCCACTTTAGAGACCGCTTTCAAAAGTCAGGGTTCTATTTCAAGAGACAAAGGTCGAGGCAGAAGTAGATTGAGAGGCAGAGGACGAGGCAAAAAATATGGTGGTCGGAGAGATGGCTAAGAAGAGAATGAACATGAAAGTGGAAGAAACTACAGAAGCTTCAACAATAATCAAAGAGTTGACAAATCAAAGGTGAGATTTTATTATTGCAATAAATTTGGTCACTGTGCTCGTGATTGTTGGAAGAAGATAGCTGATCAAGGGAACCAAAGAGCTAATGTCACTACAGAGAGTACTAACTCCATGTTCTTAGCTTGCTATACCATGCATGAACCTTCTGATAGTGTGCATATATTAGATAGTGGTTGCAGTAACCACATGACAGGAAACAAGAATTTGGTTGCAAATTTGGATCAATCTTTGAAAACATAGGTAAAGTTGGGGACTGACAAGACTGTGGATGTAGATGGAAAAGGAGTGGTCAACATTCTAACCAAGAAGGGGGATCTAAAGACAATCTTAGAGGTATATTATGTTCCTAGTCTCAAACAAAATTTGATAAGTGTTGGTCAATTGACACAGAAAGGATACAAATTTATCTTTCAAGGTCAAGAATGTGTTATATATGACAAGCCTCCAACCAAGCAGCTGATAGCGAAGGTGCAGATGACGAGGAACAAAATCTTTCATCGAATTATGAATTATAGTGATCAGGTCAGTTCTTTTATAGTTTCATGTTCTAATGATTATTGGTTATGGCACTTTTGATTTGGACACTTGCACTTTTCTGGTTTAAGATTGTTGCAACAGAAATAGATGGTTAGAGGATTACCTCCCATCAAAGAAATTGCTAGTACTTGTGAGTGTTTCATCTTGGGAAAGAAACACTGTGAAATTTTTCCAAAGGGAGCTGCATATTGAGCAAAGAAACCTCTTGATCTAGTACATACAAACTTGTGTGGACCTATGAGGACATAGTCGATTGGTGGAAGTAGTTACTTTCTCACTTTCATTGATGACTATAGTAGAAATACATGGGTTTACTTCTTGAAGGAGAAGTTCGAAACTTTTGCAAGGTTTAAAGAATTCAAAGCCTTAGCAGAGAACCAAAGTGATCGACATATCAAGGTATTGAAGTCAGATCATGGCAGATAATATGATTCAAAGGCATTCCATGATTACTGCAAACAACATGGAATCAGAAGACAATTTACAACCAGGTACACACCACAGCAGAATGGTGTAGCAGAGAGAAAGAACAGAACCATTATGAATATGGCAAGAAGCATGTTGAAAGGAAGAAACTTGTCCAATGAGTATTGGACAGAAGCAGTTTCATGTGCTATTTATGTGATCAACAAATCTCCTATAAATAATGTGATGAACAGAGTACCAGAACAAGCATGGTCGGGTATGTCTTGCAGCGTATCTCATCTCAGAGTATTTGGATGTGTAGCTTATGCACATGTGCCTAAGGAGCGAAGAGGAAAATTGGATGATAAAATTGAAAAATGCATATTTATTGGTTAGAGTGTGCAATCAAAAGATTACAAATTGTATAACCCTGTCAAAAAGAAGGCCATAATTAGCAGAGATGTTGTGTTCAAAGAACAAGAGTTATGGAATGGAACTGTATACAAAATAGTTGATGCACAAGTGCCACTGATGGAAGAAGATGATGTAGCAGAAAAGGAGTAGCAAGAATCATAAGTGAAGACACCAAATAGAGACACACCAACAAGGACTCCAAGATTTTCAGAGCAGCATGGATCTTCAAGCAGATCTACAGATTGAGTTTCTCCTAACAATAAATTAGGTGATGAATCAAGCAATGGTAAGAGAAAGATGAGAAGTCTGAAGATATTTATAATGATTTGAATGTTAGTTCAAATTTTGCATTGTTTTCATTCCAACCTTCTTCATTTGAAGAAGCAATCAGAGATGAAAATTGGGTGTAAGCCATGGATGAAGAAATTGAAGCTATTGAAAAGAATGATACATGGGATTTGATTGATTTACCAAAGGACAAAAATATCATTGGTTTAAAGTGGGTGTACAAGACAAAGTTGAATGAGAAAGGTGAAATTGACAGATTTAAAGCTAGACTTGTAGCAAAAGGATTATCACAGCAACCACGAATAGATTTTGGAGAAACGTTTGCTCCAGTAGCCAAATTGGATACTGTAAGAGCAATTCTAGCCATAGAAGCTCAAAACAAGTGGAAAGTATATCAGATGGATGTGAAAGCAACCTTCTTGAATGGAAAGAAATTTATGTGTAGCACCCTCCAGGTTATGAAGTTGAAGGTAACGAAGATAAAGTTTACATGTTGAAGAAAGCGCTCTATGGACTGAAGCAAGCGCCTAGAGCTTAGTATAACAGAATCAACAACTACATGATTAAGAATGGATTTTGCAGAAGTAACATTGAACCTACCTTGTACAAAAAGGTAAATGAGCATGGACAAATTTTAATTGTTTTCTTATATGTTGATGACATGATTTTTACAGGTGATTTTGAGTTAGATGAATTTAAAGCAGCCATGATGAAAGAATTTGAGATGATAGATCTTGGTCTCGTGAAATATTTTCTTGGCATATAAGTTGAGCAATCTGAAAAAAGAACTTTTATTTGTCAAAATAAATATGCTAGAGATTTGTTGAAAAGATTCAGGATGGAAAATTGCAAACCTGTCCCTACACCAGTTGCAACAGGTACAAAGTTAAGCAACAATGATGAAGGATGAGATGTCAATCCAACTCTATTCAAAAGATTGGTTGGCATTCTCATGTATCTCACAACTACAAGATCAGATATCATGCAAGGAGTGAGTTTGATTTCCAGATTTATGGAGACTCCAAAAGGCACACATTGGAGTGCAGGAAAAATAATTTTGAGATACATAGTAGGAACTAGAGATTGTGGCATAATGTATGCAAGCACAGAAAATAATGATTTGATTGGATACACAGATAGTGATTTTGCAGGAAGTTTGGATGATAGGAAGAGCACTTCTAGTTATGTGTTCCATCTTGGTTCAGGTGTGATTTCATGGGAATCTAAGAAACAACCCATTGTGACACTTTTGTCAGCACGGGAAGAATATGTAGCAGCAACATCAACAGCATGTCAAGCACTGTGGTTAAGAAGAGTATTTGAAGGACTCAAGCAGAAACAACAAGGATCAACAACAATATATTGTGAGAACACCTCAGCGATTTCACTATCCAAGAATAGTGCGTTTCATGAGAAAATAAATCATATTGATATTAGATATCGCTTTATTAAAGAACTTGTGAGCAATGGAGAAGTTCACTTGAACCCTTGTAAATCTAGTGATCAATTGGCTGATATATTTACTAAGTCATTAGAAAAAGATGTGTTTGAGTTTCATAGAAGAAACTTGGGTGTTGTAAGCCTAGCTGAGACATAGACCAACAAACATGTTTGAGTTGTCATGAGTCATGTCTTAGTTTAGCGGTCGTAATTAAGGGGGAGTGTTAAAATAAGATAATTACTCCCATACGAGGAGTTGGCTAAAATTAGAGATTCAGTTAACTAATTGTTGAGTGTTGAGTCAAGTCGAGTTAAGTGATAGATGAATTTTAGAGTGTGGTTTAATGTCAAGATATTTAGGCAAGTCGCTAGTTGGAAAAGGTTAAATACCCTTCACCGAGTTCATTGTAAGTATCAAGTTTTGTGTGATCAATAGAAGAGCCACAACTTGTGTGATTTGTGTGTGAATTTGTGTTTTGTCTCCTCTACCTTTTCAACAAGATTGTGTTTCCTGCAGTCAAGATGGATGCTAAAGGAAAAGGGAAGGCTATTGGCATCAATATTGGCACAACCAATAGTTGTGTTACATTATTGCAACACGATAGAGTTGCAATCATTGTCAATGATTAGGGAAACATAACAACTCCTTCTGTCGTTGCGTTTACCCCATCTGAGAGGCTCATTGGGGACGGTGCCAAGTATCAGAGCATCGTAAATCCTTACAGCACCATCTTTGGTGTCAAAAGACTCATTGGAAGGCGATTCAGCGATCCCTGTGTGAAGAGTGACATGAAACTATGGCCCTTCACTGTAGTCTCTGGACGCAATGGCAATCCTCTCATCCAAGTTGATTACAGAGGCGAGCGGAAGGAGTTTACAGCCGAAGAGATATCCTCCATGGTTTTAGTGAAAATGAAGACCATAGCTGAAACATATCTTGGCTCTGATGTCAAGGATGTTGTGATCATGGTGCTTGCTTATTTCAGCGATTCTCAGATGAAGGTTTTTTTATCTAGCTTTCAAATTTGTCAAGAAAAATATACAAAATTCGACCAGATTTTGATAAAATATGACCGGAATTTTTGTAAAACATTTCGACTAGATTTTGATAAAATCTCATCGAAATTTGTATAAATCTAGATTACTGTTGTCAAACTTCAAAAAGTAACCACAAAACAACTTAACATGCTACTAGAAGTGAACACAAAACAACATAACGTGATACAAGAAGTGACCACAAAATGGCGTAGTGTGCTACACCAGGATTTCATGAGCGTGGAAGTGGAATGTGGTTTATGCCTCAACAGTGGAAGCAATACACAACGTTATGAAGAAAAGCTATACCATTTAAAACAACCTTTAATTTTGTTCCGTTTGTTTTCATGCCTTCAATTTTTTTGGGTTTTCTGTAACAAAATATCCAGCTAATTTACATTAACTAACTAAATAATACCATGGAAATGGAAGGTGGTACAAGAAATAAGTAACGAGATAACGAAAAACAATGCTGACTATTTAAAGCCTTTAATATTGTTCTGAATACTCTCTCACTTTAGAGTTATAGCGTATTCTATCTCTCACATGCCCCAACATGCCCTCACACTTTAAATGCCCATCGCTCTCCAAATTATTGCTAGTTAAATTACCGGCACATCTGTGATTGTGATGCTTCTTCCCAAACAAAGCAATGTATAAAGATCAACCTTCCCCGTTTTTTACGTGTACAAAATTGGAGTTTATTTCACATTTAATTATTTTTTTTTGTATGTCCTTGACAATTGAAATAGTTTAATGAATTTGGTTGTCGAAATATTTTTTTATGTTATTAAGAATTGAAATAGTTTGATAAATTTGATTATCTATTTTTTTTTTTTTAATTCAAATTGTAGAATAAATTTGAGGACAATGAGCACTTATTTTTACATTGTCATAGATCTATCAACATTTGGAAACATTTCACAAACAAGAGGCAGATTCCATTCACCCAATTTAGTACAGTTGAGGAGTGTTTAAAATGGTGGAGCACTCAGAGTAAAAGCAGGAGAATGCTTGCTTTGGTCATTTTTTGGGAAATCTAGAAAGACCGGAATCATCTAATTTTTGGTCACAGCAGAGGGGAGGAAACTTAATCTATGAATCCATAGAATAGTGGGTGGTTTTAGAACAGAATGAGAATACCAAGGAAAGTAAAAAGAAGAAGACAGAGAAGGGGAGAGTTCAGTTCTCAAACTATCCGGTGGGATTTTTTGATGGAGTAGCTCAAGGAGGTAGATGTGGGAGTGGCTTTTGCTTAAAATTGACAGAAGAGCAGGAATTCTGGAGTCACTGGTATGGGGGAGAAGGAACAAGTATGAAAGCAGAAGTTGTAGCTTTATGGGGTCTATTATGGTTTATCAAGTTCTTAGATATCCCTCAAGTACAAATTTTTGGGGATTCCAAATGTATAATAGACCATGTTAATGGGAAGAACAACATTCAGCAAACTTCACTACAAGGTTGGCTGAGACGTATAAAATGTATTTGGAGTTCCTTTCAGAATTCTTCCATTGAGCACATCAACAAGGCACATAACAAATCAGCGAATGAATTATCGAAAAAGGGACTACAGGACACAGAAGAAGGCATGCACATCATGATGAAAATGGGAGTAGAGGAGACAGAAGTTGAAAATCTAAAAGTGTCAAGATAGATCACTGAAGCGGGATCAAAAAAGCAGATCCTCATAGCAGATAAGTCCATATTAAATTTCTGTCTCTTTTTTTTTGAGTTTTGTATAAATTTTGTAGCTAATTTTGTATGGAAATCATATAATAAAAGAGTACATTAAGTACACGATCTTCAGAAATGTAAAGAATCTAATCGACTTATTAGACTTTGTGTAAACTGCAAAAATGGATGAGAGCAAATAGTACCATTATGTTTTAACTTTTAGACAATAGTACTAATGGATGTAAGTGGAGAAGCTTTTTCCAAAGCAGTTTATCAAGCTGTGTATATCTCAAGGTTTATGAGGACAATTTGTCCATCATAAGAATGTACTCTTTTATCCATAATATTAAAACAGACGGTTTTTATCCTCCTCAAAAATAAAAAATAAAAAATTGTAGAGCAAATTAACAATACTCAGGGCTCCACTCCACAGACAACTTCAACCGTACGAAACTACCCAAACCAAGGTTATAACATTAAAAAATGATATTTAAATATTAAATTTTTAATTAGATGATATTAAAATTTTAACCTACTACTTCCAAATAATTCTTTTATGTAATTATGAAATTTGAGATATTCCAAGTTTAGTTTAGTATACACTTTTATTTATATTTGAGAAAGAAAAAGTCTCAAATAATTATTTTCTTATAAACTTGATCAAAGTTAGAGTGGAATCCTCTCAACTTAAAAACTGATCTATCTTAACTTTCTAAATTTTTATATAAACCGGTACTTCTACAATTTCTTAGACTTAGGAAATTAAATATATATATATTATGTGATATATAAAAGATGCCCCTTCCAAAATTATGAGAGTTGAAAGACAAAGATTGTATTCATGTTAATAATATAGTTTACGGTTAATAGTTTTTGGGTTCATAGTTTGAAAAAATCTACTATAAAATGCTTCACTACCAGATTAGATCCATGTATATTGTATATCATTTGGCAAGACTTAAAACTTGAATTTCATTGTTATTACTACAATCGCCAATTTTTACATAATATTTCATATTAGGACCAGTACCAATTTAATCGCACTAGTTATAAAATTAATTACTAATAATAACTTTAATGAACTATTAGTTTTTATTAATATTAATGTTATTATCAATATTTATAAATATAAAAATAGTAAAATAAAATATTTATGAACGTATTGATGGTTATTAATAATATTATGCTAATATATATTAATAAAGTATTATTATAATATTAATTAGTTCTAAAACACGAAGAATGTATTAATAATATTGCTATTATTTTTTTTTATAAAATATTACTAATTTTAATGAGCAATAGTAATAATTGTATTATTAATATCAATATTTCATTAAAGTGTTATTATTTATTAATACAAATTAATGTTAAAGTTTATCTTTCTTTATAATAATGAATTAATAATATTATTATTGATCCTGGTTTATAATGCATTAGTGATTTTAATAAGAAATAAAGTTAATGTTAATGTTAATATTAATAAACATTAAAATTAAGTATTCAAGAAATGTTTATAAAAATGTTAAAAGTTAATTAATAATATAAAGTCAAAATATCTTATTATTATTATTATTATTATAAAATCATAAGTAATGAAAATCTATAAGTAAAGATATAATGACAAGCTACACTCACAATTTGAAATATTTTAAAACATGACTTTTAATTTTGTTATGAATATTATATCATTAAAGATATCCAATGATCACCTTATAATTATAGGAGATGTTGCAATTATAAATCCTATTTCTCATGTGCCTTAATATTATTGATTTATTTGATCTAAAATTATCACCATTTAAATTCCTAACAATTTCAAAAATTATTGTGCCAAGGGGTGCTCTATAGCCCAGTATGATGCGATGTTGTAGAAGTGTAAATGTTTGTTTGTAAACATTTACATGACAAATAATAAAAGTTTAAATGTAATATAAAGCCCAATACAAAGGAGATATTGTAGTATAAATAAATGAGTGTAAACATTTAAATGTTTCCCCGATTAATAACAAGAGTTAGATGCATCCATAACAACCCTACTCCCACACTTACCCAGTTCACCGATCCGCAGGGTAAATATGTGATGTGGAGATACTATGATATGAATCAACCTCCTAGATCACCTTAAGGAAGTGGAATCGACGAAACCAAAACCTTACTGACTTCCCTCGAGTGCTACAAGACCCCCAAGAGCTAAACCACCCTTCCAGGGGTCCAAACCCCGAGTTAAACCTCTTTTTCAGTGACCTGGACTCCTAGGCGATGGCACAACACTGCAAAAATTTGACTGTAACCCTCCAGTTGCATACATAAAACTGCAAGGGAGCGCCTGCAGTAGTTTTCACCTAGTTCTATGCCTGCGACCGCACGATCTGAGGCATTTTTCTAGGGCTAGTATCCAGAAAACTACCCAGAACTTAATGAAACGTTTCAGTTACACGAATGACACCAGGACAAAGCCATCAATACAAAAATTAGACAAGAACTTGATCGAGCAAAGCCTAACCATGACAAACATTTCGTCAAACACATCATGAACATGTAATCTACAGGCCATAATTACATATCTAAACATAGGGGTCTCATACTTATTTGAAACTCATCAAGAAGGTATGTTTCCCTCTCATAATAGCCGCAACAACATCTATTAGGTCATGCATTCAATAACCATTCATTTACCAATTAAAACATAATGAGAGCCATAACTAAAGTTTGTCATAAAACCATGCTTATAACCAGCATATAACAAAAATAATAAAAGAAATAGAACAACCATTAAAGCCACATAATAACAATTACAATTACTCATGAAATACAAGAGGAAAGAGCTCTCATTAAAATATGCAAAATCCAACCAAGGGACTTCATGTACCACCCAACCATAGATTGGGCTGAACCAAAACTCTCTTTCAGCCAATCACCCCCGTGCCATATTCCAAGCATGATTATGGGATTTTATGGAATAAACCAAGCAAAACCAAACGAGGGCTTCCAGAGGCCAAACCAACTCAACCCTCAACCAATGATTCCACCTCACGGTCGGACACCGCTAGCCATCACTAGATCAATCTCTACCAAAACTGTCTAGGGCTCTAGAGAATTTGTTCCAACCCAGCTCTAGGATTAGTAACTCAACCCACAACTGTCGCAAGGCTCCAAAATGTTTGTCCAACCAAGGCCCCAAGATTAGTAACTCAACCCACCAAGGGCTTAAAAGTGTTTGTTCAACCAAGACTTCCAAGACTAGTAACTCAACCCAAGTTGTTCCAGGGATTCTAAAGTGTTTGTCCAACCAAGGCTACAAGAACTAATAACTCAAACCACATCCATAACGAACATGAGCACCAATCAGAAAACAAAAGGTAAAACTCACAACACCATAGTTATCCACGAAATGGAAAAGGTAGGAAAAATCATTGTCAATCCAGGCAATCCTCCATGCCAATGACAGACAAAAACCAAATAACCACATGCATACACGATGCATGCCAAAAATAGCAAGTAAACCATACATGCAACTCGGTACCTGCAAAGTAGTCCAACTGTATCCATTGATCTTGTTGTCCCCTTGCGCTTTCCTGCTTTCCTGTGCCTTCTTTCTCCAAATCTAATATGCTCTAAGATTTCTCTAAGTGTACAAGAGTGTGTGAGAGAGATAATAGAAGAGAGCTCCAAACTAAAACTAACAAAAGTATGTGAAATGATCATGAGAAACATTTTTATCATTGAGACCTCTATTTTCTTCATAATCCTCTACTTTTCTTCAAATTTCCTCACATGCAATTATGTGATGTTTCACCTTCCTTTTCTCCTATTTTCCATTATTTCATAAATAAAATGTCAATTAATGCCTGATTTCCTTTCCAAAGTCTTTTCCAATTCATTTTCCAATGTCCATAACCATTAGTTAACCACTAGTGATCCCCATCACTATGTTTTTGCCCAACATTCAGCTTGGAATATGTGTCCCGTGACATTGGTCTCCTTTTGCCTTTATTAACTTTATTAAATGGATTTTTAACCAAGGTTGTTACAGAACCCTCCCCCTTGGGGGAACACCGTCGTGGTGTTCAATGAAACTTATAAACCAACAAAACACATGCTTCCCATGGAGCTTTATAACACAACTCAATGCAACATTTACATCATATCATACTCCTGAAAATAAAACCAACATATCATGAACACCATATCACTTATTGGAGCTTTATAACACAAATCGATGCAGTATTACATACATATACATATACATAGATAACACCAAAACATATACCAAAAGAATGCTTCTTAACTAGAGAATAAATTAGGATACATAGCCCGCATCTAATCAACCATCTCCCATGTAGCTTCATTGGGCCCAAAGTGCTTTCATTGCACTTTCACTTGCTCGATTGTTTGATTCCGAAGCATGAGCATCTTTTGTTGCAAAATGCACTCAGGTTCTGAATGGAATTTTCCTTTTGGTTCCACTTGTAATACAGACCAGTCAATCACATGATCATCATATTTCACATACTTCTTTAGCAATGACACATGGAAAACATCATGGACTTTCACTGTCGAAGATAGTGCAAGTCGATAGGGTTATGATCCAATCCTTTCAAGAATCTGGAAAGGCCCACAATACTGAGGCTTCAGTTTCTCACATGACCCAATCCTCAAGGAGCTCTTCTTGGGCTTGATGTGCAAGTACACCTATTATCCAACCTGAAATTCCTTAAATACCCTGTGTTGATCTGCATATCTCTTCTTCCTGTCTTGTGCTACCCTTAAATTCTTCTTGATAACCTACATTTCATGTTCCATTTATGCCAACATGTCTGGTCCAATCAATAACCTATTCACTAGATCACTCCAGTTTATGGGAGTATTACAACTCCGCCCATAAAGTGCCTCAAACAGACTCATCCTCAGTGAATCCTGATAGCCATTGTTATAAGGAAACTCAACCAGTGGAAGATAATCTTCCCACTTCCGTTGTTGATGCATAACATACATTCTCAACATGTCTTTTGAAATCCTGTTCACCCTCTTTGTCTGTCCATCTGTCTGTGAATGATAAGTTGTACTGAAGGCCAACTCTGTACCCAAAACTGCAAATAACTCTTTCCAAAACGTAAAAATGAACTTTGTGTCTCTGTCTGACACAATGTTCTTCGGAACACCGTATTGTCACTATCTCCTTGATGAATACTTGTGCTACCTCACTAGATGAATGAGTAGACTTCATTGAAATGAAGTGAACTACCTTAGTCAACTTGTCAACCCCAAACCATGATAAAATCATGTTGTCTAGATGTCCTCAACAAACCTGTAAAGAAGTCCATAGAAATGACCACCCATTTCCACTCTGGAATAGGAATTGGCTGTAGTAAACCACTTGGATGCTTACACTTTGCCTTAAGCTATTGACAATCCAAAGATCTAGCCACAAACTCTGCCACCTCCTTCTTCATATTCGGTGAGTAGTATAACTTCTTCATCATTGTCAATGTCTTAGGATATCCCAAATGACCAAAATACGACTTAACATGAAATTCCCATAAGATGAGCTTCTTGATCTCAACAATGTAAGCTTTGAAACAGGAACTCATATTGTTACCCGTTTTGTAGAGATAGCAAAAAAGTGACCCAATTTTGAAAAGGGGTGATGCAGAACACACATGTTTTTTTAGAGCATAGTTTTTGGCACTATACTTTTTTTTATGTACATTGCATTTTAGAATGGTAGTGTCTTTTATATTGATTTTAAAAAGTGGTAATTGTACACCAGGCCCTTTTTTTAAAAGGATTTTTTTTTTTTTTTTTTTTTGATTTTCTAATGTATGAAATGTAAATAATTATTTTGTAAATTTAATAATTTTTGAAGCAGTCTTTTCTTCATATTTTCTTGTTTTTATTTTAATTTTAATTTTTTTGTAGTGAGGTTTTTATTGTTTTGCATATTTAAAGAAGAAGGTCGATATTTTGAATTTTCGATACTCTACATATTTATACATCGTTAATTAATTTTTCAATCCACAAGAAATAATTGTTTCTAAAAAACAATAATTTTTAACAATTGACATAAAAATAACTATTTTTAACATAAATATTACTAAAAAACTACACGTTTTGATAAATTTTTGCTAGAAATGACATGTCAAAATCACAATTTTTATATGAAAAGTTTAACTAAAAATGGTTAAATAATAGTTTTTTTTATGAATTTCATGTCAAAAAAATAATAATAATCACATTTTTTTCAAAAAATAATGATTAACTTAAAAATTAATGCGAAAATCACATATTACAAATATTGAATGCATAACAACCTTAATTGAGTGTATATTCTTCTCATAAAATGTCAAAATCAAAACATTACAAGTACAACTTCTTAATAGTTACAAAAAATGAACTTGAGTTCCAAGCATAACTTAAATTTAATCAACAATGTCACGTAATCCAAACTCTTCGTCCTCTAGAGTTTCATCATTGTCTTCTTCCACAATATTCTCTGCTTCATTTTGCTCATTTTCCTCTTCTAATGGATCTTTGATATTTGTGAATCTCTCAATGTATGTCTTTACACACATTCTGTGTAATGGTGGTTGGGGTTCCTTTGCCTTTTTTGCCACACGTGATTCACTAAAGTCCCCTTTCTTCAACCCAATTTCTTGCATTGCATCTGGAAGAAATTGAAGAGCATTAATTCTTTGTTGAATGAAATTGCACTGTATTGGATCTTTTTCAATTGCAATGAAATTTCTTCCTTTTTGAAGACAACATGCTAGTGTTGTACCTAATTATCAAGCACAAAAGAAATAATGAAGTAAATTAGTACAATGACATATTAATTAAAAAATAACATATTGAAATTCAATTCCATATAATAAAACTTACCTGAGCCAGAAAATAAATCCAGAACCCAATCTCCTTCATTTGAACATATGTCTATAAGATAGTTAATCAATAATTGTGGTTTTTGATAAATGTTAACTATATCTCCTTTTGCTTCTTTGTCTTCATATGTTAGTTTTCTCACAATAGCATCATAAGTCAGTATTTGACTATGACACTTTCCGTCTACCTGATTAAAAATCATAGACATATAGCTATCATCTTTTGCCCAACTATCAATATGAATGAATTCACAATCATTTATAAATAGTTGATCTTCACGGTTAAGAAGATTTGACTTTTGCCTGTAACATGAAATAGTAAAAGTTCAATTAACTTGTACATAAATGAATTTTTCAACATTAATCAAATATACATTTTAAACGTCTTACCATATAAGCTGTATCCTTGAATTTGTTTTCCCTTTGAAGCTTGACAATACCATTGCCAATTGTGTGTCTGAATGAAATGTCACAAATCTCCATAATGGTGATGACGTGACTTCTAGAAATCCCGCAACCACTTTACTAAGAGCTTGATAAGTATAAGGGTCACTATCATAGTCAATGTTTGGAATATTGAAACCATGGGGAATATCTGCAATAACTAGGGCATAATCCCTTTTAGGTATGAGTTTAGCAATGTCTTCATAGTCTCCTTGTCTTACTTGATATTGAATAGTGTCTAGCCCATTCCAAATGAAATGAGTAAGAGTTGGATCAAGTTCAAAATTCTTAATATGTTGCTTCTTCAGTCTTTCGATCTTTATTTTCTCAATAAAGGTTCTGAAACTATCTGGTGCTCCATTATCATCCTTCTTTATCTTTTATAAAATAAACAAATATGTGTAAGTTATAAATTAAAAATAGTACATAGATGAATAAAAATGAATGTATAAATCAAGATACTTTTTTAAATGTAAGATGAAAAACTTTTAATGTTGATGTAGAACATGAATCTGGATAGTTGTGTACAACATCATCCCAACTATCTTCATTCAACAATTTAACCATTTGTTCTTGAATTTTCATGTAAACTTTGTGACTGCATAGATAAAATAACAAATAGTTAATATAATGATATGTATAACAAATACTACCAGGAACAATATGTTTTATTTAAAAGAAAATAATAATCTAGAAATAAATAAAAATAATTCAAAAACTTGCTTTTGAAATTCCTTAGACATTTCCTCCAATGATAATTCCCCTGACCTCACACGAGATAATATTGTTTTGACAATTTTTTCATCTTTCACTCCTTGCATTGCTCTCCAAGGTGTGATAGTCATATCTTCTGGAAGCTGCTTCATTTCAGGACCTGATTTACTGCTGCTACATATCAATGGCTTAGATATTTTCACCTTCTGGTTTTTAATGCCAATGTTTTCCCACATGCTAAAAATCTCATTAATCAACTCCCATACATCTCTAGTTCTAAATGGAAATTGGAAAATGTTATCAACACCTCTGAATAAATCACTAATTTTGTCGCCTTTTCCACCTTTTGAATTGATTTTCTCTTCAATTTGATAGCCTATTTTCATACAACATTCCTTTCGGAAATATACAGTAACATTTATCCTATCCCCACCACATTTTTCTTGAAATTCACTATGAAGAAATCTAACCCTTTCGATGGAAGTCATAGACATCCTATATTCATTATCTAAATTATGATCCCATGCCACTAACTTTGCTTCTGTATCTTATAATTCAGCATAAATGATACATTTCATTTTTTCAAAACGTGGGTTATTAGGATATTCCTCCATCAATTGTCTTTGAGCTTCTATAGAATGGTTCCCCCTAAGCACATAATAATTGTATTCAAAACATTTTGACTTATCAAATACTTCTTTGTTGGGAACTTGAACTGGATCAACAAGAAGCACATAACTAACCACATGAGCATATGGATTGTACCTCATCAATGTCTTCAAGTTGTGAACATGCAGATGATGTGGCTTTCTCATTTGATATTAACATTGTCCTTCACTTGCCTTATAGGTTTGTCTGACACTAAACTAAAATGTACGGCCACCCTTAATTAAGTTTCTCTTTGTCAAATTTTGTCGAATAGCATTTTGTTTTGTTTTGATAATGCCATCCTCTAAATCAACTCTTGGTGTAATGATTTATCTGCTTTCTTTTGAAGTTTCACTAGGTTCTTGATTGCTGGTAATGACTACTTCAAAATCCTCAACTTTATTTTTCTTCTTCATAACATTCTCATCATTAACTGTAACAGATTTATTCTTGGGTGTTATCACTCAGGTTGTCCCTTTTGACTCCCAAAGGGATATGGCCGAGGTAACCACAAACCAATCTTTGGACTGCAGGTCCTAGTCTACCTGCGGTCAGAGAGGGCTCTCTCTTTAGGATTTAGCTTTGTTTAAGGGATGATTTTAGGCTAGATATGATGCACATGGGTTTTGTTTGAGTTTGGTGGGATGGTTGATCTGTTCAAGCAGAATTGGCATACAAAGTGTAAGAAGTTCAAACCATTGGGCATGGAGTCAATGAATGTGAACTGAAGGGTGTGTTTTCCTTGGTAGAAGAGGGGAATATGGAGCAGGATAGCTACACATGGCACAATGATTAATGCTGGAACAAAGATGAAATGGAGATTAGGGGATGAGAGGAAATTAAGGATCTCTCATCCAGCCAAAGAGGGAAAGTGGATGAAGACTATATAGGAGCAATGAAGGATTCCTAAACAGCATTCATATAATGAAGGAAATAGCTTAAACATGATCAATTAAGTATACATATTTGTCACTAATTCAGAGGAAAACATAGAAAAGTTACAAGAATTGAGCACAGAGGGCAGCTCTGAACTATTCCTTCTTCCTGCAACTTAGATTATGATATACAGATGATACAGATACATATAAACTGATAAACAGAGGGAGGAAAGACTTATTGAACCATGAGCAAGCACATGAATTCCACATCAAGCTCTTCGGCCATTGAAAGCACAACCAGCCAGTTCAGATGCAAATATTCCAGCAATCTTTGATTACAGAAGTTCTTAAGCTTATAGCGCAAGTCTGGAATGAGAAATACAACCAACCAACCCTTTACACTATCCAGAGGGTGGTATAAATAGAGAAAATATCTACAAAATATCTACAACAGCAGATCTGATAGCAGATCTGGAGAAATGAATGCTTCTAACCTAACATTTATTGCAAATAAATGAAAGAATGCCTATCTACCAGCTGCGCAGGGACAACAGCCTCAAGAATGAATTAATATGGTCCTTTGGAGCTCTGCGCTGGCAATTTGCCATAACTGCGCCTTGGGAACTTGCAGCGCTGCTCTCAGGTGTCTTTATACATTGTTCTGGCAATAACTGGGCTTTAAACACTTGAATTGCCCCTCTAGGCGGTTCTGCTGCTACCAAGTGGCTTTAATGCTGGCTTTAATGCTCATAACTGTGATCTGGTGGGCTCTGATGGCTCTGAGCTGCTTTATTGACTTTGATGGGGGCCTCTTTAGTGTTCTGCTACTTTTAGGCTGCTGATGTTTTGAACTGATACTCTTTGCCGCTTCCTCTGATACACTTTGACACTGAATCGGGTCGCTTTCTCTCCCTGATACTCTTTAACTGTCTAATCGCCCCTTTATCTGCCAATTTAATGCAAGAATAACTGCTGCAAATGCTTCCGTGGCCTTTGGGATGCTATCGGCGCTTGCCGATCCAAAAACTGCCTTTAATCTGATAAATCGCTACAAAAATGATGAAAAGGGGGCTCTGTAGGTACGCCGAAGAGAAAACCCTGTACTGGGCGCGCTCTGGGCAACGAGCGATTCCAAAAATGCCAAGGAAACCATCCTTTCCTTTAAACCATGGGCGGGCGCGGGCATCGCATGAATAACACTGAAATACTGCCTTCTTCTCTTAATACGCAGAACGCATCAAAAACATGATTTTTAACAAAAATGGTGCTTTTAGCGAACACTGTTCAAAACCTTAAATTCTGGCTGTTGGATCCGGCGCGGGCCGATCCAACGGCCCAGATCTTATCGCAATATCGACGTCGGGGCGAACCGGGGGGCGGTAAGCGGTATTATCGGACCGCTTTTGGTACGGGCTCGGTTTGTGTTAGAAGCCGCCCGATCCAACAAGAATTTGACATGCGCCTCAGGCCCTACGTCATCCTCTGACACTTTTCGGGCGCTAAAAGACGGCGATCGGGGGCGGTCCAAAATCGCCAATGACCATCGGATGGGAGGGCCCGGATCCGACAGATGACGGGACGCGGACATGGCAAAGTGATACGGCGGAGCCCAAACCATAAGGCCTCCAATGAGCGATGAACCCCACGGACCCGGAATGCATTATAGGCTCCCTTTTGATTTACATCGGGTCCGGCCCATCAACGAACCCAAATCGGAGGATTTTAATAAAAATGATAAGCGGACCCGAAATCCTTCAAAACTGCATTTTATTGCTTTTCGGGCCCTGTATATGGAACCTACAGTAGCGACCCCTTTCGGACCCGATATTCATTAAGCTCTGCTTTATTGTATTTCGGCTCCGGAATATCGGAGCACTCCCATTTCACTGTACAAAGGGCTCCTTTCGGACCCGAAACTTTTATATGTCGTGCCTTATTATTATTTCGGCTCCAGCCAGTCGGAGCAAGATATGGGGCGATGCGATTAAATATGGGCCATTGATCTGGGGCCCAAGAATGGATGGCTGTGATTAATTCGGGACTTCGGCAATCGGCGGGGTGGAGGGCACAGCCTTTACATATTGCGATCGCCGAAACGCCGAGGGTCGTTTGATTTGGGCGGAAAGATGGACGGCCCAGATTTGGTCGGCACTTTCGCTGCTGGAGCCATTATTTATAAAAAAATGCAAGGCAAATGAATTCGGAGGGGTGAGGTAAGTGCTTGGAATGGACTTCTAGGGCATCGGAAGGGGTCCGATGGCCAAAAAGGGAGGATTCATGCCTTGGAAGGATTCCAAAGGCACTTGGGAGGATTTCTATGTGTTTTGAGAGGGGTTTAATGGCCAAAACAAAGGGTTTATGCCTTAAAAAGGTAAAACAAGGCCAAAAGGATGATTTTTATACATATGAAGGGAAACTATGCAAAGGAATGAGTCCTTATGCATTTGGGAGATGGTTAGAGGGGGTATTGAGGGCTCTTGCTAAGTTTCAGATAAACTTAGCAATTCCCGAGGATGTATATGGTTATCTTTCAACCAGGGGGAGGGGATAATTATATAGGGGAGTAATATACATAGTTTTAGTAGGGGAAGGGGAAATAGATAGGGAGCTACATAGTAAAGTTAATAGTTAATATGAAAATGATGATAAAAAGCGCTAAGTATGATGTCTTAGGCTATCAAATGGGGGAAAATGACTGATAGAAGAAGTGTGAACATTCCTTGAGTGAAGCATATCTTCACCAAGGCAAATGATATGGAGAATGATGAAACTAAGAGGTATCAAGCAGATCTTGACCTCTTTGGGGGAAGTTAGTGAGTGATTTGGGGAAAGAGGAAGAAGGGGAGTTAGACATGCCTCGCTTGAAGTCCTCCAACTAAAAAAACTGCCTCAAACTAACAATGACTTGATTACCAAAAATTGGAACACAGCAGTGGCAGTGAGACTAGCACACTCTCGTGGACACTTCTTTGGCCATCTGTAGCAAATATGGAGCATTGCAGCATGCATAGTACGACATATTTGGCATGTAAAAATGTCGATCATGAAAGATGATTAACTTGCTGCAGCAGGAGGCTAAAAGCGGCTCCACTTGGGGATGGCTTTTCTTTGTGACAAGCCAGGAACAGCAGGTTAGACTGCCTTGTATTCAATTGTTGCTGTGTTCTGTAAAATTCCCTTGGCTGGCTGCCTTATTGATCCTACCTACCTACCTACCCTAACCAGCACTTACTTTGCTGTTAGGTGAAGTGAAATAACCAATGCAGCCATTTAAGAAAAATAGACATCAGTGAGCTTTGCTGCTTGTGCTTGCCGGTGAGAAAAATTGGGATCTTGCAATCTGATGTGGCCTTGTTAATCTTTGAGAAGATCAGGAAGCTACTGACCTTCTTTGCTGTGTTTAAACATTGTACAAAACTGTCCTGCAACATATATATACAATTGCTAGGCTGAAATAAAGAACTGTACAAAGGTTCAGGATTGCTACCATGCCTTGGAGTCGGGAGATCATCAACAACTTGATACTAAGCCTTGCAGCCTGCTAATGGAGAAAAGCGCTGATCTCTTTCATCATTCTGCCTGCCAGCAGATAGGTCATTCAAAACTTGCAGAGGTGCTTGCAATTTATTACAATCTGGCTCGAATAGGACTTGACTGATCTGCGCAGGCTGCTCCTCTTCTTCTTCTTCGAATAACTTAGATGGCTGAAAACAAAGACGCAGGGGATCCACTTGGATCATTTGATCATATGCTACTGCTTCTAAGTCTTCCTCAATCCTATATTCGATGGGTCTTTGGGGTTGCAAAACTAGAGGCAATACCTTTGGAACAATATTTTGATTAACCTCCAGGCGGTCAATAGCAACACAAGGTGACACTTGATCATACACAGCATGATAATTATCCCTGATAAATTGAAAAGACTCAAAACAAAATGGTAAAGTTCCTTCGCTGAAATCAAAATTTTCTGCGCTTTCCTCCTTTACTTCATAACTGAACTGGGCAAGCTGATCATTACATTCAAGCTGCTGAGCCTGAACTTTGCTTCCTACCAAAATAGGATCTGATTCCTCTACAAGGCTGATTTAGTCGTTAGGCTCATAATAATCATCATACTCATCATATTTTGGCAAGGAGTTGAAAGAAGAGAAGCTATTATATTCACACAGTATATCAGGAGACTCCTCCTTCACATATGGCTCTATGAATATGTCATCTGATTTGTGGTAGGTTTGTTCGTGAATGTCACTACTTTCCTCATGCACAACAGATGTGTTCTTGTGCTCTAAGCATTCAACTTTCATTGTGATCAACTGCATCATTTCTTCTGACTTTTGTAACACACTATGAAGTCTCTCTTCTTGCTCTGCTTTGCGTTGTTCCTCCCTCCTCTTTAGATTTTCCTCCACGTCCACGGCTACGTCCTGCATCTGTTTCAAAGTGGACGGGCATCTTTCTCTCAAACGAAATTCCATTTCTGGATCAAAAGCTCTTGGATATTGCAATAGAGCCAGATCAGGGGGAGGCCTAATATTCAATGGCATAGAGAGATAGACTTGATTGAATCGATGAGAAAATTGCTGAACCGACTCATTTGGAAGCCTTTTTAACTCATCATAATCTTGAATGAGCGAGAGGAAACTAACTTTGATCATCCATCTATTAAGGATGAGCTTGGAACACTGCTGAAGATTAGAGATGTTGGCCTCAGGTAATGCTTTAAACCAAGTCCTAACTTCGCCTTGCAAAGAAAGGGCAAATAGTCTAAGACCGACATCTTCATCTTCCACTTCAAATATATTAAGATAATCTCCAAAAGCCTAGATATGTTTCTGGGCAGTAATACCATTCTCTCCATCAAATCTAGGGAGATACTCGGGATGATTTGCAGGCAAAGGATTCAGCACAGGAGGCAAAATGAGAGGCTTATATCTATCAGGAACTTTACGAGACGCAGGAGTATATACAGGAACTGTAAGACTGGGCTCTATTTTTGGTTCCTCCTTGGCTGTATGATGATCTTCAACAGCATTTGAAGACTGCTGCTCTAATGTGCAAGGAGGCTTTTCAACAACATTTTCCAAAGGAAAATCATAAAAATCTGATATAGAATCGTCTTTAAAATACAATATACACAGCAAAACTTTATGGAGAAAAAACATGACCTCTTGGATAGTAATCCAGGTCAAAAGCCTAATCTGCTCATATATCTCTTTTGGGTTCATTTCTCCAGTGGAGTCTTTTTTCTGAGTGGAGTCGCCAGGTGGATGAATTAACCTTGAAGTGCCTGATCTCTGTCCACCGTCACAGATCAAAGCTAAACATGAGAAGATCTGAAGAAAAGGGATGCTTTCTCCAGAAAACAAGGCAAACTGATCAAAATTGGGGGTATACAGTAATAAACAAATGATTTCAGGTCCCCAGCGGAGTCACCATTATGTTATCACTCAGGTTGTCCCTTTTGACTCCCAAAGGGATACGGCCGAGGTAACCACAAACCAATCTTTGGACTCCAGGTCCTAGCCTACCTGCGGTCAGAGAGGGCTCTCTCTTTAGGATTTAGCTATGTTTAAGGGATGATTTTAGGCTAGATATGATGCACATGGGTTTTGTTTGAGTTTGGTGGGATGGTTGATCTGTTCAAGCAGAGTTGGCATACAAAGTGTAAGAAGTTCAAACCATTGGGCATGGAGTCAATGAGTGTGAACTATAGGGTGTGTTTTCCTTGGCAGAAGAGGGGAATATGGAGCAGGATAGCTACACATGGCACAATGATTAATGCTGGAACAAGGATGAAATGGAGGTTAGGGGATGAGAGGCAATTAAGGATCTCTCATCCAGCCAAAGAGGGAAAGTGGATGAAGACTATATAGGAGCAATGAAGGATTCCTAAACAACATTCATATAATGAAGGAAATAGCTTAAACATGATCAATTAAGTATACATATTTGTCACTAATTCAGAGGAAAACATAGAAAAGTTACAAGAATTGAGCACAGAGGGCAGCTCTGAACTATTCCTTCTTCCTGCAACTTAGATTATGATATACAGATGATACAGATACATATAAACTGATAAACAGAGGGAGGAAAGACTTATTGAACCATGAGCAAGCACATGAATTCCACATCAAGCTCTTCGGCCATTGAAAGCACAACCAGGGAGTTCAGATGCAAATATTCTAGAAATCTTTGATTATAGAAGTTCTTAAGCTTATAACGCAAGTCTGGAATGAGAAATACAACCAACCAACCCTCTACACTATCCAGAGGGTGGTATAAATAGAGAAAATATCTACAAAATATCTACAACAGCAAATCTGATAGCAGATCTGGAGAAATGAATGCTTCTAACCTAACATTTATTGCAAATAAATGAAAGAATGCCTATCTACCAGCTGCGCAGGGACAACAGTCTCAAGAATGAATTAATATGGTCCTTTAGAGCTCTACGCTGGCAATTTGCCATAACTGCGCCTTGGGAACTTGCAGCGCTGCTCTCAGGTGTCTTTATACACTGTTCTGGCAATAACTGGGCTTTAAACACTTGAACTACCTCTCTAGGCGGTTCTGCTGCTACCAAGTGGCTTTAATGCTGGCTTTAATGCTCATAACTATGATCTGGTGGGCTTTGATGGCTCTGAGCTGCTTTATTGACTTTGATGGGGGCCTCTTTAGTGTTCTGCTACTTTTAGGCTGCTAATGTTTTGAACTGATACTCTTTGCCGCTTCCTCTGATACACTTTGACACTGAATCGGGTCGCTTTCTCTCCCTGATACTCTTTCACTGTCAAATCGCCCCGTTATTTGCCAACTTAATGCAAGAATAACTGCTGCAAATGCTTCTGTGGCCTTTGGGATGCTATCGGTGCTTGCCGATCCAGAAACTGCCTTTCATCTGATAAATCGCTACAAAAATGATGAAAAGGGGGCTCTGTAGGTACGCCAAAGAGAAAACCCTGTACTGGGTGCGCTCTGGGCAATGAGCGATTCCAAAAATGCCAAGGAAACCATCCTTTCCTTTAAACCATGGGCGGGCACGGGCACTGCATGAATAACACTGAAATACTGCCTTCTTCTCTTAATACGCAGAACGCATCAAAAACATGATTTTTAACAAAAATGGTGCTTTTAGCGAACACTGTTCAAAACCTTAAATTCTGGCCGTTGGATCCGGCACGGGCCGATCCAACGGCCCAGATCTTATCGCAATATCGGCGTCGGGGCGGACCGGGGGGCGGTAAGCGGTATTATCGGACCGCTTTTGGTACGGGCCCGGTTTGTGTCGGAAGCCACCCGATCCAACAAGAAATTGACACGCGCCTCAGGCCCTACGTCATCCTCTGACACTTTTCGGGCGCTAAAGGACGGCGATCGGGGGCGGTCCAAAATCGCCGATGACCGTCGGATGGGAGGGCCCGGATCCGACGGATGACGGGACGCGGACATGGCAAAGCGATACGGCGGGGCCCAAACCATAATGCCTCCGATGAGCGATGAACCCCGCGGACCCGAAATGCATTATAGGCTCCCTTTTGATTTACATCGGGTCCGGCCCATCGGCGAACCCAAATCGGCGGATTTTAATAAAAATGATAAGCGGACCCGAAATCCTTCAAAACTGCATTTTATTGCTTTTCGGGCCCGGTATATGGAACCTACAGTAGCGACCCCTTTCGGCCCCAATATTCATTAAGCTCTGCTTTATTGTATTTCGGCTCCGGATTATCGGAGCACTCCCATTTCGCTGTACAAAGGGCTCCTTTCGGACCCGAAACTTTTATATGTCGTGCCTTATTATTATTTCGGCTCCGGCCAGTCGGAGCAATATATGGGGCGATGCGATTAAATATGGGCCATTGATCTAGGGCCTAAGAATGGATGGCTGTGATTAATTCTTGACTTCAGCAATCGGCGGGGTGGAGGGCACAGCCTTTACATATTGCGATCGCCGAAACGCCGAGGGCCGTTTGATTTGGGCGGAAAGATGGACGGCCCAGATTTGGTCGGCACTTTCGCTGCTGGAGCCATTATTTATAAAAAAATGCAAGGCAAATGAATTCGGAGGGGTGAGGTAAGTGCTTGGAATGGACTTCTAGGGCATCGGAAGGGGTCCAATGGCCAAAAAGGGAGGATTCATGCCTTGGAAGGATTCCAAAGGCACTTGGGAGGATTTCTATGTGTTTTGAGAGGGGTTTAATGGCCAAAACAAAGGGTTTATGCCTTAAAAAGGTAAAACAAGGCCAAAAGGATGATTTTTATACATATGAAGGGAAACTATGCAAAGGAATGAGTCCTTATGCATTTGGGAGATGGTTAGAGGGGGTATTGAGGGCTCTTGCTAAGTTTCAGATAAACTTAGCAATTCCCGAGGATGTATATGGTTATCTTTCAACCAGGGGGAGGGGATAAGTATATAGGGGAGTAATATACATAGTTTTAGTAGGGGAAGGGGAAATAGATAGGGAGCTACATAGTAAAGTTAATAGTTAATATGACAATGATGAGAAAAAGCGCTACGTATGATGTCTTAGGCTATCAAATGGGGGAAAATGACTGATAGAAGAAGTGTGAACATTCCTTGAGTGAAGCATATCTTCACCAAGGCAAATGATATGGAGAATGATGAAACTAAGAGGTATCAAGCAGATCTTGACCTCTTTGGGGGAAGTTAGTGAGTGATTTGGGGAAAGAGGAAGAAGGGGAGTTAGACATGCCTTGCTTGAAGTCCTCCAACTGAAAAAACTACCTCAAACTAACAATGAATTGATTACCAAAAATTGGAACACAGCAGTGGCAGTGAGACTAGCACACTCTCGTGGACACTTCTTTGGCCATCTGTAGCAAATATGGAGCATTGCAGCATGTATAGTACGACATATTTGGCATGTAAAGATGTCGATCATGAAAGATGATTAACCTGCTGCAGCAGGAGGCTAACATTGGGCATTGTTACTTTTGGTCTTTTACGGCTCTTCTCAGTTCCAATGTCATCTTCAGTAACGACAACATATGCTTCACTGTCAGTTTCAACTTCATCGTCTTCAAAAGTAACTTGTCTACCCTTGCTAGATTTATCCACTAGAGGCCTTTTTTTCTGATCCCTTGGATGTAGTTTTGTAGCATCATCAATTACTACATTTTGCTTGTTTTCCATATCTTCTTCTAACACTAAGTAGAAACTACTGACAACTTTCATAATATCATGCTCTATGAAATGAATGCCTCCCAACCTAATTGAACAACTTTCAACAAAATTCTGCCAAACAAAATATCATATGTCAATAAAAACAAAGTTAAAAAAAATAGTGAGACAGTTACAAGAACGCAAAATACAAATATAAATAACAATATTTACGATATTTTGTTTCATCTCATTTACGATTTGTTTACACAACATTGTAGATGCCTCTCTCGTGTCATACAATGAATATAATAGCCGGTATTTAATCCTTTCATGTGACTTGGGCGGTTTTGTAAGTATGTAAACAACTTCATTGTCCAGTATCAAACACATATCTATGACTCTTCCCATCACTTCATAAATTCCATTATCATCCGGTATATCAATATATAGATATATATTCACATTTTGGCTTTCTCTTTCTTTCACATACCACATTCTTGATGGAAATTTCACTTTTTTTGAATTCTTCTAGTATGATATCATCTTCTTATCATTTGAGGCACTTGAAAGATTTGTAGCCATGAGCTCAGGTGGAGTTCATTCACCAGTGTTTTTTGAAGATCCACCTTTAAGAGTCTTTGGTCCAGAAAGATTCACAAAAATCTTCTTTGATGTCATTTTCCTGAAAAAAAGAAACATATAAATCAGTAAATAACGAAAACATATTAACTTAAATTAACAATGAAAATATATCATAAATTTTTAATTTGTATAATCAGATCATTGAAATTAAAAAAATATTAATACTAAGAAAATCGCCCGCCACCCCACGGGCGGGCGGGTCGCCGGGGTGGCGTGGGGGGAGGCTGTGGCAACAACTTCTACCATTTCTCCCCACATTGATCTCCTTCTCCATCTTCAATCTACCCCTCGGGGGGGGCTGAGGGGTAGATTGAAGACAGAGAAGGAGATCAATGTGGTGAGAAATGGTAGAAGTTGTTGCCACAGCCTCCCCCCGCACCACCCCGGCGGCCCGCCCGCCCGTGGGGTGGCCGCCAGGGTGGCACGGGGGGCTACCACAGCCTTCCCCCTACGCCACCTCGGTGGCCCGCCGGGCGGGGTGGCATGAGGGGGGCTGCGGCAACAACTTCTACCATTTCTCCCCACATTGATCTCCTTCTCTGTCTTCAATCTACCCCTCAGCCTCCCCCTTGAGGGGTAGATTGAAGATGGAGAAGGAGATCAATATGGGGAGAAATGGTAGAAGCCCCCCGGCGCCACCACGCCGGTCGACCCGCCCGCGGGGTGCCCCACTGGCGAGCGGGCGATCGGGGTGGTGCGGGGGGGCTGCCACAACCCCCCCCCCCATGCCACCCCGGCGGTCAGCCCGCCCGCTCGCCAGTGGGGTGTTGGGGGATTCCCGGGGTGGCGGGCCGCCGGGTGGGCTGTCGCAGCCCCAGCCGCGCCACCCCGGCGGCCCACCCGCCCACCCATGGGGTGTTGGGCGATTCCCGAAATCGCCCAACACCCCGTGGGCGAGCGGGCGGGCCGCCGGGGTGGCGCGAGGTGGGGCTTGGTGGCGAGTGATTCCGAGAATCACCCTGCCACCCCGCGGTCGGGCAAGCTAGACATGCTCATTGCCCCTAACCTACGGGCTAGTTTGGCTGTTGTGAACTTTACCGGGCCCACCATGCTCATGACGGACGTATTGGTTAATTTGGCTCGCAAAAAGTTTTAATTTAAAAAAAAAAATCTACTTCATTGTGAGAAAAATTTAACTAACCTTTCAATTGCGAGAATTCTTCGTTGAATATGTTGTTGATAGTAATGTAGTTGCTCCATAAATTCGCTCCAAGTCTTTCAACGAACCTCAGAAAACCTTGATTTGATATGAGTAATAATTGTAATGAAATTTATTATATAGGTGAAATTACGGAGATGTTTTATCGTACGGTTAACGTGGGATTAATTTGTTTTAAAAAAATTTAACATGTTAATTTTTTTATGGCGACAAAAGAAAATATGATATAGTGAATATTATGGAATTGCTTTACAGTGGGGTGAATGTGGGGTTAATTTGTTTTAGAATGTATTATAAAAATTAAAAAAACATTCAATTGTTTAGTAAATATTATATACTTTAACTATTAAAATAATTTAGGTATAAGTTGTAGTTTACAATTTTAACTTTAATGATTGATTTCATAAAAAAATTCAGTTTACAATTTTCAATAAATTGTAGAATAAAATAATGAAGGGAAATAAATCTAACAAACTTTTTGGAGGGAAATTTTTTGGAGGGAAAATTTCATTCTCTAAGCTATATAATATCTTTAGGAGACTCTCCATTTGTATCATTCAACATATTCTATTTGAAAGGGATGGATTGTCCTGATAGTGAAGTTTCGATTTGTACAACATCAACATCTTCATCGAATAACAACTCTATTCATTTTAATGAATATAGCGGGAATTCTTCCACTATGAATAGAAAGTCAATTCTTCCACTTAGTTCTGATCCTAAGGACTATGAAAGCAGAACTGATGAAAGAGGGGATGGAGAATTTCAAATAAATATAGAGTCACAAATTCCACTTAGTCCTAATTCTAAGGACTATGAAAGCAGCAGTGATGAAGAGCATGATGACAAATTTCAAAAGAATGGAGTATCATGGTGTCCACTTAGCCCTAATTCTAAGGACTATGAGAGCAACAATGATGAAGAGCATGATGGTGAAGTTCAAAAGAATGGAGTGTCACAGTGTCCACTTAGTTCTAATTCTAAGGACTATGAGAGCAGCAGTGTTGAAGAGCACGATGACGAATTTCAGAATAATGGAGTGTCACGGTGTCCACTTAGTCCTAATTCTAAGGACTATGAGAGCAGTAGTGATGAAGAGCGTGATAACGAATTTCAAAAGAATGGAGTGTCAAAGTGTCCACTTAGTCCTAATTCTAAGGACTATGAGAGCAGCAGTGATGAAGAGCATGATAATGAATTTCAAAAGAATGGAGTGTCAAAGTGTCCACTTAGTCCTAATTCTAAGGACTATGAGGGCAGCAGTGATGAAGAGCGGGATGATGAATTTCAAAAGAATGGAGTGTCACGGTGTCCACTTAGTCCTAATTCTAAGGACTATGAGAGCAACGGTGATGAAGAGCATGATGATGAATTTCAAAAGAATGGAGTGTCATAGTTTCCTCTTAGTCCTAATTATAATGACTATGAGAGCAGCAGTGATGAAAAGCGTGATTATGAATTTCAAAAGAATGGAGTGTCACGGTGTTCTCTTAGTCCTAATTCTAACGACTATTGAGAGCAGCAGTGATGAAGGACAGGATGATGCACTTAGTCCTAATTCTAATGAGTATAAAGGTAGCAGTGACAAAGGACAGGATGTAGTATTTTCAGTAAGTAAACAGTCACATTTTCGACGTAGTCCTAATTATATGGACTATGAGAGCAGCACTGACAATGCACATGAGGAAGAATATCCAACAAACATCGAGTCAGACTTTCCATTCAGTTCGAATTCTAAGGACTATGACAGTAGCACTGAAGAAGGGGGAAATGAAGAATATCCTCCAAGTCAGTATTTGAAAAGCATAGCTGCACATAGTGTGGATAACATTCCTCTTAATGATGATGAAAATCCTTATACAAATGATGATCCAATGATGGAGATGTTGCCAAGAAATATTGTATCGAGGAGTAGGAGCAAACCTTTTCGTATCAATGCAAGATGTTCTAGTTATACAAGGGGTAGAGCAGAATATCTGACGAGAAGAAGTTCTATCAGCACTCTCATTTCAAGTGAATGTTGTCAAAAAGATTGCTTGAAACATATGGATTTCAAATTTGCATTAGAGAGAAGGAAGAGATATTTGTCAATGAATAAAAGCATGCAAAATTCATATTTAGTTGGGTGCATGCAATCTACATTGTTAGGTTATGATTATCATATTAGGACTTTATTTATCTGTAGAAAAGCTTTCAAAATGTTTCATTCGATTGGGAATTTTCGTCTCTCAAGAATTCAAGAAAATTTGGAAAATGATCCCACATTTTATTCAGAAGTACATCATAAAAGACAGTTTGGGCCATTATCAAACACTACAATGTCATGGGTGAAAGATGTATTTTCAAAGCATGGAGAGTGTATGCCAAATAGAGAGACAATACATATTCCAAATAATTTTTCAAGACGATAAATCTACAACTTATACAAAGAATATGCAGAAGGTGTTGAGGGACATGGCCGGTTTATTACATATCAATATTTTGTGAAGGCATCGAAGAAAGAATTCAACAATGTCCGTATTCCTAAGAAAACAAAGATGGGGATTTGCAGTACATGTGCTTCTCTTAAATAAAAAAGGGACAAATGTGAAGGGTCAGAAAGAGGTAAGCATTCATAACTTTAACTTTTAAAATTGTATAGTCATCAACTATGAAAACATATTTCTTAATGGATTTATTTTATGTTGTGTAGATTCAACTGTCAAAGAACTTTAGGAGCATCGTGAACAACAAACAAATGAAAGGAAAAATTTGTACAAACATCGAAAGAAGTGTTATGATAATCCGAATAAATATTTGGGTTTGATAATTGAAGGTATGGACTAGAAGAAAACACTTTTACCACATTTTGTTCGCACACCCAAAAATTTACAGGAGGAAAATTTTATTCAGTGTCACTTGGTCGGTTGTATGGTCTTCAATGGGAAAAAGTTGCCAAGGATGTACTTCACAGCTCCAAATATTCATAATGATGCAAATCTTACCATAATCATAATTCATGATGTGCTTTCTCATTGGCTTGGTAATCTTCCTGAAGTTTTGTATCTACAATTGGACAACACTTGTCGTGAAAACAAAAATCAGGTTGTTCTTGGATATCTAAACATGCTTGTTGAATTGAGAATTTTTCAGAAGGTAAAGGTTGGTTTCCTTCTTGTTGGGCACACTCATGACCATATTGATTAGATGTTCAGTGGTTTTTCGGTCACATTGAGGAGGAAGGAAGTTGGGAGCTTGCCATCATTAATTGAATGTATTAAGAAATCATACATGCCAAAGCCTACTTTTGATGTGTTGGAAGAAACTGTTGACATGTGAAGGTTTATTCTGGGATCATATGGTGAGGGGAAATGCATTGAACAACTTAATGACATTTATTTCCAACATCAATTTCGTATCAAAAAAAATGATGGGAAAACATTAATATGGGGCAAGAAGTATTCAACTACTGTAGAATGGGCACCGTCATCAGGTTTGCAATTTTTGAAGTTCATTCTAGATCATCCAATATTTGCATCAAAAATATTGTTATTACAATCAGTTGGTGAAGTTCATAATGCACGCAAACAAAATAGAGATATAAATTATTCTGATTGCCTAGAAGAAATTAAAAAATGTATTAGATATACATATGAGTACTTTGACATTTCTGATTCAGTTTGGTGGGAGTCATTTTTCAATAATCAAAGTGATATCATTTCAACAACAACAAATGAAGATATACTTTTGAAAAATCCATTTATTTGGCCACAAAATGTGTCGAATGAACATGAGAAAATAAACATTGTTGAACAGCAACAATCTCAAGGTATTATTAATTCTTCACAGGCAGAGGAAAGAGAGATGTATATTGGTTCTAGAAGATCTCATGCACAACGTGAAGCCATGGAAGACCTTTACAGGAGTTCATTACAAGATATTAAGGAGGGTTGCATGATCGCAGTGCTAGCAGATGGAGATCCCAATGACTATCCATTCTAGGTTTCTAAAGTTATAAAGGTCTTTACAAGAAATGAGGATGTTACAGGTGTTGAAGTACATTGGTATGCCACAAATACACACCCATTCAATGGTGTGTATAAGCCAGAGATGGTAGTTGACAAAAAAATGGCGGAAAGAGAAAAAGAAAGGGTACAAATATAAATCGTCGCCGCACAGACATTAAAATTGGAGGATGTTGACATACCTGTTTATGACTTCAATTTAACAAAGAGAGGAAGTCTTCGCTTCAAGACGATAGAGATTCTGAAAAGGTTTTTACTAGAAGGAACAGTGTTGAGATGGGAGTCTGTTGAAACCATTCGTAGATCTAGAAGAATTTTGAAACCTGAAATGGTGGGCATGCATGTGGACTCAGATGGGGCAATAGTTGACGAAAGAGAAGAATATGGAACATCTTCGTTAGCATCCAGCCACTCATATGAAGATGCGAATTCTGATGGTGTGCAAGAAAATATGAGTGATTTTGAATAATTTTTTAAAACAGTTTATATAACTGATGTTTGCATCGTATCTTCAAATAAAATTTTTGATTTCCATATGGTGTTAAATGAGAAGTTATGAGTCATTTTTATGTTGTTGGATTATATGTTTTAATTATGATAATTTTTATTGTTTAGAATATCTACAATGCAACATTAAATTAGAGATATAATGTATGTTTCATTCAATATACAAATAATGAATTTTGAATTCATTTAGTGATGTAATTTGTTCATAATGTCATGATTTTTTTTATTTTATGGTTGAAAAAATTTCAATTTCTTTTGTATCTAGCATGTTATGGTTGAGAACATGTTGAATTTATACTTAGGAAAGAAAAATGTTATTCTACCAAAAACATTAGTGTGTTTTTCCCTCATAAACAACTTTGTTTGGCACATAAAAATTCGGTTTTACTAGCATTTTTTTAAAATGTTGAAGATTGACCCTAAAAAAAATCATCATTCTAGTATCATCACTTTTTCGTTTTCAAGCTTTTTTTTGCACGAAAATTTCGTTTTCACTGCCATTTTTAAAAAATGTTCAAAATTGACCCTACAAAAAAAACCATCATTCTAGTAGCCACACTTTTCATTTTTAGCACTGTTTTTGATGTTTTTTCGGGGTTTTTTAGCCAGAGTTCCCGTTTTGAGTTTATAGTTCCCGTTTCAAAGTTTATATTTTTTCTCATTGTTGTCTGACACATAGATCTTATCACTAAATCTCACCAGATCATATGTTTTGAGATGATAGTCCACATCCTATTCACCTATACCCTAATGTTGTAACTCGTTCCTAATCTCCCTATACCTATCATCCGGTTGTCCTTCCTACAAGATATGATCTCGTAAACCTGTACCATAAGAACTCATAGCTACAATGTGATATACATGTATCATTTTTCTAAGATCATCTGCATCCTTGTTCTCTTTACCCTTAATGTACCTGATCTCGAAATCAAACTCACTGATTGTAGTAAACCTCCTTGCTTGCCTGGAATTCAGATTAGGTTGGTTAAACAACTATCTCAATCCACTGTGGTCATTCATAAAGATGAACCTCCTGCCAAGAAGATAGTCCCTCCACATCTTCAAAGCATGAATGATCGTTCCCAACTCAAGTTCATGTGTTAAATAGTTCTTCTCGTGCTCATTCAATTTCCTTGACTCATAGCATACTGGTTGTCTTTCCTACATTAGAATCCCACCAAGTCCTCTCTTGCAAGCACATGTACACACCACAAACTCTTTATCTGGATATTCAATCTTTAGAACTGGATCATTGTCAACAATTGCTTCAACTGCTCAAAACTTGTTGCTCATTCCTCTGTCCATTTAAATTTCTCTCATTTTCTCTACAATGATGTAATAGGGTAGGAAATTCATGAGAAATTATTGATGAACCTACTATAATAACCTGCTAACCCCATGAATGATCTAATCTCATCCACATTTCTAGGATATTCCCATTCCATGACAACTTTTATCTTTTATGGGTCCATTTCTATGCCTTCCTTGGAAACCACATGCCATGAGTAATGTACCTTTTTCTGAAAGAAACTGCATTTTCTAAGCTTGGCATAAAATTGATGCTCTCTTAGCAATATCAATAGTGCTGCTAAGTATTCGACATGCTCTTCCTCATTCTTATAATATATCAATATTTCGTCAATGAATACAATAAAAAACTTGTCTAGATAAAGGCATAATAAACTATTCATCAAGCACACAAAATTCACTGGAGCATTAGTCAAACCAAAAGGAACTACAACAAACTCATAATGCCCATACTTGGTCCGGAAAGTATTCTTGTAGATATCCTCTTCTTTGATGCGTACTTGATGGTATCTCAATCTCAGATCAATCTTTGAGAACATTGTTTCTCCCTTCAACTGATCAAACAAGTCATCAATGCTCAATAGAAGATACATGTTCTTAGTCACCAACTTGTTCAATCGTCGGTAATCAATACACAACCCGAGAGTACAATCCTTCTTCTCCACAAACAATACTGGTGCACCCCAAGATGAAACGCTTGGCCTAATGTATCCCTTGTCAAGAATTTCCTTCAACAATAAATTCAATTCCATTAGCTCTAGCATACTCATCCTGTAATGTGCCTTTGATGTTGTTTCTACTCCTGGTACCAACTCAATGGAAAATTCCACTTCCTTGTGAGGCAGAAACCCTAAAATATCTGTTGGAAACACATCGTGAAATTGTTGCAAAACTGGGCACCTATCAAGACCTCAGAATCCTCAACATCCTTACCTTTTTCTATGGAAATATGCACTGCAAAAAAGACACATCCTTTCCTACAACTACTCTTTGCCTGCATAGTTGTGACCATTCTAACTGATGTATCCTTCTTCTTAATTTGCAATATTATTTGTTCCCCATTGTCATCCATGCACTCAATAGCCTTATCATAACAATCTACCTTAGTCCCGTGAATGTATAACCAATTCATACCCAATAACATATTGCATCATGCCAACACAAGAACATTTAGATGCACTGACGTAGACATACCATTAAGCTCAAATGCACAAGCTCTTATGCAATGATGAGCTCTTTTCTTTGTGCCTGTAGCTAAGTGCACTAAACAAGATTTTTCATGCACTTCTTTATTCAAACCACACTTATCCACCAGGTCAGGATTATCATAGCTATAATTAGTTTTGGGGTTAATTAAAATATAAACAACTTGATCACAAAGCTTATCGTCCATCTCGATAATACATGCCTCGATCATAGATGCCTAATGACCAGCCTGCCTATTATCCAATGTTGCATAGATTCATGGAATACTCTGTCCAACATCCCCAACTGTCTGTGCCTCCTAAGCACTGTAAATTTGTGGTCTGCCACCCTGACGCTGTGGACAATCTCTCCTATGATGATCCTTTCCACAAGTCCAACACTGTAAAGGTTTCCCACCCTCACCCTTTCTTTGCCTTCTTTCTCCAAATCCAATGTGCTCCAAGAATGCTCCAAGATTTCGCTATGTGTGCAAGAGTGTGAGAGAGGGAATAGAAGAGAGCTCCAAACTAAAACTGACAAAAGTCTGTGAATTGATCCTTAAAATCTTTTTTATCATTGAGGCCTCAATTTTCTTCATTTTCCTTTATTTTTCCTTCAATTTTTCTCACATTCAATTTTGTGATGTCCTTTCACCTTATTTTTCTCCTATTTTACATTATTTCATAAATAACATGTCAATTAATCCCTCTTTTCCTTTCTAAATCATTATTCAATTTCCATAGCCATTAATTAACTAACAGTGATCCCCATCACTATGTCTTTTCTAACATTTAGCTTGGAATATGTGTCCCGTGACCTTGGTCTTATTTTTCCTCTATTAACTTTATTACATGGATTTTTAACGAGGGTTGTTACAAGATCATAGTCCCTACCAAATGATTTTGAATATAAAAATGCCTAAACTTATGCTAATGATTTGAATATATCTATAAATTTATTGTGCAATTATATATATATATATATATATATATATATATATATATATATATATATATATATATATTCAACACTACTCATATGGTAACTATAGCTTAGTAAGTGAAATGTTAATGACACTCCATTGCACTTATAGCAATTATGGAAGCAACAAGAAAATAATCAATAATCTATGGAATGCCTTGAATTGCATGAGTAGGATAGTATACAAAATTCATGCCATGATCTGATAATGAAACAAACCACTACCTTTTGGATTGATAATCTGCCTTCATAAACCTTGTTAGCCATCTTTATTTAAAGAATCTAAATGCAAATATATAATAATATTAGTTTAATATAATTAATAGATAAAAAAATTCCCTTTAGAAAAAAAGATAAAATGGTTTTCATGCTAACAAATAAAATATTATATATTTTTTAATCCAATACAAATTACCAAAGTGGAAGGAATTTAAAAATACAAAATCCAAATCCAAATCTGATTAGGAATTAACACATAATAATTCTTATGTCCTTACCCATATGAGAAGCCCTTCCAGTATGCCAAATTTGGCATAAGAAAATGCCTTGTTTCTTATATATGACATTGACAATGGGCTTCTAGGATTTCACTTGCTCTTCCTTCCATATTCCTTGTATTTCTAAGAGACTTCTTAGAAATGTGTGTTTCTTCTTGGATGATATTGTTTCACGTTTGGTAAGGTGGAGAAATATGTCCTCTCTGATTCTGAGGAGACAATAGATATCCTTGTTATTGTTAATGATCCACTAGTTGTTACTTCTCCACCCTCTCATACTTCTCTTTTGTCACCAATCATCATATCACACTAAAATGAATTTTATATTCTCAATGTTTTGTCTATGGTTTTCTTAAAAATATTTCCAGCGCTTATTGGGTATCTTTGACTTAAATTGACATATGTAAAGTGATGTATCTCTCTGGTTTCTAGTTCAGTAGATCAACATGCTTAGTTTATTCATTTCGTTAAAGACTTGAGCTCCAAAATCAATCATTGTGAAATTCTACTAACTATTTTTTATCACTAGAAATTAAGTCTTTATTAATAGAAAATTTTGTACCGGCTTATGGAAAAGACATTACAAAAAAGATATTGATCTTTCTACTATAAATTTCAACCACAACCTCATTTTATTAGAGTCTTCGATGTGTCGTGGGTTGTGCTCCTTACATGCTCTTAGCCAAGCTTTTATTTTCACTTTTGGCTTCAGACAGGATGTTGAATGCTTAATAGAAAATTTTATACCGGCTTATAAAAAAGACATTACAAAGAAGATATTGATCTTTCTACTATAAATTTCAACCACAGCACCATTTTATCACAGTCTTCGATGTGTCTTTAGTTGTGCTCATTACATGCTCTTAGCGAAGCTTTTATTTTGATATTGAATGTATAAATGAGTAAATGGATTAAAATTTAAAATTAAATTCGAGTATATAAATGGATTCAATACCTTGAAAATCCCCATTGACACTTGGATTTTGTAGCTCACGCTTTGCAATTACACCAATTCTTCCATAGATTTTAGACAATATACACTGCAAAACATATTTGAAAATAAGTCAAATATTAAGACTATTTTAAATGTTTTAACCATAAAAATAAATTTTTTAATTAAATTTATTTATTTATTTTATTTTAAAATTTTAATTTCTTTATATAATATATACATAATTTTTTTTAAGCCATTATACAACGAAATAATAAATTTTGACATCTTAAACGACCACGAACCTGACTTTGATCATAGGCCTTTACTTATAACTCTCAATTTTGTCATGAATAGAGTTCCCATTGAAAATAATAATTACAGCCAAAAGAACTTAATATTTGATAGAAATAAAAATGATCTCTTTCTAAATGAATTAAAAACTAATTTGCTTCCTTTATCTAGTAAAGACAACATAGAAGACCTCTATCATAATTTTACTACAACCCTCTCATATTCTATTAACAAGTACTCAATTGAAGTTTCAAATAATAAAAGAAATAGCAAAACCAATCCATGGTATGACAAAGATTGTAAAAGTGCGAGGAGAGCAATTAAGGAAGCTGTTGATGAATCTCTTAAAATGGACAAGATAAAAATATACAAAGCCCTAATTAAAAGGAAAAAGAGGCAGTACATTCGTCAAAGACAGGAGAATCTCTTACACCTCTCTAAGGTAGCCCCTAAGAAATTTTGGAGGCATATTCTAACTAGGAAGACTAAGGATAATAATAAAATTTCTCTTCACGATTGGAATTCCTATCTTAAAAAGCTTTATGAATCTCCAAATGTCATGGATAATTTGGAAACCCTTCTCACAACAAAAGAAGTTTTCTCTTTAGAAGACATTAAGTTTGGGGTTAATCACCTCGCTAATGGGAAAGCTAAGGACATTGAAGGTTACCAGGCGGAAATCTTAAAAATTGGAGGTCTCGTCCTCATCCCCCACATCCACAAGCTTTTCAATCAAGCAGTCAAGCAAGGGTTCCCTAAACCTTGGACTGAGAGCCTGATTATCCCTATTTTTAAAAGTGGGGATACAAATAACCCCTCTAATTATCGAACAATTATGATCAGCCCTCTCTTAGCCAAGTTATATGGTAGTATTTTGGAAAAGAAGTTAAGCATATGGCTTGAAAGTGAAGGTAAGCGGGCTAAAGGCCAAGCAGGTTTCTGATGACATCACTCAACAATAGACCACCTTGTTACACATAGGATCATTGCAGAGGAATGTCGTAATGATAAATCTAATTTATTTTGTTGCTTTGTGGACTTTAGAAAGGCTTTTGATACGGTTCCTAGATACAACCTTTGGAATAGATTAGAAGAGCTAAAGGTTCCTCTCGAGTTGAGAGCTGCCACTATAAGGTTATACGAGAATGTAATTGCCAAGCTAAAGAGCAATGAGGGGTGGTCAAAAGATATTAAGTGTAACATCGGAGTTAAACAAGGTTGCCCCCTCTCCCTTACCCTATTTGGCATTTACATCGATAAGCTCGAAGGCTATTTAGAGGAAGCAAGATGTGATGGCACGATCTTAGCTGGGATAGTCGTCATCCTTCTTCTTTATGCTGACGATATTGTTCTTTTGGCAAGGTGCCCATCTGATCTTGATAAACAACTCAGGCTTCTTAAGGATTTCTGCTCTACCATGGGTATGACTGTTAACACTGACAAAACAAAAGTTATGATTATCAAATCCAAGAAGGACACTTACGCTAATTTTATGTATGACAATAAAAACTTGGAGGAAGTATATTCTTACAAGTACCTAGGAATTGATATTCATCACAAGCTCAACTGGAACCATAGCATTGAGAAAAGGATTAATGGGGGGTGGAAAGCTTATTTTGGTCTTGAAAATAATTGTAAAATAGCAAACCTCGTAATGTGGGATAAAAAGAAGTTCCTCTTTGAAACTTTAGTCACTCCTGTTATCTTATATGGCTATGAGGTTTGGGGTTGCAGCATCTCCAGAGAATCATGGAGAAAGATTGAACAAATCCAGAAGTGTTTTATAACTTATAACCTGAAAATTAAAAGTAATACACCCTATCCTATTCTCCTTATAGAAGCAGGTCTTTCCCCTATTGAGAGCCTAGCTATGCTTAGGTTTCTATTGTACAAGCACAAACTCAATAACATAGATGATCATAGACTTCCTAAGCTAGCTTTAAATTCCAGCCAAAACCACCTAAGGCTCAATCGAGGGTGGCATAAAGACACAAGGGCCTGGTTAAACTATTGGGAGATCAACGAAAATGATGCATTGCAAAACATAAATAACATTAAAGATATTGTTACTTCTAAGTTCAAAGAAAAAAATGTGGTGTGAGAAAGATTTAGCGGCTAAAAGAAAATTAAGTTATTATAAGAAGGTCATCAACCCCACCCTAGAAGATCAAAAGTATCTCTCTATTTTAACTAGCTCAAAGAAGAAAATTAATATAGCAAAGATTAGAACGAATTCTCATGAGCTCCATAGTGAAACATGTCGTTGAGCAGTTCCTAAAACGCCATGGATGGAAAGGATCTGCCATATATGTGAGAATAGGAACATCGAGGATGAAAACCACTTCCTCTTAGAGTGCCCCGCGTACAATCACATTAGATCTCAGTTTCACAATCTTTGTTACAATACTGACCTTCCTAGCCTTTTACAATGTCAAAATTATAGTGAGCTCGAGAGGCTTCTCTCCAAGCTTTTTGAGCATAGGAATAAAATCTTAAATCAAAATAAATAATTTGTTTCTTTAGGTCCGATAGACCATTGTTTGGTCTCAACAGACGTTAAACATCATCATCATCATCATCAATATAGATATGATTAACATTAAAATATTTTATTTAACATGGACATTGAAATATTTTATTTATAAATCACATTATTTTATTATTATTATTATTTTGTTATTAATATGTATTGAAATGAATATTGACATATTTTATTTATGACTGTTAAAATTTATATGTTTAGAATTGAATGAATTAAACGTCTCTTTGGTATTAAAGAGTTGTGGAACCTTTTTACTTTCGATTAGTATTTTTTAAATATTCAAATATTTTATTATGGTAAATATTAAAGTAATTTTTTATAACAAATTCAAGAGTGATTTTTTTTTCTAGTAAAATACTTAATCTTTCTTAAAATTTTGATATAAAATTATCTTCTTTAAGAACTCAAAATATTTTATCTATGGCTATTAATCAAAATGAAATATTTTACTGGTGTGAAATATAGACCCTTTAAAATGATTCTAATTAAGACTAATTATTTTTTATTTTGTTTTCTGTTATAGCAAACATGTTCTTTTGTTTAGATTTTTTTTTATATTATATGATATTGGACATTATTTTACTTTTTATTTTAAAAAAATACACTTAAGATTGAGACTTCCAAAATTACACAACAGTGTCATACTAGGTTGTAGAAAGTGCCTCTTGACACAATTATCTGTCTGTTTTTATAATTATGATGTCTAACAAATAAATAACTTGAATATATATCAAGAAATAAAAACATTAAATTTTCCTTTACACAATTACAAAAGGAAAGAAAATCATGATAAATATGTTATTTACATCATTTAAAATTTAAGAATAAAAATTGGCTAAACAAATATATAAAATTAATGGATAAATATTACAACTATATCCATAAATTATGGCATAAATTATATCCAAGAAGTATTATCTTATGCAAAACATGCAATAAGACATTAAGTTCTGGGACAATCAAATGTTTAAAAATTAAATTTTTAAATAATATTGAAAAAAAAATATTTTCCAAATTTAAAAATTATAAATTGCATTGGTTAATACTAAATTAATAATGGTCAAAAAGACTAATAATAATAAAGTGAAATCTTTGCAACCATTAATTAATTAAAATGTAAGTTATTTATTTTATAATATTTAAATTGCATTTTAAATAAATATTGTGAATTAACAAATTCACAAATTTTATTTTATAATATTTAAATTACATTTTAAATAAATATTGTGAATTAACAAATTCAAAATTAATAAATATTTTTAATTAACAGTTTAAGATTTTGTTAGTCAAATTATATCCTTGATTTGTACTCCAAAATCAACTGATATGTCATTTGTACTCCTTATAACATTATATCCTTGATTTGTACTCCAAAATCCACTGATATATCATTTGTATTATCAGTTAAAATCAAAATCCACTGATATATCACTTTTATTATCAGATAGTCGTCAACTATGGAAAGGCAAGGGCGGCATTAAATGCTCAGGTATATGCATGCTCTATAACAAAATAACACACAGCCTTTACTTTTAATTTATGTAGCCACCAAAGACTGTGTGTTATTTTGTTATAGAGTAAGCATATACCTGGACATTTAATGCCCTATGGCAGACTGGTTAGCCTTGGCCACTATGGAACTACATATACCGTCCGGATCCTCGTTAAAGTGCACATTTTCTGAATACTGAAGCTGCAATTATATACATCAGAATACAAAATAACCTTCTACTAAACACTAAATATAAGGATCAAACTACTAAATAAGTTTCTACTCGACATAAGGATCAGAATATAGAATAGCTTTCTACTTCTGCAATCTATATCATTCCAAGTGTAAAACTTCTGAGTACTGAATCTGCAATCAACATATACATCACACTACAAAATAACCTTCTACTAAATACTATATAATACAAGGATCAAACTACAAAATAACCTTCTACTCGACATAAGGCTCAGAATATAAAATAGCCTTTACTTTTGCGACCGATATCATTCCAAGGGCAGTAAATCAAAGAAGAGTGATCTGTATGTGGATGGGCTGCATATCTCTTTCAACATTTTCAACTTCCCTTCCAATACTTTGGCCTTCGCCCACTCGTTTTCCTCTAACCATTCCTCTACACTGCTCAGCATTTGCTCGATAGCTTCCAACCCTCTGATGTTCGCCGCCCCCTTTGCTTTAACCTCTTTCACTCTACTTGTCATGTTGTATATATAACATTCCAACTCGGATTTGGCAGTGCGATCCCTTTTGGTTTCTTCATCTTCCCTCCGGAACCGCTCTGCGTCACGCACCATCCTCTCTATCTCCGCTTTGCTCAGCCGACCACAGTCATTGGCTATAACAATGTGATTACTTACCCCGCTACCCTCCTCCCGGGCTGAAACTTTCAGAATTCCATCCACGTCCAGTTCAAACACCGCTTTAAGCTTTGGCACTCCACATCTCGCTGCTGGAATTCCACGCAAGGAAAATTCACCCAGCAAATTGTTGTCTGCTGTCATAGTTCTCTCACCTTCATAAACTGAAAAACATACATTTACTTGATTGTCCAACATTGTAGTAAAATTTCCCTCCCTTCGAGTGGGAATAGGAGTATTTCTGGGAACGACCACAGCCATGACACCATTGTTTTTCACGATTCCAAGACTCAAAGGCGTGACGTCCATAAGGACTAAAGGCGATGTCTAAATCCACCTCTATAGAAAAGTTAATGCTCCGTCTTTACACTCACCTGACAAGAGCTTGATGTTACCGGGACCATTGATCATCAGCATGCATCCATGCATCCATCTCTCCTCACCCAGTTCCGGCGATGCGTGTTCCTGCCCACCTCCAGCGCCGGTGTTCCTGCCCGAGTTGCCCAACGATTCAGCGTAATCAATGCAAGTAGTGCGCTCCGATGCACTGATAGTAATCACGGCATTAATGTTATTCAAATAATGAGCCCATTTGAATTCAAATTCAAATTTGAATTTAAGCGCCCAAAATTCAGCGCTCATCTATATTTCAGCAACCACATTCGAATTTCTTCAGAGCTTCGTCAACCGGAAAAATCGCACATCTGTATCTCTCGCGGTCATTTCAAATATTTTCAAAAAGGCCGGCCCTCTCTTTTGCATATTGATTCTCTGTTCAGTTTTGTTTTGTCAATGAAGTTGTAGACGATAGAATATCATGACCTCGCCCTTCAAATTCGGTCTTCCAGAGATAAAACTCAAGAGCAGACAATGAACGAAGCAATGAAGGCTCTGTGGTCCACAGAAAACAGGCAATATGATGATGTTGAGAGCGCTATGACCGAAGAATTAAACTCTTTGTCCATGGGGATCTCAGAGAGCAGATGGCACTGGAAGAAGGGTGAAGTTACGTTGAAGGATTGGGGTTCATACAGATCACTGGAAAAAAACCTTCTAGAGCTGGAGATAATGGGGAGCGAAATGAGCGTGGTGATGGAATCTGGCGGAGACTCAGCGTATTTGAGGATCCGAGAAGGTAATCAATGGAGAAAACTGGGAAGCTGTCGTCTTCTCAGTATAAAGGCGTGGTTCCTCAGGGGCAACGACAGGGGGATAACAAATGCGCTGGAAAATATTGCCACTTCATTAATACACCGAAAATTGGCACTCTTGGTCTGTGCTGGGTCGGTCGTAAACATACATATATACATCGACTCCTTTAACTGTAAATCCCAAGAAGCTGAGGAGAGGCCTTTCTCCTTTTCTAATGTTCGGTTGATTTTTATTCTTGGTTCTGTCCAAGACGACGATTCTTCTGAATCATTGGTCTCTCAATTTTTTAGCGGTGAATTGAAATGTACACAAAAATTTCAGCATGTTAAGACCCGTTGTTGTTATGAACCACCTGCAGTGATGGTTCAGTGTGGAAAGGGTTACTAGAGTCTTATGGAATAGAAATAATGCATTAAATTCGATATCGCCATGATGCCTTAGCTTTTGAGGTTTTCCTTGTATATATTTTGTAGTTGGAATTTGTTTTAATTTTTAGCTATACAAGATTTTCAATGTTTTCCCTAATATTTGATATTTTTTAACTAGTTATTTTAAAGACATAATATTTAATATTTTTTAACTAGATATTTTAAAGGCATACACATTTTATAGGTATAATTTTAAGTATTTTTATTTTGAGTAGAATGTTTAGAATTTTAGTTTAATTATTAAAGATTTATTTTTTATTAAATATTTTAAAATGGTTTTAATAGTAATTATGGTTTAAAAGATAAGGTTTATCTTAAAAGTACTTATGGTATTTTTGTTCTTTTAATTAATTAATTTATTAAAAATAATGTCATAAGAATATGAATTATGATTGGTAGATATTTGGTATTAATAAGCCATGGTATTGGTATTGACACACAGTGTTATAAGAAAAGTTATTTGCAAATTAAGAATTTTCATGGTAAAATAGAGATGAATCTCCATGGCTAATAATTTTGGTATGTGTTTTTTAAAATAAATATGTTTAACATACATATTAATTTTTTTTATATAATTAATAATAATAATAATAAAGTTTTAATTTAGTTAATTTTAATGTTTTTTTAAATGTTGGTAATGTGATATGTATCATGAGCTTTGAGGCTTAGCTTAGTTCTGTGCATCATAAGTTCAATTCTCTCGACACTATTAGGTGAGGTTCTCATTAAAAAAAATTGAAATGTATCATAAGATCATGTTTAAATGTTTATCAACTTTTATTGACCATTTATTTTATATAATTATCTTAATTTTATATCACATATAAAAATTTCAAAATAAAATTTGTAATTAATAATGTTTTTTTATGTTAGGATTAATAATATTTTTTATAATTTTTAATAATTGACATTTTATATATGCATAGTATAATTAATTTTAATGATTAAACTTTTTAAGCAATTATTTTTCAATATAATTTAGAAAATTAATTTAATTAATTATTGTTAATTGAGTTACTAAGAATTTGATTTTATTATAATATCTATCAACATCTTTGTTGAACATTTATTTTATATAATTATCTTAATTTTATACCATATAAAAAATTTCCAAAGCAATATTTGTGATTAATAATGATTTTTGTTTTAAAATTAATAATATTTTTTTTTAATAATTAACTCATTTTATATATACGTTAGTTGTAATGATTTAATTGTCATTTTCAATATAGTTTAGAAAAATAGTTTAAATAATTATTGTTAGTAGCTCTATGTAAATTCTTAGTAATAAGAATTTGATTATATTTTTTCGAAGTGTAATTATCCATTAAGTTTAAGCTGGAAAATAGTTATCCACTTCACCCACAATTAAATCAAACACTTATATTGTGAAATTTAGATCATAAAATGACAATTTGTTTTTTTATAATTAACTCAAAAATGTTTTCATATGATTTACATGTTTAAAAATGTTAAATTCAAACCATTTTAAAAAAATATTATGAGATTATACTCATTTATAGAGTGGTATAATTAGTTGTATGATTTTTTTTTAATCATAGTGAATTGGTAAGGATCAAAATTAACACTTGGAAAAATATCGAGAAGTTGATGTGATCGGCTAGGATTTTGGTATGAAAGCCCTGGCGCCTCTACAACAATCCCTCAGCAGCGGCGATTCCTTCACCTGTACCTACCTCACTTTGGCCTTCTGATAGAGGCATGAGTACACCTACGGGGGGGGGCGAGAGATCCCCTCCTACCGAAACGTAGCGGCTGGGGAAACAAGTAGTCAAGGAGCAACGACGATAAGCAATCATGGCAGCACCAAAAAAGGCCCTCCATTTCTTGGAGCCCTGATGAGCACCATTATTGCAGCAAGGGCGCTACAACTCCTAGGGCTACCAACTTTACTTCATCAACCCGGGGTTCGTACAAACTTGGAGGTGGCAGTGTTGTATACACAAATAGATGTAACTGGTCTACTATTTGTCACTGTTGAGTTAGGGTGATAGACCACTAGGGTTTCTCAAACCAACCTTCTATTGACTAGAAGAAGTCTGATTACCAATTTGGAGAAGGGAAACTTACCCTAATTGGAAGAAAAGAAATGTTGTCTATTGCATGAAAGAAAGACTGAAAGAAATGCTTGCAAAACAACATGAAATCCTCTATCTACTTGCTAACATACTTTGCTTGCAAAAGAACCATATTTTAACACATGTGAGGTTTTAACTAGTCTAAGCATGAAATTTGATCTAAAGAGTGCTACCTGTTGTGTGCAAGAATAAATATAAAAGAACTTTTTCTTTTTATATTTTTGCTTGAAAAATGTAAATGCTAATCTTTCTTGGTTCTTTGGCAGGGGAGACAGGTGTGAAGGAAAAAGAGTATAATGGTTTAAATGACTTGGAGGGGAAGTAGGGACCTAATCTAGGCTTTTAGTGATGATTTTTCTCGATTCGGGCTCTAAACAGGCTACTACATGTCTTCCTACAGGATGTCTATGAGAAGTACTAGTTCACCTATAGGATTCCTTGTTTTACTATAGGAACAGGCTGAAATCTTATGGAGTGGTCTAGAAGGTGGGGTGGAGCTTGGAAAACGTGAATAAGGTGGAAATAAGGCATGGGAGTGGTAGGCACTTACTTAGAACTCAAGCCAAAGCTTTAAGATGGTTGGATTTTCTCAATGGAGATGGTAAGTTTTCCTCATAAGATAAGAATTTGAATTGAGACCTTAGTGACTTTTGGCAATCATGGGTGGATATGGCTTGGCTAAGGTTGCTGAGATGAGGTCTCCCTGCAATTTAGAAACTCCTGCAACAACAAACATCATTCTTGGAATTAATATATAAACTCATCAAAAACAAGAAAGTGTATTCAAGTAAAAGAAAACAAAGTTATCACCATTTACTTACTAAGCTCATGCACGGAAATGCTTGGAACCAATATGAAAGAGAGATGAAAGCAGTGAAAAACTTAAGAGATCATAAAATACCAATTGCAACTTATCTATGAAACTGCAAGATAATGACCAAATTAGCAAGAAAACCCTAAATTACACAAAAAGAAAGAATTCTGTCTTTTTGGGTTGTATGTGAAGTGTTCCTTAAACCATGATCCCTAAAAGGGAGAAATGAGGTGAAAACCACTTGTTGTCAGCCTTTTTGGAATATATTCTTATCACTACAATGCTATTGTTAGAACTATCCACAAATGGAAGCAAACTAATTAAATCTACCGATGCTTGCAAATTAACAACACCAAAATCAGTGTAACTCTAACTATGAACCTAACCTAAGCATACATATACAACAAAGTAACCTTTGCTGCTAAGGTTGAGCCCTAACCCAAGAGCTTCAGCTCTCTGTGTCAACTCAGTGCTAGATCAAGGGAATGTTACTCATTTTCATTAAAGAAATCATAAATACATAAGAGTTCTTGGTTACAATGCTTCAACTCGAAAACTTCTTAGCTATCTTGAACAAAAAATCCAAATCTTAATGACGTCTTAGGTCTCTCGATTTATACAGCTGAATTTACCAACAAATTCCTTAAATTTAGGGAGCCTTGGCTCCAATCTCAAGATCAACTGGCCTTCAACTATCACTGGCTTGGCTGGTAATGAACTTCATGACTCGGTTGCTTACAACTCCAAGTTGATGAGATTTGATTGAGGAATCTTCTGGTGAGTGAGGAGTTAAGGAGGAAGATCATGTCTCCTAGAATCCCTCTTGCTTATCCCCATTCAAGTTCCTGCACTTTAATTAACCAAAATTTACTCCAAAACCTACAATCAATGCACATTAGACCACTAGACATGACATCTCATCTTTACTCTCCTCATTAAGCAAAACATAATTAAAACATGTAAAGAATGATGAGAGAAGTTGATTTTAGTAAGCTGGAGGTGCATTAAGTTCCATATAATTTACTCATTGATGAGCCTCATCATCACACCCCTACTAAAAATGTTGCTCATCCTCTGAGCAACTCAATCTATGTCCATGTCTTTCATTGCTTTGGTGGCCTCCCTAACATTCCAAGCTTTTGTTGTAGTCTTCTCCTCTTGTGGATAAAACCCCGCATTCCTCTCTATTACTTCCCACTTCTTTCTTTCTTCTTCTTCCTTTCTCCCATATAACATACCTAAAAGCAATGTAGGCCAATTTTTAATCCAATCCAGTTGACCTTGAGTCTCTATAATGTGTGCGTATACATTGGGACTCTCTCTAGTGCATCCCTCATTCTATCAGGAGAATGGATTCTTTGATCTTTAGGCTATATGGTAAGGTGTTCCATCTCCTTTGGCAGGCTTGTTGGCTGTCATCTCCTAGTAATCTTAGCATGTATTCAAAATGAGTGACTGCTTGTTCTTGTACATCAAGGTATCGTGGTGCAAGCTTGGGATCATTTGCAATGAGGTTGTGAGTGTCAATGATAGTCACTGGTTTAGATTGTTCTACTAATGGAAATCGCACTTGCGAGGGCAGTATCTTCCACAAACTGCCAAAAAAATGAGATTTTTCATACCCAACAACAAATTGGAGACTTACAGGAAGTATATGAAATACCATGCCTAATATGTAAATTTATTGGGGTTTGGCCAACAGAAAGGGACTTGGTCAAATGGATCCAGAAAAAAATGGTAGCCAAAAGGCCATATTGAGCCGAAGCTGGGGGCTAAAGGCTTTTTTACAGTGATTTTCACTAATCTGGAGGATAAGAAAAGAGTTTTCGAAGATGGTCCATATGTTTTTAACAATGCAAGTCTCTTTATGGGACACTGGGAAGAATGTTATAACCCTAATAAGGAGAAACTCTTAGTAACGCCTGTTTGGTTCCGATATTCTCCCTACCCGACGACTTCTAGGATCTAGAGATTTTATAAGGGATTGGAAACTCCATTGGAAAATTTTTCAAGGTTGCAGATTCCACGTGAAAGGGAAGGTATACCTCTTATGCTCGGATCTGTGTCTACATGAATATAACAGAGCCATTACCTAAATGCATAGAGCTTGAATACGATGAAGAGTTTTGGTAATAGCCCTTGGACTATGAGCATATACCTTTTAGATGTCATAGATGCCACGAGTATGGGCACATGTTTCATGAATGCCCTCTGAACCAGTTCAAACCTCAAGAATTACCCAGCGCAAATGGCTAGACCAAAGAAAAAGAAGACGCATAGGGTTTCTGGGAAGTTCAAAGAAAGAAACGAAATGAAAGGAACCAAAAAAATTCCAACCAGTCTCCAAGCGGTAAAGGTTTACGAAACCATAATTGATATGACATTCTTTAGGAGGAAGAGGAGGGTGTGGAAATCCTTAATGGAAATACGGGTTTGGAACACCACCCAACCCCTTAGAAGGGTGGGAACACCACTAAAAGAAAAGAGGAAGAGCAACCCCAGGAAAGAGAAGTCACCATACAAACAGTGGATCAAGCCAACATGGAGATCGAAAGCCAAAAGGAGGATCTTAGAAGAGAAGAACAAGTAATGAAAATATTATTGAATGAATGACGACATCTAGATTAGTGATTCATCTTGGAGGATCGGAAGCAACTCTACAAAGATACCTTTCAACAATACAAATCCAAGCAAATAATGACAACCACTGACCAATTGGAGCATTTGGGATCCCAAGCAAACCAAGTTCTGGAACAAGGACTGGAACAAGGACCGCAAGGGAAAGGAAGGAAGAAGTGAGAAAGGAAAAACCTGAGTGAATCCACCCAGATGGTAGGAGAAACATTGGTAAACTTTGGAAGGGTGGTGTCATTGTCAGCGAACTTCCACCAACTTAACAAACCCTTGAAATGACAATTACATCTTAGAATGTAAGCGGCCTCAACAACATGTGCAAACAAAGGTATTTGAAGGACAGACTCAGAAGATATAAGTTGAGTATTATGGTGATCCAAGAAACCAAGATTACTGAATTAAAGCTTAAGGAAATACTGAAGAGCTACAAACCCCATTATGAAGTAGTGACTCAAGATGCTAGAGGCAGTGCTAGAGGCCTTTCTATCCTATGGAACCCTGCTGAAATAATATTTGAGGATTGGGTTAGCCTCCCAAGAAATCGATAGCGAAGGATAAGGATATCTCTCTCAAGAATAAGAATTTGAAATTATCTCTCTCTCTGTTACGTGTGGAGTTTTTGAGCTATTGGAGGGGAAAAAATTGCAGTGCTGAAGTTGGGCTGAAATTATGAGTTGCTAGGGGCTGAAATTTTGGGTTTTTGTTGGGACATAGATATTGGACGAGAAGAGACTATTGAAGGTTTTCGAACTATATTGAAAGGTTGACTTGGTGGAGGAGGAAGATAATTGGATCTAGGGTCTTGGATCTAGTCTAGAGGTGGGTCATGGGTTGGCCAATGAGCTGAAGATTTTCATTCCCTCCATTTTGACCCTGGAAATGGGTCCTCCTAGAAGTCCTTAACGCGAACCACCCCTAACTGGGAGGTAAATGCTTGGAGATATTCGAGGGTAAGGTCTTGAGCCAATATAGGGTGTTGTATCCAAGCCTCTTTCCAAATTTGGCCTTGCTTCCATTCCTAAGTTCCCAGAACTCGTGATCTCGAATGAGGCCCTGGTGGTCTTTTGCTCGATTCCAGATCGAGGAGTCATTTGGTCGGCTATGATGGTATTGCAATGGATATTTCCAACCCGTAACCCTGTATTTTCACACCCAAAGCTACTTCCATATCTCTTGTCCTCCGTGTAGCCATCACAACCAATATTTTGCACTAAGGGCATGAGATAACAACTCAGGATTTTTCAGTCCTAGGCCACCATGCATCTTTGGTTTACACAACTTATCCCATGCCACTAGGGGTCATTTGTTGGGTTGTGTTATATTCTTTCCACGACTAGCCCATGTAGTTAACCGAGTGGTTAGAAGGGGGGTGGAGCCCCCCTTCGTTGCGCCGATTGCGTAGCGGGGGGAGTCACATGGGGTTTGAGGGGTGCAGTTAACCCTATATTAGGTTGGGCAGACCTACCTATGGTTTTGTGCATGATTTTTCGCACATGGTTTTGGACGTGATAGTTTTTGGTCCATGGTTTTGGACGTGATGGTTTTCGGTCCATGGTATTGGATGCTTCGGCATGTATAAATATGTATTGTAACATTGAAAGGAACATAATGAAAAATCAAACTGGTAGTCCCGGTTTTGGGATCAAGGGGAAAATATTTGTGTATATGTTTTTTATGTGTTATGCTCTCGCATTGTTTATTTTTTGTGTTCTAGAATCATATGCAAGTAATTTCTATATGGGGTTAGAACCTACATTTGGTATCATAGATGTTTTGGCTTCAAGGGGATGCATTTATTGCTAAGGGGTTTTGCTCGGGCTTGTGGTAGACCTTGTTCAATGGGAAATCTGCGAGATCGATTCTAGTGGTGAAAGAAGATGGCGAGCAGTGGAAAGATAAAGATCGAGAAATTTAATGGTCATAGTTTTGAGTAATGGAAACTCAAGATGGAGGATCTATTGGTGGATAAAGACTAGTGGATCACAGTAGATCTGGGTACTAAACCAACGGGACTGTCTGATGAAGAATGGAAGAAGTTGGATCAGAAGGCAAAGAGCACAATACGATTGTGCATCTCAGATTCATTTTTCTAAATGTATCTGGGGAAGCTATGATGAAGGCTTTGTGGGACAAGTTAGGGACTTTGTACCAATCTAAGTCTCTGGTGAATAAACTGCTCCTGCAGAAAAAGCTGTATAACCTGAGGATGAAAGATGGAGACTCGCTGACAGAGCATCTGAATGCATTTAATACCGTGGTAAGTCCGTGATTATTTGTTGATATCAAAATTTCAGATGAAGATAAGTGAATCAGTTTGTTGTGTTCTCTACCAGATTCGTGGGATAGTCTGATTATTGCAATAGGTAGCAATACAACTGCCTTGCAATTTGATGAAATAGTCTCATCCGTGCTGACGGAGGAGATGAGATGAAAAAATATGGAGAGCCAGTATGGTGATGCCTTATCTGTACGAGGACGGTCCCAGAACAAAAACAAAAATAAGTCATCGAGTGGGAGATCTAAATCTCCAGGAAAACTTGTAAAGGTGGTGTGCTGGAAATGCGGAAAGGAAGGGCACTACAAAAAAAGACTATAAATCTAAAGCTCTTGACAAAGGAAAGGGATCTGATGATGCTCCTTCTAAAGAGGCGAAAAACACCTCCGATGAAGGTGGGGATGTGTACTTGGCTTCTTTAAGTACACATGTAGATCATGAGGCATGGTTGATTGACTCAGGTTCATCCTTTCACTTCACTCCCTGTAGTGACCAATCTAGGGTGCTAGATTAGACTATATTTATTATCAACCAGGGTCGGTAAACTTCGAGGCATGCGTCTACAGTCTATAGACATAAAGGATCCCTAACTAAGTGTTTATTGTGATGGGTCACAGTACTTCTTTACAGAAGATTAAGATATGTTTCCTCTCACCTTAACACTCAGATCATCTAACTTGTCTAACTGTCCTAAGGATACAGCGTATCACTAGACTGAGGTTTTGATCCCCTTACAAGGATGATATGCATAAAAACTCTGTCTAGTTAACACTTGAGCACTCATGAAAGATCAAAGGCATACTACAAATTTAAATACATGTAAACAGAGTCTATGAGGATGCTTTAAAAATATAATGATGGATCAGATCTCTTACAAGATATGGTTCAATTATCTTAATGATAAATCCTTTAAGCTATCACCATAAACACCATTCATAAGGATTGCTAATTAAATCAACAAAATTATAAGCATAACTCTAATTACTATGCATGCTATTCAATATTCAAAAGCTGCTAATGAAATGAAAATGACAGTATACCAGTCCACGTAGGGCTCGTCCGCGTTTCAATGGTACACTGGAATACGCTCAAGCAACTAAGGTATTAACGCATGAACAATGTTATAATAAAACTGTGACTATAATCGAGTTCTGGTATTAAGTTCTGAAGATCTTACAAAAAGCTCTGTTCTCAAAACAATACACAGAGATCACCAACCCCGTAACTGTAACTATAACTGTGTTTTTAAAAACAATTAATACACGGTCTTCATTTGAATTGAATGTACATTCACTATGCAACTGTTTCCACTTTTACTATGGAATGATTTTTTGGTCATTTCCATTCTAAACCGATTTCCAAAAAGAAACAAAACAAAACCTGTTTGGGAAACCTATGGCTGTTGCTGCCTTTGTCACCAAAAGGCTGGGGTTTTGACCAGGGTTGACTGCATAACTAGGGGTGTTTGATTTGCTGTAGGATCGATGTTTCTCCATGCTTGTACATTCCAGTTCTTGTTCCTATCCCTTGCTTTGGCTTGCCTGTCATGCCACATGTCAGATGATAAACCATTTACAGTATGTTATGACTTCCTGTAACATTTTTATTAAAAATTCCTAATTTCTAACATAAAAACTCATAAATTAACTTTAATGCAAACTAACAACTATAATTCTATTAATTAATCAATTTCAAGGAATATAAGGGATCTATGGAGGAAAAAGGTAGATGCGCAAATTCCATATACAGAAATTGGGCATACACGGAAATTGTGCATATACGGAAGACACGCACATATCTTCCGTATATGCGCAGTTTCCGTATATGCGCAATTTCTGTATATTGAATTTGCATGTATACAATGCAGATACACGAACGACGTGCATAATCGAGAGGCATGCACATACAGGAAAGTTAGGGATATACGGAAGACATGCGCATGTCTTTCGTATATGCCCAGTTTCCGTATATGCGCACATCTTCCGTATATGCGCAGTTTCCATATATGCGCACATCTTCTGTATATGCACAGTTTCCGTATATGCACAATTTATGTATATGTAATTTGCGCATATACGATGCAGAAGCATAAACGAAGATGTATACAAATTCCATATACAGAAATTTGGCATATACGGAAACTGTGCATATACGGAAGATGTGCGCATATACGGAAACTGGGCATATACGGAAGACATTCTGCATCGTATATGCGTAAATTCCATATACATAAATTGTGCATATACGGAAACTGTGCATATATGGAAGATGTGCGCATATACGGAAACAGTGCACATCTTCCGTATATGCCCAGTTTCCGTATATGCGCAATTTCTGTATATGGAATTTGTACACATCTTCGTTTATGCTTCTACATCGTATATGCGCAAATTCCATATACATAAATTGCGCATATACGGAAACTGTGCATATACGGAAGATGTGCGCATATACAGAAACTGGGCATATACGGAAGACATGCGCATGTCTTCCGTATATGCCCAGTTTCCATATATGCGCAATTTCTGTATATTGAATTTGCGCGTATACGATGCAGATACATGAACTTTCCTGCATGTGCATATCTTCCGTATATGCACGTCGTTCACGTATCTTCGTTTATGTTACAGAAACTGTGCGCATATACGGAAACTGGGCATATACGGAAGACATGCGCATATACGAAAACTGGGCATACACGGAAGATATGCACATGTCTTCCGTATATCCCTAACTTTCCTGTGTGTGCATATCTTCCATATATGCATGTCGTTCATGTATCTGCATCGCAGATGTGCAAATTCCATATACAGAAATTGCGCATATACGGAAACTGTGCATATACAGAAGACATGCGCATATCTTCTGTATATGCCCAGTTTCTGTATATGCGCACATCTTCCGTATATGCACAGTTTCCCTATATACGCAGTTTCTATAACATAAACGAAGATGTGTACAAATTCCATATACAGAAATTGCGCATATACGGAAACTGTGCATATATGGAAGATGTGCGCATATACGAAAACTGGGCATATACGGAAGACATGCGCATGTCTTCCGTATATCCCTAACTTTCCTGTATGTGCATACCTTCCGTATATGCACGTCGTTCGTGTATCTGCATCGCAGATGCGCAAATTCCATATACAGAAATTGGGCATATACGGAAATTTGGCATATACGGAAGATATGCGCGTGTCTTCCGTATATGCACAGTTTCCGTATATGCACAATTTCTGTATATTGAATTTGCACGTATACGATGCAGATACACGAACGACGTGCACATACGGAAGGTATGCACATACAGGAAAGTTAGGGATATACGGAAGACATGGGCATGTCTTCCGTATATGCCCAGTTTCCGTATATGCGCACATCTTCCTTATATGCCCAATTTCCGTATATGCGCACATCTTCTGTATATGCACAGTTTCCATATATGCGCAATTTATGTATATGGAATTTGCGCATATACGATGTAGAAGCATAAACCCTAGATCTAATTATCTTCCTCCTGCACCAAGTCAACCTTTCAATATAGTTCGGAAACCTTCAATAGTCTCTTCTCGTCCAATATCTATGACCCAACAAAAACCCAAAATTTCAGCCCCTAGCAACTCAGAATTTCAGCCCAACTTCAACACTGCAATTTTTTCCCCTTCAATAGCTCAAAAACTCCACACGTAACAGAGAGAGAGAGATAATTTCAAATTCTTATTCTTGAGAGAGATATCCTTCTCCTTCGCTATCGATTTCTTGGGAGGCTAACCCAATCCTCAAATATTATTTCAGCAGGGTTCCATAGGATAGAAAGGCCTCTAGCACTGCCTCTAGCATCTTGAGTCACTACTTCATAATGGGGTTTGTAGCTCTTCAGTATTTCCTTAAGATTTAATTCAGTAATCTTGGTTTCTTGGATCACCATAATACTCAACTTATATCTTCTGAGTCTGTCCTTCAAATACCTTTGTTTGCCCATGTTGTTGAGGCCGCTTACATTCTAAGATGTAATTGTCATTTCAAGGGTTTGTTAAGTTGGTGGAAGATCGCTGACAATGACACCACCCTTCCAAAGTTTACCAATGTTTCTCCTTCCATCTAGATGGATTCACTCAGGTTTTTCCTTTCTCACTTCTTCCTTCCTTTCCCTTGCGGTCCTTGTTCCAGTCCTTGTTCCAGAACTTGGCTTGCTTGGGATCCCAAATGCTCCAATTGGTCAGTGGTTGTCATTATTTGCTTGGATTTGTATTGTTGAAAGGTATCTTTGTAGAGTTGCTTCCAATCCTCCAAGATGAATCACTAATCTAGATGTCGTCATTCATTCAATAATCTTTTCATTACTTGTTCTTCTCTTCTAAGATCCTCCTTTTGGCTTTCGATCTCCATGTTGGCTTGATCCACTGTTTGTATGGTGACTTCTCTTTCCTGGGGTTGCTCTTCCTCTTTTCTTTTAGTGGTGTTCCCACCCTTCTAAGGGGTTGGGTGGTGTTCCAAACCTGTATTTCCATTAAGGATTTCCACACCCTCCTCTTCCTCCTAAAGAATGTCATATCAATTATGGTTTCGTAAACCTTTACCGCTTGGAGACTGGTTGGAATTTTTTTGGTTCCTTTCATTTCGTTTCTTTCTTTGAACTTCCTAGAAACCCTATGTGTCTTCTTTTTCTTTGGTCTAGCCATTTGCGCTGGGTGATTCTTGAGGTTTGAACTGGTTCAGAGGGCATTCATGAAACATGTGCCCATACTCGTGGAATCTATGACATCTAAAAGGTATATGCTCATAGTCCAAGGGCTATTACCAAAACTCTTCATCGTATTCAAGCTCTATGCATTTAGGTAATGGCTCTGTTATATTCATGTAGACACAGATCCGAGCATAAGAGGTATACCTTCCCTTTCACGTGGAATCTGCAACCTTGAAAAAGTTTCCAATGGAGTTTCCAATCCCTTATAAAATCTCTAGATCCTAGAAGTCGTCGGGTAGGGAGAATATCGGAACCAAACAGGCGTTACTAAGAGTTTCTCCTTATTAGGGTTATAACATTCTTCCCAGTGTCCCATAAAGAGACTTGCATTGTTAAAAACATATGGACCATCTTCGAAAACTCTTTTCTTATCCTCCAGATTAGTGAAAATCACTGTAAAAAAGCCTTTAGCCCCCAGCTTCGGCTCAATATGGCCTTTTGGCTGCCATTTTTTTCTGGATCCATTTGACCAAGTCCCTTTCTGTTGGCCAAACCCCAATAAATTTACATATTAGGCATGGTATTTCATATACTTCCTGTAAGTCTCCAATTTGTTGTTGGGTATGAAAAATCTCATTTTTTTGGCAGTTTGTGGAAGATACTGCCCTCGCAAGTGCGATTTCCATTAGTAGAACAATCTAAACCAGTGACTATCATTGACACTCACAACCTCATTTCAAATGATCCCAAGCTTGCACCACGATACCTTGATGTACAAGAACAAGCAGTCACTCATTTTGAATACATGCTAAGATTACTAGGAGATGACAGCCAACAAGCCTGCCAAAGGAGATGGAACACCTTACCTTATAGCCTAAAGATCAAAGAATCTATTCTCCTGATAGAATGAGGGATGCACTAGAGAGAGTCCCAATGTATAAACACACATTATAGAGACTCAAGGTCAACTGGATTGGATTAAAAATTGGCCTACATTGCTTTTAGGTATGTTATATGGGAGAAAGGAAGAAGAAGAAAGAAAGAAGTGGGAAGTAATAGAGAGGAATGCGGGGTTTTATCCACAAGAGGAGAAGACTACAACAAAAGCTTGGAATGTTAGGGAGGCCACCAAAGCAATGAAAGACATGGACATAGATTGAGTTGCTCAGAGGATGAGCAACATTTTTAGTAGGGGTGTGATGATGAGGCTCATCAATGAGTAAATTATATGGAACTTAATGCACCTCCAGCTTACTAAAATCAACTTCTCTCATCATTCTTTACATGTTTTAATTATGTTTTGCTTAATGAGGAGAGTAAAGATGAGATGTCATGTCTAGTGGTCTAATGTGCATTGATTGTAGGTTTTGGAGTAAATTTTGGTTAATTAAAGTGCAGGAACTTGAATGGGGATAAGCAAGAGGGATTCTAGGAGACATGATCTTCCTCCTTAACTCCTCACTCACCAGAAGATTCCTCAATCAAATCTCATCAACTTGAAGTTGTAAGCAACCGAGTCATGAAGTTCATTGCTAGCCAAGCCAGTGATAGTTGAAGGCCAGTTGATCTTGAGATTGGAGCCAAGGCTCCCTAAATTTAAGGAATTTGTTGGTAAATTCAACTGTATAAATCGAGAGACCTAAGACGTCATTAAGATTTGGATTTTTTGTTCAAGATAGCTAAGAAGTTTTCGAGTTGAAGCATTGTAACCAAGAACTCTTATGTATTTATGATTTCTTTAATGAAAATGAGAAACATTCCCTTGATCTAGCACTGAGTTTACACAGAGAGCTGAAGCTCTTGGGTTAGGGCTCAACCTTAGTAGCAAAGGTTACTTTGTTGTATATGTATGCTTAGGTTAGGTTCATAGTTAGAGTTACACTGATTTTGGTGTTGTTAATTTGCAAGCATCGGTAGATTTAATTAGTTTGCTTCCATTTGTGGATAGTTCTAACAGTAGCATTGTAGTGATAAGAATATATTCCAAAAAGGCTGACAACAAGTGGTTTTCACCTCATTTCTCCCTTTTAGGGATCATGGTTTGAGTAACACTTCACATACAGCCCAAAAAGACAGAATTCTTGCTTTTTGTGTAATTTAGGGTTTTCTTGCTAATTTGGTCATTATCTTGCAGTTTCATAGATAAGTTGCAATTGGTATTTTATGATCTCTTAAGTTTTTCACTGCTTTCAGCTCTCTTTCATATTGGTTCCAAGCATTTCCGTGCATGAGCTTAGTAAGTAAATGGTGATAACTCTGTTTTCTTTTACTTGAATACACTTTCTTGTTTTTGATGAGTTTATATATGAATTCCAAGAATGATGTTTGTTGTTGCAGGAGTTTCTAAATTGCAGGGAGACCTCATATCAGCAACCTTAGCCAAGCCATATCCACCCATGATTGCCAAAAGTCACTAAGGTCTCAATTCAAATTCGTATCTTATGAGGAAAACTTGCCATCTCCATTGAGAAAATCCAACCATCTTAAAGCTTTGGCTTGAGTTCTAAGTAAGTGCCTACCACTCCCATGCCTTATTTCCACCTTATTCACGTTTTCCAAGCTCCACCCCACCTTCTAGACCACTCCATAAGATTTCAGCCTGTTCCTATAGTAAAACAAGGAATCCTATAGGTGAACTAGTACTTCTCATAGACATCCTGTAGGAAGACATGTAGTAGCCTGTTTAGAGCCCGAATTGAGAAAAATCATCACTAAAAGCCTAGATTAGGTCCCTACTTGCCCTCCAAGTCATTTAAACCATTATACTCTTTTTCCTTCACACCTGTTTCCCCTGCCAAAGAACCAAGAAAGATTAGCACTTACATTTTTCAAGCAAAAATATAAAAAAAAAAAGTTCTTTTATATTTATTCTTGCACACAACAGGTAGCACTCTTTAGATCAAATTTCATGCTTAGACTAGTTAAAACCTCACATGTGTTAAAATATGGTTCTTTTGCAAGCAAAGTATGTTAGCAAGTAGATAGAGGATTTCATGTTGTTTTGCAAGCATTTCTTTCAGTCTTTCTTTCATGCAATAGACAACATTTCTTTTCTTCCAATTAGGGTAAGTTTCCCTTCTCCAAATTGGTAATCAGACTTCTTCTAGTCAATAGAAGGTTGGTTTGAGAAACCCTAGTGGTCTATCACCCTAACTCAATAGTGACAAATAGTAGACCAGTTACATCTATTTGTGTATACAGCACTGCCACCTCCAAGTTTGTACGAACCCCGGGTTGATGAAGTAAAGTTGGTAGCCCCAGGAGTTGTAGCGTCCTTGCTGCAATAATGGTGCTCATCAGGGCCCCAAGAACTGGAGGGCCTTTGTTGGTGCTGCCATGATTGCCTGTCGTCGTTGCTCCTTGACTACTTGTTTCCCCAACCGCTACGTTTCGGTAGGTGGGGATCTCTCGCCCCCCCCCCCCCGTAGGTGTACTCATGCCTCTATCAGAAGGACAAAGTGAGGTAGGTACAGGTGAAGGAATCGTCGCTGCTGAGGGATTGTTGTAGAGGCGCCAGGGCTTTCATACCAAAATCCTAGCCGATCACATAAACTTCTCGATATTTTTCCAAGTGTTAATTTTGATCCTTACCAATTCACTATGATTAAAAAAAAAATCATACAACTAATTATACCACTCTATAAATGAGTATAATCTCATAATATTTTTTTAAAATGGTTTGAATTTAACATTTTTAAACATGTAAATCATATGAAAACATTTTTGAGTTAATTATAAAAAAACAAATTGTCATTTTATGATCTAAATTTCACAATATAAGTGTTTGATTTAATTGTGAGTGAAGTGGATAACTATTTTCCAGATTAAACTTAATGGATAATTACACTTCGAAAAAATAGAATCAAATTCTTATTACTAAGAATTTACATAGAGCTACTAACAATAATTATTTAAACTATTTTTCTAAACTATATTGAAAAATGACAATTAAATCATTACAACTAACGTATATATAAAATGAGTTAATTATTAAAAAAAAATATTATTAATTTTAAAACAAAAATCATTATTAATCACAAATATTGCTTTGGAAATTTTTTATATGGTATAAAATTAAGATAATTATATAAAATAAATGTTCAACAAAGATGTTGATAGATATTATAATAAAATCAAATTCTTAGTAACTCAATTAACAATAATTAATTAAATTAATTTTCTAAATTATATTGAAAAATAATTGCTTAAAAAGTTTAATCATTAAAATTAATTATACTATGCATATATAAAATGTCAATTATTAAAAATTATAAAAAATATTATTAATCCTAACAGAAAAAAACATTATTAATTACAAATTTTATTTTGAAAATTTTATATGTGATATAAAGTTAAGATAATTATATAAAATAAATGGTCAATAAAAGTTGATAAACATTTAAACATGATCTTATGATACATTTCAATTTTTTTTAATGAGAACCTCACCTAATAGTGTCTAGAGAATTGAACTTATGATGCACAGAACTAAGCTAAGCCTCAAAGCTCATGATACATATCACATTACCAACATTTAAAAAAACATTAAAATTAACTAAATTAAAACTTTATTATTATTATTATTAATTATATAAAAAAAATTAATATGTATGTTAAACATATTTATTTTAAAAAACACATACCAAAATTATTAGCCATGGAGATTCATCTCTATTTTACCATGAAAATTCTTAATTTGCAAATAACTTTTCTTATAATACTGTGTGCCAATACCAATGCCATGGCTTATTAATACCAAATATCCACCAATCATAATTCATATTCTTATGACATTATTTTTAATAAATTAATTAATTAAAAGAACAAAAATACCATAAGTACTTTTAAGATAAACCTTAACTTTTAAACCATAATTACTATTAAAACCATTTTAAAATATTTAATAAAAAAAAAATCTTTAATAATTAAACTAAAATTCTAAACATTTTACTCAAAATAAAAATACTTAAAATTATACCTATAAAATGTGTATGCCTTTAAAATATCTAGTTAAAAAATATTAAATATTATGCCTTTAAAATAACTAGTTAAAAAATATCAAATATTAGGGAAAACATTGAAAATCTTGTATAGCTAAAAATTAAAACAAATTCCAACTGCAAAATATATACAAGGAAAACCTCAAAAGCTAAGGCATCATGGCGATATCGAATTTAATGCATCATTTCTATTCCATAAGACTCTAGTAACCCTTTCCACACTGAACCATCACTGCAGGTGGTTCATAACAACGACGAGTCTTAACATGCTGAAATTTTTGTGTACATTTCAATTCGCCGCTAAAAAAAATTGAGAGACCAATGATTCAGAAGAATCGTCGTCTTGGACAGAACCAAGAATAAAAATCAACCGAACATTAGAAAAGGAGAAAGGCCTCTCCTCAGCTTCTTGGGATTTACAGTTAAAGGAGTCGATGTATATATGTATGTTTACGACCGACCCAGCACAGACCAAGAGTGCCAATTTTCGGTGTATTAATGAAGTGGCAATATTTTCCAGCGCATTTGTTATCCCCTTGTCGTTTCCCCCAAGGAACCACGCCTTTATACTGAGAAGACGACAGCTTCCCAGTGTTCTACATTGCTTACCTTCTCGGATCCTCAAATACGCTGAGTCTTCGCCAGATTCCATCACCACGCTCATTTCGCTCCCCATTATCTCCAGCTCTAGAAGGTTTTTTTCCAGTGATCTGTATGAACCCCAATCCTTCAACATAACTTCACCCTTCTTTCACTGCCATCTGCTCTCTTAGATCCCCATGGCCAAAGAGTTTAATTCTTCGGTCATAGCGCTCTCAACGTCATCATATTGCCTGTTTTCTGTGGAGCACAGAGCCTTCATTGCTTCGTTCATTGTCTGCTCTTGAGTTTTATCTCTGGAAGACCGAATTTGAAGGGCGAGGTCATGATATTCTATCGTCTGCAACTTCATTGACAAAACAAAACTGAACAAAGAATCAATATGCAAAAGAGCGGGCCGACCTTTTTGAAAATATTTGAAATGACCGCGGGAGATACAGATGTGCAATTTTTCCGGTTGACGAAGCTCTGAAGAAATTCGAATGTGGTTGCTGAAATATAGATGAGCGCTGAATTTTGGGCGCTTAAATTCAAATTTGAATTTGAATTCAAATGCGCTTATTATTTGAATAACATTAATGCCGTGATTACTATCAGTGCATCGGAACGCACTACCTGGGTTGATTACGCTGAACCGTTGGGCAACTCGGGCACGAACACCGGCGCTGGAGGCGGGCAGGAACACGCATAGCCGGAACTGGCCAGAGCTAACCAGCCATACATTGGGTATTAAATGCCCCTATGTAGGCTGGCGCATCTATGTATGTGAGCGGGTCATGGGCTCATGGTCGGCTTCCTTGCCGAACTTTCCGATGACCGCCAAAACACCTCATCTTGCATCCATGCCAACCCATGCGTAAACCTCCTCGGTTTTCGGTTTTCGTTTTCAGAAAAGCACCTTTTCCGACCGATGTGTTGGTCGACTACTCCGTCTCTCTAACGGCGTTGGTCTCCGTCCCATTCCATTTACATATAGTAATAGAAAGCACGTTTTCGTGATCCGTGTGACAGCGGATGAGGATCACAACGTCAACCGTCGATTAGAAGTAGAATTTGGACGGTAGAGATCTGTGGCGCTGTGGGATTGCAAATAAAAAAGAACTCGGTTCTAGGACAATGACAGAATCCTTGTTGTGTGTTTGAATTTGCAGAGTAGAGGAAGAGAGACGGCGAGAACAAAGCGGACGGAGAGCTCAGGTTTGGGAGGACGTTAAATTTTCTGAATATTATTGTGATTTGCTCACTGCGATTTTCTGATTTTCGCCTGGGTTCTTCATCCCGTTTGGCTGGTTAGCTCTTGCCTTCAATGAACCGAGGCAACTACCGAGAGAAATTAGTGTGAAAGAATTTACGATGTGTGCATCAATGTTATTGACAGAACGGCCATGAAGTGCATCCATAAAGCAATCAAATAATACCAGAAAAATCTCCCGCAATATAGCTCCTTTTTCTACCAAAATATAATATACGTTTACATGGAGAATATTGAAGGTGGGAAGACATACAACGAATATGTGAGTGTGTAGCTTCGCCGAGACCATAGCAGTGAACAAGGTTAGGCATATGACCATCTCCACAAATCTGGCTGTAAATGGCTGCGCGGACAGATGCTGATTGAACGCCTCCATTGCCTATAGATTGATTCACCAGAACGATCCGAACTTGAAACTGCACAGAATTGAATTGACAGTCGAAGAGGAAGGGACGAGATAGGCATGGATCACAAAATTGCCGAGATCAAGTATTTATAATTATCAATTGAACTCACTTCAGTTCAGTTTGGTGATTGGTCTATGTTCGAATTGTTAAAGTCATTATAAAATCACGGCAAAAGCTGGTGAAGCTGAAAGTCGTTACAAAAAGGCTAAAATCGGTGAGCTGAACTCCAGATTAAAGATGAAAGCACACTCAAACCGTTGTACAACATCCGAAAGGTCTGTTCACTCGATGACGGCACCACCCCAGGGAATCGGGAATCAATCATCTGACCTGCCATCCATATATTATCTTTGGTGGAGACATGAAGACTATGTTCATAGTCTCTCTAATCATTTCTCCCCATTATTAATTATGTGGAACATCATGTACTGCAAGAAGCAACAATGAAAGCTCCACTAAGATTGTTATCAAATTTTGTGTGCACGGAGAGGGTTTAAATATCTGATTAATTATATTGTTTTAGTACGTTGAAATATCTTTGTAAAGAAGTGTTGATTTTAAGTCCGATCATAATAATTATTCTTGTAAGTTAATTGTAAACAAATAGTGCATTCAAAATAATTATGAAACGACCCATGATCATTATGGATGGTAAGGAAATAATAATAAAGAATTTAATGGATGGTAAGGAAATAATAATAAAGAATTTAATATGATGTATGGTTTTTATTTAATTAAAATGAGAAGTTAATATAAGGTATATTTTTTACTTTAAAAATACTTAAAAAAATTGTATTTAATATAGAAGTATTTAATAAATTGTATATAACTAATATAGATTTATCTTAACCCTCGAGGGATCAAATCTCTCTAGGTGCAAACTTTTCCTCAAGTTTTCCACTCAAAAAAGAAGTTTGCACCTCAAGAGATTTGATCCCTCTCGGCGCTTGATAGATCTCGGGTTAAGATGGATCTATGTTTGTTTTAGTCATTATCTCCCTCTCTATCTCCTTCTCTCTCTCCCCTTCTCTCCCCCTTCATCTATGTGTCTCGCTCTCTCTCCCCCTCTCTCTCTTCCCTCCTCTCCTCTCTCACTCACTCTCTCTCCATCTCTTCCTTGTCACTCCCTCTCTCTCTCCAACTCTATCTCTCTGTGTCTCTGTTCTTCCCTCTCTCACTCTCCCCCTCCAAATCCATCTCTCTCCCTCCCTCTCTCCTTTTCTCTCACGAGTCCTCTCTCTCTTCCTTCCTCTCTCTCTCATCTCCCACCTCCCCCTGTTTCTCCCCCCATCACTCTCTCTCCCCCCCCCCTCCAACTCTATTACTATCTCCCTCACTCTCTCCCTCTCTCCACCCTCCCTATCTCTCTTCCCTTCTCTCCCTCCCTCTCTCTCCTCTCTCCCTCGCTTTCTCTCCATCTTTCCCTTTTCACTCCCTTTCTCCTTCCATATCTATATATATCTCACTCTCTCTCCCTTCCTCGTCCTCTCCCTCTTTCTCTCTCTTCCCCTTCTCTCCCTTGTCACCTTCTCTCTCTCCAACTTTCTCTCTTGATGTCTTTCTTCTTCCCTCCCCCTCCAACTCCGTCTCTCTCACCCTCCTTCTCTCCTCTCTCCCAAGTCCTGTCTCATTTCCTTCCTCTCTCTCCCTTTCTCTCCCACCTCCTTCTGTCTCCACCTTTTCATTATTGGGATGAGGAAAATTTCACGAATATTTGTAATGCTTTGGGTCAATATATTGATTGGGTCGAGATATAAGAAGGAATGTGATATTTTGTTTGGATTTGTGTTGAAGTGAATCTATATAAGGGGATACCAATAGCAATCAAATTGTAGCTAGACAATTGGATTCATTATCAAGGGGTACATTAAGACCAACTACAATTAAAATATAATATTTTCCATGAATATGGGCATTTTTCCGTTAGATTTCCAAGGAAGGAAGAGACCTAGAAAAACAATCAAGAGGGTGATTAATGGCAGCAGCTAAAACAAAGAAAGGGAGCTTGGAAGGAGAGTGTGGCTACAAAACCTTAGGAAGGAAATGGATCAAGATCTAAATCCCCTTATTCTCCAAAGAAATTAACCACTATAGATGAAGGATCTTCCACAAGTAATCTCAAGGGCCCTAGAGGGAATAAATTTGAAGCCTTGAACCTGGTATATGAAAATGGGAAATTCCGGATTTGACCCATTAAGAGATTCCTCTAGCGGCCACCACTAGGTAACCTGAACAAAAAATATTTTATCCCTTTCCAACATGAGAACGATGGAAAATCATATAAAATTATTTGGAAATGACTCTGATGTGGATATCAAGTCACCGATCGATCATGTCATACAACCTTAGCTAATCAATTTTTCATTCTATAGACATCAAGTGGTGAGTATCAGTTCCAAGACTTTGATATGTGGAATAATTTTACATCATTTTCATCATTTCTTATTGATCAAGGATGTGTTACAATGAATTAATAGGTGGTTGGGGATCTTTTAGATCTCTCAGTTCAACAATTCTTATTTACATTATTGCAATGGATAACCCACATTCCTCTCTCACATTCCATGTAGTTTGTAAATTAGGTTTCTCGATACTCAAGATCCTCTTATGGGTGGGATATGAAGGAAAAGAAAACACAGTCATGTTGTTTCCCTCACCCCCTATGTAATTTTTCTTCACTCCAAGTTTCTCAATACATTCCATCTTGTCTAGATGAGATCAGGGAGAAAAAATTTCTTTGAACGTAGTCTTTTCAGTTAACCTTATACCTCCTAGGAAAGTCGCCCATAGGAGTGTAGGTTTTAACCCTATACAATTAATTGTTGTAAACAGATTCTTAATTAAAGAAGAAAATATACAATGGAAAACACACAATTTACACAAAGATTTTATATTGAAAATCAAAACCTGGGAAAACTATTAATATTTTTATCATTATATAAGTTTTGTAGAGTATTACAATATAATATACATATTGTGGCATATGAACCACAAATTGAACCATAGATCCATAACCAAAACTAAAAAAACCATGAGAAAAACCATCATGCACCACATAACCACTTTTAGCAAAATCTATGTCCAAAACATTGCCAAAATGGATGCAAAAAAACCACCCAAAAAATTTCTTAGGGTGCTGCCCTAAATCCTATGTAGGGGCTTCCCAACCCCCTCGGACCCCATTTTGTTCCTTGTGCATATAATTCATGCAAATAATGTAACGCATACACAAAATTCTCACATATGTTGTTTTATTTGCATATAGGGGAGCATAGGACTACATAGTGAAAAATTTAGAGCGGTGACATCTATTGTTTGTACATAGTAAAGAATTTTTAGCACTCACAAATTTTGTTAATCCATCTACAACATTCTTCAAAATGTCCACCATTTCCAACAACACCTTCTTTTCTTCAATCATATCCCTCACAAAGTGATAATGAACATCAATATGATTTTTCTTTGAATGATAAGTAGGGTTCTTCACTAAGAAAACTACACTTTGGCTATCACAATCTATCATTATAGCTTGTTGTACCAACCCCATACCTTAACACAATATCTATAACCAAACTACTTCCTCACTTGTATGAGTGGTTGCCATGTATTTATCTTTTGTGGTTGAAAGAGCCATTACAATTTGTTTCTTTCTCATCCAATTGATATCTCCTCCAAATAGGTTGAAAACATATCCACTTGTAGATCTTCTACAATCTAGATCTCTAACCTAGTCAGCATCAACAAAGCCATGTATGCCCAACACTCTTTCTAGTCCTAGTCTTCCTTAGTAGAAAAATCCTTAATCAATAGTGCCACATAGATACTTGAAAACCTTCTTTACTATTGTCCATTGATCTTTCCATGGTTTTGACATATACCTATTAAGTACTCCCACTACATGTGTAATGTTTAGTCTTCTAGAACCATCATGTACATCAAACTTCCAATCGCACTGGCATATTATCCAGGGTTCCTCTTCCTCTTCTTGTGTCTTGGGACACTAGTCTACAAATAAATTTACACCTACATGAACAGTTACCTTCATTGATTTACTTTCCTACATATTAAACCTCTACAATATTTTATTGATACACTTCCTTTGATTTAACCAGAGTTTCCTCATTACCTGAACTCTTTTAATTTGCATTCCCAAAATGAAATTTACAACACCAAGATCCTTCAAGTTAAATTTAAAAGACAACTGGTTTTCACTTCCTATATGATTTTCCTTTCATTTCCAATCAATATCATATCATCCACATACAATATCAAATAAATAATACAATCACCAACTAATTTAAAATACACTCAGTGATCCAATTTGCTTCTTATGAAGCCAATTCCTTGTATTTATGTATCAAATTTTTTATACCAAATCCTGTGCGATTTCTTCAACCCACACAAGGAAATTTTCAACCTTCATACCAACACTTTGTTACCCTTTACTGCAAATCCTTTTGGTTATTTCATATAGATCTCTTGTTCCAAATCCCCATGTAGGAATGATGTCTTCACATCTATTTTTTCTACCTTACTAAAACAAAAGCAACAACAACAAATAAAATAAATATAATATAAGCTAACTTTGCAATTAGATAAAATATATCACCAAAATCAATTCCCTACACCTGAGAATATCCTTTTGCTACCAATCGAGCTTTTTATTTCTCCACAATGCCTTCTACATTCAAGTTCTTCTTAAATGCCTATTTGTTGCCAATGCGTTTTCTTCCAACTAACAAATCCACTAGATCCCAAGCCTCATTTTGGTCTAAGGCTAATATTTCTTCAACCATGGCAGTTTTCTAGATTTTTCCATCATTTGAATCCACTGCCTCCCTAATAATTCTAGGCTCATCATCAGTAAATTACTAACAAAGAAAAATTAAAGAAAAAATCAAGCTGAGTATTCCTTTCTGGATGACTTCTTTCTTGAACTAATCTCCACACAACCAGAGTATGTGGTTCTTCTTCTTCTAATTCATGTTCCTCTATAGAGTCTAAATCATCATCCTATAGTTCAAAATCGATCTTCTTTTGTTCTTCCTCCCTTGGTAAGACTTATTTTTTGATAACATATTATACTTCTCTAAATACCACATCTCAATTGTACAAAACCTTCTTTGTTTCTAGGTTCCAAAGATTGTAACCTTTTAAACCATCTTTATAACCAATAAAGATGCACTTTTCAGATTTTCTATAAAACTTAGTTATATTTTCCTTTGGAATATGTACATATTCCTTTGGAATATGTACATATGCATCACAACCTAATATCTTCAAATGTGTGTGATATGGTTTCTTTCTAGTCCATACTTCATGTGGATTCTTATCATACAACATTGATGAGGGTGATCCATTCACTAAGTAACATGCAGTATCCAGTACCTCTACCCAGAATTCCTTTCCTAACTGAGAACCACTGAGCAAGCTCCTGTATTTTTGCATAAATGCCTTATTCATATTTTCCACAACTCATTCTATTGAGGTTTGTATGGGTTAGTATTATTCCTTTCTATACCACGCTTTTCAAATAACTCTTCACATTCTTTCCCACAGTAATCAACACCTATATTTTCTTCTCTATCTAATTCTACGCTAGATTTCTAAATTCTTTAAATGTGTCAAAGACTTCATATTCTTTCTTGAGGAAATATATCCACATATTCATTAATAATTCATCTATAAATGAGACACAATACACATATTTACCCAATGATGGAACTGGCTCATGTCCAAACACATCCTTATGCACTAGTTGTAGTATTCCTTATGCACTCTTAGCACCAGAGAAGAATCTCACCCAATTCTGCTTCGTAAATAAATAATGTTCACTGAAATCAAAATACAGAGAGAAATTAGACATATTTTCTACCATACTATTTCCATGCAATACTCAAAGTCCCTTCTCTCCTATGTGTCTCATTCTTTGATACCACAACATAGTCTTGTCTCCTAAAGTTGCAAGAGTTTTTCCTTCTTCTAGTCCACTCTTAGGAATAATGGAACTATTGCACCCAGCACTAGAGTGCTTCCAAACAACTTATACATAATTTCAATCTAAAATCCCCTCAGCAATACCATTTCTCCTTGAACCATCCCGCAGGTATACTTTTCAAACATTATTTTTATACTTGCATCACTCATCTTGCTTACAAAAATTAAATTTCTAGCTAATCCTGAGATACACAAAACACCAAGAACTGTCCTAATAATTTCATCCTTCATCTTCAACTTGAATTTTCCTTGTCTATGATTTTGGCTCCTTATTTGTCTCCTAATAAAACATCACCACCATCAAATCTTTCATACTCACAAAACCACTCCTTGTGAGGAGTGATATGAAAAGGTGTTCCTAAGTCAATATGTCATGCCTCATCAGCGACCTATGTACTTGAAGAATCCAAGTACGCATTCCCTCCTTCATCTAAGGAGTTATTTGCTTCTATAAAAGGAGAATCTTCAGATCCCTTCCCTTTCTCTACAATTTTGGATCTACAGTATTTCTTGTAATGCCCTTATTTTCCATATCTCCAACATACCTTTATGAACTTTCCTAGAGATTTCGATCTTCCTCTAGATTTAGATCTTCCACTTGAGGACTTTTTCTATTTTTGATTTGGGAGCATCCTCTTACATACAAGGAATCTTCATTTTTGATCTCCATGTTTTTCTATCTCAACCCCTCCAATAATGAGGATGAGATTATTTTATCGAATTTTGAAGTAGTTGCATTACTACCTATGCAACAACCAGACTATCCCACAAGTTTGGTAGAGAACATAACTAAATAATTTACTTATCCTCATCTAAAATTTTAATATCAATATATGACAATTGAATCACCATATTATTGAATTTTTTCATATGTTTTTTCATCAAGACTCCATCCTTCATCCTCAGGTTATATAGTTTTTTTTTTTGTGGGATTATTCACTGGGGACTGAGACTAATACAAATCCCATAACTTGTTCCACAAGTCTTTGTTGTTGCTTCCACTGACACATTTAGTAATATTGAATCTAAGAGACACAATTTATTATGTCCTTTACCTTCCAATCCAGATTCCTCCAATCTTATGTTCACATCCCCATTAATGCAATACCTAGATCCATAGTGATCCACTTAGGTAAAATATTTTCCCAATAAATTTCTCAATCTATATTTTTGAATTTCTCACCATTTATTTTCACCAAAAGAATCACTTGCATAGATCTCCCACTATAATTGGGTCTACCATGGTTCGAGCCAAACACCTTAGCCACAAAGTCACCCCCTTGTATCCAAAAATTCTCTCATAACAAATGTAGGTTTTAACCCTGTACAATTAGTCATTACAAATAGATTCTCAATAAAAATAGAAAACATCCACTGGAAAACATACAAATTTACATAGAGAAGTTGCATATAAACCTCTATTTTTAGGAAATATAAAATATTTACTTCGCAAAAAATTATTAAAAATGTTTATATTATTTTAAAATTTTGAATTTTGAATTTTTTTATAAATAAGTTTTTTTCCTATTAAATTGATACCATATTACATAATATCAAATTCCTTTTGTTGTGGTCTACAAAAGGAATCTCTTAATGGGTCAAATCCAGAATTTCCCATTTTCATATACCAGGTTCAAGGCTTCAAATTTATTCCCTCTAGGGCCCTTGAGATTACTTGTGGAAGATCCTTCATCTATAGTGGTTAATTTCTTTGGAGAATAAGGGGATTTAGATCTTGATCCATTTCCTTCCTAAGGTTTTGTAGCCACACTCTCCTTCCAAGCTCCCTTTCTTTGTTTTAGCTGCTGCCATTAATCACCCTCTTGATTGTTTTTCTAGGTCTCTTCCTTCCTTGGAAATCTAACAGAAAAATGCCCATATTCATGGAAAATATTATATTTTAATTGTAGTTGGTCTTAATATACCCCTTGATAATGAATCCAATTGTCTAGCTACAATTTGATTGCTATTGGTATCCCCTTATATAGATTCACTTCAACACAAATCCAAACAAAATATCACATTCCTTCTTATATCTCGACCCAATCAATATATTGACCCAAAGCATTACAAATATTCGTGAAATTTTCCTCATCCCAATAATGAAAAGGTGGAGACAGAAGGAGGTGGGAGAGAAAGGGAGAGAGAGGAAGGAAATGAGACAGGACTTGGGAGAGAGGAGAGAAGGAGGGTGAGAGAGACGGAGTTGGAGGGGGAGGGAAGAAGAAAGACATCAAGAGAGAAAGTTGGAGAGAGAGAAGGTGACAAGGGAGAGAAGGGGAAGAGAGAGAAAGAGGGAGAGGACGAGGAAGGGAGAGAGAGTGAGATATATATAGATATGGAAGGAGAAAGGGAGTGAAAAGGGAAAGATGGAGAGAAAGCGAGGGAGAGAGGAGAGAGAGGGAGGGAGAGAAGGGAAGAGAGATAGCGAGGGTGGAGAGAGGGAGAGAGTGAGGGAGATAGTAATAGAGTTGGAGGGGGGGGGGGGAGAGAGAGTGATGGGGGAGAAACAGGGGGAGGTGGGAGATGAGAGAGAGAGGAAGGAAGAGAGAGAGGACTCGTGAGAGAAAAGGAGAGAGGGAGGGAGAGAGATGGATTTGGAGGGGGAGAGTGAGAGAGGGAAGAACAGAGACACAGAGAGATAGAGTTGGAGAGAGAGAGAGGGAGTGACAAGGAAGAGATGGAGAGAGAGTGAATGAGAGAGGAGAGGAGGGAAGAGAGAGAGGGGGAGAGAGAGCGAGACACATAGATTAAGGGGGAGAGAAGGGGAGAGAGAGAAGGAGATAGAGAGGGAGATAATGATTAAAACAAACATAGACCCATTTTAACCCGAGATCTATCAACCGGCGAGAGGGATCAATTCTCTTGAGGTGAAAACTTCTTTTTTGAGTGGAAAACTTGAGGAAAAATTTGCACCTAGAGAGATTTGATCCCTCTAAGGTTAAGATAAATCTATATTAGTTATATACAATTTTATTAAATACTTCTAAATTAAATACAATTTTTTTAAGTACTTTTAAATTCATTTATAGTAAAAAATATACCTTATATTAACTTCTCATTTTAATTAAATAAAAACCATACATCATATTAAATTCTTTACTCTCCATTGAATTCTTATTATTATTTCCTTACCATCCATTAAATTCTTTATTATTATTTCCTTACCATCCATAATGATCATGGTCCGTTTCATAATTATTTTGAATGCACTATTGGTTTACAATTAACTTACAAGAATAATTATTATGATCGGACTTAAAATCAACACTTCTTTACAAGGATATTTCAACGTACTAAAACAATATAATTAATCAGATATTTAAACCCTCTCTGTGCACACAAAATTTCGTAACAATCTTAGTGGAGCTTTCGTTGTTGCTTCTTGCAGTACATGATGTTCCACATAATTAATAATGGGGAGAAATGATTAGAGAGACTATGAACATAGTCTTCATGTCTCCACCAAAGATAATATATGGATGGCAGGTCAGATGATTGATTCCCGATTCCCTGGGGTGGTGCCGTCATCGAGTGAACAGACCTTTCGGATGTTGTACAACGGTTTGAGTGTGCTTTCATCTTTAATCTGGAGTTCAGGGCCTAAGTTCACCGAGTTTAGCCATGTGTAACGACGACTTTCAGCTTCACCAACTTCTGCCATTTTATAACGACTTTAACAACTCAAACACTGACCAATCACCAAATTGAACTGAACTGAGTTCAATTGATAATTTACGTGTATAAATACTTGATCTCGGCAATTCTGTGATCCACGCCTATCTTCCTCTTCGACTGTCAATTCCATTCTGTGCAGTTTCAAGTTCAGATCGTTCTGGTGAATCAATCTATAGGCAATGGAGGCGTTCAATCAGCATCTGTCCGCGCAGCCATTTACAGCCAGATTTGTGGAGATGGTCATATGCCTAACCTTGTTCACTGCTATGGTCTCGGCGAAGCTACACACTCACATATTCGTTGTATGTCTTCCCACCTTCAATATTCTCCATGTAAACGTATATTATATTTTGGTAGAAAAAGGAGCTATATTGCGGGAGATTTTTCTGGTATTATTTGATTGCTTTATGGATGCACTTCATGGCCGTTCTGTCAATAACATTGATGCACACATCGTAAATTCTTTCACACTAATTTCTCTCGGTAGTTGCCTCGGTTCATTGAAGGCAAGAGCTAACCAGCCAAACGGGATGAAGAACCCAGGCGAAAATCAGAAAATCGGGATGTTATCAGAAAATCGCAGTAAGCAAATCACAATAATATTCAGAAAATTTAACGTCCTCCCAAACCTGAGCTCTCCGTCCGCTTTGTTCTCGCCGTCTCTCTTCCTCTACTCTGCAAATTCAAACACACAACAAGGATTCTGTCATTGTCCTAGAACCGAGTTCCTTTTTTATTTGCAATCCCACAGCGCCACAGATCTCTACCGTCCAAATTCTACTTCTAATCGACGGTTGACGTTGTGATCCTCATCCGCTGTCACACGGATCACGAAAACCTGCTTTCTATTACTATATGTAAATGGAATGGGACAGAGACCAACGCCGTTAGAGAGACGGAGTAGTCGACCAACACATCGGTCGGAAAAGGTACTTTTCTGAAAACGAAAACCGAAAACCGAGGAGGTTTACGCATGGGTTGGCATGGATGCAAGATGAGGTGTTTTGGCGGTCATTGGAAAGTTCGGCAAGGAAGCCGACCATGAGTCCATGACCCGTTCACATACATAGATGCGCCAGCTTACATAGGGGCATTTAATACCCAATGTATGGCTGGTTAGCTCTTGCCGCCGGAACTGGGTGAGGAGGAGAGATGGATGCATAGATGCATGATCAATGGTCCCGGTGACGTCAAGCTCCTGTCAGGTGAGTGTAAGGACGGAGCATGGAGATGCAATAATGAGAATTAATTGGAAGGTAACCCCACAAAGCGGTGTAGTGTGCTACACCGGGATTTAATGAGCCTGGAAGTGGAACGTGGTTTATGCCTCCACAGTGGAAGCAGTAGGCAACGTTATAACGAAAAGCTATACCATTTAAACCGTTTTAAAACGGCCTTTAATTTTGTTCCGTGTGTTTCCTGCCTTTAATTTTTTTGGGTTTTCTGTAACAAAATATGCAGCTAGTTTACCTTAACTAACTAAATAATACCATGGAAATGGAAGGTGGTACAAGCAATAAGTAACGTGATAACGAAAAACAATGCTGACAATTTAAAGCCTTTTAAAACACGGCCTTTAATATTGTTCCGAATACTCTCTGAGCCGCTAAAGATATCTAATGATGAGCTTAGAGTTATATCGTATCTTGCGATTATGAATCCTATCTCTCACATGCCCTCACAGTTTAAATGCCCGTCACTCGATCTAAAATGATCACTGTTTAAATGCCCGTCACTGTCCAAAATAGTTAAATGCCCGGCACCTCGGTGATTGTGACGCTTCTTCCCAAACAAAGCAATGTATAAAAATCAACATTCCCTGTTTTCTGTTTATACTATTGGAACAACCTAAAGAGAAATCTAACCAACAAATATTATATCACTTTCTAGGTTAATATATAGATATTTTTGAAAATGCAATTTAAGGTTTTTTTCTAAACTCTAGCTGTATTTTGAGTCTTTTTCTACATTAATGCAACCTCATAAATTGCTTTCTAATTAGAACTGACATTATAGTCTCAATATTACATTTATTGCCTATCTAATCTATTAATAACTTGAAGTCTTCAAATACTTATAAATATTTTTCTATTGTTTTTTCCGTAAAAAAACAAAATGCCTAAAACTTACCTATTCATTTACTAACAACGTATTTCAAAATAATATAATGTATTGATAAGAAAAAACAATGTCCGCTCCATTATAAATGTTTATAGCTCTTTGCAATGCCCCTAAATCAACATAATTAATTAGTTGTTACTTTAATATTATATAAGGTTTTTCTTTCAAACATTTTTACCTACCTTTAATAGCTAGCTTGATTTTATGACATTAAATATTTTTCTTTCAAACATTTTTACCTAGCTTTAATAGTTTGCTTGATTTTACAGGCAACTTGTGTAGGAGTCATATAAGGGCTTGAAATATCAAGATGTCAAATAATGCAAGATAACTACTTATAAGAATTTGTAGATGCATTAGTCATTTAAGAATATAGAGAGCAAACAAAAGTCAATTGATATCATTTGTTGTGAAAAATTTTGTTATAAATGATTTTAATGCAAAACAGAAATTTCATTGTTTTAACTAAACACTTTTGAATCTTAACTTTGTGAATTGAACTATAAAATTCTCCCTACATAAAAACTTTAACAATTCTATTTGTTTTCATATTTTGAAAATTTGTTTTAACATTCTTAAGTAGAAATCTAAATTCAAAAGTTGAAGAAGTTTTAAACTATTATAATGTTGCCTACAAAATTGAACTTTGCAAATCACAAGTTTGAATAATTAAAAGAATTGAAGATCTCTATGCATGGGCATGAGAGGAATTTGTATCTTAGATACAATAACTTCTTCTATCAATAAGAGGGAAGTACTAAGCATCAACACTGCATATTACACTTGTTTTTGATGTTATTAAGAATTGAAATAATTTAATAAATTTGATTTTTTTCCAGAAGGAAAAAAATACTTGCGCTTTCTATTAAATACTAGGAACTTCTACTATATATACATGTAAATATCCAAAATAGACATGATCATCAATAGAAGTCCTTATTTCTTCCCAATTTCTAAAGAGACAAAAGGTCACAAAATTACATCAAAAAACTCAATCTAGATCTCTAGGATCTACTGTAAACAAGAGTCAAGCATGTAACTAGGAGGAATATAAAAAAAAAGAGCATCATATTGTTGTAAACAAAATAGCCAACCGAGAAATCTAGAATCAAATTTAATGCATCTCAAGATTTCCCTCCTCCGGCACCTTGTCATCGACTAAAAATATGAAATGTATTAAACCTAAAGCAACAACTAAACCTTGTTTTCAGAGTCCATCCACCATCGAGTTACGCTCCCTATGGACATGTGAAAGGGTGATAATATCAAAAGAGCCTGAAAGAAACTTTATCTCATCCATCCATCCAACTAAGGAGGGATTTGAGAAGGAGGACCACCCAGACACAACAATAATGGTGGAGCTAGAGTCCCCATACACATAAGACTTCAATAGTTGTAAGTGTTTGGAAAAAACCAACAAACCCCAAAGTGCAAGTAATTCAACCTTTGAGTTCGAACATGAGCCCCATACTAGAAGAGGAGAAAATGTATGCAAGGATTAATACTCATCCATGCCCCGCATCCACATCTATCGTTTGGAGTCTTGTCATTGAAGAAGCCTGCAAGAAATTCCACCTGTAATGGAGGAAAACATGTCCTGGAAACGTTATCAACTCGAATGGAATGACTCCCCACCGGCAACCAAGCTGATATTTTTGGACAAATTTTGGAGACATTGGGTGGTTTGCCTTCAAAGATCACAAGATTTCTTCCTCGTCAAATCTCCCATATAAAATATAGAGGAAGTGATTTATACCTCCCTCTTCTATTGAACCACTACTTGAAGCAAGATTCGAGAGTATCGAAGGAATCCATCTAGGAAATATGGACTAGTTTCAATATACTCCCACAAATTTCTGCAGACAAGGGACAATGGATAAACAAATGTGCCACACTTTCTTGTTCCATATGATAGAAAACACACAACCCTGAACTAAGGTATCCTCGTTTGCAGATGTTATCCGAGGTTAGGATTTTATTTTTCCAAACCATCCAAAAGAATATGGTCCCCTTTAAAGGGACCCGCAACCTCCGAACTTTCCTGAACCAACACTTGTTAGTAATGGGGTTGACATAATTCGAAATAAACTCATAAATGTTTGAAACCACCATCGAGCCCTTGTTTATAACATCATTCCAAACTAGAGTATCACCCATATCCTTCTTCATGAAGCCAACTAAATGAAAGTCTTGAACGAGGTTATTCCAAGTTGTCACAAGGGCATCCAATAAACAAATCTCCTCTACACTCTTCCACATTGGATATTGAAGATTTGACTGCCACCACTCAACAACTTGATCCAAAAAGAATTTAATAAATTTAATTGCCCAAATAAATTTTTAACTATATTTGATGATCAAATTGCAGGGGAAATTAACAATGCTTAGGGCTCCATTGAACATGAAGACTTTAGCAGTACCAAACTAACAATATGAAGACCAAAATTAAAATATTAAAAGACAATATTTAAATATTAAATCATTAATTTTTAATTAGAAGGTGATATTGAAATATTAAACACTAGGAGATTTAAATCTTACTTGTCTGGTGCACATTGAATGAGATTCTTCATCATAAATGTAATTGTTATGTGAGTTTTTTGGTTGTTAATTAGTTGGATTTGAGAGAATTAGTACAACTAAAATAGTTCCTACTTTGGTGTTTGGTTGAGATATTTTCTCAACTAATTAATTGTATGGTTAAGATAGAATTTCTATCTTGAAATAATACTTCTTGTATTTATATGCAATGTTTAATAGAATATAATTGTGATTTTGGTGGGCAACTGAATTTTCTAAATTAGTATCACAGCCAGTGGCTCTATGGGTAACTTCCTTAAGGGAGGGGCTAGGTATATGTGAAAAATGTGAGATTAATGTGTGAATGAAAATATATTAGTGTGGATGTGTGTAAAGAGTTTTGTGTTTCTGCGGAGTGAGTTTGTTTTTGTGTGTGAGTGTTTGGTGGTTTTGTATGCAGCAAGAGTTGCAGGCCATTGCCTAGCAGAGTTGTGTAACACTTGCATGTTCAATGTTGTCAACTAGAAACTTGTGCATAGAAGAAGCTTGGAGAATTGTGACCTACATGAAGGAGTTTGCATTGAGATCTATTGATAGCATTCAAACCTTAGGCGCACCAATCCATACCACATTGGATTTGAACGCGAACATGCATGTATTGCACATATTTCCAGTGTGAACAATTACATTATCTAGTGTGAAGTTGAATCAGGTTTTTGAAACAATGTTTTACGTAATGTGGTGATAATCGTCTTCTTATCCTTTGTAATAGGGACACTTATTGTGTTTGGAGCAAGGGTTTAACCTGCTTTCCAATTGATATGATCTGTTAGAGACATATTATGGTTGTAGAGGAGGTGCACATGTATATGTACCTAATCATCATTGACCATGCATGTACACACTGCGCTTTCAACATCTCAAGTTCTTAGCAACCACCATGGCATCACGCCCTTCCAAAGAAATTTTCCTTTGTTTACATCAAAGAGAGAGACTTGTAGAGGTCATGGAATATTATTTTGTTTAGGAGAGTGGTAGGGTGAATGTGAAGTCATAGGTCAGTGTGATCTGCTATGTAAATCTCATATTGGGGGCGGTCCGTCTTTATCATAGTTGTGGTGAGAGAATTGATGTAGATTGAGTGTGATTATGTAGTTTATTTACATGGCTATCATTTCAACCAACAGGTTTAAAGTTACAACGTTGCATTAAGGAGGGAATCAAAGACGTAACTCAAGTGTCCCATTTCATTATATATAGATTGAGTTATAGGTATTATGAAACTCATTGGATAGCTTCATAATTGGCATATATTTTTTTTGTAAAGATAAATGATGAAGAACCTCTAAGTTAGATAGAGGTCATTTTCTAAAAATGACTCTAGATACATTCCGTATATAGATAGTTATCCTAGATAATTGGAAAGTACAGGGGTTGGTACCCATGTATCTTGGTGGATGGGAGCTCGTCCATAGAATGACTAGTAGTTCAGTTATTGCAAGCACGCGATTTATTCTGTCTAAAACAACTATTTTAAGAGCTCATGTGGTGTAAAACTCAATATGGATGGTTGTCTAGATAGTTTGGCAGTTGTGGATCTAGGGAAGGATCCCTCATTTGTTAAAGACGTGGGAGTGGTCCTCTCATGAGGTTATTCGACATCTTGGGATGTTCAATAATTAACTTTGGGAGATATGTGATTCATGAGTTCAAGAGTGGAACTCGGGAATCCAGTTCTCTGACTACACCTTTACGAGGGTTATGAGACAACTTCATGGAGTTCGCTCTATGCAATTTCAAATATGTGTAAATAAGCTAATGAAGACCTTGTAGACAAGAAGATCAAAGACAAGTAGTCTTTAAGGGAGGTGTTATCGAGAAATCTAGTGTCCACTCGAAGCTGCTAGTCCTAGTAAGACTGGTAGCTATCTTAGAAACAAACAAACTAAAACTACTTTCGCTTTCCTTTATGAGAAGTAGATAAAAGGGGAACAAAGGACACCAACCTCAGTCTTGCGCTTGGTTCCTTCCTTGGTTCCTCTCCCTTCTGATAGATCTTTGTCGCTTTTCCTTTGTCTACCCAGCTTCAAAAAGCACCTGTGGGATCAAAGCAACACAATACTATCAAAGAACAAAGATCTACAATCATAAACAATATAGGACCAGATATATATTGACCACACAAATGCATATATCATCAAACATACAAGAATGTGGAGGAAAACTTGAATAGCTTTATTAATATCAAGAATAGCAAAGAGGGTTACAACCAATTGTTCTGACCCAGCGTCATCCTCCCAGCATGAAAGCCCTTCTTCACCTCATGAAAAGCTTAGATCACCCAACACTATGATGTTCCACCAAGAAACCAACAACACTTCCTTACAAGATACAAAATTCCAGCTTCTGGATCTCCGGGATGAGGGATCCATATATAGATGATTGCAAGGGGGTGAGTTAGCTTCTCGGATTTTGATTAGTGTCCTCTCTCTGATAGTTCTTGATTCCACTTGGATATTGATGATCTCTTACTCATCCCTGGGCGAATTAGAAAGGCAAGTGTCACAGGAGAAGTTTCTAGAAGATTCCATGACGATCCACCTTGCAAACTGTCTCTGCCATTTGTCTACTCTTGCCCATCGCACCCTACAGAAGGGCTTTCCAGTATGCATCGCACCCTTTTCACTGTGCAGGTGAGATGCATCGCACCCTCTACATTGGGTAGTCTATATGGTCTAGCTTTGACCAGTTCTGAGCAGTTATCTGTGGAAAACTTCTGGGAGATGATATAATCAGCTGACCTTGTTCCTTTAGGGTGTGAAGCAACACTTTTAGGCACTTAGGAGCCCTTGGTTTATGGACATGTATGATTGGGGTTGCAGTGCCCAAAAATGTCTATAACAGTTGCCCCCTAAAGCATGAGGTCGTTAATCTTTTGATGTCGGGTGAAATGCTTTATCATGAGGATCCGAAGTTTTTTCGATCTAGAAGGCAACCTATAATAAGATACAATACAATACATTATCTTCATAATATTTTTCATGATTTAGCTGAGGCGGGCATTCCCATGCTCAGCTTTATAAATCCATTTTCATGTACATAAGACAGACAACCGTCTATGTGGTAGACTGATGATTCTGTTAGAACCATCATCCTTTGATTCGGATGATCATCTGTGAAGTAATGATGTACATTTGATGTCTTTATTTTCCTGAATATATTGCAGCCCAGATGGATGAAACTAGATCCGGGGTCTTCAAAGTCATCCAATCTTCACTCGGAGTACAATTCGATCCATGTGAAAGATGTTCTGGAGTCAAACATGGAAAGACATCGCCTGATTACTAGTCAATGATGTAAGTTGTTAACAGGTGCGAGAGGAATCACTGATAATGATGATGACCCTCAAGGTACTACACGGGGAAAATTTTAAGAACCCCCCCTAAATTTACATGTATAATAAATGGGCGAATCTCCATGGTATATAGGAAAAATGGAAGGCGATTTTATCAATAATATGATATGTATATATGATTTTTTGGCGAATCTCTCACCAGGCATGGCGAATATTTTACTCAATTATAAAATCTTGTGTTTATTGAATACACAAATGAAATCATTGCATTTCTTTAAAATATCTTTTGAAATCAAAATTACCGAAATTACATATCGATAACCTAGTGGGTGTAGGATAAAATTCACCAGTGCCATTCACAGAAAGCATGAGAAAAAACCTAATACTATATATAAAACCAAGAAAAATTCAAATTCATCACTTCTAGGGACCTCGTAACCACCCTGCCAATACAGAAGTATGTTCATGTGTGCAATTAGAAAAATTACCCAAATTACAATCTGTTTAATCCAGCATATGTTGGAAAGTTATAGAAGGATGACTAGTCAATCAATCCATTCCTTTTAGCCCTGGATTTGTTTCAGTTTAAAACAGAAGTATACAAATATACTTGTCCAATGTTTATGCTTTAACCATTCACCTTAAGATGTTTTTACAATATAATTTCTTAAGTCTATTTAATATCTTCATTATCATAAAAACCAACCTATATCCATCTTAACTCCACATCTACCACTCTTAGGGGGATGAAATCTATTTATCCCTCTGAGCACTTGGTAGACACAGAATTAAGATGGATCTAAGATGATAGAATTTCCCCTTTAAATAGTCTATGCTCACATGAATACCATGGTATTACCATGGGTCAATACCATGGGTTATCATAAACCTGGAGCTTAAAAATTACTATTAGTAATTTATAAAAATTAATAAAATTAATAGTTGATTTTTATTTTATTTTTTATTTTAACCAAGCTAAAATGCTTAACATACATTAAATTACAACATCCATTTATACTCTTGATCGGATCAAATATTTTTTCACTCTATGCTAGTTTGCATATCACGATATTTGATACCTCTCGGGGGTTAGTAAATCCAGAGTAAAGATGGATCTATGTTGGTTTAATTCCCCCATTTAAATAGGCTACATTCCAGGTGAATACCATGGGTCAATACCGTGTGCCATTTTGGTGAATACCATGGGTCAATATCATGTGCCATTTTTATTTTTATTAATACTAATATTAGGGTTAATAATGTTTTTTTGCATGGTCTTAATAACAATCTAGTCCATGGTATTTGTCCCATAGTATTTTGCCCATAGGTTTCACCTAAATATAATGCATTTTTTGAGTGTTCGTAAATATAAGGTGACTTATGGAGTAAATATAAAAATTATTTGTTTACCATACCTCTGGTTTATTTATATTTTTATTAATTTACCATACCTCTTTTACAAATATGGTATTTGGCCCATAGGATTCACTTAAATAAAACCTATTTCTTGAGCCTTCATAAATAGAACAAGGGTTATGGACTAAATATAAAAGGAGGTTTTATTTATTTACCATGCGTCTAGTTTATTTATATTTTTATTTATTTACCATACCTTTTGAGTAAGTATAAAAAGATGTTTTATTTATTTACCATACCTCCACTTTACTTATATTTTTATTTGTTTACACCCTTGCATGTATATAAGGTGACTTATGGAGTAAATACAAAAAATGTTTTATTTATTTACCATACCTCTCATTTATTTATATTTTTATTAATTTACCATACCTCTTTTATAAATATGGTATTTGGTCCTTTGGCCCATAAAATTCACTTAAATAAAACCTATTCTTGAAAATGGGCGAATGGATTCACTTAAATAAAACCTATTCTTGAAAATGGGCGAATGGAAGGTTGTAACTCCTAATTTCAAGGGCTAAATTTACCTTTTTTACCCTCCCCCTTAAAATAAGGTGGGCTATTTGAGGTGATTTGTAAAAATGTACTATGATACAAAATATTCGCCCACTAAAAATTTAAAACCCCTTAATTTCGCCAAAGGGCGAACATTCGCCCCTAAAATTTTCTATGGTACTACAGTACAATTCGGGTGGTGTGAAAAAGGGACTTGGCGTCGAACACCACACAAAATCTTTCGGTCGAAGGCCATTGATGTAAACCTGTCGCCGGAAGTGAGAAACTTGCAATTGAGGCATGCAAGCTTCAAAGTACTGAAAGGGTTGTTCCTAAGTCAACTTCTTGGATAATGAGCCAATGTCGACAAGAAGCGACCCGTCGTAGGAAGGCCTTAATGAATCCCACATCTACGACACGAAACAGAGTAAATGATTTTGGAGGTGAAAACGATCTGATGATACAGGGTTCAGGGTGGCGGTCATGAAAGCATGGAGCGTGAATGTATTGCAGCAGATGAAACACAGGTGAATTCTTTGAGCGACTTCTCTTGAACATACCAGCCACACTGACATGGATTGGTAGCGTTAACCCCAAATATGGATGGTGCGATGGACCAATGGTGATATGACCAGTGAACGGAATAACCCAACCTGACTCGGACGTGGAGTGAAAGTGTCATGTTCAAGAGCGACTTGCTACCAATAAAGTTTCTTCAAGTTTTCTTCCCAATTTTTCCCTAGTCATTGCTGACCAGTACCTCTTTATTTTTATCAAGCTTGAGGAGGATAACATATGCTTGTTCTATAATTTGCCCTTTGGGCAAACCCGTCGCTATGTTTTAACGAGCCTAGCGACAGTGAGACTCGTTCTTGTCTATATGGACAAATTTGTCGCTATTTGGTTTTAATGAGTTTAACGACAAAGATAACTCGGTCCTTTTCAATTTTAGAGAGTTTGAAAGGGACGTAAAGGAAACTCCAATAATCCTTTTTCATCATATAATCCCTTAAGTTCGAAAAAGTATAAAATAATACGAAAGGGATGAATTTTCGGTAATTTTAACAAGTCGAACAAAACAAGTGCTCGATATTTTTGTGTAATAATCCCTCAGGTCCAAAAATATTAAAATCTAGAGGAGGGATAACACTCCTGGTAGCTTTAACGAGCTGGAGAGGCCAATTTCTCAGAAATCTTTTCATATTTTACGAGTCAGGTGAAAAGAGCTTAAAGGAGACTCGTCTTTTGAGGAACGAGTGATAATTTCAGGTAGCAGCTGATTCCAGGTAAGGTTTGGAATTTTCCAATCACGGTAGTTTCACAAGGATGGCTAACAGGATCACTCTTCTCAGCTATTCCTCAAAAGGGGTAAACAATCAAATGGAGGTGAATGATTGCCTAAAACAGAGTGGAGGTGATGGTAAGAACACAACCAGGGCTCAGAAGCGGATGATAATGCATTCACAATGGTTATTTACCGGAGATGGGTTCATTTTTTAATGAGCTTAAACTCTGGGGAACATTTTCTCATTGCTTGGGTTTAATTTTTAATGAGCTTGAACTTCACATAAAAAACTGCTCGTGCCAGTCATATAATAAGGATGTCTCATCGATAGGTTCAATTTTTAGGGAGCTTGCACCATTCGAAACTTTGCTCCAGATCCTTTCATTATGCAAGCTAGGAATGACCAATCCTACGAGTTTAAAGGGTTGAGAAACTACAAACTAAGAAAATAAATGGTCACTCTTTACTTTCAGGAAAAAAGGTTTGCATGCCCCCAGGCATAGCGAAGTAGAGTTTCCAGGTTACCATATGAAAGCTCTCGCATATGCAAGTTTGTTCCATTCGCATTGCAGAAAAAACACTTCCTTGGCGATGTCTACTGAAATAGACAAAGGTGAGTGGCGCGGTTGCCTCCACTCACATAACTTTGACGAGGGAATCTTATTCCAGTCTAATCCCATTTTCCTAAATGGACGGGTGTGTCAGACTAGTCATATATCCTCCACGGAAACCTACCCTATGCCCAAGGTTTTCTTGCTGAAACAGACCAGGGTGCATGCCCCCTGGGTTTCAGTCATGTCCTCCTGAATCACTCGCACTTTTCGGGTGGATGGACTGGAGATTGATGAGACATTCCTTGTGTGAAAATACCAGTTAGGGATGGCATTTGACTATTAGTTATGTGTGAGCCGAGGAATGAAAGCTGGTCTACGATCTGGACCACTTGGCCTTCATGCGGAAAACACATTACTCTAAAGAGTGAGGAGACAATGGCTCCCATGCTATAAATATAGTCGTGCCCAAGGAGTAGATTATAATCTATAGGTCTTTGGACTACCATTACGTTCATATAAACGGTTTTCCTTCTCAACTTTATGGGTACATTGGGAAGGATCCCTAACGGTCAACTAGTTCCTTTGTCGAAGCCTGTAAACCAAGCACTGGCGAACCAAGCGATGGCGAACCAAGCGCTTTCCAAGTAGTTGAGGAAAGGATACTCACAAAAGCCTCTTCATCTATGATGGTACCGACCATGACCATTTTTTAAGCTTTTAAAATGATTCAGAATGGTACATTAGCGAGTAAATGGGGTCTGCCTAGTAGATTCCAATTGAAGGAAATGACTAGGTTACTTGGAGGTGGGACCGAATAGACGGCCGGATATGACTCTAACGAACTTCCTTCCTGCGGTAAAGGAATGGGTATATTGCCCCCATATTCATTAGAGTCTATGTTTACGAAAAGAATTTGAATGGTGTCGTTCTCATTCTCTTCGGTGGTTGTATCATATGAAGATGGACCTTCCGAAGACAAGACTGGGTCGACTGCCACCTCAACCTTTTGACTTTCGTCTGGTATGGATTCAGTGGGTTTATCTTTAATGATAGATGCTTCAACCGACCACAATGGCGTGTCGGTTAGATTTTCAACTAGTGATAGACTCGGCAAGAGTTTCTTATATCCAGGAGGAAGTCGTAGCGGTGAAGCCAGACGATTATCCAAAACTCTTTTAGCTTTGTCTAGGAAGGGACAACGGTGGATGACGTGATTTCCTTCACACAGTTTACAAGGAAATTTACATTTCCTTTTCTGTCCAAATGCTTCGCTTTCACTGGTCAATGGTGTACTTTCAACATGATCTCCAGAGGTTGATGACACCGGATTGCGCAAATGAGGAGACCAGTCCCTTAAGATCCGAGGGATGCAAGGACAATCTCAATGATAGTGGTCTACTTTGCAAATGACACATGGAGATTTAGGCTTGGACGGTGCAGTGTGTGGATTTTCACTAGACGATGCCCGGTTACCCCTTTTCGCCTTTGGCTCCTTCTTCTTCTTCTCTTTCTTCTCCTTCTTAGTTACTTGATTTTTGGCTTTACCAGCTTTATCAAGTGAAGAGTAAGGAGGAGAGGGAGAATCGGACGAAGTAGAAGGTTGGGGGGTAACTTTAGTATCATCTAGTTGCTGATTCGATTGTTCAGGAATCACGGTGTTCTGAACGATGGAGGTCGAGAAGAGCCATATTGGCAAGCCAATCATAAATCGTGGAAGTGACAATGTGGCCATATGAGGTGCACCAACATCTCCCCAAGAGGAGAAAGGACTAGGATTTCCTCCAAGGGGAAATCCTTGGTTGGTGGACTCCATTTTCCTCAACCTAAGACCAACGCGAGAATGGTGATATCATTCTGATTAAAATAAATTTTAGACACTTTGAAACAACTTGTTTTTTCAATTTTTAAGAGTCAAGAAAAAACAAAAGATGACTCTAGTTGCCTTCGATTTTTAATGATTTTGAAGTGACAAGTGCTCAGATGGAACTTTTCCTTTAAGGAGTCTGAAAAGGAATGAAAGAGACTACTCTGGAAATCTAGACATAGGGATTACCAAACCAATCGCAAAACTGTAGAATACTTTTTACAGTATGGCAGTCAATCTTCCCGAATGTTGTGTTCAGTGCATTGCGATCGATAGGGCAGCAGACACGGCTTCCTATGGATAAAGGATATAGCCTATTGTGGTCTCCCAATATATACTTGATGGTACGTGGAAGCACAAGTCCGTATTGGAACTTGTCATCTCAAAGAGGAGGAATCACCCAACCAACAGTGAAAGCGACAGTTACCAGGCTTTACGACGCCAGAATACGTCTCTAGCCTAGACTTCTAGATGTTGTGCGTTAGGTTCCAATGCGTTTTTATGTTTATTGAATTTATTTTACAGTTGATCTTTCTTAAGAAATTTTCCTTTCAGGTTCACCGCATGATGTAGATATACAATTCCTAAAATGTAATCTAAGATGATAAACAATCGTTTAATCTTCTTTTTTGCAATGAAAATTCTAGCTACTAAAGAAAGAGAGATGATATTCTTTCAACATAGAGCAGAGAGCACACACTAGATGCACTGTCCTAAATCAAACCAACAAGCAGTCTAAATGAAAATGCACATGCATGTATTTGTTTTCAGCTTTCTTAATGTGTGAATGACAAGAAGAATGCTAAGTACAAATCTGAAGTATCTTTTCAAATCGACAGTACTAACAAATTTCTCTTCAAAAATGAAAGGAAGATAATGACGACACTTTGTGATTTTGAATTGAAAACTGCATTCGACACTTGAAAAACTACTAATTCAAATCAAATACAAGTGTAACTGTATAATCGACCATCAAGAACAATAGGATTCTTTTCTATGACTAAAAACGACACTTGCAACACTTCCAAATCAAAAGACGACAGTTTGATTATGTTACTTTTTGTAAAAGAGAACTGTAAATGGCACACAATACATAAAAACATTCACAATTCTTTGTACTATGGAGGTGGAATCATGCAAAGGAAGGGAGTTTCTATAGTGGTATACTGATCACAGACAACAAAACTCCTGAATAAAGCTAAAGAGAGTGAACACAGAAACCAAAATCTGAGAGCAGAAGAGGTCTTGTCTGATCAGCGCACCTGCAACACAGGGAAAGTGCGATGCAGCACACCTACTGCACACGGGAGGTGCGATGCATCCAGATTCCCAAGAGGAGAAAGTGCGATGATCCAGGGACGAGACTTCAACTTGGTTTCGAGTCATAGTTTGCAGCTTAGTTCAGGGATTTAGCCTGAGCTAATGATAGTCAGTAAATAGAAATCACAGGGGCTGATCTAATGAGGTTACTAGAGCCACCACTAGGGCAATTAGAATGTTTGCAAATCGATTGTTCAGTTTATAAACAAAACTCGGAGATAGACTGAAGTAGCATTGATCTACTTTGCACTTGCATAGCAAATGCAGTTTGAAGGCTAGCTGGCTTAACTTCAGGCTCTGTTTGTAAGCTTATAAAGCAAAAAAATATAGACAAGCAAACAACCTATTCGCCCCCCAATGGAGTCGCCATTTCATTATCAGGAAATCTAGTGTCCACTCGGAGCTGCTAGTCCCACTAAGACTGGTAGCTATCTTAGAAACAAACAAACTAAAACTACTTTTACTTTCCTTTATGAGAAGTAGATAAAAGGGGAACAAAGGACACCAACCTCAGTCTTGCGCTTGGTTCCTTGCTTGGTTCCTCTCCCTTCTGACACATCTTTGCCGCTTTTTCTTCATCTACCCAGCTTCAAAAAGCACCTGTGGGATCAAAGCAACACAATACTATCGAAGGACAAAGATCTACAATCATAAACAATATAGGACCAGATATATATTGACCACACAAATGCATATATCATCAAACATACAAGAATGTGGAGGAAAACTTGAATAGCTTTATTAATATCAAGAATAGCAAAGAGGATTACAACCAATTGTTCTGACCCAGCATCATCCTCCCAGCATGAAAGCCCTTCTTCACCTCATGAAAAGCTTAGATCACCCAACACTATTATCTTCCACCAAGAAACCAATAGCACTTCCTTACAAGATACAAAATTCCAGCCTCTGGATCTCTGGGATGAGGGATCCATATATAGATGATTGCAGGGGGGTGAGTCAGCTTCTGGGATTTTGATTAGTGTCATCTCTCTGATAGTTCTTGATTCCACTTGGAGATTGATGATCTCTTACTCATCCCTGGGTGAATTCAGAGAGGCAAGTGTCACAGGAGAAGTTTTTGGAAGATTCCTGACAATCCACCTTGCAAACTGTCTCTGCCATTTGTCTATTCTTGCCCATCGCACCCTACAAAAGGGCTTTCCAGTATGCATTGCACCCTTTTCACTGAGCAAGTGAGATGCATCGCACCCTCTGCACTGGGCAGTCTGTATGGTCCAGCTTTGACCAGTTCTGAGTAGTTTTCTGTGGAGAACTTCTGGGAGATGATATAATCAGCTGACCTTATTCCTTTAGGGTGTGAAGCAACACTTTTAGGGACTTAGGAGCCCTTGGTTTATGGACATGTATGATTGGGGTTGCAGTGCCCAAAAATGTCTATAACAGGAGGCACTTGGAGATTTAACTCCTACTTGTCTTGCACACATTGAATGAGATTCCTCATCATAAATGTAATTGTTATGTGAGTTGTTTGGTTGTTAATTAGTTGGATTTGAGAGATTTAGTCCAACTAAAATAGTTCCTACTTTGGTGTTTGGTTGAGATATTTTCTCAACTAGTTGATTGTGTGGTTAAGATAGAATTTCTATCTTGAACCAATAATTTTTGTATTTATATGTGATGTTTAATAGAATATAGTTATGATTTTGGTGTGCAATTGGCTTTTCTAAATTAAACTACTACAATATATATATATGTATATCTATATATATATATATATATATATATATATATATATATATATATATATATATATATATATATATATATATATATATATATTTAAATGTGAGATTTGAGATGTTTGAGGTTTAGTTTGCATACATTCTTATTTATCTTTGAGAGAGAAAAAGCATATCAGATAATTATTTTCTTATAAACTTGATCAAAGTTAGAGTGGAATCCTATCAACTTAAAAATTGATCTATCTAAACTTTCTAATATTTTATATAAACTAACACTTCTAGAATTTCTTCGATGTAGGAAATTAAATATATATATTATGTGATAAATAAAATATGTTCCTTCAGAATTATGAGAGTTGAAAGACAAATATTTCACCCATGTTAATAATATAATTTACCATTAATAGTTTATGGGCTCATAGTTTGAGAAAACTTACTATGAAATGCAAGAGTACTAGATTAGTATAACACCCTCCTCCCACACTTACCCAAGCTTACTGGTCTACCATGAAAAATATGTGATCAAGCGTTACTATGATATGACTCAATCTCCTAGATACAGTTAAGGAAGTGAAATCATTGAAACGAAACCAAACTGACTTCTCTCAGGTGTTACAGGACCCCCAAGAGATAAACCACCCTTCGAGGTGCCCAAACCCTAAGTTTACTTGTTTCTTGTTGATATGGACTCCTAGATGCTGCCAAAACACTGCCTGAATTCTACTGCAACTCTCCAGTTGCATGCATAAGCCTGCATGGGAGCGACTATAGTATTTTTCACCTAGTTCTATGCCTACGACCACAAGATCTAAGGCACTTTTTCAGGGCTAGGACCCAGACCTCTACCTAGAACTTAATGAAACACTTAGGAATTATAAATAACTCAGATACAAAGCCTTTAACTCAAAAATTCATCAATGACTTAACCTGAGGCATCCTACCAATGACAGGAATTTCTCCAAACACTTCATGAACATGTAATCTACAGGTCATAATTATACATATGGACATAGGGGTCTCATACGTATATAAGAATCATCAATAATGTATGATTCCCTCTCACGTTAGCTACATTATCATTTATTAGGTCATACATTCATTAAATTTTCATTTACTAACTAAAACATGATGAGAGCGATAACTCAGGTCTGTCATAAAACCATGCTTATAACCAACATATAGCCAGAATCATAATGATGATAGAACAACCATTAAAGGCACATGATAACAAATACATCTACTCATGAAATACAAGGGAAAAAGAGATTTTATTAACATATGCAAAAGCCAACCAAGTCAGGGACTTCCATGCACCACCTGAGCATAGATTGGGCTAAACCAAATCTCGCTTTCAGCCAATCATCCCCGTGCCATATTCCAAGCATGAATGTGGGATCTCATGGAATAATACAATCAAAACCAAACCAAGACTTCGAGAGGCCAAACAACCTCAACCCTCAACCAATGATTCCACCTCACGATCAGATATCACTAACTATCACGAGATCAATCTCTACCCAAGTTATCCAGGGCTCTAGTGTAACAGCCCCAGGTTAAAAGTTCATGTAATAAAGTTAATAAAGGCAAAACAAGACCAAGGTCATGGGACACTTATTCCAAGATAAATGTTGGGAAAAACATCCCAGTGGATGTTCATTTGGTTTATTATGGCTAAGGGGATATTGGCAAAGGCAATGACAAAGGCTTTAGATAGGCAAGAGGCATTAATTAGCATTTTATCTATGAAAATAATGGAAATTAGGAGAAAAGGAAGGTCACAGGTTGCATGCGAGGAGGAAATTGAAGGAAAACAATGGAAATTAAAGAAAATAGAGGCCTCATTAATAAAAAGACTTCTCAGGATTAGTTCACAACCTTTTGTTAATTTTAGCTTGGAGCTTTCTCCATTCTCTCTATTCTCTCATAATCTTGCACACTTAGCGCTTTCTTGGAGTACCACAGCTTTGGAGAAAGGAAGGCAAAGAAAGGACAAGAAAGAAAAGGGAAGAAACGATCAAGAAAGGAATATTTGGATCAAGCGGCTACAACGGGATTACTTGTAGTTATTGAATTGCATGTCTGATTTCCTTACTAGTTTTGGCATGCATGGTATATGCATGTATGTATTGGGTTCTCTAGCTTTCATGGGCATGTGTTTTCTAGGTGTAACATTGGTTTCAATATTTCATTGCCATTTCCATATAACCATGGTGTGATGCGGTTCTCTTACTTCGTTGAGCTAGATTTTCAGATGGTTTTGAAACTAAGTGAGGTGGTCTCAGGAAAATTCCCAAAGGCTTAGAAATCCCTAGACTGGTAAATGTGGGATATGCAGTAAATACTTAGGGTAGATATGGGAAAATTCCTTATGGTTTAGGTGGAGAAATATGGAGGTCTCCATGCTTGTATAGGCCTAGTGATCCCAGGACCGGTATATGATGGGATTGTGGTAAAGCCTGCTAGTGTGTGTTTCTTATTTGGGCCTAGGAATCCCTTGGTGGGATATACAGTAAAGCTTAGTTGTATAGGTGTTTTCTTCGGGCCTAGAAATACTTGATCGGTTCTAGCAGGATATGTAGTAAAGCATGAGAAGCATGGTCGGCTTTGTTTTGAATCCCACATTCATGCTTGGAATATGGCACGGGGGTGATTGGATGAAACAAATATTTGGTTCAGACTAATCTATGGTCGGGTGGTATGTGGAAGTCCCTGACTTGGCTAGATTTTGTATATGTTAATAAGGGCTCATTTTCCTTGTATTTCATGAGTAAATGTGCTTGTAATTATGATATTTTAATGGTGGTTCTATCATTGTTATTTTGTTGGATATATGATGGCTATAAGCATAGATTTATGACAAAATTTAGTTATGGCTCTCATCATGTTTTCATTAGTAAATGAAATGTTAATGAATGTATCACCTAATAGATGATTATTCAAATATTGTGAGAGGGAAAACCTTCTTGACGAATCTTAGATAAGTATGAGGACCCTATGTTGAAATGTGTATTTATGACAAGTACATTACTTGTTCATGATGTATTTTAGACTTCTGTGGTTAATTCCTGTTGAGTTTAATTTCGGAGTATCCACAGTAATAACCATACTTTGTCTCCATTTTGAATCCGAAAGGGTATCCATCATCAGGACTTATGTCATGGTTAGGATGGGTCAGTATAGGTCCTTATTCGATCCTTGCATTAGAGGCCTTGTTTCTTTGTTATTTATTACTTCTGGGTGTTTCATTAAGTTATGGGCAGAGGAATGGATCATAGCCCTGAAAAAGTGGCTTATATCTCACGGTCGATGGCACAAAACTAGCTAGAAAAGGTTGCAATCATTGTTGGGACAGGGTCCCCTAGGGACAATTTTGGGGCAAAAGGCCAAGTTTTGGGGCAGAGAGCCCAAGTTTTTGTATGTAAAATGTCAAGTCTTCACAATTTGTGGTCACGGAGCACGTAGATGGTAAAGTGTCATAAAGGGTTTTACCCTTTGTTTATGTAAATTGTGTCGACTTTAGTAGATCTACCCATGGTCTACGAACCATGGGATTGTATAAAAAGGGAAGTCTTGGAGAGTCTAAGGCAATTTTTAAAGAAGTAATATATGAGGAGGAAGACGAATGTAATGGGTCAGTAGGAGCTAAGAGCGAAGAGTCTGAGAGTAGAATGGAGGCTCTGCAGCTGAGTGCGTAGAGGCCTAGATGAGAGTCTGCAACTGAGTGAGCAGGGTAATGTCGACTCTGTAAGAAGAACTGAAGTATCAATAAAGAGATTATTCTGGAAATATCTGTGTTTTATATATTTTACTTATGTTACGAATGAATGTGATTATGTTATGATGAGTAATGGGTTTATGATTTAATGTTGTATCGATGCGTGAATCTATATGTTTTACATTGTTATATGAACACAAGTGATCATATATGTTTAAATAAAGAATATCTTAATGCATGTTGAAGTTATCACACACTTAAGCCAATCTGGGTTAATACGTAAGTCGGAGTAATTACAGAGGTGCATAAGTGGTTGATTCACCTGTTTAGGGTCCGTGAAAGGCAGTTGTAGACCTTCACAAAGGTCTAGAGGTCGATTAAGAGAAGTCTATCGATAAGCCCTAAAAGGCTTATTTATCTGCACAAAGGCAGAGCTAGGGCATAAAACAACATTACACTAATCTCTGGGTGCAGAAACTTGGTTCCAACATCTCCCCATACTGCTTCAGGTGAGACTTCAATCTGCGCTTCGCAGATTGATGCCGAAAGGGCTAGTAGTGTAGGGATTTGTTTGGCTAAACTTAACTCTGAACCTGGGTCAGGACGCCCTAAGACAACAAATGGTTTTGTTTCCAGGACTGGGATCTACATAAAGAGATGTGTGATGTTGCATCACTAGAATCCAACTAAGAAGGAAATTGAAGATTGGCTAGATAGAAATATCCACGAATTCGCGGTGCAGGAAAACAGAAATCCACGATTGACGAAAGAACAGTGGTTGGATAGATATCTGTACACAGAGATACATGAAATCTTCTTTTTTTCCTTCCCAATCGAATTATACGAGTGGATCGCTAAATTGGCAGACGACCATGGAAGGTGGAGGCTTGACGGTCTGATAGTTTGGACCCCGGAGTTAGTGCGGAGATTGGAAGCCTCTGAAGACAATATCACATGCGTTGTCGATCACTAGATTGATCACATCATAGGAGGATTTGTGACAGAATTCGTGGTCGATACCTTGGTCATCTATAGCAAAGTAGAGCAAAACTTCTTCAAGGGACCGCGAGGTAAGTATTTAAGGTCTTTGAATACTTGGATTAAGATGCTCTTGTATGAAAAGTGGGTTATGTAGTTACCTTGATGTTTAGGGCTACCCGAAGCGGAAAGATCTTCAGGGACAAAGGAAGAATAGGCCCCGAATACAGTGCGCTAATTGTACCTCCTCTAAGTGATGATGAGGAAGTAGCACATGCTTCTTCGCAGAGCGTTGTCCAGTTAATATGACAAGGGTTCTCGCTAATACCCTATCCACCCACACCACCTCCATTTTTGCCTCGATAGTATACACCTTCGCCCACACCGCCACCACCTCCACCACCATTTAATATGGCGAATACAGTGAAGTTTCTTGTTAGCCTCACTCTCATAATAAAAGGGTTATAAATCCAAATTTACAATTGAATAAATCAAATCTTGAGAATTAGGAGTTAGTTCCTCAAACTAGGGAGTTTAGTTAGGATGAGAGATTCTCTCGAACTATTTCTCCTAGATTAGTGTTTTGTTGAGAATGTATCTCAACCAAGTTTGTTCAAGATAGACGCACTATATTGAGACAACTTGCTCATGTATTTATATGTATCATAAACATTATTTACAAAAAAAGGGAAATTCATGAGAATGAGAGACTACAAGAAAGTCTCTCATGCCTTTTCCACCATGTCTGGTTTGGATATATTTATACTATTTATTTCCTGAGTGCTTTATTACTTGTTTATTAAATTTATTTATTTGGTATCAGAGCCTATAAACAAAAATATGAGAGGCTAGATCCAGATCTGGGAAACAAGTGTGGCTGAATTTTCTGTGTGGTTGATTTTGTTGGGAGAAGCGTGATGCACACCAGTTTGGCCACAAGCAGGAGATCCATTACATTGTTTGGCATTGAAATCTGTTGACGGACCTGAGGTGGAAGAATTGTTGCAGTCTGTGTAGGAAAAGGAGTTTTTTTGTTGGGGAGTGAAAGCACCTGTGCTATCACCAAGTCATAAAATTTGCTAAGTACTTATATGTATCCACCATTTCCGTGAGAGGAGAAGCTTGTGGATGTATATAATCACCATTTTGAATTTGCATAAATTTTACGAGTTGAGAGATTGAATTATTTTGTTGGGTCATGCATGTGAGGCGATATGCATTTCATATCGGTATTCATCTCACATTAAAGGTTGAAGGTTTTCTTTGTTTTTTCATAATGGATCTTTTATATTGCAAAGCTTCCATGGCGTGAGTAAGCCACAATCATGATAGTCTCACCATTTCCCATGGCTAGAGTGTTTGTATAAGTTCTGTCGATAAGGCTTGCACCTACAGTCATAATCCAGGGACTGAAAGACAAGATGGATGATGCATCTGGACCACTGTTACCAGCTGCTTGAACAACGAAAAAGCCTTCCCTCTGGGCGAATAGAAGTGCAATGTCAAACACATTAAGAAAAGTGACTACACCTTTTGGAGGCGCATTTGGTCCGATAGACAATGACAAAATGTCTACCCCATCTTGAGTGGCTTGATCGATTGCTGCAACAACATCTGCCACAGCTCCTATGTCGGGATATATGGCTTTGTACACAACGATCCGAGCATGAGGTGCCATGCCACTGGTTGTACCGTAGTTGAATCCATTTGAAATAACTTTCACTCCTGAGTTTCCAGCGGCAGTTGAGGCTGTGTGACTGAAAGTCCCATGCCAAAACAACCAGCTTGATCCATCAAAATTTATTATGCCTCAACTTCCTAGAAATACTAAAATTTGCGAGATTCAATCCAATAGCGAGGTAGGGGAACAAATATTTGCCTGCCATGGCCAGTTGCATCGAAAGGAGAAAGAATATCTCTGGACGTATTGATTGGGATCTCATCCCTTGCACCAGCAGCAAAGTACCTGGCTGAGACAATCTTTCCATTATAGGATCCAATGGGAAAATAAGGAGCAACGTTGCATTTTCTAGTGAAATATGGAAGCGGAGGATAAGACTCGTTGCGAAAGCTGGGATGAGTGGGATTGATCCCTGTATCCACAAATCCTATAACGATGTCTTCTCCAACATTATATGTTCCCCCATTTGCAACCCATGGTCCTCCGGGCAGACCAAGATATTACAGTATACCCAGCGTTTGCTAGAAGTCCATCAATCTCAGATTCTACCTTCACACCTGACGAAGAACAACCCATCATATTTTTGTGCCCTGGACTCGATCCTAGGACCTGCTACATGAAATTGCGATGAACACCAATTTGATGTGGTTTGATCTCTGAACCTGGAGTAAGGTATATTTTTTAATTTTGTCATTTTTTATTGGGAGAGATGTGTTGTAGAAAGCATAGGATTTTGTTTCAGTAGCATGAGGATTGCATGGATATTTCAATTGGACTAGTTGTTGGGCATATGCAATGAATGGGAGGATGCTCGTGGCAAGGATTAGTGATATTATGGTAAATTGACTACAAGAATTCATAGTTAATTTGGGATCAATGCTGAGTAGCTTGTTGATGCTCTTAATGGATTTTAAGAAGGTGATTTTTTAGTGGAGAGGTAGTATATTTGAAGTCATAAGTGAATTTTTGTATTTGGAGTGATATGTTTTTTTTGGAGGGAGAAGTGATTTTTTTTTGTACCTTTTGGAGAGATAAGGAGTATTTGTATTTTTTTATGTAATGGAGTAATCAGTGATTTTGTGGAGTCTTAAGGATAAGTGAATTTGTTTTAGAGAAAACTTAGTTGTAACCCAAAGTAATGTTTTACTTTGAGAGAGATTGAGTCCATGAACATCCATTTTTTGAAGACAATTTGCTTCCAAAGTTTGCAAGTGTGACATTCTCATTGAGAAGTCTCCATGAAAAATTTGTGACATTGAAGAATGATGTACTCCAGTAATTAATAAAATCATAATTTTTGTGGTGCTTGTGTCCTAGATTTGCCCGAAATTCAATAAGAGGATCTTAGGTACACCGTGTGTAATGAATGAGTGTGCATGACTTGTATTCAGATTCTCAAAACGCCCTCTTTGTATTATGCTTAAACAACTACATGCACATAAGCAAGCTTATGTATAAGAACGCTTAATCAAGCTCCTGTAATCAAGCTTAAGTACACAAGAACAAAGCATCACATCATCAACCTGATAAGATGATCTTCCAAGAAAGCACATTTCACACCATGTAATCAAAGCAATCAAGTTAAGGACCCTACAAAATCAAGCATATTTAAGCCAAGACGACATCAACATCATCAACACTTTTTGTATCACTTGCAGATATACATTTTTTAACTGAATTGTACGGTTCTCAGTTGTAATTGACACCTCAATTTGAATTGTTAAGGTGAATACATTAAGCCAAGTAAGTCTTCAACTTGAGTCATCAAGATTGAACTTGTCATTTGTCTCTTGGGTGCATTTTCGATAGTGTTCGACACCCTTCCTTTTTTAAAATCAGCACATTCAGTGAGTACATTCAAGAAAGCACAAAGTGTTAGTAATCAATCAAGCGAGTTCTAGCAAGCAATCATCATCAAATGAGTGTGAATTCTAGTATTTTATTCTTAAAAGTGAGCATCAAATCAAGCGAGTGTTTAACGCAAGTGCAATAAGCAATAAATCAAGGGAGTGTGTCATTCCAACACAAAAAATCAAGCGAGCGTGTCAAAATCATGTGCGAAAGTTCAAAGCACGACATTTACAACAAATGAGCCAGTGTGAAGTTGATTGAAGCATTCACAAAATGTCAGTGAAGCATTCAAGCAAAGCGATCATCATCAAGCGAGCGTGAAATCAAGAGTTCAAGCAACCAAGTTATAAAACTCTAGAAAGTGTTTAAAGCATCAGCCATAAGCAACAATACAAGCAAGCCTGAATTCAAAGTGAACAAGCTAACTTGGCGACACACATTCAACTGTCCCAAATTCTTAACAGTTTGATTTTATCATCAGCTGGCGACATGGTGAACATCAAAAAAACAACTCTTGCTGATATGCAAATGCATCTTCAACATGCATATCAAATGATTGAGTTTTTTCAACCGGAGTCACAACTACAAAGAACTGAGTTGCTAGAGAAGCGTGATGCTTCCAAGTCTTTGAACAATACAAATACAGCTAATGATTCCAAGTCATTGATCCAACCAACATTAAGTGTCAAAGTGATCCTTGATCCATTTCAACTTTCTTCCAAACTAATCATTAAGCCATGGGAAGAAATCCAAAGTAATAGAAATGGACGAGGCTTAGGATATGTCAAAGATGACGCCAAATTGCATATCCCAGATTATTCAAGGCCCATTAAGTTTTTCAGTGCAGGGTTTGTTGCACATATCACATCAGCTAGTTCTAAGAAAGTTGAAGACAAACAGAAATACAAACAAACTGAAGTTGTAGCCAAACCAATATGCCTTCATTGTCAAAGAACCGATCATCTGGAAGATCAGTGTTTTGATCTCCATCCTTGTCACCATTTTGGCAAGTCAAAGCATTCATCAATGCAATTTAGCAAACAACAATAATCAACCAGATTGAAGATCAATTATTCATGGATTGATCCCTGGGAATGGTCATCCATGGTCATAAGATTGTATAAGTCTTACAATTGAATTCACTCACACATATTGTAGCCAACAGCAAAAATGAAGATGGTACTCTCGTGCAATTGAAAGAGGGAGTACACCAGTGAAACACTCCTACAACACATATTTCATTAAATTTGGAATTAAATGATGAATCTAGAATTTCAAAATAACCAAAATCCTCAATTAATTGATGTCATTGTAATAAAAAATTACAAATTTAATGAAATGTGTGTTCTACACCTGAAGGGGGGGAGTTCAGAAATAATTTGAAGAAGATTGTCTCTCCTTTCAGCTGACAAAGGGGCGAAAATGTCAATGAAATTGATAGTGGTTGTCAGACTGAAAGTCTTGACAACATCAGCAAAGCAACCAGTGGGCATTTTCATCAACGAGTGAGCATCAACAAATTCACTAGTGGGCAATCGATAGCAAAGTCAACAGTGGGCAGTTTTCAAACACAAAAGCAACAATGAATTAATTTTCAATGTCATCAGCAGATTCGCCAATGGGTGTTCATCAACTTTTGTCAGTGGACAAATAAATACGCCAGTGGGCGTTCATCAAATTTTTTCAGTGGAGACAGGATGTTGATTTCAAGCAAAGGAAAGTTGGATCCTTTTTTAGCTTGGCACATGATGGAGTTGTCAAGTGACAAACAGAGATGAATCAGACATGAAGCTAACTCATGGTCTCTTCATATTGTAGTTTCTTCAGTATCTAGCTTTGGCGGCATTTTAGGAAAATGTTTTTTGAGGATCAACTTGAGAACTTGGAAGAGGCTTCCTTGTTATTATTTTGGATTTGTCATTTAAGGGGGGAATGTTAACCTCACTCTCATAATAAAACAATTATAAATCCAAAATTATAATTAAATAAATCAAATTTTGAGAATTAGGAGTTAGTTCCTCAAACTAGGGAGTTTAGTTAGGATGAGAGATTCTCTCCAACTAGTTATCCTAGATTAGTGTTTTGTTGAGAATGTATCTCAACCAAGTTTGTTCAAGATAGACACACTATCTTGAGATAACTTTCTCATGTATTTATACGTATCATAAACATTATTTTAAAAAAAAAAGGAAATTCATGAGAATGAGAGACTACAGGAAAGTATCTCATGCTTTTTTTGCCATGTCTGGTTTGGGTGTATTTCTACTATTTATTTTCTGAGTGCTTTATTACTTGTTTATTAAATTTATTTATTTTGGTTGATAGTGAAGGCTATATGGCAAGTCCAGAATATTATACATGATCAGATGAAGAAAGCAACGTTGGTTACTGCTTTATAGGATCGCATGCTAACATGGTACATTAAGTATTGCACCAATAACACGATGGCTTCGTTAGCAGATATTCAAACCGCGCTAAATAGGGAATTCAGTAGGCCCATGTCTAAAGCGCAATCGGTCGTTGGATTAAGTTAAATTATGATGAGGCCTGGTGAAACGCCTTGGGAGATGGATCAGAGATTGAAGTGCCAGATCTGTGAAGCTAATATGAATCTTATGGATGGGCAACACCGCGAATGGTTTGTAGCTTCACTCTTGCCTCATCTAAGGGTTGTGCTATCACAACAAAAGATTGGGACCCAGGTGGAAGCCCTAGAAATTCTGATGAGATTACATGAAACAGTGACTCAAGATGCTGCTTTGGTTGTTCAGCAGATTCACGCGGAGTTGCAGAATATTTTCCTAGAGTTCCAAAGTCTGAAGAAGGATAGGGTGGCTCAGCCAAAGGTGCGTGAAGAAGTTTGGTTCCTGAAATGAAAAAGTCAGGGACGTGACAAAGATCACTGCTCAGTCATCACGAATTATGTTTCAGGGGGAGGGCTGATGCCTTTGAGGCCAGAAGCTCAAGCGGGGCCAAGTACATGGCCCGCACCATGGTATGCTATCTGTTTAGTAGCTGGAAAACATGTGACAGAAAATTGTCACTTACTGCAAAAATTTGTACAGACACCGAAAAATCTCTTCTGCAAATTCTATAAATATGTGGGTTATGATGAGCATAATTGCCGTAGATATGAGTTAATGATGGATAGAATGCCTGCATATTGAGTGCAGGCAGAAACACGGCCCCTAGATCAAGGCACTGGAGGAGTGCAAGGAGGATATCAGGGACGCCGACAAGGTTGAGGTGGAGGAGGACCTAGTAGAGGTCAGGGCCAAGTTATTTGTTACAATTGTGGAGTGCCAGGAAATTATGCATGAGAATGTACGAACCAAAACGACTATTGTGAAAATATTGTACACAGTTTGAAGATGTGTCGAAGACTTCCCTGTATTAATAGCTAAGATGTGGGAAAAGGGGACACAACCTCAATAGCCTATCCAGAACCTGTAGATGATGAGGGTTGAACTGTTGGGTCTTGAAAATGTCATTCATTTCCGTTACACTTTCACTATTATGTCCATTATATCACCTCCATTTCACCTCCATTTCACTACTATGTCACCACATTCATCCCACTTTCATTATCATTGGGCCACATTTATGTTTTTCCAATCTTTATTAATTCTAAGCCTTTTAAGTGAATTTGTGGTTAAAAATTAGAAAATAATGTGCATATGCTTATACCTAACAAGTGGGTTGAGATTGTTGACATGTATAGGTTGAAAGGAGGCTTCTAGAAGACCCTTATGTGGCACTCTAAGGCCAAATTCGAATTTGAGTGGAAAGAATCATGGGATCATGAGGATATGTGTCACATCTCCTAATTGTATTGAAACTCTAAGAAGACATGTGTCTTATCAGTTCCTATTTTGATTAAGACTCTAGAGGTAGAGGGAGAGATTCATGGACTCTCATTAATGAGATGGCTTCTCATATTTTTGTATAAATAGGAGATCTCTCTCCTTTATTTGTTAGTCTTAGATTATTAGCTTAGAGCTTATTAGTTTAGAGCTTGGTAGTTCTTCCTTGATGGCTTTTGAAAGCTTTGGAGAGCTTTGTTGTACTTTGCAATTTTGAAGAATTTGAATAAATCTTTGATGTTCTCAACATGGAAGGAGATGTGAAGTAGATGTCATGGAGCATATTAGAATGTAAGGTAGAGTAGATTTCATTTTGTAATTTTGCTTTGATTTCATTATGTCATTTGATTGCTTTCAAGTTTGATAGATTAGATTTTCCATTCATGCAATTTTAATTCATGTAAGTGTGTTCAACCGGTTGATTGTAGATTAGTTTTTCTTTATATGTTTTTGCATCAACTAGTAACATGAGATTAACCTCTCTGCTTACTTTTATTTTCTTAGTTTTTTTAATTCCAGTTCTATTTTGATTTCAGTCTTCTTTACTTGCTTTGTTAGTTAGTTTAGAAATAAACTTGCTCATATCATTGATGGTTACCTCCGAAAGCCATAACGGGACTACTGGTGAGGGATCAAATTATGAATGTGTAATTTGATTTTAGTTTTACTTTTCTGCAATTAGATATTAAATTGCTCATATCATTGACAGTTACCTCCAAAAGCCATAGCGGGACTACTGGCGAGTATCGAATTATGAATGTGTAATTTGATTTTAGTTTTACTTTTCTACAATTAGATATTAAATTGCTCATATCATTGAAGGTTACGTCCAAAAGATATAGCGGGACTACTAGCGAGGGATCAAATTATGAATGTGTAATTTGATTTTAGTTTTACTTTTCTGCAATTAGATATTAAATTGCTCATATCATTGACAGTTACCTCCGAAAGCCATAGCGGGACTACTGGTGAGGGATCGAATTATGAATGTGTAATTTGATTTTAGTTTTACTTTTCTGCAATTAGATATTAAATTGCTCATATCATTGATGGTTACCTCCGAAAGCCATAGTGGGACTACTGGCAAGGGATCGAATTATGAATGTGTAATTTGATTTTAGTATTAATTTCCTTGCAATTTTTTATTTCTTTGAGTGCAGTGGCTTAAATCGCTTTTCTATATTTAGACAGCAACAGAGAAAATAGTTTCACGATCAATAGTTCATTATTTACTTGTTTAAATAGTAGCATATTTTCCATTCTTGTTCAAGCATTACTATCATCACTAGTATATTCTAAGACCTTCTGAAGTGTTAAGTTCTGGAAATCATTATAGAGGACATAATTGCCTTAGAATTTGTATCCATACTTGCCTTCTAGAGACGTAGGAATAGGATTTCCATTTGCATAAGACACTTTAGGAGATCAACAAGAACAAAACCCCAAAACAAAACAAAAACTATAAAACAACGAAGTAAGAAAAAGGTTAACTAAGCACATATGGTGCACCACACTTCATCAGTTTACGATACCCGAATTGATAATTTATGTAGAGCAATTTAAGACGTTAAATTGACTAGACATGAACCCCATGAAGAAGATCCTAATGTGAATATTGTGTTGGGAAGTGGAATGACGACTAACGAAGATAAAGGAAAGAAGCCTAAAGAAAGTGACTGGGTTCGTAAAGCTCCAGAAAAGGAGGTTGGGTTTGATCTAGATCTCGAGAAGGAGAAATTCATGGAAGAAAAGAAAATATTCATTGAGGCTTCTACCTCAGAAAGTCAAGATAAGCTATCTGAAAAAATGGACTCCTCTATGCTTACTACCTTCTTGGAGACCTGTATGAAGTTGTTGCGTGATAGCAAGGCCATAAAAGGATTACATGAGTTGATAAATAAGTGTGTCGGAAAAGAAAATGCTCCCGAGGGACTGCGCGTAGTCAGGAAAATTGGTAAGCATAAGGCAAGAACAGGGCGTGAGATGAGGCTCACTGCGTAGATAGGAGAATATGAAATGTATCAAGTTATTCTAGATCTAGGGTCATATGCGAACATATTACCTAAACATATGTGGGAGATAATGGGTAGACCCGCACTATAGTGGTCTCTGATTCAATTGAGGATGGCTAATCAACAAAAGATTATCCCCATGGGAAGATTGCAGGGAGTGACAGTAGATATTGAAGGTGCGAGCGCGTAAGCTGATTTTGAAGTAATGGAGATTGTGGATGACAACAATCCTTACCCCGCGCTCCTTGGGATTGATTGGGCCATTGTTATGAATGGGATGATCAATTTGAATAAGCGAACGATGTCATTTTAAATGAAATTTCTCCACGTAGTAGTACCTTTGGACCCTGCTAAAGGACCATGCTATACTGAACTGGTCCGTGATTATGAAAGTGACGATGATTTGGACCAGATTTATAAGATAACGACGCGAGATAAATATTGGGTGAATCCAACAACTGATTGATGTATTGCATGGGACCGCGCAAGTTCATGCACATCAGATACAGATGAGGAGTTGGAACACTGGCAGAATTGATTGCATGAAGTGTCTATGATGCGTTGTAACATGATGACTAAATCATTGCGATGTGTATCGTCGGAGGTAAGGAGTCTACTTGATTATGATGGGTTAACTGGTGTATATAAATTTTTGGATGCATTTGAAAGGGAATTACTAGAGAAGCATCACCTCCAAGCCTTGGATTTGGCAATACGTGCTACACCTGAAAGATGGTGGGGTACACACAAAGACAATTTTGAGGACTGGCACGAGTACAAAAAAATGATGAGGTGTGATTTGGTCATCCAAAAGTTTTCTTAACAGAGAAATATGATGGAAGGAATGATCCACGTGATCACTTGGCAAAATGGACTGAAGTTTATGGAGCAGAGCCACAACCTGAGTAGGTGCATTTGTTCTATCATACTTTGGATTGGATACCAATGAATTGGTACTTGGAAACAGAGGTCCGCCATGGCACTGAAGAATGGGACGTTTTGCGATAGAGATTCTTGATGACATTCAGCTTTGAGGATGGATTTGAATGATGAGGCATTGCAGGAGGTCAAGGTAACGATCTTCAGAATACCACAGGATCCTTTGGATATGATTCAACCAAATTGGGCCATCCAGCTATGCCATGTGTTGGAGTGCTACAATGTGACCGCTAAAGAAGAAGACGAGTATCTGAGAAAAATTAATATCCCAGAGACAAAAGGTCACCGCAAAGTTGAGGGACCACAAATAGAGAATCTAGATATCATTGTGCCACTAAAGACTAGATAAGTGAACATTGGCACAGATGTGGAGCCAAAATTTGCAAATATTGGGGACTACTGGGATGATTCCATAGTAGATAAGGTCACTGAGTTGCTCTGCGAGTATCAGGATTTGTTCCCTACAAGGTTTTCAGACTTGAGAGGAATAATAGGGGACTTGGGTGTTATGAAAATTACGTTAAAGCCAGACATAAAGCCGATCAAGCAAAGGCCTTATCGCCTCAATCTGAAGTATAAAGAAAAGGTGCGCTTAGAGTTGGATAAAATGCTTGCAGCAAGTATTATTGAACTGGTAGAGGAATCTGATTGGGTGAGCCCAATGGTAGTTCAGGAAAAGAAGAAGAAGGATGAAATAAGGATATGCGTAGATCTCAGGAAGTTGAATGATGCTTGCATGCATGATCCTTTTCCAACACCATTCACGAATGAAGTACTGGATAATATAGGAGGACAGGAAGTGTATTCATTCATGGGTGGGTTCTCTGGTTATCATCAGATCAAGATCACGCCTGAAGATAGAAGTAAAATGACCTTCATGACTGAATGGGGATGATTTCAGTATACTGTAATTCCTTTTGGGCCTAAGAATGCGTTGATGATCTTTTCGTACGTAGTCATCGCGACATTCAAGGAATTCATTCACAAGTTTTTGCAGGTATACTTTATGATTAGACAGTGTTTGGGTTGGTAAAGTACCATGTGGCTAGTTTACACTTGATAATGGATACATGCTGGAATTATTAGATCGCGCCCAACTTGAAGAAATGTTTGTTATGTGTTCCTTTCGGAATCTTGCGAGGCCATGTGGTATGTAGACAAGGATTAATGGTGGACCCTGCTAAGATCGCAATTATAATCAATTTGGAGGTGCCATGAAGTGTTAAACATCTGCGTGCAATGTTGGGTCATACTGGCTACTATAGAAAGTTCATCAAGAGTTATGCCCAGATTACCGTGCCGATGGAAAAGCTGCTAAAGAAGGACACTCCATTATGTTGGGATGAAGAATGTCAACGAAGTCTGGATATTTTAAAGGAGAAAATGCTCACGATGCCAATCCTAGTCTTCCCGGATTGGAAGAAGGAATTTCACGTGCATGTGGATGCGTCATGCATTGCGCTAGGAGAAGTGTTGACATAGGCTGGTGAGGGAGAGTTGGATCACCCTATAGCATTTTCAAACAGGAAGTTGTCTAAGGCTGAAAATAAATATTCAATGACAGAGCACGAAGGATTGGCTATGGTGTATTCTCTCCAGAAGTTCAGACACTACTTGCTAGGTGGTCACTTTAAGATGTATACAAACCATTCTATATTAAAATACCTAGTCAACAATACTGTGTTAGGGGGGGAAGATATGCAAATGGCTGCCGTTGTTTTAAGAGTACGATTTTGAGGTAATTGTGAAGCCTAGACACTTGAATGCAGGGCCAAATCATCTATCTTGCATTGAAACAGGAGAGGAGCCTACCAATTTAGAGGAAGGGTTGACTGACGTGCAACTCTTTGCGGTGCGCATCACAGGAAATCACTTTGCAAACATTATACACTTCTTGACTATAGGAATGGCTCTAGAAGGGTACACTAGTCAACAAAAGAAGGAATTAGTGGTGTGCGTGGCAGATTTTTCTCTCATTGTATGCCATTTGTATAAACTGGGATCGGATGAAATACTGCGATGTTATGTGCCTGAGTTTGAATGAAGCAGTATCCTCATTAAAGCTCATGGAGGAGTCACAGGAGGCCATTATGAAGGAAAAGAAACAACGCAACATATTTTACGCGCTGGATTGTGGTGGCCAACACTACATAAGGATTCCACAACATATTGTAGGGATGCGATGCATGTTAGAGAAATGGCAGGCCATCACAGAGGGATGATTTTCCTTTGAATCCGCAGATGTCATTGCAGCAATTTGAGAAATGGACGATTTATTTTGTAGGGTTGATTTAGCCTCCCGGAAAGAAGACGGGTGCACAATATATCGTCACCGCGACTGATTATTTGACCAAATGGGAAAAGGCACAACTTGTGAAGGACTATATGGGGGAAATATCAATGAAGTTCCTACTTGAATATGTGTTAACCAGGTGTTGACAGTGCTCGACCCGCCAACATGTTAAGGGGATCTCCCCAGTAAGAAATCCCAATTAGACATCAGATCGTTTGGTGTAGGAGTCCTAGCAGTGGGTCATAAGGTAATGCCTTGACTGCGATGTCGCACAGAGGTAAGTAAGATAAATCTATCAGTACCAAGGGTGTGATTGATGCAGTGAGTCAAGGAATGAGTCTGAGAGGTTCCAACACTTCAAAGGGAGAGGAAGGTGAAGGTGAGTTCTAGGTTGAAAGGGGTCAATCCCAACTCAGCTAGGAACACACAACACAAAGGACATGCACAACTTTCGGTAGAGCATTTGATACAGATGCGACAATCACAACACACAAGGTAAGATAACACAAAAAACACTCACGGATCAGTCTGAGATGAGTGTGACGGTTAATATAACAAGGTTCAGAGAAAGGTCTGTCTGATGTCCGGCAAAGAAGTCAACACGGACGGTGACAACATTAACAACATATGCAACACATTAACAACAAGATTCATATAATTGCATACAAATCAGTTCATATACAAGTACGTAAGTTAAAAAACATATATCATTAAGGCAACCAGAGCAGTCCAACTACAATAACAACATATGCATGAAAATGTGCTGGCTTTTATTATATAAAGAAGTGTAAGTCACAATCACACAATACACCATGTAAGCCTGCTAGCCCCATCAGTGGAACATTACAGTCACATCTGCCAGCTCCTCCAAAGAGATGAACTAGATCTGTGCAGTGGAGAAGCCAAGGCACATTACAATATTTTCCAGGCCTTCTTCAAGATAGTCTTAGTAGAAGCTTGGTTGACCAAAAGCCTATACAATGAGTTATGAGGGACTATTTATAGCAAAGGGTGGGTGACCCTTGACATTCCCCTTTATGACAGTTCAAATACCCTCATGACTCTTCACCTACTCTATGATTGTTATGTCCAACTATTTACACTTGACTTACACTTGACATGACTCAACATTACAATGCACATGTACTCATGTGAGACAAAATGGTTTGAGCAAGCCAAGTAATAAATCACTTACACATGGTACACTATGGTGAGACCAACTCTTTGACATGCTTGTGATGGTGAAGGTGGTGAGGTGAGGCCAAGCTTAGTCGTCCATGATGGTGTGCATGCATCTCATGGTGACATCTTGCTGAAGCGAACTCTTGCCTCTGTTGCAACTAGTGTGTGGGTTCGGCCCCTTCATCCAACTTGTCTATTAACATGCACATGGTCTTCTTGGGTACAGTTGAAGTGGAAACACACTGATGCATAGTGTCCCTGTTGATCTTCAAGTGTGGGCTGGTGTTCATGCGCATCAGCTTTATGAAGTACTTGTTCAAACCCAGTTGGACTTGCTTCTTGTCTTCGCCTTGGTGAGTGTGTTGAATGGGTTGGATTTCATGTGTGCACTCAACGACATGTATGTTGTTGGATCCCTTGCATGTGATCAACAATACTTCTCACCATGTTTGCTCTGTGTCAGCTCCTGGGATGGATCCTTAACTTGTACTGGCACAGTTTGATCCATGAGTGCATGTTGCAGCCACTGTTGTTCCTATTCTTGCTACAAACCATTGGAATGTCCGTGAAACTTCATTTTCTTCCAGAGTTGCTGCTTTAGCACATGTAACTCCTTCTTTGTTCCATATTTTGCCTTCGCATGATCTTCATGTTGTGCCGTCACTTCATAACCGGAGTCTCCAAAGTTGCTTTCATTATCAGTGGATCTGCTTGATCTTGCAAATTTGCTCTGCCTCTATGTTGTCAACAACCTTCCTCTTGCATTCATTGTGTTTGATGCATTCGCTACATTCGCTGCATTCGATATGTTGTTGTTAATGATGATTCTCATTGTGATTCTACTGCTTGATGTCCTTGTCTATGAATAACTTGATGTCTTCGCGAGTAGGCAAGCTCATAGACACTTGATCGATTGCATCCCCAAGTATGCTCTAAAAAGTGTCTTCGTCTCTGCTCTCTTGGAAGCCACTGTACCTTTACTGCTAAGAGGCAGATGAACACTTGCGATACCTAGAGACATGGCAACACTCATAGCAAGCAATCTATCAATCGAAAACCAAAATGAACATGAGAACTAACTTGCAACATACCTAGGTGAATGATCATCAAGGTTGTGCAATTAAGGCAGGGAGGTCGGGAGACTGACTGCCAAGACTTCATAAGGCATAGTCGAGGCTACTGAGAGACTGATTGACTATTGGAAATGTGTAACGCATAGTCTAGTCTGGCTGCTTACCGCTGGGATTGTGCATTGCACAAATCCAGTTGGGAAGGACTGCTGGCCCAGGGACATATTGCGCAATTTCTTTGCCCGAGCAGCCATTGTCCTCCAGAAATTCACAAAATAGTCTTGGAGGCTAGTTTTGGGTAGGAATGTGCAAATCTGGAGAGGAAGGTGAGCCTTCCTTTCCTAGATTGCACAATGTAGCCTTGGTGAAAGTAGAGCTCGGGCCAAGGTTGGTCTGACTCGCCAATGGGAAACTGAAAGTAAGTAAGTCAATGAACGCATGGAGACACGAAGTGATAACATAAGTGATTAACAATGCATGAAAAACATGAATGAAATATTCAGCAAGAAGATCAACATACATGTGGGTGAGGCAGTTCGTCGGTTGGGTGAACGTCCGTGAAAAATAGTTTCATGCATGCGACAACAGTGAGATAGCAGCAAAAACTAAAACAGATCTAGGACAAGCTAGTATACATGTAAATGAAAACAAGCATTCAAAGAAATCAAGCAAACAATACTTCCACAACCGAAAGCATAAAAAGCGACAGAAATGCAACACAAGGCATGGTAAGAGAGCTTACCCCACAAAAGTTGAGTTGAATATGCTGACTGCTCCTAGATGTGATGTGGAATGTCAGAGCTACAAGGTTGATATGAGGAATGATCTTTGCAACGCCCAGTTGATGAGTATTGATAACATCAAGGTTGCGATGCACGTGCCACAAATCTAGGGGAAGAGACACTTGGTGGGAGGTTTCTGAAATGATCCTTGCATTTAACCTCCAATTGCTAAAGGCTGCTTTGGGTGAAACAACCCAAGCATGCAAGTATGTTTTTCTCAGTCCCAGAGGGAACCGGTCAACTCAGTTGCACATGCATGAGACAGCTTGATTGCTGGAGAAAAATGTGCATTTCTGGCTGGGATCTGTGCTCGCTGCCTAGGAGATTTGTGCAATTTTTTGGCTGAGCAGCTGACTGCTTCCTAGATTTGTGCAAATCCTGGGATGAACAGCTTGCTGCTGGGAAAAATTGCGCAAATCCTACTGGGAGGGTTGGCTGGTAGGATTGTGCAATCTTGGAGCCCAACATGTTGTTAGAGAGGATTGTGCAATTTTTGGAGAAAAGGTTGGTTTCCCTCCAGAAATGCACAAATTTCAAGGGGAACCTGCTCAGCCTGCAACTAGACCAAGTCCTGGTGTGTAGCCTATGAAGGGAAAAGATCAAACTGTGATCGGCAGGTTGCCTTTAAGCAAGAAAGACACTAAAGCTTGAGGACTTGATGAAGCAAGGAAAGCTGCTGTGAAGGTTGGTAGGGAGGCTCCAAAAAAGTCTAAGACAAAATTTTGGAGGGTGGTTGTAGCCGCTATAACACTTGGTGACACACTGGTAGAACTGCAGCTCTCTGAATGGACCTTGTTCGTGAAAATCAAGTCTAACACCTCCGGAAGTATTGTTCAGCTCTCAGCTCATCTTGGCTTCACACTAGCTTGATTATAAGATGTAGCATCTGCCAGACTCTTGGTCGATTGACACACATTCCAAGACAAGGCAACACAGTTGTTTTGATTGGGGTTGAGGGGTATATAGGTGCACAAGCAGTATAGTCGTCAGAGTCTTAGTTTCATCTCTGGTGTTGCTCCACTACCAGCAGGCCTGGACAACACCCCAGTGGAGTCACATAGGAACACAAGCATGGCTCCGCTGCCAATGAGCCTGGTCATTGCCCCAATGGAGTTACTTGCATCACCTCCCTGTGTAGGAAGCCTTTCTCTTCTTTCTCCTTATTCATTTTTTATTCTGAATTTTTTGACATTTTTATTTTTTCATTTTCATTTTCACTATGCATAGAACTTATTCATTTCAGAGGCGGAAGAGGGATCTTGACTTATTGAGAGCAGAAGAGGTTGTTCCAGTAGAGAATTAGTTTAATGTATCTTTGACGTGCCTGTTAAGGTTTTCCCCTCACCTTACTCTACTTGATTGAGCTGACAAGGGTTAACCCAAAAACAATCGACTAGAGAAGGTGACACTAGTTAGTGCACAAGCGTTGTGTTTACACCAAGGTTCACTTCGAAGAGTACATATTTTCCTTCGATGTATCATGGACTAAGAGTAACAAGTTCATCATACATAGGCAAGATGACAGATAACCAAGTAGTGATAGTTGTACAAACCCTCTTGTACTTTACCTAGCTCATTTCATGAGTCACACATGGTTTCATGCAAATGAACCTATGAACGAAACAAATGAACTAACTAACAACAAAGCCAAGCAAAAGCATAAGCAAAAATGAGAGCAAAGCGAGGAAACAAACAAGCAAACAAGCAAACAAGAAAACAAAGCATGAAATAAAACAAGCATGCAAGCAAACAACTGAAAGCAAACACTACTCCTAATCCTACACTAATGGTGCATGGGCATGATCACATGAAGTGATACTTCCAATGTAGTGACCGGTGCATTGGTAGACCCATGTAGGTGAAGGATTGGTCTGCGAGTAACCTAGTTGTGTGGACCATCATACAAGAAAGATATGACAGTGAAAACAACCACACTTCATGTTTCAAAGTGCCCACGGGACATAAGTGAGTGCATGTGCATGACGGATAGTCCGTGGACTTATCATGGTGCTGGGTGACACTACAAGAAACTTTGAAGGATAAGCACACTCTTGACTATGACATGCAAGCAAACGAGAGAAACAAAGATAACTTGCGTCACAATGGAGTGCTTGCAATGTAAGATTCCTCCAATGCATGAGCAATGGGATTGTGCAGTTTCAGTGGAGGAAGTGTGATCTGTGTGTAATATGGATCTTCAATGCATACAAATGAGTGATGAGGAGCCTTGGGTGTTTGAAAAATTTCATGATCAAAAGTGAGACTAACCCCAAGAGAGCGAGGACCTCACATAACCATCAGCTCGGGCTGAAGTTCCTCGATAGTCTTAGGTGTCTCAACTTCATCATCAAGTAGATCATCATAAACTGGTGGATTCGAAAGATCAACTGCGATCAATTCATGATCGTGATAAAAAATGGAATAAAATGGACCCCGACCGCCACGATCAGAAAAATCAAAGAATTCTTTGGCATCCTCATGATTAGATGAATCAAACAGAGGGGAATATGAAAAGTGAACGAACTCATCGTCTTTGTTTTTAGAAAAGACAGATGAAGGATCAAGTGGATCTTTAATGAATAACTTATCCTCTCCGTTGTCGAATGATGGACTAGCATCCAGTGAGTCCTGCGAGTGATCAACAATGGGTGCATTCGTGGATGAAGATACACATGCAAAATCATGGATGGAAGGTTCACCAAAGAAGCTAGGAAACAATGGAGGGGGCTCAGACGGAAGGGAATCATCCTTCATAGAGTGTTGATGTTCAATCTCCCACTCATACTCTTCATGAATGACAACGCATGTTGGTTGTGCAACACCAACTGCTTCAGTGGGTTGTTCCTCGTTCACAACAAGTGAAGAGTTCGGAGTGGATGAACACAAGACAACATCATCTCGAGGAACACCTGAGTGCAAAGACGGAGGTCGAAGAAAAGAATGCATATGGGAACTCAAAGGACTCAAAACCAACTCTGCTAAAAAATTGAGTGGAGTGATATTGGGAGGCTGTGAAGGATGAACAAATGTGCGAACATGATCCTCAGCATCATTGGGCGATGTTGGAACTCTTGAATGAGAGGGAGGTGGACAATTGATTGAGACAGTGCCTGCTCCCACATGGGATTGCGTAGTTCCATCAATGAAGAAGGTTGAGTGAGGCTTGACATCAAGCTTCCTCTTGGGACGGGTAGATTTCTTAAGACAGTACTCGAACTGGTCCTAGAGATAAGAGAACTTCACTTGGCTCCTTGGATCTTGAAACTGCATGTCACGAAAGCGCTGCCAAAAATCAATAAGGGATTCATGCGGTGCCCTTCGTTGCTGTAATAGTTTCCACTCAAGATGTTCTGGATCAAAATGATAGAATGTGTCTTCAATAAGATCATAGAAGTGCTCGCATGAGTGCACAGTTTCAGCTGGTAGGTTGAGCACCCAACAAAACGGAGATTTGCAAAGTGTGAAAACAAGCAGTAGACTGACCTGTTCATCAGTAAAATCATCTTCCTGATAAATCATGGAAAGGAAGTTATGTAAATGCTCAGGCCAAGCCACTTCGCCTTCACCATCATATGTGTGAGTGGACAAGAGATTGAAAAGCTTCCCCGAGACGGAAGCATCTTCACGATTTGAAAAAAACCTCAGGGGAAGAAGAATGGAAGACTCCATGAAAGATATGCAAAGGTTAAAAACTGGATGAGAGGACACTGCTTGTCATTAGGCCCTCCTTTTAGCACCAAAAATGTTGAGGGTGCTGGACCTGCCAAAATGTCAAGGGGATCTCCCTAGTAAGAAGCCCCAATTAGACCTCAGACCATTTGGTGTAGGAGTCCCAGCAATGGGTCATAAGGTAATGCCTTGATTGCGATCTTGCACAGAGGAAAGTAAGATAACTCTATCAGTATCAAGTGTGTGACTGATGTAGTGAGTCAAGGAATGAGCATGAGAGGTTCCAACACTTCAAAGGAGAGGAAGGTGAAGGTGAGTTCCAGGTTGAAAAGGATCACTCCCAACTTGGTTAGGAACACAAAACATGAAGGACATGCACATCTTCCGACAGAGTAGTTGAAACGAATGTGATAGTCACAACATACAAGGTAAGATAACCTGAACAACACTCCCAGCTCAGTCTAAGACGAGTGTGATGGTTGATATAACAAGGTTCAGAGGAAGGTATGTCTAATGTCCGATAGAGTAATCGACACAGACGGTGACAACATTAATGACATATGCAACACATTAACAACAAGATTCATATAATTGCATACAAATCAGTTCATATACGAGTATGTAAGTTAAACATCATATATCATTAAGGCAACCGGAGTAGTCCAGCTATAATTAACAACATATGCATGAAAATGTGTTGGCTTTTATTATATAAGGAAGTGTAAGTCGACATCATACAATACACCATGTAAACCTACTAGCCCCATCAGTGGAATGTTACAACCACATTTGTCTGCTCCTCTAAAGAGATGAACTAGCTCTGTGTAGTGGAGAAGCCAATGCGCGTTACAATATTGTCCAAGCCTTCTTCAAGATAGTCTTAGTAGAAGCTTGGCTAACCAAAAGCCTATACAATGAGTTATGAGGGACTATTTGTAGCAAAGGGTGGGGTGATCCTTGACATTCCCATTTGTGACAATTCAACTACCCTCATGACTCTTCACCTAATCTATGACTATTACATCCAACTATTGACACTTGAATTACACTTGACATGACTCAATGTTACAATGCACATGTACTCATGTGAGACAACATGGCTTGAGCAAGCCAAGCAAGACATCACTAACACACGATCTGCTATGGTGAGACCAACTCTTTGACATGCTTGTGATGGTGAAGGTGGTGAGCTAATGCCAAGCTTGGTCATCCGTGATGGTGTGCATGCATCTCATGGTGACATCTTGCTGAAGTGAACTCTTGCCTTTGTTGCAACAAGTGCATTGGTTCAGCCCCTTCATCCAACTCGTCTGCTAAAATGCGCATGGTCTTCTTGGGTATGGTTGAACCAACAACCCACTGATGCATAGTGTCCCTATTGATCTTCAGGTGTGGGCTGGTGGTCTGTTGGGCATGGAACCCCCCTAAGGAATGTTTTGGGGCTTACAGCCCAAGTTTTGACCGAATCTTGTTGTAAAAGCTCTGCGAATTGTGGGCGCACGACGCGAAAGTATAATAGAGTCACAGGGTTGTCCACCCTAGTTTTTGTAATGTAATGTCGACTGGATAGACCTACCCATGGTCCGCGGACCATGGGATTGTATAAATAGAGTGAGTCTCTAAGTATAGAAGAACGAATGAATAGAAGCATGAGAAATATAAGTGATTGAGTCGAAGTGTAAAGTGTGTCTGTGGGTCATAGAGTAGGAGAAGGCTTTGGAGCTGAGTGCACAGAGGCCTAGTAGTCCACAGCGAAGTGCGCGGACCCCTGTAGCTGAGTGCACAGGGCAGGTCGAGTTTGTAACCATTGGAGAATCAATAAAGAGAAGTTTTTCTATAATTATGTGTATCTTTTCTTGGTTTAATGCATGATTGATATAATTTGCAAGTATATTGTTTATTTACTGCGCGAACCTATATGAATGTTTTGCATTGTTAAGTATAACTTAAGACATTTAAGTAGGCGAAGGTGCCTAATTAATACTAGAAGATAAATAAGATCTTGGGTACTAGCACAGAGCTCGACACGACCCCTGGTTAAGGCTGCGCGAAGGTATGGTATTGGACCATGAGGAACGGAAGGTGCGCGAAGCGACCTGTGCGCAGGAACAAACAAAGGACCAGTCAAACCTCTCATACATCTCAAGGCTGTGGAAACCTAGTTCTATCACCCTCCCATACTACTTCAGGTGAGACCTCAGTCCACGCTCCATGCACTGTTTCCAAAAGGGCCAGTAGTACAGGGATTTGTTTGGCTAATTAACTCCAAACCTGGGTGAGGCCCCAACAAGCCAACAAATGGTTCTATTGCCGGGACCGGGATCTCCATAGAGATGTCTGCTGTCGTATCACTGGAATCTGGCAAAGAAAGGAATTGAAGAGTGGTTGAACAAAAAGATTCACAAGTTCGTGGCATATGAAAACATGAATCCGTGGCTATCAAAGGAAGAGTGGTTAGATTGCTACTTGTATGCAGAGATCCATGAAATTTTCTTTGCATCCTTCCCTACTAAGTTCTATGAGTGGATCGCGAATCTAGAAGATAGCCAAGGAAGGTGTAAACTTGAAAAACCTATTGTGTGGACTCCAGAATTGGTGCGCAGACTGGAACCATCAGAAGTTAAGATCGCATGTGTTGTCGATCATTGGCTTGATCGAATCATAGGAGGATTCATCATTGAATTCGCGGTAAATACTTCAGTTAGCTATAGCGAGGTAGAACGAAGTTTCTTCAAGGGATCGTGAAGTAAGTACATTAAATCTTTGAACACTTGGATTAAAATTCTACTGTGTGAAAAATGGGTTATGTGAATAAATTGATGTTTGGGACTACGCAGAGTGGGAAAATCTATAGAAACGAAGGTAGCACTAGCCCCTTGATTTCACCTTTGCGAGGGAGCGAAGAAGAGCTCGCGAAGGTTTCGCCATGAAGTGCAATCAATATGATAAGGAAGAGAATTCGCGCATACCACCCCCACACACAACACCACCAGTTTCACTGTCTTCACCCCTGACTTCGCCCATACCACCTCCGCCACCACCGCGAAGCAGTATGGCCAGCACGATAAAACTACTAGTGTTCAAGGGAGTAGGGGATGAAGATCCGGACCAGTTTTGGTTCGTGATAAAAGTTGTATGGGAAGCACAGGGTGTCACAGATGACAATATAAAGAAGGCAACGTTGGTCAGCTCTCTGCAGGATCGCACACTGACCTGGTACATTACGCATTCTAGTGACAATACGAATGCGGGATAGCGGATATCCAACTTGTGCTAAACAAATAATTTAGCAGGCCAAAATCAGAGGCACAGTTGATCATTGGATTCAAGGAAATCGCAATGCTACCAGACGAAACCCCGTGGGAGTTGGATCAAAGATTGAAGTGCACAATTCGTGAAGCGAACATGACATTAAAAAATGGGAAAGACCATGAATGGTTTTTAGCATTGTTAACACCGCATCTACGGAATGCGTTGTCGCAACAAAGGCTAACCACTCAAGCTGAGGCTTTGGAGGTCACGATGAAATTGTACGAGACTCTGATACAAGATCCTAACCTCGGAGTTCAACAGATTCATGTGCAGTTGAAAAATTTGTGCCTTAAGATGCAGAGTTTGAAACAAGATAGGACAACTCGCCCAGACGTGCACGACAAGGTATGGTGCATAAAATGCAAGGACCAGGGGCACGACAAGGACCACTGTGATCTAGGTGGATATTGGTGGCCACCTGCCAAGTCCACCTAGACCCCCACCATTGTTTCTCTCAGCATTTTCAGTTTCCTTAATTGTAGCACAACTTACTATTTTTAGCAGTTTTTTTTTCGGGTCCTGAACTTCTGGAGCCGTTTTGAGGCCCTAAATGACGTTTTTTGGGAAATTTGGGGCAACATGGGTCCATGGACCCATGTTGCCTCCCAAAGTGGTAATTCTCGGATAGATCTTTCTAACGAGCTATTGTACACGTCAAACGGAGATCGTATGCTAAAGTTACGACCCCGGGAAGTTGGTGTACCAATTTACCCAAACAGGGCCCACAGTTTGACGTTTCATCTTCTAGGGTTAAGTTTTGGAATGTTAAGGGTTTTCCATTGTTTCTCAACAATAAATAGGCCTTCGAGCCTCATTGTAACATAGTTCAGAGGCATGTAGCCACCACATCTCTTCTCAGAGACAAGCTACCATCGCCCTAGCTGGTTTATTTCCATTTCTGGTTGTAAGCATATTTCAGTATTTTCCATTAATGAAATGAAGTATTATTTCCGCTGCATCTTTGTGTATATGGTTATCTCTATAATTTGTTGTGTTCCTATTTAAATCCAGATCAGTGGTATCAGAGCGGTCTGTGTTTTCTCTCTTTTTCTTTGCATGTCCCCAACGAGGTCAGGATATAAGGAGTTAGGGCTTGAACTAGTCGAACCTTTGCAAGACCAGCCTCACAAATCCTGACGGCCTCCCATGGCGGATGAGAAGAAAGACGAGGGGGCAGGAGATCCTATCAAAATCTTGCTCGAAGAAGCGCTCGAGCAGCAAAGGAACGCGATGATGGATAGCTTTGCGCAGATCCTTCAGTGGCTACCCAGAGGCGACGCATCGGCTTCCAACAGCTACTCTGGAAACGCCACACCTTTTAAGGTACAAGTTAATTTTGAAATCCCCATCTTCAAGGGTCAAATAGACGCAGATCCCATAGATAAATGGTTAAATCTGCTAGATGGGTATTTTTCTGTTCATGAATTTTCAAGTTGGGAAAAGATTGTTTTCGCTCTTCTCAAAGCAGCCCCCCACGTCAAGGACTAGTGGGAAACCTACTGCGAGCAGAAGGATGAAAGTACAGGCACACTATTTTCAGCAGCACCCACTTGGAATTCATTCTGGGATGCCATCAAGGAGCTGTACTACCCTGTCGGAAGCTATGAGGATGAATACATAAAGTAGACCACGCTGCGGCAGGGAAGGGACCAAGACGTGCCAGAGTTCACCAATCTTTTCCATACCCTTCACACAAAGTTGGGTATCAAGGATTCGGAGCCGCATTTGATACTCAAATACTGCGGCTGCCTGCACAAGTACATCCAGGAAGAAATACAATTCCTGAACATCTCCTCGCTCGGTACAACATACAGATATGTCGTGAAGGTCGAGCAGAAGTTTAAACAAAAGAAGCGAGACTTTGGATCTGCGAATCCAAAGCAGGGGAAAGGTGCCCCTAAACCACAGAACAAAGGACAAAGCCAAGGCGGGGTAGCCCAGGACAACCCGCTGAAGCTGCAAGCAAAGAACAGCGCTGCGAAGTCGAAAAAGGACATGGGAAAATGGTGTGAGTTCCATAAGAGCTCCACTCACAACACAAGTGAGTGTCTGGCCAAGCAGTCACTGGTGGCTGAGCTAAAGGTTTCAGAATCAGATGCATGTTCCGACTCTGAGTCAGAACCCAACAAGGGGAATGACAAAGGGAAGCAGATCATTGATGCGGATCCCAACGCCACTGTTGCTACCACCAAGATCTAGAAAAATGAACCTGAAGATCCAGAGGAGGAGGAGCATCTCTTCCACTCCCAGATGTGGGTAAAGGGCTCCGCGCTACAGTTCATTGTTGATAGCGGGAGCCAAAAGAACCTCATTTCGACAGAGGTCGTGAAGCGGTTGGGCTTACCGACCATAGCACATCCACAACCGTACACCATCGGGTGGCTTCACCAAGGACGAGATCTTCGCGTGAGCCAGCAGTGTCGCCTTCCATACAACATCAAGCCCTTCACGGATGAGGTATTGTGTGACATTTCTCCCCTTGAAGTTTGTGATGTATTATTAGGACAACCATACTTGTGGAAGCGACATGCTATGTATGAATCAAGGCCCCATGCTGTTATTATTACATTGGGAAATAAGTTGTACAGGATACCAGAGGTAGCACCACCTACTGCCATCTCTTTGATTACTGCAAAACAATGCAGTAAGCTCATTTCCAAAACCAGGAAATTTGTTTTCCTGATGATACGCCCTCAAGGAAAGAAGAAGACGGTGGCCGCGGCCTCCAGACAGGGCCCCTCCGCACGACAACTACAGATGGACAAGGTCATGGAGGAGTACGAGGACATCTTCACCTCCCCCGCAGGGGTTCCTCTACACTGTCAGGTCAAGCACTCCATCGATTTGACCCCAGGTGCGCTGCTACCCAATGGACCAATTTATCGGCACTCCGTTCTGGAGAATGATGAAATCAAGAGGCAAATTCAGGAGCTCCTGCAGAAAGGTCACATCCATCCGAGTTCATCGCCTTGTGGGAGCCCGATCATGTTGGTACAGAAGAAGGATGGGACGTGGAGACTCTGTATTGACTATCGAGCACTGAACAAGATCACTGTCCGTAATAGGTACCTGATCCCACGGATTGATGACCTCTTGGACCAACTAAAGGGGGTGAAATATTTTAGCAAGATCGATCTGAAGTTAGGATATCACCAGGTACCCATCAAACCCTCTGATGTATGGAAGACTGCCTTCAAATCCAAGGAGGGCCTTTTCGAATGGTTGGTTATGCCTTTCGGATTTACGAATGCTCCTGCAACCTTCATGAGGCTAATGGATGACATCTTGCGGCCATTCACCAACTCATTTGTAGTAGTATACTTGGATGACATTCTGATCTTCATCCAGAGTTGGGAAGAACACCTCCACCACATCCGACAGGTTCTCCAAACACTGCGGCAACACAAGCTATGTGCCAATTTGGAGAAATGCACTTTTGGCATGACCCAGGTTGAGTATCTGGGATACATCATTGATGAATAGGGGGTGCATGTGGATCCAGCCAAGATCCAAGTCATTCGGGATTTGCCATCTCCAACCACTCTAACAGAGCTCCGTAGCTTTCTAGGTCTTGCCAACTTCTACCACAGGTTCATGTTGGGGTTTTCTCATATTACTTGGCCCTTGAGTCAAGTCACCAAGGGAGGAGCGAAAGCAAAATTCTTTTGGTCTGAATCTCAATAGAAGGCATTCATAGAGTTGAAGGATCGCCTCTGCACGACACCAGTGCTCGCGTTACCAGATTTACAACAACCATTTGAGGTCGAGACAGAGGTTGTCAATAGGATGATTGTGCACATTTTGCGCATGTATAACTCAAAGCATCCACGCACATGGGACAAGAGCCTTGCCTATGTTCAGCACAGCGACAACCGAGCTCTTCAAAGCTCCACTGGCCATAGCCCTTTTCAGGTGGGTTTGGGATTCCAGCCACTATGCCCCATTGATGTGGCCATGCCACTTGCAGCTACTCACATAAATTCAGCTCATGGCCAGTCCGAAACAGATAAGGCCACTAGCTTCATTGAGCACATCCAACATATTCGCTAGCAGGTTCATGACATTATGGAGAAATCAAATTCCAAGTACAAGAAGCGACATGATCAACATCGGGTGCCACACAAGTTTCAGGTGGGTGACAAAGTCTGGTTGCATTTGTAGAAGGAACGCCTTACTAGAGCCTATCGAAAATTGAGACCACTCCGATATGGTCCTTACACCATTACTAACGCTGTGGGAGACAATGCATTTGAGCTCAGCATTTCCCCATTCCTTGGCCTGCACCCAGTGTTCAATGTGGACCGCCTTCGACCATACTTTCCACCATTGCTAGACACATCCGAGATTGCAGAACAGCTCACACCCATAGAATTAAATCTAGATTGCATGGAACAAGCTACAATTGATTGGATCATGGACACACAGATCAAGAACACTCGCCAACAGAATATCCAACTGTATCGAGTTGTCAAAGCAGGCCAACTCCTTCACCAGGGCAAGTGGCTCACCAGGGAACAAGTTCAGCAAAAGCTTCCTCATCTCCTGGAGGAACTCAACGCAATGGGGACCATTGCTTCCTAATGGGGGAGGAATGATCCAGGTGGATATTGGTGGCCACCTGCCAAGTCCACCTAGACCCCCACCATTGTTTCTCTCAGCATTTTCAGTTTCCTTAATTGTAGCACAACTTACTATTTTTAGCAGTTTTTTTTCGGGTCCTGAACTTCCGGAGCCGTTTTGAGGCCCTAAACGACGTTTTTTGGGAAATCTGGGGCAACATGTGCACATGGATTGATGTAGCCTCCCAAAGTGGTAGTGCTCAGATAGATCTTTCTAACGAGCTATTGTACGCATCAAACGGAGATCGTATGCCAAAGTTACGACCCCGAGAAGTTGGTGTACCAATTTACTCAAACAAGGCCCACAGTTTGGTGTTTCATCTTCTAGGGTTAGGTTTTGGAATGTTAAGGGTTTTCCATTGTTTCTCAACAATAAATAGGCCTTCGAGCCTCATTGTAACATAGTTCAGAGGCATGTAGCCACCACATCTCTTCTCAAAGATAAGCTACCATCGCCCTAGCTGGTTTATTTTCATTTCTAGTTGTAAGCATATTTCAAAATTTTCCATTAATGAAATGAAGTATTATTTCCGCTGCATCTTTGTGTATATGGTTATCTCTGTAATTTGTTGCATTCCTATTTAAATCTGGATCACACTGCCCGGTTTTCGCAAATTACCTTACGGGAGGAGAGCCAATGCCACTAAGACTAGAGGAACAAGCAAGACCAAGTGCAACGCCTATGTTTTGGTGCGCGATTTGTTAGATAGGAGGAAAGAATGCTATAGACAACTGCCATCTATTATAGAAGTATATGTAGAATTCATAGCAATTGTTTTGTAATTTCTGCAGGTCAGAAGGACATTATGAGTGCACCTGTAGAAGTTATGAACTGATGATGGATCGAACTCCTACCTACAGAGTTCAGGCCGAAACACGGGCCCTCGATCAAAACATAAGAATGACGCGCACCAGATTTCAGGGGCTGGTCCAGATTTAAATAGGAACACAACAAATTATAGAGATAACCATAAACACAGAGATGCAGTGGAAATAATACTTCATTTCATTAATGTAAAATACTGAAATATGCTTACAAACAGAAATGGAAATAAACTAGCTAGGGCGATGGTAGCTTATCTCTGAGAAGAGATGTGGTGGTTACATGCCTTTGAACTGTGTTACAATGAGGCTTGAAGGCCTATTTATTGTTTAGAAACAATGGAAAACCTTAAACATCCAAAAACCTAACCCTAGAAGATGAAACGACAAACTGTGGGCCCCGTTTGGGTAAATTGGTACATCAACTTCTGGGGTCGTAACTTTGGCATCCGATCTCCATTGGATGCGTACAATAGCTCGTTAGAAATATCTATCCGAGGATTATAACTTTGGGAAGAGAAAAATTGGTCTACTACCCATGTTTTCTCCCAGATTTCCCAAAAAACGTTGTTTAGGGCCTCAAAACAGCTCCGGAAGTTCAGGACCCGAAAAAATGCTAAAAATAGTAAATTGTGCTACAATTAAGGAAGCTGAAAAAATGAAAGAGACAGTTGTAGGGGTCCAAGTGGGATAGGTGGGTGGCCACCAACATCCACCTGGATCATTCCTCCCCCCTTAGGAAGCAATGGTTCCCATTGCGTTGAGTTCCTCCATCTGCTGAACTTGGTTCCCGGTGAGCTGTTCTGCAATATTTGATGTGTCCAGTAATGGTGGGAAGCATGGTCGAGGGCATTCCACATTGAACACTCGGTGCAAGTGAAGGAATGGAGGAATGTGGTGCTCCAAAGCATTGTTTCCCACATCCTTGGTAATGTTGTGAGGACCATGTCAGAATGGTCTGAGCTTCTGATGGGCTCTTGTAAGGCGTTCTTTCTGCAGATGCAACCAGACTTTGTTGACCACCTGAAACTTGTGTGGTACCCTATGGGGGAGGAGAAGTTGTTCCTATGTTCTTTCATGACCATATCCCTCTACTTCTACTGCTGCGTGGAGGAACCCTTCACGAGGGTCATGGATGTGGCGACGATCTTCCCTTACTTTGGGAGCGAACCAGACAGAAATGAATTTCCTAGTCTGGGAGACGATCTTGTTGCATTTCTTAACAGAGATCAAAGAGGTGGCGGTAGGTGGGGCTACCTCTGGTATCTTGTATAATGAATTACCCAAAGTGATAATAACAGCTTGAGGCCTTGACTCATACATAGCATGTCGCCTTCATAAGTATGGTTGGCCTAATAGTACATCACAAACATCAAGAGGTGCAACATCACACAATACCTCATCTATAAAGGGCTTGATGTTGTAGGGAAGGGGGCACTACTGGTGGACTCGGAGATCTCGTCCTTGGCGAAGCCTCCCGATACTTTACAGCTACGGGTGTGTTGTAGTCGGTAGGCCCAACCGCTTCACGAACTCTACTGAAATGAGGTTCTTTTGGCTCCCACTATCAACAATGAATTGCAGTGGCTAACCCTTCACACACATCTATGAGTGGAAAAGACGCTTCCCCTCCTCTAGATCTTCAGGCTCATTATTTTGGACCTTGGCGGTGGCAATAGTGGCACTAGACTCTGTGTCAATGATCTGCATCCCTTTGTCATTCCCCTTGTCAGGTTCTGACTCAAGGTTGGAACATGCATCTGATTTTGAAGCCTTCAACTCATCCACTAGCGACTGCTTGGTCCGACACTCACTTGTGTTGTGAGTGGGGCTCTTATGGAACTCACACCACTTTCCTGTGTCCTTCCTCGACTTCTTGGTCTTCGATCACCCTGTGTTGGCTTTGTCCTTTGGTCTTCGGATTTGCAGATCCAAAGTCTCGCTTTTTCTGTTTAAACTTTTGCTTGATTTTGAAAGCGTATCAATACATCGTGTCGAGCGAGGATATGTTCAGGAACTCCATGTCTTCCTGGATGTACTTGTGTAGGTAGCTGCGGTATTTGAGTACCAAATGTAGCTCAGAATCCTTGATATCCAACTGTGTGCAAAGGGCATGAAAAATGTTTGTGAACTCTGGCACATCTTGGTCCCTTCCCTACCACAGCGTGGTCCACTTTATGTATTTGTCGTCATAGCTTTTGACAGGGTAGTATTGCTCCTTGATGGCATCCTGGAATGAATTCCAAGTTGGTGTGGCTGAAAATAGTGATCCCATACTTTCATCCTTCTGCTCACAGTAGGTTTCCCACCAATCCTTGACGTGGGGGGCTGCTTTGAGAAGAGCAAAAATAATAGTTTCTCGACTCGAAAAATCATGAATAGAAAAATAACCTTCTAGCAGATTTAACCATTTATCTACGACATTTGTGTCTATTTGACCCTCAAATATGGGGATATCAAAATTAACTTGTACCTTAAAGGGTGTGGCATTTCTAGAGTAGCTATTGGAAGTCGATGCATCACCTCTGGGTAGCCACTAAAGGATTTGGGCAAAGTTGTCCATGATCACGTTCCTTTGTCGCTCGAGGGCTTCTTCAAGCAAGATTTTGATAGGATCTCCTGCCCTCTTGTCTTTCTTTTCATCTACCATGGGAGGTCGTCGGGATTTGCAAGGCTAGTCATGCGAAGGTTCGATCAGTTCAAGCCATAACTCCTTATATCTCGACCGCTCTGATACCACTGATCCATATTTAGATGGGAACGTAACATATTACAGAGATAACCATAAACATAGAGATGCAGTGGAAATAATACTTCATTTAATTAATGTAAAATACTGAAATATGCTTACAAATAGAAATGGAAATAAACCAGCTAGGGCAATGGTAGCTTATCTCTGAGAAGATGTGGCAGCTACATGCCTCTGAACTGTGTTACAATGAGGCTTGAAGGCCTATCTATTGTTGAGAAGCAATGGAAAACCCTAAACATCCAGAAACCTAACCCTAGAAGATGAAACGCCAAACTGTGGGCCCCGTTTGGGTAAATTGGTACATCAACTTCCCTGGGTCGTAACTTTGGCATCCGACCTCCGTTTGATGCGTACAATAGCTCGTTAGAAAGATCTATCTGCGGACTATAAATTTGGGTAGAGAAAAATCAATTTATGACCTATGTTGCTCCAATATTTCCCAAAAAACGTCATTTAGGGCCTCAAAACAGCTCTGGATGTTCAAGACCCGAAAATTGCTAAAAATAGTAAATTGTGCTACAATGAAGGAAACTGAAAAATTGAAAGAGAAAGTTGTGGGGGTCCAAGTGGGATAGGTGGGTGGCCACCAATCCACCTGGATCAGGGGCGCAGATGAGACTGAGGTGGAGTGGGACTAGGAAGAGGTCGCGGATAGCTGATATGTTAGAATTGTGGAGGGCCAGGACATTATGCCTGCAATTGTACGAATCCAATACGACCATCATGCTTGTATTGTATGTTGTTTGATCATAAGATAGAGGACTGTACAACACTGATAGTAAGGTTGCGTGATAAAGGAGCACTCCAACCTCCCTCGACTCAGAACCTGCAAATGATGAGGTTTGAGCCACGCGAGGAAGACCCTAATGTAAATATGGCGCCCCGAAGTGGTATTACGACAGGGGATGACAAAGGAAAGTAGCCTAAAGAAAGTACCTGGGTTCGTAAGGCTCCAACGAAGGAACCAGAATTTGATTTGGAGCATGCTAAGGAGACCTTCATGCAAGCTAAGAGGAGCTTCTTTGATGCCTCCACTTCAGGAAGTAAAGATAGGCTGGAGCCAAAGGTGGATCCATCAATGCTCAGTACGTTCTTGGAGACATGCATGAAGCTGTTGTGTGATAGCAAGGCTGTAAAGGGGCTGCAAGAACTCATAACTAGATGTGCTGGGACTGCGCCATGAGAACCGCGCATAGTCCAGAAGCTCGGGAAGCACATGACATGAACAAGAAGGGAGATGAGATTGACCGCGCAGATCGGGGAATATGAGATGGACCAAGTGATTCTGGATCTAAGATCAGATGCGAACGTCCTGCCAAAGCAGACATGGGAGCGCATGGGCAGGCTTGCGTTGCAATGGTCTCCTATCCAATAGTGAATGGTAAACCAACAAAAGATCCTACCTATGGGGAGATTGTAGGGAATCATAGTAGAGATCAAAGGAGCAAGCATGCTAGCAGATTTATGAAGTGATAGAGATTCTTGATGACAAAAATCCCTACCCCGCACTATTGGGAATAGATTGGGCCACTGACATGAATGGAGTAATAAATCTAAAGAAGCGCAAGATGATCTTTGAGAAAATGTCTCTGCGCATAGTGGTACCTTTAGACCCTGTAGAAGGATCGTGCTACACAAAGCCAGTGCACGACTATGACAACAATGACGATCTAGACTGCATCTACAAGATAACCGCATGGTAGCAAGATTGGGTAAATCCAACCGCGGATGGCTGAATCTCATGGGAGCGCGAAAACTCCTGCACATCAGATTCTGATGAGGAGATAGAATGATGGCAAAACCGGTTACACGTGGTAACCATGCTCAACTGTAACATGATGACAAGGTCACTATGCTGCGTAGCAATAGAGGTAAGAGATTTGCCTACATATGAAGGGTTGATCGAGGTTATGAATTCATAAACAAATTTGAAAGAGAAGTACCACAACATTAGCGTTTCGACGCTCTAAAGTGGGTACTGCAAGCTACACCCACAAGATGGTGGGGTATGCACCAAAGAAGTTTTGATGACTGGCGGTAGGAGACACGATCGGTAAGCAAGTGCGGGTAAGGCAATGGCATGAACGACCCCTCCGATTGGGACCACGAGGTATGAAAAGACCAAGTGCGTAGAAGAATATCCCTGCAGAAGCTTTTAACAAAGTACGCGAAGCACTGAACAAAGTCCACAATGTGAGGCAAACTGACTGGGACCTGCGTGTACCAGTGGTTCTTTGGGCTCATAGGACTACTTGCAAAACCCTGACTGCGCAAGCACCGCAAAGGTTAGAGTATGAAGCAACCATAGTAAGCCCTATACTACTTGGAGAACTTAGAACATGCATGATAACACCATAGATACGACGGTTCGCATAACCTTGGAAGCAGAAGTCCAATAGGGAAATCTCAGACTCCAAGAACTTGAAGAAGAAAGGATACAATTAAGGAAGAAAAGCACTCTGGTGGACGTGGAAGTCAAGAAGATTGAGGATGAGATAAAGGAATATTTTCTTGGAAAAAGGACCAGGGTGATAAGGCAGGATGCGTACGATTGCGATGATAGGTTTAAGGCTTGTCACCGTGAATTGATCAGTCTAATGCCTTGGCTTGGACCGCACATTGCTAAATGTATTGACCAGGGTAGTGCGTTGTAGATGGTAAAATGCGTGATGCCGATCGTAACAATAAAAGGTGGGTATTCTCTAGGAAACATGATGGATGACAGGATGAAACTTTTCACGGGTGGTGCGACCACCTGACTGGCCGAAGGAAGAACAGTCTTAGCGCTCCAGGGAGTTGAAAGGGAGAGTGGGACTATAAAATATTCTACATGGGAGCTGCGCATAGAAGCAAAGAGTCACAAGGTACGCGATCGTGCATGGCGGGCTATGTTGCCATGCGGGTTGAACAGAAAGTGACCATTGAAGTCACTATTCATGATGGGATGCTCAACTTTAGACCAAATGGAGCGGGTGACAGGCAATTAAGACGTGATTTATGGGCAAGATTTGGGAAAATCTGTTGCCAAGGGAGCATTAACCAACCAGATTTGGGGGGAGCGGTCAAATTCAAATTCAAAAAGCACTATAAATTACAAAGGGCTGCCCAGCAAACAACACTTGGTCATTTGCGAATTGAGATATTGAGCAGAGCCCTGATTGTTGTGTGCCAAGTGTTGAATGGGCCCTTGAGTTCGCGAGTGCTATATTTCTAGACAGATACGATGGCAACAACTGAGAATGTTATGGAGATAATAGAAATGACTGCCGAGGAGGCCGTGTAGGCCCTGAATGTGGGGGATGCTCCAGAAGGTGCCGGGATTGTGGCAGAAATCCCGAAATCACTACGCATGCCAAGACCAAAGAAGGAAAAACAGGCAATGGTTCCCGTATGTGTGTCCTCGCAGAACCCACTGCACACCAAGCTATCGATGGAGGAGAAAGGGAAAGTCGTCATCATAGAGACCGATGAAGAAGAGGAAGACCTGGAGGACCTAATCATCGCAGAAGATGAGGATGAAGGCATGGAAGAGGAAACTCAGCCTGCACACCCCTTGACAAAGTTTCCCACCTATGTTCCCCAGCAAAAAGGGAAGGCTAAAGTGCCTAAGGACTTGGATGAGACCAAGAGCTCGCTCCATACCCTGCTCCTCCCAGAAAACATTATTTTTTAGGGCATGCACCTGGGACAGGTGCCAAGCCTAAAATTCAAAGATTGGAATCTCGTTGACCATAAGAAGTTACCTCACCTTGAGACCAGGCACCTCATGAAGCCCAAGCAGAACACCGTGATGGGGGTTATAGAACTAGAGCCGCGAAAGTGGTTGTACGGAGTGGAAAATGCTGGGCTACTGAACCTGCTCTAGGTGCCACATTTCTACTACGCCCTAATAACCATTTTCTTCATCAAGTAGTTGCTATGCCTGGTGCATGATGGGTGTTTGTGGTAGGAGGAGCCCATCCCCATCACGACAGACTTGATTCACCTCATCTCCTAGCTTCCATGCAAAGGAGAGGACCCCACGGACATCTCGAAAGGGAAGAGCAGTGACTTGGCCATCGTGGCAGCCATGAAGAAAAAATACAAGCTAGAGAAGAAGAAAAGGGGCTACGCCATATCCAACATTAGTGAAAGTGGCAACCCAAATACTGGCTGGTAAGGTTATGCCCAAGTGCTGTGCAGATGAAGTGCCCGCGCCGGTGGTCACACTGGCTGAGCAGTTTGCGGAGGGGGTCCAGTTTAACTAGTCTAAGTTCCTCTGCAAGGAGTTTTTAGAGAATTGTCGCGAAGCTCAGGAATAAGGCAAAACATTCGACTATGCATGGATTCTGCTATCCATAGTGCTCATGGCAGGGGAATTACCAGAGGATAGTTAATTCCCCATAATTGACAAGGACCTGCCAGAGGTCGCAAAGTAGGCTTCGCTCTAGGCCACAAAGGATGGCAAGAGGATCTGGGACAGTAAAATATTATGGGTGTTCATGGAGATGAACCTCAGAATGGGGATCAATCGCAAGCGTGGTTGTCGCCCACTGTCTACAAAATCCGGCAGAGTTTTTCATAATTCAAAGTAGACATCCACAACATTTACATAAGATTGCGTAAGGACCCAACCAAACAATGGATAAAGCTACCCTTTGTAGCCACAGACGATGTCATTTTTAATGTGTTGGAGGCATGGTCACTAGAGTGGCGCACCCTAGTTATCGCAGAGATAGAGAAGTTAGCAACACAAAGAAAGAAAGACGAGGCTAATATGCGCATCGCACAATTGGCTGAAAAGCGAAGGAAGGAAGCAACGACAGTAGAAGTGTGGGTAGCACGGGATACCTCACAAACAACAACTAAGCAGGAACAGGCCACAACAACAGAAAAAACAGCACAGGAGGCAGCTGTGAAGGCGTGCGAGGGCCAAACGTCGCCTTCGCATGGGAAGGAAGCAGAGGAAGAAGAGGGAGGTGTGGACCCATGAACCATGTCAACACAATTGAAGCACCAATACCTAGTTGAGTGGACAGGGTCGTGTAAGAAGGTCAAGGCATCGAAGTTTTCAATTGACCCGATCACCCTAATCGAGGGTGATCTGCACGACATCGGCGAGACAGTGCGTGATGTCACCTTTGAGGCCCTCCAAAACTTCATGCAGGAGAACCAGATTGTGTTTGGGGCCCTCAGAGAATAGTTGCAGGAATTGCAGGTATGCCCTCCTCAGGCTGGTACCCTTTCAACCAGCCCCGCAGCCAGAACAATGACAACAGAACAAATGTTGCGCACACGGATGACGAATACCATAGTGCTGCCAGAAGGGGCACTAGTGACAACAAATGAGGCCGACTGGCCTACAGTTAGTGCACTAAAGGGTCTCGATATCAACATAGCTGCACTCCTGTGAGAGACCTTATATGTTTTACAGGATGGGATAACTACAAAGTTGTGATCTAGGGAGAGCCACGCACTGCAAGTCCTAAGCAAGCAGAAAATAAATATCGAACAATTGAGCTTGCAGCGTGACGAAGTGGTGTCGTAAAATCAACATCTGGTATAGGTGATAGACGATGCTTGCCAAAGTGTCCTAGCACTGGCCATCCCAGCAGACATGCCAGTAGAGGCGCAGATCCACAGGTTAGCAACAAGGGTATGTGAGGCAAGGGAAGAAATGACAAAGGTGCAGCTGGAGTTGAACCTTCATATCGCTGAGCTACAGTTAAAGGCACAACCGTCCACCCCTCGGAAGTCAGAGAACAATGTACTAGTGCTATCACAGTGGGATTGGATGAAATTGGCAGTGCAGTGCGAGACTACACCAGCATGTTGGAAGAATCATTTGAGGTCCTCACAAATCTATAGGAGGACCCCAACATCCAGCGCTTAGAGACAAAGGGGTGATAACTTCAATAGCATTATGACAGGGTCAAAGGAACTGCATAGACAGTGGCCCTCACTCAGAGGCTCGTGTGGATGCAATAAGCTAAAGTGCTGAAAGAACAGGTGGACGCAGCATGACATAAGGAAGCAGTCCTGAAGGCATGCATTCAACCTTGGATCAACGAGGCCTTCACCACATAAATTGAACGCAAGCTCACACAAATTTAGGGGATGCATGCACTAATGCATAGAAGCACTTCCAACACAGAGGTCTCAGAACAACGTATGCAGCAGATCCAGAAGTAGCAGCTCAGTGTGCTGCTGACCTTGCCGCAGTTCAAGAACAATTGGAGGGACTCCACGTAAAGATCTCCACGCCGACAGAGTGACTTGAGGGCGAGTCATGATGTTTGTGTTGGGGGCCTGTTGGGCATGGAATCCCCCCAAGGCATGTTTTGGGACTTAAAGCCAAAGTTTTGACCGAATCTTGTTGTAAAAGCTCCACGAATTGTGGGTGCAGGGCGCGAAAGTATAATAGAGTCACAGGGTTGTCTACCCTAGTTTTTGTAATGTAATGTCAGTTGGATAGACCTACCCATGGTTCACAGACCATGGGATTGTATAAATAGAGTGAGGCTCTAAGTATAGAAGAATGAAGGAATAGAAGCATGAGAAGTCTATGTGATTGAGTCAAAGTGTAAAGTGTGTCTGTGGGTGATTGATGTCTGTGCACCAGTTGGACTTGCTTCTTGTCTTCGCCTTGGTGAGTGTGTTGAATGGGTTGGATTGCATGCGTGCACTCAATGACATGCATGTTGTTGGATCCCTTGCATGCAATCAACAATACTGCTCACCACGCTTGCTCTGTGTCAGCTGCTAGGATGGATCCTTAACTTGTACTAGCGCAGTTTCATCCGTGAGTGCATGTTGCGGCCATTTGTTGTTCTTGTTCCTGCTGCAACTCATTGGACTATCTGTGTAGCTTTAGTTTCTTCCTAAGTGGCTGCTTCACCACATGCAACTCCTTATTTGTTCCATTTTCTACCTTTGCACGATCTTCATGTCGCGCCATCACTTCATAGCCCAAGTCTCCAAAGTTGATTTCATTATCAGTAGATCTGCTTGATCTTGCAACTTTTCTCCACCTCTATGTTGTCAACAACCTTCCTCTTACATTCATTGCGTTCACTACATTCACTATGTTCACTACATTCAGTATGTTTTTGTTCATGATGTTGTTCGCTGTGATGCCGCTGCTTGATGTTCTTGTCCACGAACAACTTGATGTCTTTGCAAGTAGGCGAGCTCATAGACACTTGATCGACTGCATCCCCAAGCGTTCTCTGAACGATGTCTTCGTCCCTGCTCTCCTAGAAGCCATTGTACCTGTACTACTAATAGGCATATGAACACCTACGATACCTGGAGACAGGGAAACACTTATAGTAAGCAATCCGTCAGTCGAAAACCAAAATGAAGATGAGAACTGACTTGCAACATACTTGGGTGAATGATCATGAAGGTTGCGCAATTACGGCCAAGAGGTTGGGAGATCGACTGCCAAGACTGCATAAGGCACAGTCTGGGCTGCTAAGAGACTGACTGGCTGCTAGAACTGCACAATGCACAATCCAGTCTTATTGCTGACTATTGGGATTTTGCATTGCGCAATTCCAGCTAGGAAGGACTGCTGACCCAGGGACAGATTGCAAAATTTCTTGGGCCAAGCAACCACTGTCCTCCAAAAATGTGCAAAACAGTACTGGAGGCCAGTGTTGGGTAGGAATTCACAAATTTGGAGAGGAAGGTGAGCCTTCCTTTCCCAGATTGCACAATGCAGCCTTGGTGAAATCAGAGCCCAGGCCAAGTTTGGTCTGACTCGCCGATGGGCAACTTAAAGAAAGTAAGTTAATGAATGCATGGTGATACAAAGTGATAGCATAAATGATTAACAGTCCATGCAAAAAATGAATTAAATATTCAACAAGAAGATCAACATGCATGTGGGTTACGCAATTCGTCTATTGGGAGAACGTTCGTGAAAAATAGTTTTATGCATGCGACAGTAGTGAGATAGCAATAATAACTAAAATAGAGCTAGGACAAGCTAGTATACATGTAAACGATAGAAAATGTTCAAATAAATAAAGAAAATAGTACTCCCACAAGCGAAAACACAAAAAGTGACATAAATGCAGCATAATGGATTGTAAACGAGCTTACCCCAAAATAACTGAGCTGAATGTGCCGACTTCTCCTAGATGTGATGTTGGATGTCAGAGCTACAAGGTTGATGTGAGGAATGAGCTCTGCAACGTCTAGTTGATGAGTTTTGATAACATCGGGGTTGCAACGTGCATGCCCCAAATCTAGGGGAAGCGACACTTGTTGGGAGGTTTCTAAAATGATCCTTGCATGTAACCTCCAACTGCTAAACATAGATCCCTAAAACAAGGGATGCCTTTGCATGCTTCCTTGGGAGAAATAACCCATGCATGCAAATCTGTTTTGCTTAGTCCTGGAGCGAACCGGTCAACTTAGCTGCACATGTAAGAGACTGCTTGACTGCTGGAGAAAAATGCACATTTTTGGCTGGGCACTGGGCTGGCTGCCCAGGAGATTTTCACAATTTCTGGGCTGAGTAGCTGACTTTTCCCAAAATATGTGCAAATCCTGGGCCAAACAACCTACTACTAGGAAAAATTACGCAAATCCTGGTAGGAGGGTTGGATGGAAGGATTGCACAATCCTAGAGCCCAACAGGTTGTCAGAGAGGTTTGCATAATTTCTAGAGGGAAGGCTAGTTTCCCTTCAGAAATGTGTAAATTTCAAGGGGAAGTTGCTCAGCCTGCATCTGGACCAAGTCTGTGAGCAGCCTGTGAGGGGAAAAGATCAAACTGTGATTGGCAGGTTGCCTTTTGAGCAAGAAAGACACTGAAGCTTGAGGAATTGACGAAGAAAGGCAAGCTGCTGTGAAGGTTGGTAGGGAGGCTCCAAAACAGGCTAAGGCATAACTTTGGAGGGTGGTTGTAGCCACTACAACACCAGGTTTGGTTGCTCGAAGATTTTGATGAGTGATCGAGGTATGCATTTCCTTCATGAAACGATCAGTGCGTTGATGGAGGAATTCCAAGTTTATCATTGAAAGAGTATGCCATATCATCTTCATTATAATGGGACGATTGAAGTGTTTAATAAGATATTGGAGAATGCACTGACAAAGGTTTTCAATGTGCAGAGGAATGATTGGGATGTGCGCGTACCAACAGTTCTATGGGCTTATAGAACAACTTGTAAGAATTGGTTTGATAGACACCTTTCACGCTGGTCTATGGCGTAGAATCTATGATGTTGATGGAGTACATTGTACGTAGTCTACACATAGTGGCATTCATAGGAATGGCGGACCGTAGAGCCCTATAAGAATGGCTCATGCAACTGACAAAACTCGAGGAAGATAAATTTTTGGTTGGATTCCATGAGCAAGTTCAGAAGGAGCGCGAAAAGGCATGGCACGATCGACACATCAAACTGTGCACTTTCAAGGTAAATGATTTAGTTTTATTATATGACAACAAGATTGATAAATTTCCAGGAAATTTTTTTATGCATTGGCTGGGGCCATATGTCATCAAAGAAATTACCAATGGTGGAGCAGTTCAGCTGGTGAAATTCATTAGAGATCCATTTCCGGGAAAGGTAAATGGAAGCCGATTGAAGCCATACACTAGGGATCCGACTAGATCACTATATGACGGTAGCACAGTCTTAGCACTCCAAGAACGTCAAGGAGGCGGGAGACTATAAACTACATTTCCTAGGTTGTATATCAGCGCGACAAGAGGTCTGCGCGGAATGGAAGAGTGTCACAGTATCAACAGAAGCGTGAAGGGAACTATGTTATAGAAGAAGAGACCACACAGTGCAGCCAGAAAGTGACTATTACTATCACTGTTCATGATTTGATAGTGAGAAAATAGCTAAGAGGAGTGGGGGACGACATTTAAGGCTAAATTTAAGAGTGATATCTTTGAAAATTTTCTGTCAATCTAGCATTTATGAGAGGATTTTGGGGAGGAAGGTCGAATTTGAATTCGAATTTTCCTATAAATTACAGATGGCCATCCAACGAGAAACACTTTGCATTATGAGAATTTTTTATTTGTGTTGTCTGTTGTGCATGAACATAACATTCTTTGAGGACTTTCTTGACAACCCCATGTTTGATCAGTATCCTAAGTCTGACCACAAAATTATTCACGAAATCAGTTAGGACCAAGTCCCGTAGAAACTCCAAGTGCTGGAGGGTTTATTGCCTCTAAGAGAGTTGCCCCTGAGGTCGTGAGTATGGAGGTTCCTGCAATAGTGCCTAAGTCGTCGAGGTCTCCTAGGCCAAAGCCTACACCAACAAAAGAGGTCCCCAAGTTGAAGACAGATAAACAGAAGAAGACGCTATCAGTGCGTGAGTCACCAAGGAAACATCTAGCTACACATGCTCAGAGAAAAGAAAATCCCACCACGCAGGAGAAAGGAAAAGTGGTAGACCTGGAGGCTGAGGAGGGTGAAAAGGACATTGATATTGAGGGGGTAGACCCTATTTCGAAGCTGCCAGAGTACATCCCTCCATGCCAAGGCAAGGTGATGGTCCCAAAGGATCTAGATGAGGGACAACTCCTCCTTAACACACCCCTACTGCCAGAAATGATAACTTTTGAAGGTTCGTGCTTGGTGCACATCCCACATTTGAAGCTTGAAGATTGGGACTTGGGGGACATTGAGCGGTTCCCCCACCTGGCTACCAATACCTTCATGAAGCATGTGTTCTACAAGGAGATTGGTGTCACCATGCTGGAGCCGGTGGAATGGATTTGTGGGGTGAACAAGGCATGATTGTTGAATCTGCTATGGGTGTCACATTACCACCACGCCTCGATAAATCTGATAGTCATTAAACAACTGTTGTGTCTTGTGCATGATGGGTGTTTATGGTTGAGTGAGCCGATACCAATCACTGATATGCTGATCCATCAGATCACATTGTTACTTCATTTTGGACTAAATTCGGCCAAGGCGTTTGGCGGAAAGACAGGAGAGCGCGACCTTGCCGAGAAGATGAAGGACAAGTTCAAGCTTGTGAAGAAGCCATGCAGGTATTCGATTTCTTGTATTACTGACCTCACGGTGAAGGTGGCCACCCAAATCTTGGTTGGAAAAGTGGTGAGGAAGTGTCGTGCAGATGAAGTGTCGGCACCAGTGGTTTCACTAGCGGCTCAGTGCGCAGAGGGTGTACAGTTCAACTGGGCGCGCTACCTATGCAGCGAGTTCCTCGCGAACTACAGGGAGGCATAGGACCACAGCAAAAAATTTCATTACTTGTGGCTACTACTTTCGATTGTGTTGGCCATGTGGGAATTGCTGAAGGACTGGAAATTTCCTTCGATTGAGACAAATTTTCCAGAAGCGGAAAAATTCGTGTCTTTATTGGCTACCAAGGACGCTGAGCGGGTCCAGGAAAGTAAAGTATTTTGGGTGCTGATCGAGGTGAGGATCCACACAGCTATCAACCAAAAGTCATGGTTGTCACCAACCATTTTTTATCAGCTCTCTAAGAACGCGAAATTCAAAGCGGACTTCAACCATGTCTACATTCTGGGGTAAAAGGATCCATACTAGAAATGGTATGATTTACCATACTTAGCTACAGGCGACGGCATCACAGAGATCCACAAGATATGGCCAACAGACTGGCACAGAACATTAGATTTGGCCGCTAGGACTAGTAAGTCCGCGGAGAAACAGAAAAAGGAAGCAACCCGGCCAAAGTTTTAGCAGTTGGCTGAAAAGAGAAAGAAGGAGATTGAGGAGAAGGCTCAAGAAGAAGCGGAGCACGCTGCAAAAGAAAAAGCAGAGAAGGAAGAGTGCAGCTTTGATAGGAGCTAGAAATCCCCTTCACCATAGATAGAGAAAAAAGAGCAATTAGAATAGGGTGGTGGAGATCAAGAAAGCACTCCCTTCTGGGTGAAGTGGTACAGGGAGCAGAAAAAGGAAGGACCACAGAAGAATACCAAGGCCTCCAAGTTGTCACTAGATCCTATCACCTTGACAAAGGGTGACTTGGACAATATTGGTGACAAGGTAAGGGATACGATAGCAGAACTGCTACAAAAGTTCGAGTAGCAGCAGAAGAAGGCACTAAGTGCCATACAGACGGGTCTGCATGAGCTGCAAATCCAAGCAACTAGACTCCAGGCAGGTGCAGGGTAGAGCAACGCTACATCAACTAGTTGGGTGTTGGGGAACACTCAAGCCATAGAGGTAGTTTGATCCTTGGATCTCTGGGCAGTTGCACTACCTGATGGAGCCTTGAGCACGGAGGCAGATGCTGACAAGGCCATTGTTAGCACTCTGAGGAACATTGGTCTGAACTTAGCTGTGCTCCCTAGTCAATTCCTTCACACGCTTCAAGCCAGTGTGATTTCAGAGATTAGGGCTCGAGAGCAACGTGCGTTGAGCTTGATCAGCAAGCAGAAAGTCAACAATGAACAAATGTTCATGGAAAAATCAGCGGTGCTCAAAGCATGGAAAAAGTTTCAGGCACAGAACGAGCGCACTGTAGCTGTGGTAATTGAAGTGTACAAGATAGTTCCAGAACTGCACATGTCAGAAGAAGCGTTGTTGGAGGCCAGGATTTAGAAGCTGGCTGCAGATGTGCACGATGCAAAAACCAAAATGGCCAAGGTTTACTTTGAGTTGAACCTCAAGATAACAGAACTTGAGTTGAAGTCACAGCCTTCAACTCCACTAGAGGTAAGAGAACAACGTGAAGCCACTATAAAAGATGGAGTCACTCCAGTAGATGTCACGAAGGTAGAATGCACTGCGCTCTTTGAGAAGTCTATGGATATACTCACGACTCTAGAGGAAGATCCTAACTTGCATAGGTTGAACACAAAGGTTCAAGAATTACAGCAGTAATATGACGAAGCAAGGGTGATAGCATGCACCGTCGCTATAAGCAGAGATTGGAAAAGTTGTAGGAGGCAAAGAAACTGCTTGAATAGGTGGAAGTAGCACAGTGGAAAGAGGCAGTTCTTAAGGCCAGATTGGGGCCTTAGATGGAATAGGCCTATGTTATCTTTGCCTCCATTGGGAAGAAGTTGGCTAGCCTGCAAAAAACACAACAGAAGATTCAGGAAGACAAGACAGGACCAACAACAAAGTAGTTGGTGGAGCAGATAAAGCAGGTAGCCATGTAGAGCATAGCTGAGGTAGCAGCGGTGCACATTGAGTTGGGAGATCTTCGCAGTAAGATCTCTGTGCCAACATAGTGACTCGTGGGTGAGTCACGATATTTGTTTTGGGGGGCTGTTGGGACAGGGTCCCCCAGTGTTATAGACATTTTTGTGCCTTACAGCATGAAGCATGAAATGTCCATAATCTAAGGGATCCAAAGTCCCTAAACATGTTGTTCCTACCCCTAGAGGAACAAGGTCAGCAAACCACAGCACTAAATATCAGTTCTCCACCTGAAAACACTCAAAAACAAGCAAATTCTGGATCATGTCAACTGCTCCACTGAGCATCTGCGCTGAATGTCAAGTGCTCCACTCTGTACCTGCGTTGAATGTCAACTCCAACAAAGGCTACCTGCGCTGAGCGAGATTTGACATGTGGAAGTCTCATTCCTCAATGTGTCAGTGCCCAGGAAGCTTCCAAAGTGACACTTGGATCAAGGAATTCGCCTAGTGATGAGTAAGAGGTTCTTAGACTCCAAGTGGAAGCAAGGATCTCCAAGTGGACTCAAGAACTGAAGAATAACTGAAGTGGGAGAGGACACTAGTCAGCTTCATGCCAGCCTCAAGCTGACTCATCCTTTCTCCAAAACTCCTATATATAGAGCTCTCTCATGAGGTCTAGGGAGGCTGGAATATTGTGAATGTAAGGAAGTGCTGTTGGTTTGAGTTTAGAGCTATTGGGTGATTGCTTTGAAGGAGGTGAAGAGGAGATTTGTTTCTGCTGGGAGGTGTTGCTGGATTGGGCCTCTTATGGTTGTAACACTTCCTGAACTTTACTTCTTCCATTAATAAAGCATTTGAGGTTCTTCTATATGCATGTGTCTCAATGGTGTATTGTTATACTTGTGTATTTGATTTATTCTAATCCTTGAATCAATTATGAATGTATGCTTCTTGTAGTTTCCCTCTCTTGCCTTTTTGCAGGATCTTTGTGTAGCTGGGCCAGTGAAAGAGCAAGGAGCTGGGAGCAAGCAGCAAGGAGAGAAGATTGGATCAATCATTAGCGAAAGACATCGGTTAGTGGATCCCTTTCTCCCCTATTTTACTTTCATAAAGAAGAAATCTTAGATAGCTTTGCTTCGGTTGTTGCTGAGGTACTATCACCCTTAGAGTGGGATAGGGTCATTCCGTATTGGATACTTTTCCCAACAACAAATTGGCGACTCCACTGGGGATCGTATCTTGTTGGTTGTTTGTGTTTTTTGCTATTCATTTCATAAACACAGGGAGTACCGAATCGAACTGCATTTGGATCTTTCAAATGCAAAGTAGAGGGCAACTACTCTAGCTCAGTTTCTGGGCATGTTTATGATTTGAAGAGCTGATCCACAAGGACTCTGAACAGCTCTTAGTGATAGCTTTTCATCCTCCTAATTACCCTTTGGTGTGTACTTGATTGATAGCTTCTGATTTGGCCAAAAACTGTGAATTTTTGAGCAATCTGTGACCCGGAAACCAAGAGAAACGCAAGTTTCTCTCTTCAGTGCAGGCACTGTGAAGGCAGTCTGCATTTCAACGCAGTTCCCGAAGGGGCTACCTGCGTTGAATGTCAAACTGACAGTGTACTACCTGCGCTGAACCAGTCTTGCCTTGTGCTACTGGGGTTCCCTGCTGTTTCTTGCCCTGTTTTCATCCTTGTTTTTGCAGCCTGTTATCAGTCAATGTACCTATCTGAAACCAACTTTCCTTGCCACTATTCCGCCTCAGTTGTATAAAGAAACTGTGATTGTTCTTTGTGTATTTCTTACATCATTTACAGTTTCCCATAACGAAAAGTGAACTAGTCTTGCTGTGGCCTCTTAGATCTAGACCTGTGATAAGTGTCGTATTGATCTTAAGAGTTAGTTTGTTTGCTGTTCATAGCTGATTGAGCTTTTGCTTTCGTCATATGGTTTGAATTTATGTATTTCTAGTGTTGAAACAAGTAAATCTTAAGGTGTCTTTTGATTTTGGACAAGCTTGTTTGCTTTCACTTGAAATTGAATTCAAAATTATACAACAACTTTCTTTTTGTAATACATCAACATTAAGAAAGAGAAAAGAAATACCTGCATTGTGCATGTGCATTTTGACAGTTTGCATGTTGATTTAGGAGAAAGTGCATTAGTGTGTGCTCTATGATCTGTGTGAAAAGATGATGTCTTTCTTTTCCCTCAGTAGTTAAGATTTTCAAAGTTGAAAGATTGAAAGCTTGCTTATCATCTTAGACTGCATTTAGGAAGTTGTATTATACATCTCGTGGTGATCCATAAAGGCAAACTGATAAACAAGATCAACTTAAAATGAATTGAATTTACATAACAACACTTTGAAACATAACGCAAACACATAGAGGTCTAAGTTAGAGACGTGTTCCGGTGTCGTTAAACGTGATATCTTAGCGTTGAGTGGTTGGGTGATTCCTCCACAGTGAAGCGATAAGTATCAATACGGACTTGTGCTCCCAGGTACCGTCGAGTATATATTGGGAGACCCCTATAGGAACAAAGCCTTTATCCATAGGAAACCGTGTCGGCCGCCCTACTGATCGCAATGCAGTGAACACAGCATTCACGAAGATCGACCACCCGTACCGTAAAACGTATTCTGTGGTTTTGCGAAAGGTTTGGCACACCCTCTGCCTAGATCTCCAGAGCAGTTTCTTTTGGCCTTTTTCAAACTCTATAACTGAAAAAGTCCATCCGAGCATTTGTCACTTCGGGCTCGTTAAAACATCGAAGGAGACTAGAGTCATCTTTAGCTTTTTCTCGACTCTTAAAAAGTGAAAAAGCAAGTTGTGTCTAAAGCGTCGTTATAAAATTTATTTTAAACGGAACATAATCACCTCCTATTCCTGCGTTGATCTTTAGGTTGAGAACATGGAATGCCCCAACCAAGGAATTCCTCATGATGGAAATCCTAGTCCTTTCTCCTCTTGGGGAGAAGTTGGTGCGCCCCACATGGCCACATTGTCGCTTCCAGGACTGACAATTGGCCTGCCAATTTGGCTATTCTCAACCAATGTAGTTCAGAACACCACGGTTCCTGAACAGTCGAGTCAACAGTTAGATCAGTCTAGAGCTACCCACCAGCCTTCTACTTCCTATAACTCTTCCTCCAATCCTTCATCTTCGCAAGGTAGAGCCGGCAAAAGCCAAGCTCCCATGGAGAAGAAGGAGAAGAAGAAGAGAGAGAAGAAGAAGAAGGAGCCTAAGGCGACTGGGGGCAAGCAAAAGACATCTGACAAAAATCCACACACAGCACAGACCGGGCCTAAATCTCCATGTGTCATATGTAGAGGAGACCACTTCCATAGAGATTGTCCCTGTATTCCCCGGATACTAAGGGACTGGTCCCCTCGTTTGCACAATTCGGGAGCATCAACCTCTGATAGCCATGTTGAATGCTTACCGTCAACCAGCGAAAGTGAAGGTTCAAGACAAAGAGGGGGAGTAAGATTCCCCTGCAGACTGTGTGAAGGTGATCACGCCATCCACCGTTGTCCCTTCTTAGATGAAGCGAAGAGAGTTTTGGAAGATCGTCTGGTTTCACCGTTAAGACTTCCTCCTGGATACAAAAAACTCGTGCCAAGTCCTTCGTTGGTTGAAAATACAGCTGGCCCACTCAAGTGGTCGGCTGAAGCGTCAGTCACTGAAAATGAACCTACTGAATCCAGACCGGACGAAAGTCCAAAGTTCGAAACGGCAGTTGACCCGGTTCTCCCTTCAGAAGTTTCATCTTCAAATGACACCGTCACTGAAGACTCATCTTCAAATGACACCCTCACTGAAGAGAATAAGGATGACACCATCCAGATTCTTTTCATCAACACGGACTCTGATGAGCATCAGGGCAATGCGCCCATTCCTTTATCACAGGAAGGAACATCGTCAGGGTCATATCCGGCCGTATATTCGGTCCCACCACCAAGCAACTTGGTTGTATCCTTTGATTGGAACCAACTAGGCAGACCCCGGTTACCAGCCAGTGTACCATTCAGAATTATAGTCCAAATATACAAAATGATAATGGCTGGAACTATCATTGATGAAGGGGCATCTGTGAGTATCCTTTCCTCTATTGCTTGGAAAGCACTGGGTTCCCCGGCGCTTTTGCCTAAGATAAGAAATCTCTCGGGTTTCGACAAAGGAACCAGTCGACCATTAGGGATCCTCCCCAATGTGCCTGTTACATTGAAAGGGAAGACCGTTCAAATGAACGTGATGGTCGTTCAAGGACCCTTGGATTATAACCTACTCCTTGGACGAGACTATATATATTGCATGGGAGCTGTAGTCTCCTCACTCTTTAGAGTAATGTGTTTTCCACACGAAGGAAGAATGGTCAAGCTCGTGGACCAACTTTCATTTCCGGGATCACGCATCGCAAATAGTCAAATACCAACCCTGAATGGTCTATTCAATCAAGAAATGTCTCCACCCCCAGTCCTTCTTCCCGATGAGTGCGAGTGATTCGGAAAAATAGGACTGGAACCCAGGGGGCATGCATCCTGGTCTGCTTTAGGCAGAGAAAACCTCGGGTATAAGGTAGAATTTCCGCGGGAGAATATGACTAGTCCGTACCCCGTCCGAAAAGGAGAGAGGGTTGTTCTAGATTCTTCTGTCAAGGTTATGTGAGTGGAATAATCTGCTTTTCATTCACCGTTGTCTATTTAGGTAGACAGTGCCGAGGAAATGTTTTCGTTTGAAGAAGTTAACAAAACAATCTTTGGGTAACCAGAAAGAGGTAAGCCTCACCCGTTAAAACAAATGTTTTAGCGGATAAGTAGGGGTAGCCTTGAAATTGTACTTTATACCTGGGGGCATGCAATCTTTTGGAGTGCAAGCAAGGGATGACTATTTATTTTTTTAAATTTTTAGGTCCTCCCTTTAAACCTGTAGGTCTAACCCTTTAAACTCGTAGGATTAGCCGTTTCCGAACTTGCATAAAGAAAGAATATGGAGCATAGCTTCGTGAGATAAAGCTCCATAAAAAAAAGCTATCTCACAGGAGACATTCTTATCTTATGACTGGTATATCGAGCAGTTTTAGCACATAGTTCATGCTCGTTAAAAAATAAATGCAAGATCCGAGCAGTTTTAGCACATAGTTCATGCTCGTTAAAAAATAAACATAAGATTGTGAGCAGGCTTTCCCTTAGAGTTCAAGCTCATCTAGAAAAAATGAACCGGTAAATAACCATTGTGATTGTAAATTTATCAGCCATAAAAGCCTTGGTCGTGTTTGCACCTGTCACCTCCACCGTCATTTGGCCGATCGTTCACCTCCATATGATTGTTTACCCATTTTGAGGAACAGCTGCGAAGATTGATTTCACCTAGCCATCCTCGTGACACTGCCGTGATTGGAAAATTCCAACCTGTACCTGGAATCAGTTGCTATCCCTGTTCATCACTCGTTCCTCAAAAGACGAGTCTTCTTTGAGCTCTTTTCATCTGACTCGTAAAATATGAAAAGTTCGCCGAGTTTTGGCCTTCCATCTCGTTAAACGACCGGAAGAGCTATCCCTCCTCTAGATTTTAATCTTTTTTGGACCTGAGGGATTATTGCACAAAAGGATCGAGCGCTTGTTTTGTTCAGCTCGTTAAAAGTACCGAAAACTCATCCCTTCTGTATTGTTTTATACTTTTTCGGACTTAAGGGATTAGATGACGAAAAAGGAATTTTGGAGTTAACTTTCTGTACCTTTTCAGACTCTCTAAAAATGAAAAGGACCGAGTTTTCCTTGTCGTTAGACTCGTTAAAATGATTAAATAGCGACAAACTTGTCTTTAGACGAGAACGAGTTTCCCTATCGCTAGGCTCGTTAAAACATAGCGATGGGCTTGCCCGAAGGGCAGGTTATAGAACAAGCATATGTTATCCTCCTCAAGCTTGACAAAAATAAAGAGGTACTGGTCAGAAATGACTGGGGAAAAATTGGGAGAACCTCAAAGCTTTAATGGTAGCAAGTCGCTCTTGAACATGACACTTTTCCTCCGTACCACATCGGGTTGGGTTGTTTCATTCGCCGGTCTCATCACCATGGTCTTCGCCAAACCATCCACATTTGGGGTAATGCTACCGATCCATCGCATCAGTGTCGTTATATGTTCAAGAGATGTCGTTCAGAAAGAGTCAACCGTGTCCCATCCACTACCATACATTATCCTTCATCCATTCATGACCGCCACCCTGAATCATATGTCACAAATTGTTTTCACCTCCACTAAAATCATTAGCTCCGTTCCGTGTCACTGATGTGGGATTCATTAAGGCCCTCCTTTGACGGATCGCTTCTTGTCGACTTCAGCTCATTATCCAAGAAGTTGATCTAGGAACAACCCCTTCAGTACTTTGAAGCTTGCATGCCTCAATGGCAAGTTTCTCACTTCCGGCGACAGGTATACATCAATGACCTTCGACCAAAAGATTTTGCGTGGTGTTCGACGCCAAGTCCTTTATTCACATCACGTGAATTGTACTGCAGTACCTTGAGGGTCATTATCATTATCGGTGATTCCTCTCGCGCTTGTTAACGGTTTACATCATTGACCGGTAATCAAGCGATGTCTTTCCATGTTCGACTTCAGCGCAGTTCTCACATGGATCGACTTGTACTTAGAGTGAAGATCGAACGAGTTTGAAGACCCCGGATCTAGTTTCATCCATCCGGGCTACGATATATATTCAGGAGATATAAAGACATTTGTCGTGTACATCATTGCAGCAGATGATCATCCTACTCAAAGGATGATAATTTCAGCAGAGAATTATCAGTCTACCATCAGACGATTGTCTGTTCTATGTACCAAAATGAATTTATAAAGCTGAGCATGGGAATGCCCGCCTCAGCTAGATCATGAAAGCAGAATGAAAAATAATGTATTGTATTGTATTTTATTACAGGTCACCTCTCAGCGATTGAATGAACTTCGGATCCTCCTGATAAAGCATTTCACCCGATAAACGACCTCATACTTTAGGGGGCAACTGTTATAGACATTTTTGTGCCTTACAGCATGAAGCATGAAATGTCCATAATCTAAGGGATCCAAAGTCCCTAAACATGTTGTTCCTACCCCTAGAGGAACAAGGTCAGCAAACCACAGCACTAAATATCAGTTCTCCACCTGAAAACACTCAAAAACAAGCAAATTCTGGATCATGTCAACTGCTCCACTGAGCATCTGTGCTGAATGTCAAGTGCTCCACTCTGTACCTGCGTTGAATGTTAACTCCAACAAAGGCTACCTGCGCTGAGCGAGATTTGACATGTGGAAGTCTCATTCCTCAATGTGTCAATGCCCAGGAAGCTTCCAAAGTGACACTTGGATCAAGGAATTTGCCTAGTGATGAGTAAGAGGTTCTTAGACTCCAAGTGGAAGCAAGGATCTCCAAGTGGACTCAAGAACTGAAGAATAACTGAAGTGGGAGAGGACACTAGTCAGCTTCATGCCAGCCTCAAGCTGACTCATCCTTTCTCCAAAACTCCTATATATAGAGCTCTCTCATGAGGTCTAGGGAGGCTGGAATATTGTGAATGTAAGGAAGTGCTGTTGGTTTGAGTTTAGAGCTATTGGGTGATTGCTTTGAAGGAGGTGAAGAGGAGATTTGTTTCTGCTGGGAGGTGTTGCTGGATTGGGCCTCTTATGGTTGTAACACTTCCTGAACTTTACTTCTTCCATTAATAAAGCATTTGAGGTTCTTCTATATGCATGTGTCTCAATGGTGTATTGTTATACTTGTGTATTTGATTTATTCTAATCCTTGAATCAATTATGAATGTATGCTTCTTGTAGTTTCCCTCTCTTGCCTTTTTGCAGGATCTTTGTGTAGCTGGGCCAGTGAAAGAGCAAGGAGCTGGGAGCAAGCAGCAAGGAGAGAAGATTGGATCAATCATTAGCGAAAGACATCGGTTAGTGGATCCCTTTCTCCCCTATTTTACTTTCATAAAGAAGAAATCTTAGATAGCTTTGCTTCGGTTGTTGCTGAGGTACTATCACCCTTAGAGTGGGATAGGGTCATTCCGTATTGGATACTTTTCCCAACAACACCCAGGGACAATTTTAGGGCAAAAGCCCAAGTTTTGGGGTAGAAATCCCAAGTTTTGTATGTAAAGTATAATGTCTCCACAAGTTGTGGTCGTGGAGCACGTAGATGGTAAAGTGTCATAAATGGTTTTACCCTTTTTTTATGTAAATTATGTCGGCTTTAGTAGATCTACCCATGGCCCGTGGACCACGGGATTGTATGAAAAGGGAAGTCTTGGAGAATCTAAGGCAGTTTTTTAAGAATTAACAGATGAGGAGGAAGACGATGTATTGGGTCAGTAGGAGTTAAGAGAAAAGAGTATTAGAGTAGAATGGAGGCTCTACAGCTAAGTGCGTAGAGGCCTAGAGTAGAGTTCGCATTTGAGTGCCCAGGGTAGTGTCAAGTCTGTAAGAAGAACTGAAGTATCAATAAAGAGATTATTCTAGAAATATATGTGTTTTATATATTTTACTTCTGTTATGAATGAATGTGATTATGTTATGATGAATAATGGGTTTATGATTTAATGTTGTATCGATGCACGAATCTATATGTTTTACATTGTTATATGAACACAAGTGATAATATCTGATTACGCAAACAATATCTTAATGCATGTTGAAGTTATCATACACTTAAGCCAATCTGGATTAATACAGAAGTAGGAGTAACTAAATAAGAGCATAAGTGGCTGATTCAGCTATTTAGGGTCCGTGAAAGAGAGTCTTAGACCTTTGCAAAGGTCTAGAGGTCGATTAAGAGAAGTCTATAAATAAGCCCTAAAAGGCTTATCAATTTGTGTGAAGGTAGAGCTAGGGCATAAAATGACATTACACTAATCTCTAGGTGCGAAAAGTTGGTTCCAACATCCCCGCATACTACTTCGAGTGAAACTTAAATCCGCGCTCCATGAATTGATGCCAAAAGAGCTAGTAGTGTAGGGATTTTTTTGGTTAAACTTAACTCTAAACCTATGTCAGGACCCCCTAAGCCAACAGTCACTGAGAAGCAAGCTTTTGGGAGAGACTAGAGGGTTTTCATCGCATGGAGGCCTTGTCATGGGAGCTACTAGGGGTTTAGTTCAGTGAAAGGCTAAGTGAACTCAAGGGTTGGGAACCTGGAGTGGTTGGTTACCTCTTGGGGGTCCTTTAGCACCTAAGGGGGGTATGTAGACTGTTGGTTCATCGGTTCCACTTCCTTAAGGTGATCCAAGAGGTTAAATCATATCATAGTAACTCTTCATCAAATATTTACCTTGATGGACCAGTAAGCTTGGGTAAGTGTGGGAGGAGGGTGTTACAGAGTGGTATCGGAGCATGGTTCACCCCTTGGACTGGATGGGCAAAATGTGGTTGTCATGAATCCATGTAGGTTGTATATGTGTTTGATGTGTATGCATGATGATGGTCATTTTCACAATTGTGTTTTCATGTAGAAGTTGAAGGTGGTGTTGTTGGGATGTATTTGTCATGAATGAATGCATACATCCACATAAACAACAGACGTACACATCAAATGCACATTCAACCGACATATGCATAAGGTCATGGTATGTAGTTCATATTGTCATGCATGGTAACTGGGATAATGATTGAGATGATGTTTATATATTGTTATGATTATGATTATACATGTATTGTGGTAATCTGGTTGATCTTGGAGACGAGATATCCTCCCTTAAACTATAGTAAGGTATGTTTATATTTTGGTTTAGCTGACATGGTATGCTTGCAGGAAGAAGAATAAGATCAAAGATGACTAGCAAGAGGATAGACTATAGTTCATGAGATTCTCCCTATAGATCAGATGAGCAACATGGTTATGGGTAGTATAATGACATAGCAGGCACATTAAGAAGTTTGAAGGCATAAATAAGAACTTGCAAAGCATATAATGACAAAATCATTTAGGAAAAAGAGAAACAAGTAGAGTTTAATGAAGTTATCCTTCATAGTTTCTCATATTTGTAGAGACAGGGACCACCTGGGATCAATCATGGATAGGAGGATATAGCTAATGAGGAATATGGTAGTAGGTCTTATGGTGGGCACAGGTTAGACAGGGATGACACAATCAGAGATAGAAGGTTCTTGGATATGCCAGAGAGTAGATGTGATAGACACATGTTCTACTGTAGATCTAGTTCCCACAAGTACCATGGTCATCATCATTATCATCCTTACAAGAGGAATGACAGGGGATATTTGCTAGATGAGTTCAAGAAAGCCAAGCCACCTACCTTTTATGGAGATTTGAATAAGTCGAAAGATGCAGAGGCATGGTTACTCAAGATGAAGAAGTTATTTGAGCCACATGATTACATGGCGAATATGAAGGCATGAATAGGTTTCTTTAGCCTCAAAAGGAAATTAGACATCTGGTGGGAACATGTGAAGTGGGTTAGAGATATAAGGACAGAGGAGTTGAGTTGGCATGAATTCAAGAGACTTTTCAAGAATAAATATTTGTCAGATATGTACTATGATAGTAAATCCAAGGAATTTTATGAGCTAAATATGGGATTGATGATGGATGAGGAGTACACGACCAAGTTCCTGGAGTTGTTGAGGTATGTACTGTATCTTAAGAATGATAAATCCAAAGTTCAGATATTTTTCAATGGATTACCATTAGAGTTTAAAGATCAAATTGAGTATGATGAGCCTAGGTCACTTGAAGAAGTCATTGGAAGTTTAAGAATTGTTATGAGAAATCAAATCGTAAGACAAAGTCATCGCAAGGTTGGAAGGGGAAAGAAAAATCTAAGGTAAAGTCCTAAGCGAACAAGACTCCATGATGTAGGTAAGAAAGAGAATGTTGTACCTTACAAGAAGTTTAATGGAACTCATCCTAGAGAAAAAACAGAATAGAGGTGATGGTAGGAGACAGTTGCAGTGTAGGACATTTGGTAAGGAGAATCTTAAGAAATGTTTTCCACAACATCAGGGTGGCAGACCTCAGATCTGCAATGCTTAAGAGGCACAGACAGTTGGGGATGTTGGGCAGAGCATTCCTCGTATCTATGCAGCATTGGATAATAGGCAGGAAAATCACCAAGCATTTATTATCGAGATGGACGTAAGCTTTGTGATCAAGTTCTTTCTATTATTATTGATCCTAGATCTTTTTATCATTATGTTAATCCTAAACTAGTGTATAAGTGTGGTTTGAATAAATAAGTACATGAAGAATCTTGGTTAGTGCAATTGGCTATAGGTACAAAGAAAAGAGTTCATCATTGGGTAAGAGCTTGTGCATTTGAGTTGAATGGTATGCCTACATCAAGACATCTTAATGTACTTCTGTTGGGATCATATAGGATGCTTTTGGGTATGGATTGGACATACCTTCATAGGATCAAAGTAGATTTATATGAAAAGGATATTAAGTGCTTGGATGACAATGGAGAACATAGAATCTTGTAGGGTAAGAAGAAGGCTACATTGATTAGAATGGTGACAACTATGCAGGTGAAGCACAGTCCTAGGAAAGGGTGTGTGTTGTTCACAATACATATTTCTAGTGATAAAGGTAAGGGTGTTGAGGATGTAGAGTTATTGAGAAGATATCCAATCTTGCAGTAGTTTCAGGATGTATTTCCTGTAGAGATTTCAGATTTTCCGCCTCACAAGGAAGTGCACTTTTCTATTGAGTTAGTACTAGGGGAAACACCGACATAAAAGGAACCATACAGGATGAGAAAACTAGACTCTAGTACAAAATGGCTAATTAGTTACTAAAAAATGACTAAATTTTGCATATAAATGACTATTTTTCGGTTGGTAACCAATAGTAGCTAATTTACAGTCGCTTATAACGCGACCAACTTTTAGTAATTTTTAGCTTAGTCATTAATTGGTTGTCTCAATTTTGTTGTCTAGTAGTATATTTGGTCATTAATTTAGTCATTGATGTGGTCATTAATTGCCACAATTAATGACCAAATATACAACAAAATATATTACTAAATGATTGCCCGAGAAAATAAATTAATGACCAAAGAAATATGACAAAAATGTTGGTAGTGTTGTAAGATACTGTAAATTAGCTACTAGTAGTCATATATATGCAAATTTTAGTCATCGTTTGAAACCAATTAATGACCAAAGAAATATGACTAAATTTTGGTCATGTTATAAGACACTGTAAATTAGCTACTAATAGTCGTATATATGCAAAATTTAGTCATCATTTGTAATCACAAATTTATCATTTGCAGTAATCATTTAATTTTTTTGGTAGTTTCATACTCATTATATAAATGGCTACTTTAATAGTTTATATTCATTTCATTTAATTTCATTAACAGTCATTATAAGCAACTAATTTAAACTTATATTAATTTTATTTGTGTTCATCATTAATAAACATAAATTACTCATTTAGTAGTTTTAGATTGATTTTATGTATTTATTCTTAATCAACATAAGTTAATTAGTATGATTTTGCAACTAAATTAAAAAATATATAAATGTCATACAATGTACATGTTCATCTAATATGAAAACACAAAGTTACAATGTTAATTATAATACTAAGTAATATCAAGTGCAACTATAAATAATTTCAACCACATAAATTATATTATAAAATTTCAAGTATTACAATATGAGTTTTCAACTTAATATTGGTTGGAGTACAATTTACTCATGAATATTGTTTCATCACTTCAAAACATTATCATTGTGTTGCCAAAGCATTACAAGTGAATTCACCAACTCTAAAGACTTGATCACCAGTCCCTATGTGTGTGTCTTATGCAAGATATTGTCTTTACAGATACCACTAGACCAACTCTCTTCTATCTCTCTTTAATTTTCATTTTGTCTCTCTAGTGATATTGTTCCCCTCTTTCTTCAATCCCTACTTCTTACCATCAATACTGAGTTCCTTTTCTAAAAGAAAAAAAGAAGAAGAAGATACAATGTAAAGTATAAGACATGAAAGTATATGAACACTAGAAAATAAACTAAAGTAGACTATAAAGGATTTATAAGATATATATCTCATCATCAACAATATTGTTAATGCCATTATTCCTCATAAAATCAAGAAAGTCGAACAAGTTTTCTTTAGTTGCAATAGTGGTCACTATGTAGGCAAATGACCTGTATAAACAAAGCATATAAAATGTCACCATAGAATAATTTTTTTACCTACTGTGTTCTTAGTGTACAACATTTGTTGATGAAATGTTATCTTCAACTAAAGTAATAAATGCAAATAGACACACACATTTATGTACCAATATTTTGAATTCCAATGCTTATGGTACATTGCAATTTTGATTTTATCCAACATAATCAAACACAATAGAGCTAGCAATTTCTACTAAGAATTTCTCATGCTCCACTTTTGTAGTTGTATTGTTTCCTGTAGTCATCTTTAAGAAGTAGTGATACTTCAACAATAAAATTGGTCAATAGAAATATAATGGGTGGAGAAAAGTATTGCTAACACAAGATTACAACAAGAAACTAAAAAAGAATAAGACAAGACTTTGAAAATTGTGATACTAACTGAGAATATAGGTTCAATATAGTAACTTTCAATTATCAGCGTACTATTCCAGGGGAAAAGGAATCCAATTCCCAAAAGCAAACACATTATGTATGCCCCTTGTTTTTCCTGTAATTAATTGAGAAAGATTAGCACATGGAATTAACATTTTGAATCTCTGAAATGATTCTATAAATATTCAAAGCAAATGTAATGTTACTCATTAATTTTTCTCTGATGCAGACAAAGTTAAATATGCTAACTTGTTTTTGAGTTGGAGAGTTATGTAATTCATTGTGTCCAAAACCATTGCTTATTTTCATGACTGTTTTTTTTTAATGCTAAAACAATGGGCCTATATTTGATCAAGATTTTTTATAATTCAAAGCTAAATTTCCATCCAGTTTATGACATTCAAACAAATGAGAATCTATTTCCTTTAACAAGTCACTGTTGTAATATACTACTAAATGGACAACTATGTAATGAAGTTATTAGTGGTGGAACACTAATAAATCACAAATAAAGGAAAGAAATAACACCAATATGTCTTAGGCATGCCAATTCTTTATCCTCTTGGTTGGAAATATAACTTCATGAAAATAACATATTTGACAAAGAGAACTTTTCTAAACCTAACGAATGCCAATGTATTCGACAATATTGAAATTTCTATTAGCATGCCCTCAAAATGTGTGGAAGTATCAAATAAGTGTAGTGCACTTCCCTATACACACTCCTCTTTCTTCATGTGTCTTCGTAGGAAGCCCTCAAGTTCAATACTCCTACAAGTAATGCTAAAAAGTTCTATCTTTAAAGGAATTTGGATTTCAAATAGATGAATGTATTTTATCTTGGTTCTAAATGATAGACACAGTGATGGAAGCACCAGCTAATCCTAAACTCAATTATATGTCTCTATGAAATAGCATTACAAAAAAAATTTCTACAAAGATTTAGGTCCAACTCAACATGGAAAAAGAAACAAGGTTTGACTTGAAATCAAGCAAGACTTAAGAGTTAATTCAGGAAATTTGGTCAAAAAAAATAACCTTGATAAAACTTTTATTTTAACTATTAAGTTTTTCTGGATTCTTGCCCAAGCCCAAGTCAAATCCTGAGATAGTTCTACTCAAGTCTGAGTTAGACCCTGAATTATGTCCAAGTTAAGCTTCAATTCCATCTGATCTACTCAGATTTAGATCCTCACTGAGTCATACTAGCCAAGTTAACTCAGCTGAGTCTCGTAAGTATGGCTACAAGTATCTTTACTAGTTAAGATAAAAATCGCCCAAACATGATATGAAAAATAAATAAAATGTGATGAATCATTTCTTATTATTTAGGATTGATACATTTCAGATGATGGAAATGTTATGTTGTCATGTATGGATAGGGTTTAGAAGGATATGGTGAAATGTTCAAAGGCTCCAAGCTGTCACAAATAATGGTACTGTAATTCAAGACCATAACTTTGTAGGAATTTACAGGGTAAGTTTCTCAGAAAGAACACCAAAGGACACCACTCACAAACAGATCACAGATCAATACACCAGTATTCTTGACGTGGTTAAAACTCTCAAAGAGGGAAACAGTCCACAACCTGAGCCAACGTGGCCAATTCAGGAAATTTATTAATAAAAGAAATAAAATTTACATAAGATTCTCTCCTGAACGGCCACCCTACAAATGATCCTCCATGCTCTTTAAATAGAGATCATGGACCAATCGGGTGTTAAGCCACAGATCAAGTGTCGGTAATACTGAGGAGAGAATGAACCATCAGATCACTTCATGTCTAGAACATATCATGACCGTTGGATTGTAAGTTAGAAAAGTAAATAAACACACTTTACCTAAATCTACACTAGACCAAGTTATACTTAACTATTTCCTATGTGTCAGAATATCCTAGCATCCCCCCTTAAGTGAAACTTGGGATAGGATTGAAGGATGTACAAACATGACACAATAGAAGAAGGAAGGAGGCATTAGATCCTATCCCCCCCCCCTTGTGACAACTTCCTGAGCTCCAACCATAAATCGAAGTTTAGTAAACTTCGCCTCTGTGAGAGCCTTTGTAAAGATGTCTACAACTTGATCTTCGGTTGAACAACATTGCACTTCAAGAACATGGTCATGAATGAGCTTTCTGATGAAGTGCATGTGTAGTTTAATGTGTTTCCTGCGCTGATGCTGGATTGGATCTTTGCATAGTTGAATGAAACTTTGATTATCACACCAAAGTGTAGTCGGATGCTCCTGCTGAAAACAAAACTTTGACAGGACCTGACGAAGCCACAGGGCTTCCTTACTAGCTTCTACGATACCATGATACTCTGCTTCTGTTGAAGAAAGAGAAATGGAACTTTGTTTCTTGCAAGCCCATGTAATAGGTCCTGAACCAAGAGTGAACACATAACTTGCAGTAGACTTCTGATCATCAGGGTCACCATCCCAATCGGAATCAATGAAACCAACCAATAGAGGAGATGCTTCTGCACCGTAATGAATCCCAAACTGAACTATACCTCGAACATAACGAAGTATTCTTTTAGCTGCTTTCCAATGACTTTCATGTGGGTTTTGCATAAACCAAGAAATAAGGCCAACAACAAAGGAAGGGTCAGGACGAGTATGGGTTAGATACAAAAGTTTTCCTACAAGTTGACAGTATAAGGTAGCATCAACTTCAGGGGAAGTACAAGTGACTAAAATTTTGTCTCCAGATTGAAATGGAGAAGGGGTTATCTTATAATATTCCATGTGAAAATGGCATAGAAGATCACAGGCATACTTGGACTCGGAAAGGGAAATACCCTCCTTGGATTGCAAGACTTGAAGACCAAGAAAATAATGCAAGTGTCCTAATTCTATCAATTCAAACTTCTTTTTAAGGATGGACTTCACATGGTTTATAAGGTTGGGATCACTACTAGTAAGGATAAGATCATAAACATAAAGAACAAGAATGATAAGGGACTTACCCACTTTCTTGGTGTAGAAACTATTGTCAGAATGACACCTAGAAAAGCTAGTTTCTAAAAGAAAGCTATCCATTTTGGCATACCAAGCCTGAGAGGCTTGCTTGAGACCATAAAGGGATTTCTTAAGCTGAAATACAAGGCTGGAGTCTGTTTGTATAAAGCCAGTAGGTTGTTCGATATAGATTTCTTCATGCAAGCCCCCATGCAAGAAGGCAAATTTAACATCTATCTGATGGACTTCCCATTTGAAAGAGGTAGCAAGGGAAAGAACAAGGCGGATAGAATTCATTTTGGCAAGAGGGGAGAAGGTTTTAGTATAGTAAATTCCTTCAACTTGTGAAAAACCCTTAGCAACAAGACGAGCTTTATTTTTATCAATTTTTTCATCTAGTCCATACTTGGTTTTGTAAACCCAATTGCATCTAACAAGTTTTTATTCCTTTGGAAGAGGAACAAGATCTCATGTATCATTTGCCAATAATGAACGATATTCTTCATTCATAGTTGTGTCCCAATCTGGATGGCCTGAAGCTTCTGCAAGGTGTCAGGATCATAATTCTCTGAAGCTTGAGCCAGTAAAGAAGAGGCTCTATCGAACTGAGAACATGTACGTCGTTGATTTGTAGGATCACCGACAAGAGCACCTGCTGCATCCCGAGTAACATGGACCCATTTTGGAAGCTGAGGAGATGAAGGAGGATCCTAAGAAGGTGGGGGAGGATTGCCATCCTCGTTGTCATCATCTGAAGAAGAAATATTTTCACAGGTAGAAGGGATAAAGAGAGGCGACACATCCACCGAACTAGGCTCATAGGCCAGTATATTTTCAACAAACTTTACATCTCTTCTAATGATAAAATTTTTGGACTTAAGTGGAATAAGTCTATATCCTTTGGCATCTTCAGAATATCCAAAAAACATACATTTTTCACTCTTAGGTTCTAAAGATTTATGTTTCTCATTTGGAATATGGGCCCATGTTTCACTTCCAAAAACATAAAAGTGACTTACATCTGGTTTAATTGACCTCCATGCTTCTTCTGGAGTGATATTCTTTAAAACCTTAGTAGGAGTGCGATTTACTATGTAATTTTCATAGTTAATTGCTTCTGCCCAAAAATTAAAACGAAGTCCTTTAGATTGAAGCATATAATTAGCCATTTCCTTTAAGGTGTGATTCTTCCATTCAACTACACCATTTTGTTTTGGAGTATATGGAACAATATGTTGCATTTGAATTTCATTCTTAGTGCAAAAGTTGATGAATTTTTTGTTAACATATTCTCCACCATTCTCAGATATTATCTTAAGAATTTGATGTCCAGATTGTTTTTCAACAAAGGCCTTAAAGGCCAAAAACATGTTAAATACTTCACTCTTGAGTTTTAAGAAGTATACCCAAGTGTGTCTAGATAAATCATCAATGAAAGTTAAGAAATACTTGTAGCCAGAGAATGAAACAACTAGAAGTGGACCAAGTAAATCACTATGCACAAGGTGTAAAGGGGCTGAGGCGAGCCAAGAGGCACATTTTTCAAAACTATCCCAATGATGTTTTTTGAGTACACATCCAAAACAAACACCATCTTTGCAAGATACCATCGGAAGACCTGTCACCATATTTTCTTTACATATATTCTGAAGGGAACGATAGTTTAAGTGACCAAATCGCTCATGCCAAAGTTTGCTCACTTCATCATTATGAGCAACAAATATCGAGGGAATATTTGATGACCCAAAGTTGTTAAACTTATACAACCTTGCAGAATCAACAACAATTCTAGAAGCTAAAATATGTCTAAGATCTCTTAGGTCCTTAATTACAACATCGTGAAGTGAAAATTCAATGATTTTACCTTCACCTGAATTAGTTATCTGATCTATAGATAGAAGGTTGTAGGATAAGCTTGGAAAACATAATACATCATTAAATTGACCATTGTCTAGATGAACAGTTCCAGTCCATACAACACTAAGAGATCTATCATCACCAACATATATATTTTTGGTGTTACAATCATTTAAAGAAGAAAACATGGCTTTGTTTTTTGCCATCTGATAAGAAGCTCCAGAATCAATGAGCCACTCATGAGAATGAGAAGAAGAAGATGCATTTAGTGCATAACCAAACCGAGATGCTTGACAGCCACATGCAGAAAGTGTTATTCTTGAAGATGAAGTTGAAGTTGAAGAGTGCTCCAAATGGATGTTATGCTTCTTCATTGATGCTTCCAAGGCGTCCATCTTCTTAAAGAATTTGTATTCTAAGTGGCCATCTTGATTACAAAAGTTGCAATGTCTATCAGTCTTCTTCCCTTTTTTTTTATTTGCCTTATTATTTTGATGAAATGATTTTTCATTTTGAGACTGAAATTTCTTAGGATCCTTGTTTGGTTTAGGACCATTCCTTTTAGGATACTGCTTCTTAGGATTCTTTGAATTTGGTTGCTACTGGGCGGCTAAGGCTTTCTTAGAAGAGTTTTCAAGATTAAGAAGACCAAGATATAAGAGCTTTTCTTGTTCTCTTATTAAAGAATCACAAAGGGATCAAAAGAGGGGGACTTGTAGTCTTGTCCTTGAGAAATAAAAGCTTCTCTAGTAGAATGGAAGGTGGAAACAAACATAGAGTATGTTGGTCCCAACTTAGTAAGAATGGAATAGATAAGGCTACCATCTTCTTTCTTAACCTTAACATCTTCAAAGAGAAGTCTAAGGGTCCTGAACTTGGACAAAAAATCTTCAATGGGAGAAAAATTATTGGGGTCCAATGTAAGTAACTCTTTTTTGAGTTGATGGGCTCTAATTTCATTTTTAATTCCAAAAAATTTAGTGAGGTATTTCATTGCTTCATTAGGAGTATCAAGTTTTGCGATATGGAATCTAAGGTTTTGCGATATCAACCCACGTGCTTTATATTGCCTATTTTCCCATTTGGCTTCCTTACTTCATCTTGAAGTTTGGTTTCTTGACCTGGCTATTCTGTAAAGACCTTTACTTCTAAGTAAATCCACAATGTAGGACAACCATTGGAAGTAACTGGCGCTATAAAGAATAACTTGGCATGGAATTTCCATTTTAACAAAAACTGAAGTTGTAGGTGCTAAAACTAAGTGTTCCAATGGAAAGATCTCGAAAAATTAGGCTGATTATAAAAAAGCGGCTCTGAAAACGGCTTCCGGATGAAGAAGTTATGGTTTTTTGAAGAAAAGTTGTTGAAGTGCTGACGAAGTGCGTAAATGTGCGGAAATGAATGATAATGTCATATTTGAAAAAAAATATCCCCCCCCCACACCTTTCCAAACTTAATCTAATTAGCTCACTTTAAAAAAAATATTTTATGTGACTCACTTTTATAAATAAGTGAAAGCCATTTTTACAGTGGTACTTTATGAGCTACCCACTAAATTGTAACTTAAATAAAAGATAAATATACTTTAGAATTATAAGTGAATCACTTTTTATAATGGGTGAGAACACTTTTCCATAAAGTAACTTTAAAACATAAGTTACATGTGTTTTTTGAAAAAGTAACTCAACAAAAAGAAAGACTTGAACTCAAGACCTCTATTCTCATAAAGTAACTTTGGACCAAGTGAGCTATTTTAGAAGGTTAGTAATTTTTGGAAAAGAGGAAGGGTTTTTTTTTTCAGTCACTGAAGCTTTGGTGTGCGTGCTCTTTTTTGCCTACAAAACAAAAAACGCAAAACCTAACACAGACATACAAAAAAAACAAACCTTACAGCTTGAAGTTAGCTTTAGTCAGAAACTAAATATTTTCCTCAATGTTTCTGATTTTCCGATATCATACTAAGGTGCGGCGGAAAAGAGCATACGCATGAGAAAAATCCTTCCTTTTTGTTTCTAATTTTCCCAGATCGAATAGAGTCGTAGGGCAAAGAGCATATGCAGAAATGAAAGGTATGGATCTGGTAATAAAAACAGAGAGCTAAATAAACTAAAATAAAAAGAGAGATGAATAGCTAGAATTGAAAATAAACACTATATACCTCCAGGTCTAAAAAATGACGTAGGTGGGGCTACCAGAAACATTTTCACGTGAAATGAAAAGTGTTCCTCACTGGAACAGATGCTTCTAACACAATAGAGCAGTCCTCTCTGCTCGAAAGCAGTTAGAAATAGTATATCTAGGAAACGACAGTCGGATGTAGTTGTACCGGCTTCAGATTTGGATCACCAATGGATGCGGCCCTCAAATAGCTTTGATACCATGTAGGAATTTCCAAGGTAAGTTCCTCAGACAGAACACCAAAGGACATCACTCACAAACAAATCACAGATCAATACACCAGTATTCTTGATGTGGTTAAAACCCTCAAAGCGGGAAACAGTCCACGGCCTGAGCCAATGCGGCCACTTCAGCAAATTTATTAATAAAAGAAATAAAATTTACATAAGGTTCTCTCATGAATGGTCACCCTACAAATGAACCTCCATTCTATTTAAATAGAGATCATGGACCAATGGGGTGTTAAGCCACGGATCAAGTGTCGGTAATACTGAGGAGAGAATGAACCGGCGGATCACTTCATGTCTAGAACATATCGTGACCATTGGATTGTAAGTTATAAATGCACATAGTAAAGAAACACACTTTACCTAACTCTACACTAGACCAAGTTATACTTAACTATTTCCTATGTATCAAAATATCCTAACAAACTTAACAATATCTCAAGTAACTAAGAACATAATAATATCACAAGTAACTATACACATAAGAAAATATTTATGCCTTTACGATTTTCTAATAGAAAGAACAAGTTTTTATATCAAATTCTTATATCCTATCAAGCCCACTGGAATTTTCTTCGTAAAAGTATCATTATGGTTGTGGTGAAAATTTGTTTTATGGATCCCAAAATGATTAAGCACAAGATGGATCATAAACATCCCTTCCCACCAAGGGTATTTCTAGCCACAAGGCACTGTTAGCTATTTGGTGGAAGACATTAGTTATTTGAAAAATATTGGGCCTGTGTAAAGAGCTTCATTATCAAAAATCAGATTCGTATCAAACAACAAAATGAGAATTCCACCAATAAAGGGAATTTAAACAGAGACATGTAGTAGAAATAAATGAAAAAAATCCAAAATTATATTAGCGTAGTTGGGCAATTTAATTGGTTTGGAGTCTGATAAAGTTATTTTCCCAAGGACAATCGTAGTTGAGTGAACATGCACTGACTAGAAAGCATTGAAGTAACTAAGAGCAGAGACACCCTTCACAAGCCCATGGTGTTGCACAAGAATGGAAAATGCAATATGCTAAAATATTTTCTAAAGGTATTCCTTGTAATAGTAAGATATTGAATGACATCAAATGAGATTTTGTGTGCCCTGTAATAGTAATATATGTAATGACATCTAATAAGATTCTACAATGTTATTGCTGATGTCATTGATCTACAGAAGTTATACATGTAGCCATAATGCATTTCTCATGCATTTGGCTAGTATGGAAGGCATATATACTTGTGTTTAAGTAGATAAAGTCAAATCTCATTTGTAATTTCATGCTTATCAGGCACCCACATTCTCACCATGGCTTCAGATATCCGCCCATAAATATATCCTAATAGCAGTTAAAACTCAAATCAAAAGTAACTATAGCGATTAACAGGGTCTTGGGATGATGATAAATAGGGTTTATTTCATACCCTAACTGAGGTATGAAATCTCAATTCCATTTGCCTCCCATGGCCATCTCAACCATCCAAGAAAGTCATCACGCATGTGTATGCAAGTCTTGTTGGCTATGGGACTAGGTGCAAGCCCTTGGCATATCTAGCAGAGAATACTCTCCATCTATGGTTGCTTAACCAAGATATTCTTTCAAAGGTTGTAAAGTATCTACATTTCATCATAATATTCCCATACTGGAAAAGGACATACTTGCAGCAAAGTTGAATTACCCACACAAATAGAAATAATTTAGTGTCTATAGTTGTACAAAAAGATCCCAATTAGCTGGATAAATCCAGATAAATTCCATGTGTTATGATACAAAATAAACCCAACTATCTAAAGCCCACACAGTCTCGATCCACTAAGATTTTCCATGTTTAAAACAAAAGAAGGGAACACTAAAAGCTCACCACGGAGATTGTTGAAAGGACTGTGAAGAATGACCTTGGGAATAAAGAGAAGGAAATTGAACTTTTAGTTGACTAGGCTTCATGAAATTAGTCTAATGTTGATGGTTTAGTGTTTGAAATTGTTAATGTTGAAGGGGTGGTGTAGATGGAGGTAGAGGTGGCAAAGTTTGCATAGAATGCCATACAGATTGTGTGATAGGAGACAGAGAAGAAAGTCTTTGTGATTGTTTCCTTTGTGAGAATGTAATGTTGCTCAATGATGGTGTCATAGGCAACATGAATTCAAAACTCAGGGTATCAGAGCCAAGGGAAGATCCAACATTTTCCCAAGATTTTGGTACCATTCCTAAAGGCATTTATGCACCTTCTAACCTAGAGTCATTCATTGAAGCCACAGGGTGACAAACAAAATATGTTAAAGTCAATGAAGATGCCAAGTTGAATTTGAATTGTTGTCACTAGGAACAAAAACTTGAAGTGTTCTCAACCTTGATTATGCATTTGGGCTATTATTTTGATGTGACTATTGAGGAGGCCGACCCATTACCGGTCAATTTTCTAATGCACCTTGACTACTTTGCAGAAAATATGACATCTCGTTGGAAGTATCTATGATATTTCGAGATGCAATACCTGATTGCATAAGAGAAGATGGCTGGTGCTCTTTAGACTCCTACATTAAGAAAAATACCATTGGCAGACATCCTTTATCTTTACATGCTAAGGAAATCACTAAAACAACAAGAATTAAAAAATGAAATGGGTAATAATTTGTCATCGAAATAATTAGATAAAAAAAGAGAGTAGGGAGAAAGGAAGCCTACCCTTCTAGGAGGTCGTCTCTCCTTATCACTCATCATAGGTCTATCCATGTGAGACAAGGGTCCATGCATATTCCAACCACTATCAAGAAGAGTAGGTTCTAGACCCATTCTTTTCTTTTCTCCCTAAACACTTCTTTAGATCACCAAGAAAATAATCATCTTTACTTGAGTTACCACTTCCTCTTCCATGATTTTCCAATCTTGGGCTCATATCCTCCCACAATTATTCTTCTTCCTAAGAATTTCACCAGTTTCTAGACACCATTCTACTGCATATTATATCAATTTCCTGAGGTTGTTGTACAAGTGAAAGTAGTCCATTTAGATATCTCTATCCCCTATAATTTCCATAGGCATCAATTAGTGAACCATGCATTAGCTAATGCCTCCAATCATAGCCATTCCTTGAACCATATGCCACACTTGTATTAGCAGTGTCAAGTTTCCTGAAGGGATATCCATCACATTTCCAAGCCAAGGTATTTCACACCCATTATCCTTCTTTGCATTCCTATCATTCAGCCTTCCAACGATCCTTGATGGAGAAGGAGTCCTTCCAACTCCAATTCTTGATGATGTCAGAGGCGCACTCTTGCCAAAAACACTTAATAGATAAGGATCCCTTCTAATTCCAACTCATGGTGGAGAGGCAACCCTTCCACCTCTTAACCTAGAGAGTGGAGAGGAAGGTTTTACAACTCCAATCCTTGAAAAAGGAGAGAGAGGCCTTCCAAGTCTAATGATTTATGGAGAAACATTGAAATTGTAATCACTATAGCTTGTAGTAGGCTTCTGTCCATATCCAGGTTCAAGACTCATATCCATACTAGAGCCATTGATGTTAGCCGAGATAAAGGATTTTCTTCATTTCTTGCAACTTCACTCTTCTTTCAGTTATAATATTGAAAAATGACTACCTTGTGAAATTAATCTCTTTCATTTCAGTCTATCACGGATTACAGCTTGAAGAAGATTATAAAGAATGGAATTGAAATGCATTTTCTTCTCAAGCCCACTGGAATTGTCTTCATAAAAAGATCATTATGGTTGTGGTGAACATTTTTTCTATGCATCCTAGAATGGTTGAGCACAAGATGGATCATAAACATCCCTTCCCACCCATGGTATTTCCAGCCACAAGGCATTGTTAGCTGTTTGGTGGAAGCCATTAGCTATTTGAAAAATATTGGGCCTGTGCAAAGAGCTTCATTATCAAGGAACAAATTTGTGTCAAACAACAAAATGAGAATTACACCAATAAAGGGAATTCAAACAAATACATGTAGTAGAAATTAAAAAATTTCAAAAATTATATTAACGTAGTTGTGTAATTTAATTAGTTTAGAGTCTAATAAAGTTATTTTCCCAAGGACAATTGTAGTCGAGTGAACATATGCTGACTAGAAAGCCTTGAAGTAACTAAGAACATAGACACCCTTCACAAGCCCATGGTGTTGCACAAGAATGGAAAATGCAATATGCAAAAATTATATTTTGAAGGTGTTCCTTTTAATATTAAGATATTGAATCACATCAAATAAGATTTTGTGTGCCCTGCAATAGTAAAATATTGAACGACATCCAGTAATATTCTACAATGTTATTGCTTATGTCATTGATCTACATAAGTTATCCATGTAGCTGTAATGCATTTATCAAGAATTTGGCTAGTATGGAAGGCATAAATACTTGTGTTTAAGCAGACAAAATCAATGTTCATTTGTAATTTCATGCTTATCAAGCACCCACATTCTCACCATGGCTTCAGAGATCCACCCATAAATATATCCTAATGGAAGTTAAAAATAAATAAAAAGTAACTATATCGATCAACAGGGTCTTGGTATGATGATAAAGAGGTTGTGTTTCATACCCTAACCGAGGTACAAAATCTTAGATCCCTTTGCCTTCCATGGGCTATCACGCCCATCCACGAAAGTCATCGCGCTTGTGTATGCAAGTCTTGTTGGATATGGGACTAGGTGCAGGCTCCTCACATATCTGGCACATCAAAATCCCCATCTGTGGTTGCTTAACCAAGATATTCTTTCAAAGGTTGTAAACTAGCTATATTTCATTGTAATATTCCCATACTGGAAAAGGACATGCTTGTAGCAAAGTTGAATTACCCAAATAAATAGAAATAATTTAGTGTCCATAGTTATACAAAAAGATCCCAATTAGCTGGATAAATCTAGATAAATTCCATATGTGTTGTGATACAAAATCAACCCAACTATCTAAAGCCCATGTAGTCTCGATCCACTAAGATTTTCCCTGTTTAAAACAAAAAGAAAGAAGGGAACACTAAAATCTCACCATGGAGATTGTTGAAAGGACTATGAAGAATGACCTTGGGAATAAAGAGAAGGAAGTTGAACTTTTGATTGACTAGGCTTCATGAAATTAGTCTAATGTTGATGGTTTAGCATCTGAAACTATTTATGTTGAAGGGGGGGTGCAGATGGAGGTAGAGGTGGCAGAGTTTACATAGAAGGCCATATAGATTGTGTGATAGGAGACATAGAAGAAAGTATTTTTTATTGTTGCCTTTGTGAGAATGGAATGTTTCTCGATGATGGTGTCATAGACAACTAGAATTCAAATCTCAAGGTATTTAAGCCAAGGGAAGATCCAACATTTTCTCATTATTTTGGTACCATTCCTAATGGAATTTCTATACCTGTAGACCTAGAGTCATTCATTAAAGCCACAGGGTGACCACTAGAATATGTTAAATTGAATGAAGATGCCAAACTAGAACTTGAATTGTTGTCACTAGGAACAAAAACTTGAAGTGTTCTCAACATTGATTGTGAAGTTGGGCTATTATTTAGATGTGATTGGTGAGGAGGCCGACCCATTACAGGTAGATGTTCTAATGCACCTTGACTACTTTGCAGCAAAGATGATATCTCTGATATTTCGAGACACAATACCTGATTGTAGAAGAGAATATGGTTGGTGCTCTTCAGACTCCTATATTAAGAAAAATATCATTTAAACAAAGTCTTTCGGTAGAAATCACATGAGAGAATTTTTTGGCCTACGCATTTCGAACCAACAAGTGTGGTTCATCATTAGGATAATGATGATGAACCACACTTTTTGGTTCGAAACGCATCAACCAAAAAATTCTCTCATGTGATTTCTACCGAAAGACCTTATTTAATTCATTATGGATCACAGAAGCTTGAATACAGAAAAAAACAAAATATCATTGTCAGACATCCTTTATCTTTATATGCTAAGGAAATCATTAAAATAGCAAGAATGAAAAAGGAAATGGGGAATAATTTGTCATCGAAATAATTAGATAAAAAAAGAGAGTAGGGAGAAACGTAGCCTACCCTTCTAGGAGGTCGTCTCTCCTTATCACTCATCATAGTTATATCCATATGAGGCAAGGGTTCATGCATATGCCAATCATTGTCAGGAAGAGCAAGTTCCAGACCCATTATTTACAGAAAAAAATATCATTGTCAGACATCCTTTATCTTTACATGCTAAGGAAATCATTAAAATAACAAGAATGAAAAAAGGAAACGGGTAATAATTTGTCATCGAAATAATTAGATGAAAAAAGAGAGCAGGGAGAAACGTAGCTTACCCTTCTAGGAGGTCATCTCTCCTTATCACTCCTCATAGATATATCCATATGAGACAAGGGTCCATGTATATGCCAATCACTATTAGGAAGAGCAGGTTCCAAACCCACTATTCTCTCTCTCTCCCTCCCTCCTCTCTCTCTCTCTCTCTCTCTCTCTCTCTCTCTCTCTCTCTCTCTCTCAGCCTAACCACTTATGTAGATCACCAGGATAATAATAATATTTCCTTGGGTTATCACTTCCTCTTCCATGATTTTCCAATCTTGGGCTCATATCCTCCCACAAGTATTCTCTTTCCTCACAATTTTGCTAGTTTCTAGACACCATTCTAGTGCATATTATATCAATTTCCTGAGGTGGTTGTACAAGTGAAAGTACCCCACGCAGAGATCTCTAGCCCCTGTAATTTCCATAGGAATCAATTAGAGCACCATGCCTTGGCTGATGCCTCCAACCATACCCATTCATTGAACCATATGCCATACTCGTATTAGAAGTGTCAAGTTGCCTGAGGTGATATCCATCACCTTTCCAACCTAAGGCCTTTTCCACCCATTATCCTTCTCTCCATTCCTATCATTCAGCCTTCCAAAAATCCTTGATGGAGATGGAGTCCTTCCAACTCCAATTCTTGATGATGACAGAGGAGTACTCTTACCAACAACAATTAATAGAGAAGTATCCTTCCAATTCCAACTCTTGGTGGAGAAATAACCCTTCCATGTCTTAACCTAGAGAGTGAAGAGGAAGGTTTTCCAACTACAAATCTTGACAAAGGAGAAAGAGGCCTTCCAAGTCTAATTATTTATGGAGAAAAATTGAAACCGTAATCACTATAGCTTGTAGCAGGCTTCTATCCATATCCAAGTTGAAAACTCACCTCCATACTAGAGAAATTCATGTTAGCCTGTATAAAGGATTTTCTTCATTTCTTGCAACTTCACTCTTATTTTAGCTATAATACAAAAAAATGAATGCCTTGTGAAATTAATCTCTTTCATTTTAATCTATCATAGTTTACAACTTGATGCAGATTATAAAGAATGGCATTGAAATGTATTATCTTGTCAAGCAGATTGGAATTGTCTTCATAAAATATCATTATGGTTGTGGTGAACATTTTTTCTATGGATCCCAGAAAGGTTGGGCAGAAGATGGATCATAAACATCCCTTCCCACCAATGGTATTTCCAGCCACAAGGCACTATTAGCTATTTGGTGGAAGCCTTTAGCTATTTGAAAAATATTGGGCCTGCGAAAAGAGCTTCATTATCAAGAATCAAATTCATATTAGACAGAAAAATGAGAATTCCACCAATAAAGGGAATTTAAACAGAGACACATAGTAGAAATTAAAAAAATTCCAAAATTATGTTAGCGTAGTTTTGTAATTTAATTGTTTTGGAGTCTAATAAAGTTATTTTCCAAAGGAAAATTGTGGTTGAGTGAACATACGCTGAGTAGCAAACCTTGAAGTAACTAAGAACTGAGACACCATTCACAAGCTCATGGTGTTGCATAAGAATGGAAAATGTAATATGCTAAAATATTTTCTGAAGGTGTGCCTAATAATAGTAAGATATTGAATGACATCAAAGAAGATTTTGTGTGGCATGTAATAGTAATATATTGAGATAAATCCAATAAGATTCTACAATATTATTGTTGATTTCATTGATCTACAAAAGTTATCCATGTAGCCATAATGCATTTCTCAAGCATTTGTCTAGTATGGAAGGCATAAATACTTGTTTTTAAGTAGACAAAGTTAGCGTTCATTTGTAATTTCATGCTTATCAGGCACTCACATTCTCACTATGCTTTTGGAGATCCGCCCATAAATATATCCTAATGGAATTTAAAACTCAATCAGAAGTAACTATAGCGGTCAACAAGGTCTTGGTATGATGATAAATAGGGTGTGTTTCATACCCTAACTGAGGTATGAAATATCATATGCCTTTGCCTCCCATGGGCCATCTCGCCCATCCAAGAAAGTCATCACGCCTGTGTATGCAAGTCTTGTTGGATATAGGACTAGGTGCAAGCCCTTGGCATATCTGGAAAAGAAGACTCCCCATATGTGGCTGCTTAACAAAAATATTCTTTCAAAGGTTGTAAACCAGAAATATTTCATCATAATATTCCCATATTGGAAAAGGAAATGCTTGTAGAAAAGTTGAATTACCAAAATAAATAGAAATAATTTAGTGTTTATAGTTGTACAAAAAGATCCCAATTATCTAGACAAATCTAGATAAATGGCATATGTTTTGTGATACAAAATCAACCCAACTATCTAAATCCCATGCAATATCGATCGATTAAGATTTTCCCTGTTTAAAACAAAAAGTAATAAGGGAACACTAAAATCTCACCATGGAGATTTTTGAAAGGACTGTGAAGAATGACCTTGGCAATAAAGAGAAGGAAGTTGAACTTTTGATTGACTAGGCTTCATGAAATTAGTCTAATGTTGATGGTTTAGCATATGAAACTATTGATGTTGAAGAGGTGGTGCAGATGGAGGTAGAGGTGGCAGAGTTTGCATAGAAGGCCATATTGATTGTGTGATATGGGACAAAGAAGAAATTCTTTGTGATTTCTGAATTTGTGAGAATGGAATGTTGCTCGATGATGGTGTCATAGGAAACATGAATTCAAAGCTAAGAGTATCAAAGCCAAGGGAAGATCCAGGATTTTCCCGAGATTTTGGTACCATTCCTAATGGAATTTCTGTACTTGTTGACCTAGAGTCATTCACTGAAGCCATAAGGTTACCAACATAATATGTTAAATTGAATGAAGATGCCAAGCTAGAACTTTAATTGTTGTTACCAGGAAAAAAAACTTGAAGTGTTGTCAACCTTGATTGTGAAGTTGGGTTTTATTATTTTGATGTGACTGGTGAGGAGGCTGAGCCATTACAGGTCGAAGTTCTAATGCACCTTGACTACTTTGCAATAAAGATGATATCTATGTGGAAGTATCCCTGATATTTCAAGACAAAATACCTAATTGCAGAAGAGAAGATGGTCAGTGCTCATCAAACTCCTACATTAAGAAAACATTCATTTTTAGACATCCTTTATCTTTACATGCTAAGGAAATCACTAAAACAACAAGAATGAAAAAAGGAAATGAGTAATAATTTGTCATCGAAATAATTAGATAAAAAAAGAGAGAAGAGAAAAAGTAATCCTACCCTTTTAGGAGGTCGTCTCTCCTTCTCACTCATCATAGGTCTATCCACATGAGACAAGGGTCCATGCATATGACAATTACTGTCAGGAAGAGTAGGTTCCAGACCCATTCTCTCTCTCTCTCTCTCTCTCTCTCTCTCTCTCTCTCTCTCTCTCTCTCTCTCTCTCTCTCTCTCTCTCTAAGCCTAACCACTTCTTTACATCACCAGTAAAATAATCATCTTTCCTTGAGTTATCACTTCCTCTTCCATGATTTTCCAATCTTGGGCCTAGATCCTCCCATAAGTATTCTTCTTCCTTAGAATTTATCCAGTTTCTAGACACCATTCTACTACATATTATATCAATTTTGTGAGGTGGTTGTACAAGTGAAAGTAGTCCATGCAGAGATCTCTAGCCCCTGTAATTTCCATAGGCATCAATTAGAGCACCATGCATTGGTTGATGCCTCCAATCATAGCCATTCCTTGAACCATATGCCACACTCGTATTAGTAGTGTCAAGTTTCCTGAGGCGATCTCCATCACCTTTCCAACCCAAGGCCTTTCCCACCCATTATCCTTCTCTGCATTCCTATCATTCAGCATTCCAACAATCCTTGATGGAGAAGGAGTCCTTCGAACTCCAATCCTTGATGATGCTAGAGGAGCACTCCTGCCAACAACACTTAATAGAGAAGGATCCCTTCCAATTCCAACTCTTGGTGGAGAGGCAACCCTTCCACCTCTTAACCTAGAGAGTGGAGAGGAAGGTTTTCCAACTCCAATCCTTGACAAAGGAGAGAGAGGCCTTCCAAGTCTAATGCTTTATGGAGAAACATTTAAATTGGAATCTCTATAGCTTGTAGCAAGATTTTTTCCATATCAAGGTTCAAGACTCATATCCATACTAGGAAATTCATGTTAGCCTGTATAAAGGATTTTCTTCATTTCTTGCAAGTTCACTCTTCTTTCAGGCTCTATAAAAAAGAAAAACGACTACCTTGTGAAATTAATCTCTTTCATTTAAGTCTATCACATCTTACAACTTGAACCAGATTATAAAGAATGGCATTGAAATGCATTATCCTGTCAATCCCACTGGAATTGTCTTAGTAAAAATATCATTATGGTTGTGGTGAAAATTTATTCTCTGGATCCAAGAATGATGGGGCACAACATGGATCATAAACATCCCTTCTCGCCAATGGTATTTCCAGCCACAAGGCATTGTTAGTTGTTTGGTGGAAGCCATTTGCTATTTGAAAAATATTGGGCTTGTGCAAAGAGCTTCATTATCAAGAATCAGATTCATATCAGACATCAAAATGTGAATTCCACCAATAAAGGGAATTTAAATAGAGAGGCGTAGTAGAAATTAAAAAAATTCCAAAATTATATTAGTGTAGTTGTGCAATTTATTTGATTTGGAGTCTAATAAAGTTATTTTCCCAAGGACAATTGTAGTCAAGTGAACATATGCTCACTAGAAAACCTTGAAGTAACTAGGAATAGAGAAACCCAACACAAGCCCATGGTGTTGCAGAGGAATAAAGTTGATAGGTAAGATCCTCTAGCGCATTTCAACATAACCATGGGTAAGATCCTCTGTAGCCTCATCAGATATCTTGGGATGTCTGTGTTGTATTGTATGATTGATATATAATGAAGTTAGGGTTGATACATCCAATGTGTCCACCCTTAGGTCCTATAATGAGAAATGACATAATTTCAGTCATGTAATCTGGAATAATTCACTCCAAGTATCATAGGAAGCCATCCCAAGAAGTAGACATAATTCCATACCTCATGCTCTTCATAATGCAATCATGAATGCAATGCAACAAAATGCCTTGCAAAAGTGTCGATCAATTTTCTCATCAAATTTATCAAGAACCAAGTAAATCAAATCAAACCTACAAGTGTAAACCATTAATTTTGTGGATTTTAAAAGTAAGCAAACCTCGTAAGGACTCATACCATGCCCACAACAATGACTAAACTTTACCTGGAGAGCAATGTTGGAGGAAGTTGGATATTGTCAATGAATGAAAGTCTCTGATTGTAGTGTGAACCACTAGGGTTAGCACATGCTAACACAAATTTTCTAGCATTAAGGGGTTCAATGATCCCAACCTTGGAAACTAACATGGTCTATTGTTCCATCACCTACCTCAAATAGAATACCACATTAAGAAATGACAAAAAAGTGTAGGAAATACAATATAATGTGGGTAAGCTTGATCAAGAGAAAACCATTGAATGCATAATATTTAGTCAACTAATTTGAAGAGGGAAATCCCACCTCATGTAGCATGCTTCGAGAATTATATGACATCTTGTCAAACTCATCTATGTAACAAATGCCTCTATCGCTCAATACTAGTGCTTCACTTTCCAATACCTATTAAATTCAAAAACTAATTAATAATCCAAAATTTCAATGGTTGTGACTGTTCCATTGTTGCCTATTAAAAGATTCAATGATGCAACATCAGAGTCATTAAACATACCGTTTCACCAGCTTTAGGATCCTTTGACACATAAGCAATCAAGCCAACTGCAAAGCTTCATCAACCACTTGTATAAATACCTCAAGGAGCCAACTTGTGTACATACTGAAGTAGTTGAGACTTACTCGTACTTGGGTCCTAAACAAGCAAAATGTTGATGTCACCATGGAAAGTGACACCTATGGCTAACTTTACTGGAATTCCCCTAAAAATTTGTTTCCAACAAGAATAGTAACTTCAAGGGTTGGATCACAGTACAGGTACAAGAAATTACTAGAAATGAAAGAGATAAAGAGCCAACAACCTAGTTAACTTCTCGTAGATATCAATTTGCCATGACATCTCTTTCAACTTCTCAACCTAAAAATCTGAATTACATGTTAATGAATTCAGTAAATGTATTATTACGGTGAAAAGGTGAAGATGAGACTAAATTTATACCTTGGCTTCATACTCAGCAGCTGAACTATCGCCTTCTTGAAAAGAAGCAAAACTGTCGCTAGTGGCATCACACTCCATTGGATCTTCATCTTGCAGTAGTGTCTAGTCTTCCTTCTTTAAGTGAAGGTAGTCGATGTAAGTATGCAAACAAACAACATTTATGACTTTCATTTATAATGCATAGTAAGAAGAAAAAATATCCAAGAACATGCAAAATAAATTTGGGATAGGATCATACCTTAAAAGGGGATTTTACTGTCTTGTATTTTGGGCCTAATCTAACACTCATGGCCCTGAAGATTCCAGTTACCTACCAAATATTCACAAGCCATGATCAAAATTCCTTTCACAGCGATATTTTTTCTACAAAAAATAATTTTTGGAAATCACTCTCTATCTCAACTCTATCACCAAGTTTGGCAACATCCACTAGCTTGTCATGCATTAACAAGCTCACTCTATGTGGGGTTCCCCCTTTGGAATGGCATCAGGGCTTTCTTGCATCCTTACGATCTGTTTTTCAGCAAATGTGACCCCAAAAAAAATGAGAAGGAGGACGTTGTAATAATGCAAATTCAACAACTAGATTACTATTTAACTCAAATATATTGATAGTTAGTGTTACCTACATCTATTATGAGCCAAATTCATGAAGTTCATAGCAGCACATTTTGGCTTTCCACATTGATTAGGTTCATCAATTTGACCTAGTAGTCAGGGTATGAGTAAAAACATGAGTTTCCAAATACATTTTTGAACCTCTTTTGAGGCACAACCATGTTCATAGACAATGAGTAGTATTCACTAAGAGAGGTTGAGAACTGCTTCCAATGGCATGAATAAATCATGAACATTGATGCATCACTCTAAAATTGAACTATTTTCCCTTCAGTATAAACTCTATTCTATGAAAGAAACTATAAAATAATGATGAAACACAAGCTACAGTCAAAAGCTATAACTACAGAACAAAATTATAGTTGCACTCAGGCAGATGAATACATCTATCAATGGGAACTGGTGGTGGAGCATAGCCACAAACAAGGCATCTGAAAATTGCCTGTTTGATTTATGGAATTATTGAGCTACAACGTATAATCATCCCTTTTGCTAAAATAATTTTCTCAATATCTAGATTTCAAGGCCAACTCAACCTAGGCTTACCTTCTACCAAAAAGGAGCATTGAACAAAATGGCTAAAGAGATTAGATAGCATAGAAAAAAATGCACTGCTCACCAAATCCTATTTGAGGGATTCAAATCTCGCATGTTAACTAGTACCTTTGAGATTGAATATTCTTGCTTGAATACAAAAGCAGTTATGTAAATAAAAATAAATATTTTATACAATTTTATGGGGCAGTCAATTTGAAAGCACCATGCAAATGAAACCATAAGTTGAAGATCAGATATAGACTTGACACGTGAAACTTGATAGGATTGTAGTCCACCTACCTATATGTTCTTCTCCCATAAAGGTTTAAGGTGAACACCAACATCCATCAAAATTATATCAAAAATAGAAAGAACTTCAAGGGGGTATATAACCATATTCCCATAAAGGTCTTCACCATAATCCAAGATGTTCATTACATCAATGCTCAAAGAATTGCCTTCTACTTCCATTGTCTGTAGGGGTTGTCAACTAATATAGTCAACAAAAAATATAAGACATCCACAAAAAGAATATATAGCAGTTAGAACCTGTTAATAAGTGGAGAACGAATAAAAATAAAAGCACGAACAATTATGACTTTCTTTAAAATCTGCATGTATTTTCCCTCAAGATATGAAGGATCATCTCTATAATTCTTGAGAAAACGTTAAACTGCTTGATTAACATCTCGAACACTGATGTTAGTCCCCCAGACAAGCATAGAAGGGTTCCCATCAAGATTTCTCTCAGAAGATTGATGCATCTGCATATACCAACCCAAAATGTTTACTATCTATTTAACATTTTGTCTACCATAGGGAAAAAAATGATCATCTAAATTGACAATAATATACAAAATATTCTTGCCTATTTGTAATTTTTAGCAAGTTACCACCCTATTTGTAATGCTAGTTTGCATCAACATTCAATAAAGTGAATTATGAATATATAATCTTGTGAATGCATAAAATATAGTTGAACAAATATTATCATAAATTTGTTACATTTCATGCCAAAACTTGGGGTCATTCATGACTTAGATACCAGGACACTAAATACAACATCATAAAATTGTTGTTTAATGCAAGAAAGTGAATGGAGAAAACTATATCTATTAACATTTCTACTTAAGATTGAGTTCTAGACTCTATAATAAGAAAATGAACTAGATTAGGCTATGACAACCAGAACTCCAATTAGCCTCAAGTCAAGTTAGTTTTCCAAACAACTTGCTTGCTCCAAACAATGTTTCATGAGACACATCAAACAAAATAATCCATGGTGTGATGGTGAAGACCTCATCCTCCATTCTTATTGAGAGGGGAAAATCTATTTTTTTCTCACAAAGAGAATTTTTTAGCATATACATGAAATTCTAACATGTCAAAGGATTTTTACCCTAAAAACCAAAAAGTAAGCCCTGATAATAACTAGTGTTATCATAATTGGGATTGAAACAAACAACATTTCTTAGTTTTGCATAATTTTGCCATCTTTTCCCATTCTTTTCCTGACTTATTTTTCAAATCCTTGTTGATTTATTATTGTACACTATTTTTTAAACATCAAAAATAAGTTAATAACCCACTCAATGTCTTTGTCTTCTATAATGGGAAGAAAGGCATAAAGTGTGAGAAAATCATATATGTACAAGGTTAGAAACTTACCACAATATTGACTAATGGTCAAAATGACTCAAAAAACAATCACTCTTTACATATCCTAAGCTTATGAGAAGTTGTCATGAATGTGAGACAAATCTAGTAGTAGAGAATGAAATAGTTACAAGCTTACGATCAATATTGCATTGAGCCTTCTCAATGCTGAAAGATTCATGTGGATGTCAGAAAGTTATTTAAACTCCCTTAAATATTGCATAATTTAAGTTATTTAAACTCCCTTAATATTTTTATTTCTATGGTCTTGCATTTGACTCCCTCTACCTGAATGTCAGGAAATGGTTTTTCATTCAACCCATTTTCTCATTTTTGGTTTACCCTTATTCCATGTCAATAAATTTCATGCTGTGAATTTAATGTTGTACCTGTATTTGGAAGGATCAGGTAAATTCTAATGGTGGCAGGGAGAATAAATATATGTATTTTTTTATTAAAAGGAAGAGGTCAATGCTTAAAAGAAGCTGACATATTCCAACACTCCTCTGTTCAATGGTAGGCAATCTACGGTAGGGTCTCTCCCCACCTCTGGTTTTACCATCTAATCTTTAAAGATCTTGTCAAAGTTTGACTGGTGGTAAAAAGGCCATCTCTAATATGATGAGCTCTAAGACATGTGAAGTTTCTGATACATACAAAGAAACAAAAAAAGGGCGCCTCCAAGAAAAGTCTAAGATTTTTCCACCTAGATACACACAATTTTGTAGAAACTTGAAGAATGCATGAGAAAAGAAAAAGAGTTAGTGTTGTACATTATAATATGCACTATTAAGGGCACATGATTTAGCTACTATTATACAAAGAAATATAATGGTTTCAGATCACAATTCATCATGTACCTGCATCTGTATCTTCTGGGCATGCATTTCCCCAATTAATTTTGTCAAAGCCTATACTTACAAGGAGGATGAGAACAACCCTCCATGATCCCTTTTCTAAAATTTGAACCACCAAAATAATGTCATAACCCTTTTTTCAAATTATCATTCATTCCATTGTTTACAAATAAAACGTTAAATGGAGGGTGTGTAATTTAATATTGTGTACATATATGGGTCGAAGATAAGATATAATGGAGGTGCAATGGTAGCTTTCAATATAGATGACCATACTTGAACTATAATAAATCCAGAAGTGGTATAGAAACTTGTAGAATGAAATAGGATCTCACCTGGCTTGGGTTTCCTTAGTCATCTTTGTTTCAAGGAAAATTATGCAGAACTCCAAGAAGCTTTCGATTCAAATAATACTTCTTTCTATGAGCCCATGTCTAATGGTCACTATGAAGGAAAAAATATGACAATTTTAGTGGGAGATGTAACTGCATCTCTTGGATTTTTAACCAACTTTGAACATGTGTAGAGGGTTTGGGCTTTTGTGGAAAATTTCCTCAATGAAAGCTTTGTAGATGGAAATCGATCTGAGTTAGTTTCATAAGCTGGAAGAAGGTAAGGAAACTGTTAATTTTGGCAACTAGGGCCAAACTTCACATTGGACAGCTCATATGAGGCAGCTCGTATTGTTCTTGGATTCCTCTCTCCAAGAGGTGTTGATCTAAATATCATCCCATTTTGACATGTACAAATGGAATTATGAATTTATTTTGATTATGGAAAATTTGTTAAGGTCGGCTAGCAAACTCCTGTAGGCTCAGAAGCCCAACAATCATATCTATTCATCCTCAACGTTTTCATATAAATACATGATGCCTCGTCCGCATTCTGGACACTTCACTAACTCACATCTTCTCTCTCCTTCATTGGTTGGGTACGAAATTCAGAGGTTGCTCTCCACACGTGCAAAGGAAAGGAACAGTATTTTGTTTCAGCAGTTGAACACAGTTGACCAAAATTGGAGAGGCTATTTTGACTTGTGTTGACCAAACGTTGACCTTTTTTGGTGCAATTTTGGGTGGAGGATTTCTATTTGAGCAGGCCGCAATTCTGGGCATGAAATTGTAGGTTTTAACCCCATACAAAAATTACCTGCATACAAATTCTAAACACAGAAAACAAAGAATGCGAGAGCATAACACATAAAACACATATACACAGATATTTTCCCCTGGATCCCAAAACCGAGACTACCAGATTGATTTTCATTATGTTCCTTTCAATTTTACACTACATATTTATACATGCTGAAGCATCCAATACCATGGACCAAAAACCATCGCGTTCAAAACCATGGATCAAAAACCATCGCGTCCAAAACCATGTGCGAAAACCATTCACAAAACCATAGGTAGGCCCACCCACCCTAATATAGGGTCCAAAAACAAATTTCCCTGGGATGCTGCCTTGAACCTCGTAGAGGGGGGCTACCCACTCCCCTCAAAACCCCCCGAACAAGGGGGGCTAACACCCTTCCTCTGACCCCCCTTGGATAGGGGAGGCTCCCACCCCCCGTGTGACCCCCCCCCGCTACGGAATCAGTGCAATAAAGGGGGGGCTTTACCCCCCCTCTAAGCCCCCGTTAACTACATGAGCTAGTCATGGAAAGAATATAACACAACCCAAAATTCTTCCACTTTTTGTTTTCTTTCCACAGGTGGCCACAAGAGAGCTTAATCATTTATCCAACCCTACAATGACCATTGTTTCTCTACAACAAGAGAACTTCCGAGAGCTCACACATTTTGTTAATGCATCTGCAGTATTCTTCAAAGTGTCCACCTTTACTAGCAACACCTTTTTGTCTTCTATCATATCCCTCACAAAGTGACACTGAACATCAATTTTCTTTGTTTTTGAACGGTAAGTAGGGTTCTTTGCCAAGAAAATTCACTTTGTCTGTCACAGTCTATCCTTATAGCTCCCTGTACTAACCCCATACTTGAACACAATCCCTGCAACCAAACTACTTCCTTGCTTGCATGAGTGGCTGCCATGCATTCTACCTCTGTAGTTGATAGTGCCACTACAGATTGTTTCTTACTCATCCAACTGACTGCATCTCCAAATGTGTTAAACACATACCCACTTGTAGATCTTCTCTGATCCAGATCTCCAGCCCAATCTGCATTAACAAAGCCATGAATATCCAACACTCTGTCCAATCCTGGTCTTCCTTGGTAACACAAACCATAATCACTAGTGCCACGCAAATATTTGAAAATCTGATTCACTGTTGTCCAATGCTCCTTTCCTGGTTTTGACATAAACCTGCTCAATACCCCCACTGCATGTGTAATGTCTGGTCTAGTACAAACCATTGCATACATTAGGCTACCGACTGCACTTTCTTATGGAACACAGGACATGCCCTCTTCCTCTTCTTGTGTCTTGGGACACTGTTCAACAAATAACTTTACACCTACAGGAATAGGAACCTTCACCGGTTTACTGTCCTTCATATTAAACCTCTGTAATATTGTATCGACATACATCCTCTGGTTTAATCAGAGCTTCCTCTTTGCCCATTCTCTTTTAATTTCCATGCCCAAAATATAGTTTGCAGCACCATGATCTTTCATGTCAAATTTGGAGGACAATTGGGTCTTCAAATCTTGGATAATTTCTTTGTCATTTCCAACCAGCAACATATCATCCACATACAAGACTAGATAAATAACACGGTCACAATTAATTTAAAATACACACAGTGATCTACTTTGCTTCTGGTGAAGCCAAGTCCCCGTATAAATGTATCAAATTTTTGCATACCAGTTCTTTCTTACCCTTCACTGCAAAGCCTTCAAGTTGCTTCATGTAGATCTCCTCCTCTAGATCCCCATGAAGAAACGTCCTCTTCACATCCATCTATTCTACCACAAAATCAAAAGCAGCAACAACAGATAACAATAATATAATAGAAGATACCTTGGCAACAAGAGAAAAAATATCACCAAAATAAATTCTCGGCACCTGGGAATAACCTTTTGCTACCAATCGAGCTTTGTATTTCTCCACCTTTCCTTTTTCATTTTTCTTCTTCTTGAACACCCATTTTTTGCCAATGGGTTTCCTTCCAACCGACAACTCCAACAGATCCCAAGCCTTATTTTTGTGCAAAGATGTCATTTCATCAACCATGACCTCTTTCCAGAGTTTGCCATCCTTTGAATTTACTGCGTCCTTCATAGTTCTAATATCATCATCAGTAATAGATAAAGAAAAATTTTAACAGAAAGTAGATGGACTATACCTTTCTGGCTGCCTTCTTTCTTGAATTGATCTTCTCACACCCAGAGTTTGTGGCTCTTCATCTTCTCATTCCTCTTCTGTTGTAGAGTTTGATTCTTCCTCCTTAAGCTCAAGCTCTATCTTCTCAAGTTCCTTTGGTTATACTTCATGTTTAATAACATCTTTCACCTCTCTAAACACCACATTTCGGTTGTACACAACCTTCCTTGTTACTGGGTTCCAAAGCTTATAACCCTTTAAACCATCCTTATACCCAATAAAGATGCACTTTTAAGATTTACTATCCAACTTAGTTCTTTTATCATTTGGAACATGTACATATGCATCACATCCAAATACCCTCAAATGTGAAAGAGATGGTTTCTTATCAGTCCATACCTCTTGTGGAGTCTTATCCTCCAACGCTGATGAAGGTGATCTGTTGACCAGGTAACATGTTGTCCCCACTGCCTCTGCCCATAGTTCTTGTCCTAACTCGACACCATTGAGCATGCTTCTTACCCTTTCCATCAACGTCTTTCTCATTCTTTCTGTAAGTCCATTTTTCTCAGGTGTGTATGGAGTAGTCTTCTACTGTGCTATACCACACTTCTTACAAAATTCTTCAACTTCCTTGCTGCAAAACTCTCCACCACTATCTGACCTCAACACCTTTATCTTCTCCTTTGTTTGGTTTTCCACCAGAGCCTTAAATTCTTTAAACCTGTTAAAGACTTCAGATTTCTTCTTAAGGAAATATATTCATATATTCCTTGAGAAGTCATCTATAAATGATACATAGTACACAGACTTACCCAGTGATGGAACCTTCAGATGTCCAAACACATCACTTTGCACAAGCTCTGATATCTGTTTCGCCCTCTTACCACCAGAGGGGAAACTCACCCGATTTCCCATATACACAATTTTCACAGAAATCAAAATCTAGAGAGCTATTACTCATACCTTTACCATGAATTATTCGAAAGCCCTTCTCTCCAATATTTCCAAGCCTTTGATGCCACAACATGGTCTTCTCTCCAGAGACCACTAGATTTTTTGCTCCACTTTCAAGAACCATAGAACTATTGCACCCATCAACAACAGTGCTACCTTGTAGCTTGTACAGAGTTCCAGTCTGAACTCTCCGCATCAATACTAGTGCTCCCTGAACCATCTTGCAAGTATCCTTCTCAAACACTGTTTTTACACCTGCATCATCCAGCTTGCTTGCAGAAATCAGATTTCTGTCTAATGCAGGAATATGTAGACGACCCGGAAGTGTTCTAACCCTTCCACCTTGCAACTTCAACTTACTTTTCTACGACCAACAATTTTAGCCTTCCTATCATCCCCTAAGAAGACATCACCACCATCGTGTTTTTCATACTCGTAGAACCACTCTCTATGGGGAGTGAAGTGAAAGAATGTACATGAGTCAATCAACCATGCCTCATGATCTACATGTGTACTTGAAGAAGCCAAGTACACATCCCCACCTTCATCTGAGGTGGTTTTCGCCTCTGCAAAAGGAGCATTATCAGATCCATTTCCTTTGTCAGGAGCTTTAGATTTACAGTCCCTTTTGTAGTGCCCTTCCTTTCTGCATTTCCAGCTAACCACCTTTATAGGTTTTCCTGAAGATTTAGATCTCCCACTCGATGACTTATTTTTGTTTCTGTTCTGGGATCGTCCTCGTACAAACAAGGCATCACCATTCTAGTCTTTGTATTTTTTAGTCTCATCTCCTTCATCAGCAACGATGAGACATCAAAGTGTAAGGAAGTTGCATTGCTACCTATTGCAATAACCAGACTATCCCAAGAATCTAGTAGAGAACACAACAAACTGATGCACTTATCTTCATCTAAAATTTTAATATCAACAGATAATAACTGACTTACCACAATATTAAATGCATTTAGATGCTCTGTCACCGAGTCTCCATATTTGATCCTTAGGTTATATAGCTTTTTCCATGGGAATAGTTTATTCACCAGAGACTTAGATTGGTAGAAAGTCCCTAACTTGTCCCACAAAGCCTTAGCTGTAGCTTCCCTCGATACATTCAGCAATACTGAGTATAAGACACATAATCATATTGTGCTCTTATCCTTTTGTGCTAGAAAAATATTATGTATGATAGAGAAATGCAAGACATATAATATGTGGAAAAACACAAACACATAAAACCAGAGAGACACAAATATATGTGGTTCACCCAGTTTGGGCTACGTCCACCCTAAATAGCCAGTCCTTCCTTTCTATTATCTAGCAAGATGAAGATACACAACCTACAGCAGATCCGCTATAATATCCTCTGTTTTCTCTCACAGTCTCACCTCTCTGTTTCTCGCTCTGAGAATACACATATGTTTTTACAGCCTCAATACAATACCCTCATACAAAGAGAGGGGTTGCCTTCCAGGGAAAAAACCCTAAACTAAATATAAATTCTACCATCAGATCATCCGCCTAATGAACGACCCAGATTGACTTTAAATTACTATACTTTTACAAGGCAATTTTATATATGTTTTTAGCTTCGGGGATGCTGCCCCCTAAACCCCAGAAGGGGGACCGCTGGCCCCCGGACCCCCCAGCCGGGGGGGATGCCCCCCCCGAACCCCCATGGGGGGGACAAGTCCCCCCCACACCCCCTCGCATGGAGGGGTGTACAATATTCTGGGGTATACATTCGGCTGAAACAAAGACCTCTAAATTAGGATGATAATCATGCTCCACACCCAACATTTTGATTCAACTTCTTCCATTCTTCACCGGAAAATCCCGTTGATTTAGTACCTGGATCTACCGTGATCCACTGATCTTTATCCACCAACAAATCCTCCTTCTTGAGTTTCCAAAAATCAAAACTATGACCATTAAATTTCTTTATATCTATCTTTCCACTGCTCGCCATCTTCATTCACCACTAGAATCGACTTCACAGATCTCCCACTGAACAGGGTCTACCATAGGCCCAAGTGAAACCCCTCAGCAACAAAGGCATCCCATTGAAGCCAAAACAACTCTGATACCAAATGTAGGTTTTAATCCCATTCAGAAATTACCTGCATACGAATTCTAAAACATAGAAAATAAAAAATGTGAGAGCATATCACATAAAACACATACACAGAGATTTTTGCCTGGATCCAAAAACCGGGACTACCAGATTGATTTTTCATTACGTTCCTTTCAATGTTAGAAGACATATTTATACATGCCAAAACATCCAATACCATGGACTAAAAACATTGCATCCAAAACCATGGACTGAAAACCATCGTGTCCAAAACCATGTGTGAAAACCATGCACAAAACCATAGGTATGTCTGCCCAACCTAATATAGGGTCCAAAAAAAAATCATCAGGGTGCTGCGCTAGATCCCGTAGAGGGGGGCTACTCACCCCCTCAAACCCCACGGATAGGGGGGCCTGTCGGCCCCTCGGTTACCTATGTGGGCTAGTCGTGGAAAGAATATAACACAACCAAACATTCTCCCACTTGTTGTTTTCTTTCCATAGGGGGACACAAGAGAGCTTAGTCATTTATCCTACCCTACAATGCCCATTGTTTCTCTACACTAAGAGAAATTCCCATAGCTCACAGATTTTGTCAATGCATCTGCAATATTCTTCAAAGTGTCCACCTTTACCAACAACACCTTTTTGTCTTCTATCATATCCCTCACAAAGTGATACTGAACATCAATGTGCTTTGTTTTTGAATGGTAGGCAAGGTTCTTTTCCAAAAAATTTCACTTTGGTTGTCACAGTCTATCCTTATATCTCCCTGTACTAACCCCATACTTGAACACAATCTCTGCAACCAAACTGCTTCCTTGCTTGCATGAGTGGATGCCATGTATTCTGCCTCTGTAGTTGATAGTGCCAATACAGATTGTTTCTTACTCATCCAACTGATTGCACTTCCAAATAGGTTAAACACATACCCACTTGTAGATCTTCTCTTATCCAGATCTCTAGCCCAGTCTGCATTAACAAAGCCATGAATATCCAACACTATGTTCAATCTTGGTCTTCCTTGGTAGCACAAACCATAATCACTAGTGCCATGCAAATACCTGAAAACGTACTTCACTGCTATCCAATGCTCCTTTCCTGGTTTTGACATAAACCTGCTCAATACCCCCACTTCATGTGCAAAGTCTAGTCTAGTATAGACCATCGCATACATCAGGCTACCAACTACACTTGCATATGGAACATGGGACATGTCCTCTTCCTCTTCTTGTGTCTTGGGACACTGTTCAGCAGATAAATTTACACCTACAGGAATAGGAACCTTCACCGATTTACTATCCTGCATATTAAACCTCTACAATATTGTCTCGACATACTTCCTCTGATTTAACTAGAGCTTCCTCTTTGCTCATTCTCTTTTAATTTCCATGCCCAAAATACAGTTTTCAGCACCAAGATCTTTCATGTCGAATTTGGAGGACAATTGGGTCTTCAAATCCTGCATAATTTCTTTGTCATTTCCAACCAGCAACATATCATCCACATACAAGACTAGATAAATAACACGGTCAACAATTAATTTAAAATACACACAGTGATCTGCTTTGCTTCTGGCGAAGCCAAGTCCCCATATAAATGTATCAAATTTCTGATACCACATCCTTGGTGACTATTTTAACCCATACAGAGACTTCTTTAACTTGCATACCAATTCTTTCTTACCCTTCACCGCAAAGCCTTCAGGTTGCTTCATGTAGATCTCCTCTTCCAGATCCCCATGAAGAAATGATGTCTTCACATCCAACTATTCTACCTCAAAATCAAAAGCAGCAGCAACAGATAACAATAATTTAATAGAAGCTACCTTGGCAACAGGAGAAAAAATATCACCAAAATCAATTCCTGACACCTGGGAATAACCTTTTGCCTCCAACTGAGCTTTGTATTTCTCCACCTTTCCTTCTGCATTTGTCTTCTTCTTGAACACCCATTTGCTGCCAATGGGTTTCCTTCCAGCTGGCAACTCCACCAGATGCTAAGCCTCATTTTTGTGCAAAGATGCCATTTCATCAACAATGGACTCTTTCTAGAGTTTGCCATCCTCTAAATTTACTGCTTCCTTCATAGTTCTGGGATCATCATCAGTAATAGATAAAGCAAAATTTGAACATAAAGTAGATGGGCTATACCTTTCTGGTTGCTTCTTTCTTGAATTGATCTTCTCACACTCAAAGTTTGTGGCTCTTCATCTTCTGATTCCTCTTCTCCTGTAGAGTATGATTCTTCCTCCTTAAGCTCAAACTTAATCTTCTCAAGTTCCTTTGGTTGGACTTCATGTTTAATAACGTCTTTCACCTCTCTGAACACCACATCTCAGTTGTACACAACCTTCCTTGTTACTGGGTTCCAAAGCTTATAACTCTTTAAACCATCCTTATACCCAATAAAGATGCACTTTTCAGATTTACTATCCAACTTGGTTCTTTTCTCCTTTGGAACATGTACATATGCATCACATCCAAATACCCTCAGATGTGAAAGAGAGGGTTTCTTGCCAGTCCATACCTCTTGTGGAGTCTTATCCTCCAACGCTGATGAAGGTGATCTATTGACCAGGTAACATGTTGTCTCCACTGCCTCTGCCCAGAATTCTTGTCCTAACCTGACACCATTGAGCATTCTTCTTGCCCTTTCCATCAACGTCTTGTTCATTCTTTCTGCAACTCCATTTTTCTCAGATGTGTATGGAGTAGTCTTCTGCCATGCTATACCACACTTCTTAAATAATTCTTCAAATTCCTTGTTCAAAACTCTCCACCATTATCTGACCTCAACACCTTTATCTTCTTCTCTGTCTGGTTTTCCACCAGAGCCTCAGATTCTTTAAACCTATTAAAGACTTCAGGTTTCTTCTTAAGGAAATATATCCATGTACTCCTTGAGAAGTCATCTATAAATGATACATAGTACACAAACTTACCCAATGATGGAACCTTCACAGGTCCAAACACATCATTCTGCACAAGCTCTGATATCCGTTTTGCCCTCTTACCACTAGAGGGGAAACTCACCCGATTTTTCTTCCCATATACACAATTTTCATAGAAATCAAAATCTAGAGAGCTATTACTCATACCTTCTACCATACCTTTACCATCAAGTATTCGAAGGCCCTTCTATCCAATATTTCCAAGCCTTTGATGCCGCAACATGGTCTTATCTCTAGAGACCACTAGATTTTTTGCTCCACTTTTAGGAACCACAGAACTGTTGCACCCATCAACAATAGTGCTACCTTGCAGCTTGTACAGAGTTCCAATTGAAACTCCCCACATCAATACCAGTGCTCCCTAAACCATCTTGCAGGTATCCTTCTCGAACAATTTTTTTACACCTACATCATCCAGCTTTCTTACAGAAATCAGATTTCTGGCCAATGCAGGAATATGCAGAACACCCGTAAGTTTTCTAACCCTTCCACCTTGCAACTTCAACTTTAGTTTTCTGTGACCAATGAGTCTAGCCTTCCTATCAACCCCCAAGAAGACATCACCACCATCATATTTCTCATAATCGTAGAACCACTCTCTATGGGGAGCGAAGTGAAAGGATGCACCTGAGTCAATCAACCATGCCTCATGATCTACATGTGTACTTGAAGAAGCCAAGTACACATGCCCACCTTCATCTGAGGTGGTTTTCGCCTCTACAAAAGGAGCATCATCAGATCCCTTTCCTTTGTCAGGAGATTTAGATTTACAGTCCCTTTTGTAGTGCCCTTCCTTTCCACATTTACAGAAAACCACCTTTATAGGTTTTCCTAGAGATTTAGATCTTCCTCTAGATTTAGAACTCCCACTCGATGACTTATTTTTGTTTCTGTTCTGGGACCGTCCTTGTATAGACAAGGCATCACCATTTTGGCTCTCCATATTTTTCCGTCTCATCTCCTCTGTCAGCAAGGATGAGACTATTTCAACAAACTGCAAGGAAGTTGCATTGCTACCCATTGCAATAACCAGACTATCCCATGAATTTGGTAGAGAACACAACAAACTGATGCACTTATTCGAATTTGAAATTTTAATATCAAAAGATAATAACTAACTTACCACAATATTAGATGCATTCAGATGCTCTGTCACTGAGTCTCCATCTTTCATCCTCAGGTTATACAACTTTTTCCGCAGGAACAATTTATTCACCAAAGACTTAGATTTGTACAAATTCACTAACTTGTCCCACAAAGCCTTAGTCGTAGCTTCCCCCGATACATTCAACAATACTGTTAAACACACATGGGAAACCGCAAATAGGAAAGATAAAACATGAGAATACTATTTTTATTAACATATGATATACATTTATAGTACACAGTTTGACTGTTGGGTTTCACATCCCAAGGTCTCTTGGACTCCTTTTGTCCATTCGGCTTCCACACTAACCCATTAAGGATTAGGTGTCCAACATTCCCCCCCTTAATCCGAAGGGTTATGTATGAGTCCAAGAAGAGAGCTGTAATACAAAATGCACAAAAATGCATGGCAGCACTAGGCTAAATGTGCTCTCTGAAATGTTGGTATAAAGGGCGGTGGTTTAAGGATGACCACCAACACTGGAACGCTTAGTGAAGTTCCCGAAACTCTTCCAAATCCGGCAAGAAGCTGGTGTCTTCTGTTAGAGGAATTGTCCTCAATTTTGTTCCTAGAATTCTTCTGAAACTGGAAAGAAGCTGAATTCCTCTGCTAGAGGAAGTGTCCCAAATTACCAACTAAAGGCATGCTCATGGGCATCTTTGTCTCTGGCTACAACTCTGAAATTGGTGTGGCAGGTTGTGGCTCAGGCTCGCTTGATGTGACTTTGAAGCTTGTAGACCATCATTTCCCCCCCTGTCAGATACAAGGTGAGATGATGGAGAAAACTCAACTGCAAGACTGTTCAATACTCTAGAACAAGTTCTGACATGTGTTTGGAATATCTTCTTGGCTGTTGATGCCCATTGCCAAGAAGCAATCCATCCAAGATGAATCTTTGTTCTTGCAGGGTGTTTGTTGCTGAAGCATCTGTGTGAAGAATGGGTGGTTTTATGACAGTGCTTACATGGATGAAGATCAAAACAGTTATCTTTCAGATGGCCAACTTGGTCACGGTGTTGGCATTTCACAATCTGTTGTTGTTGTTGTTGTTGTGGAAGAGGGGCAGAAACTGGAACAACTGGAGATGAACTGTCATGAAGAGCAGGTGAACTGTCATGAATGAATCCAGCACTCTGAAACTGAATGGGCTTTGAGTAGTCTAGAATATGAAAGGACAAGTCCTTGTCATATCCAATACCAGTTCTGTGCTTGTTGTGGACAAGCTGTTCCCAAGTTCTGATAATGGGCTTGGGAAGTGCAGACTGAATTTCTGCATTTGCATGTACAACTGTTGCTTTATCTGAATGAACTATAACATTATTGTCTTGCTATTTATGGGAGTTTGTTTCAATATTCTGAACAGAAAACAATTCAGAATGATGTCTTTTCCATTGTAGCTCATCTTGTTGAAGCTGAGACTCAAGCTGCAAAAAATCGATCTTTTCCTGTGCATTATGCAGGCAGGTTTGAATGTCACAGAGAATGTCTTTGTTGATGTTTACCATCCCATTGTCATTAGATTGTATCAAAGTATTTAATAAATCTAATACATCATAAATTAAAGCCATTTTGACTTACGACAAAAGAGTACTGAAGCAGCTCTGCCTTTTTTTTTATAAGCTAGAGAAAAAAATGGAAATTAATAAAGTGGCTTGGATATAAGTCTTCTAAAAAATCTACAGCAATGAGGCGATGTCTCTATAAAGAGACCAAACCTTTATACAACCATCTTCAAAGATTTCACAGACTAATTATATCCAAAAATGAAAAAAAATTAGCAATGGAATCAAAACCTCCACGCTAAATTTCAGCTCCTCCAATCAAATCCTTTGTCTCGAATCTTTGATGAATATATGCACCTTTCCAGAAACCTTACAGCAGTGTGTTTCAAGACCTCCTGACTCAAAATTTTGAACAAACAAACACTAAACTATACAGACACAACCACTGATGCACAATGAATATGTGATCTCTGAAATATATGTATGTAGCTTAAACTGGAATTTAAGCTTTAGAGAGGGAGACTGAATCAATGCTTCCACATAAACATTCAATGCACCACGGCAGATTCAAACTTCACTGTTAATATAGATTCTCTGGGCCTCTCCCCACACTTGGTGTCAGTCTGTTTGAAGAATAGTATGTTTGAGTTTGTGTCGAGCCCACTCCTCTGCGCTGGCATACAAACCAAGCAGGACTGTATGTGCAAACTGGGAATTACTGCGCTTGATTCTACTTGCAAAGGCGACCTCTCAGATCTGGTAGCTTGTCAGGCATGCAAGGATAGAGGAGACCTTGTTGAGAGAGAGCTGGTAAAGTAACGGTTGGTTGCATTCATATACAAGGAGAAGTATATTGAGACTCAGAACAAGAAATAGGTCAGTATCTCATTTGGTTACATAGATTGCAAATACTTATAATTAAAGCTTCCTTCATTTTAACACTATGCAAGTGAATGATTTTGAGCATTTCTTGGCTCTAAATCAATAGTTGTTACCTTTGAAGAAATCTGAGATACATATGAATAATCCAACCTCGACATACCACAACACCAACAAATTCAAATAGGGTCGGCCTGGGACATGATGCCCACTCATCCTCTTTGCAACAACGCACCACATACAAAAGAATTTATATATAAAAAATGGCTACAGACATGGATCTACCTCCACGCTCCATGAATTTATCGTTTTGGAGAACTCATTAAACATTCTTTCACACTTCCAACTTTCTGCTATTTTATTCCACGAGCCCCAAACTCCAACAACCGTAAATTTGAATCCTCTACACACCGCCAAGAAGAAGAACCCTTTCTTTTGCAATTGATTCAATCTGTGAGTTGGGTTAATAGAGGTTAAGCATTTTCATGTGTTTGACGCAACTGCTATGGCTGCGAGAATGGTTATCAAGAAAATGGCTACGAAAACGGTTACAAAGATCGCGTCCTTAAGGGAGGCGTTAAGTGAAGCTGTTCCAAAGACTCCCCTTTACAGAATAGTGAAGGAAGGTGAAACAGAAGTGCATCAACTAATGAGGAAGTATCTATTAATAGATGATAGGGAGTTCATGCCTTCGGTTCTGTGCATTGCAGCATCTGAGCTCGTTGGAGAAGAGGATAATTTGATCGCCATGCCCTCCTTCTAGTGCCATCACAATGGTTAAAATAATCTGTGTAATAAATCGTGAGTTGTAGTCTATGAAGAAAGGTATTGTTGATGCTACTGACGTGGTTGCTTATTGTGGGGAAGCGGTGGCTGTTCTGGCAGGTGGCGCCCTTATTGCACGTGCGAGTGCTCCACGGTAGTGGGAGAAATTCGAAGAATGAGCAATCCCTGGGGCAGGTTGCGGATATTATGAAGAATGCCAAGGATGAACTCGTGAAGCCGAGGTCCGATGGAGAATGCTTTGATGGAGAAAACATTGCTATGATGCGAATATGATGGACACAGGGGCATTTTTGCTAGAAGAACAATGCATAATGGCAGAGACATAATGCGAATATGATGGACAGAGGGGCGTTTTTCCTAGAAGAACAATGCAGAATGGCAGAGACATAATGCGAATATGATGGATAGAGGGGCATTTTTCCTATAAGAATAGTGCAGAATGGCAGAGACATAATGCGAATATGATGGACAGCGGGCGTTTTTCTACGCTATTTCCCGACACCATTCGACCAACTTTCTCCATTGCCCGAAGCAAACATTCATGCACATCAATCAGTCAATAAAGTGGAGCATACATACCAGTTCACTTGTTCAAATGCACCATCTGTATCGCAACACCTGTCATAACTGTCATACAGAAAATATAACGATTCATGTGCTTATGCTACGGTCTCTTTAATCACACGGCTTCCACAATTCATAGGAGCACACGTGCCATCCATCATATCATTTCCAAAGCCACGTTTTGAGACAGTGTTTAATGTGGGGCAGCGTTCACTGTCAGGCAAAAACCCTTGACCAATTTCACAAGAAAAAACCAAATCATTCTACACAGGTTCAGTGCAGGAAAATGTATTAAAAGAGCAGCAGTGATAGATAAATTAATTCCGGGAACATATCTCAGAAGTGCGGTGACAGATAATTAATTCCCTCGGACAAAAATGGGATACACACAAGGAAAAATTTGAGAAGCAAACTCAGACCAGCGTTCAAAGGGAGAGTGCACAAGGATTCATTAATTGAAATAAAACGGCCAACACCCCAGAAGATATATCAATTCCAATTCATATCAAAAACCACAAAAATTAGTGGCTCAAATATGAGCAGGGCAGGATATCGTTTGCTCTGATACCATGTTAAACACACATGGGCAACCGCAAATAGGAAAGATAAAACATGAAAATACTATTTTTATTAACATATGATATACATTTATAGTACACAGTTTGACCGTTGGGTTTCACATCCCAAGGTATCTTGGACTCCTTTTGTCCATTCAGCTTCCACACTAACCCATTAAGGATTAGGTGTCCAACAAATATTGAATCTAAGACACACAATCGTATTGTGCTCTTAGCCTTTTGATCCAACTTCTTCCATTCTTCATTAGACAATCCCATTGGTTTAGTACCCAGATCTACCATGATCTACTGATCTTTATCCACCAACAGATCCTCCATCTTGAGTTTCCACAACTCAAAACTCTTACCATTAAATTTCTTGATCTCTATCTTTCCACTACTCGCCATCTTCTTTCACCACTAGAATCGACCTCGCAGATTTCCCACTGAGCAAGGTCTACCACAGGCCCAAGCGAAACCCCTTAGCAAAAAAGGTGCCCCCTTGAAGCGAAAACAACTCTAATACCAAATGTAGGTTTTAACCCCATATAGAAATTACCTGCATACGAATTCTAAAACATAGAAAATAAACAATGCGAGAGCATAACACATAAAACACATATACACAAATATTTTCCCCTTGATCCCAAAACTGGGACTACCATATTGACTTTTCATTATGTTCCTTTCAATGTTATAATACATATTTATACATGCCACAACATCCAATACCATGGACCGAAAACCATCGCATCCAAAACCATGGACCGAAAACCATCACATTCAAAACCATGTGTGAAAACCAAGCATAAAACCATAGGTAAATCCACCCAACCTAATATAGGGTCCAAAAAAAATTTCCATGGGGCACTACCCAAGACCCCATAGAGGGGGGCTACTTGCCCCCCTCAAACTCCCGGACAGGGGGGGCTGCTGCCCCCACTACACAATCGATGCAACGAAGGGGGGGCTCCCCCCCCCTCTATCCCTCCGGTTAACTACGTGGGCTAGTCGTGGAAAGAATATAAAACAACTCTGATACCAAATGTACGTTTTAACCCCATACAGAAATTACCTACATATGAATTCTAAAACATAGAAACTAAACAATGCGAGAGCATAACACATAAAATAGATACACGGATATTTTCCCCTGGATCCCAAAACCTGGACTACCAGATTGATTTTTCATTGTGTTCCTTTCAATGTTACAATACATATTTATACATGCTGAAGCACCCAATACCATGGACTGAAAACCATCACATCCAAAACCATGGACTGAAAACCATCGCGTTCAAAACCATGCACAAAACCATAGGTAGGTCCACCCAACCTAATATAGGGTCCAAAACAAAATTCCCCGGGATGCTACCCCAGACTCTGTAGAGGAGGGCTACTTGCCCCCCTCAAACCCCCGGGACAGGGGGGGTTGCTGCCCCCGCTATGAAATCGGCGCAACAAAGGGGGGACTCCCCCCCTCCCCCACTCTAACCCCCCAGTTAACTACGTGGGCTAGTCTTGGAAAGAATATAATACAACCCAACATTCTCCCACTTGTTGTTTTCTTTCCATAGGGGGCCACAAGAGGGCTTAGTTATTTATCCAACCCTACAATGCCCATTGTTTCTCTACACTAAGATAACTTCCTAGAGCTCACAAATTTTGTCAATGCATCTACAGTATTCTTCAAAGTGTTGGTATTTTGACACGTACAAATGGAATTATGAATTTATTTTGATTATGGACAATTTGTCAAGGTCTGCTAGCAAACTCATGTAGGCTCAGAAGCCCAACAGTCACGTATATTCATCCTCAACATTTTCATATAAATACATGATGCCTCCTCCTCATTTTGGAGACTTCACTCACTCATATCTATTGGGTACGAAATTCAGAGGTTTCTCTCCACACGTGCACAGGAAAGGAACAATTTTTTGTTTCAGCAGTTGACTACAGTTGACCAAAATTATAGAGGCTATTTTGACTTGTGTTGACCAAGAATTGACCTTTTTTGGTGTGGTTTTGGGTGGAGGAATTTTATTTGAGCAGGCCACAGTTCTAGGCATGAAATCCGAGGCAGACTTGACTCCTGTTTGACTAGCCTTGACTATGCTAGGGCTGGCTGCAACGTTGACCTTTGTTGACCAAGTTTGACTAGACTTTTTCAGATTGTTTTTGGGTTGATTAGACGTTTTGTTGGAGGCCAAAATTGACTAGGTTTGACCGAGCTGAATTAAGGAAGAATTCTGCCCCGTTGACCAACATTGACTTTCTAGTTAGGGCTTTATGTTTCTATTGTTTGTCTGATCAGATTTTCACTGTAATTGGAGAAGTGAATATTATACATTGTACTCTCCCTCTATTGAAATTTTGAAGAATTATAAGAAGAATTGATCAAGGGTTTCCCCACATTGGGGTTTGTCCCTAGCTGGTGCCATATCTTGTGTCCTCTTATCTTGGCTAGTCTTCTACTATTATTTTTTATGTTCTATCTGCATTTTACTATCATTTTGATGTGATTGCTAAACTTGATATTGATATTGGGCTAATAAAGAAATCGAAGTAAAATTTCTCTAAGCATAGAATATACAATTGTTATCCTAAAATTAACATGGTATCAGAGTTTAGGTGAAGACAAAGCCCAAGCAAGAGTGAGAAGAGAAATCACTGATTAAAGACAAGATTCAATGGCTTCCACATCCTTCTTCAAGTCTGATGATAAGCTTCATGATAATTTTGATTATCATGCATGGAAGATGTCTCTTGATTTGACATTAGAAGAGAAAGATGTGATGGACTATGTGCAGGGAAAGATTTCAAAACCTCCTTCTAATGCATCGACTGTTGCTAAGACCAAGTACAAGAAGGGTGAATTCAAAGCCAAGAATATCATCAGGGATACTATTCATAAGCATTTAGTTGCTTGCGTTTCTAATTTGAAACATCAAACGAGATATATGACAGGTTGGTTAGCATGTTCAAATCTAGCAATGCAAAACAAATTATTTTCCTCAAGAACAAGCTAAAGGATATAAAGAACATAATAAATGAAGATTTTCAATCCTACTTCATGAGGATTACAGAGATAAAAATGATCTTCTTTCGATTGGAGAAGCTATTGCTGATAGGGATCAGTTAGTGCAATTGAAGTTGTAGTTGAAGGAAATTCTTGACAAAGGATACATTAGTTTAAGTGTGTCGCTTTGTGGTGCACCAATGGTGTTTGTGAAGAAGAAGGATGATACTCTTAGACTACGCATTGATTACAATCATTTGAAGAAGGTGATGATCAAGAATAGGTATTTGTTGTCGAGGATTGATTACTTGTTTAACCAGTTGAATGGAGAAGCAGGGTTCTCGAAGATTAATTTGAGATCAGGATACCATCAGGTACACATTAAAGAAGAGGACATCTACAAGACACTTTATGTACTATGTATGGGAATTATGAGTTTGTTTTTGTTCCTTTTGGTATAACTAATGATCCAACTACTTTTATGTGCTTGATGAATAATCTGTTGCATCCTTATCTAGACAATTTTGTTATTATATTCATTGATGATATATTTATATATTCTAAGAATGAGGAAGAGCATGCCAAACACTTACCAATAGTATTGAGATTTCTAAGAGAGCATAATTTTCATGCCAATCTTAGCAAATGCAGTTTCTTTCAGATAGAGGTACATTCCTTAGTACATGTGATTTCCAAGGAAGGCATAGGAGTGGATCCAGAAAAGATAAGAGCTATCATGGAATGGGAAACTCTTTGGAATGTGGATGAGGTAAGGTCATTTATGGGGTTAGGTTATTATAGGAGATTCATTAGGAACTTCTCATGGATTTCATATCCTATCACATCATTACAATGAAAAGGAAAGAAATTTTAATAAGGAGAGGAATGTGCAACAAGTTTTGAGTAGTTGAAATGTAGTTTTTAACCCTGTACAGAAATTACCTGCATACGAATTGTAAAAAACACAGAAAATAAACAATGCGAGAGCATAACACATAAAACACATATACACAGACATTTCCCCTGGATCCCAAAACTGCGACTACCAGCTTGATTTTTCATTATATTCATTTCAATGTTACAATACATATTTATACATGTTGAAGCATCCAATACCATGGACTGAAAACCATCGTGTCCAAAACCATGGACCGAAAACCATCGCGTCGAAAACCATGTGCGAAAATCATGCACAAAACCATAGGTAGGTCCATCCATCCTAATATAAGGTCCAAATTTTTTTTCTTGAGGCGCTACCTTAGACCCCATAGAGGGGGGCTACCCTTCCCCCTCAAGCCCCCCCTGTGACCCCCACGCTACACAATCAGCGCAATGAAGGGGAGGCTCTGCCCCCCCTCTAACCCCCCGGTTCACTATGTGGGCTAGTTGTGGAAAGAATATAACACAACCCAACATTCTCCCACTTGTTGTTTTCTTTCCACAAGGGGCCACAAGAGAGCTTAGTCATTTATACAACCCTGCAACACCCATTATTTCTCTACACCAAGAGAACTTCTCAGAGCTCACAGATTTTGTCAATGCATATGTAGTATTCTTCAAAGTGTCCACCTTTACCAACAACACCTTTTTGTCTTCTATCATATCCCTCACAAAGTGATACCGAACATTAATGTGCTTTGTCTTTGAATGGTAAGCAAGGTTCTTTGCCAAGAAAATTGCACTTTGGCTGTCACAGTCTATCCTTATAGCTCCCTATACTAACCCCATACTTGAACACAATCTCTGCAACCAAATTGCTTCCTTGCTTGCATGAGTGGCTGCCATGTATTCTTCCTCTGTAGTTGATAGTGCCACTACAGATTATTTCTTACTCATCCAACTGACTGCACCTCCAAATAGGTTAAACACATACCCACTTGTAGATCTTCTCTGATCCAGATCTCCAGCCCAGTTCACATCAACAAAGCCATTGATATACAAAACTCTGTCCAATCCTGGTCTTCCTTGGTAGCACAAACCATAATCACTAGTGCCATGCAAATACCTGAAAATCCGCTTCACTGTTGTCCGATGCGCCTTCCCTGGTTTTGACATAAACCTGCTCAATACTCCCACTGCATGTGCAATGTCCAGTCTAGTATAGACCATCACATACATTAGGCTTCCGACTACACTTGCATATGGAAAATGGGACATATCCTCTTCCTCTTCTTGTGTCTTGGGACACTATTCAGCAGATAACTTTACACCTACAAGAATAGGAACCTTCATTGGTTTGCTATCCTGCATATTAAACCTTTGCGGTATTGTCTCGACATACTTCCTCTGGTTTAACCAGAGCTTCCTCTTTGCTTGATATCTTTTAATTTCCATGCCCAAAATATAGTTTGTAGCACCAAGATCTTTCATGTCGAATTTGGAGGACAATTGGGTCTTCAAATCCTAGATAATTTCTTTGTCATTTCCAACCAGCAACATATCATCCACATACAAGACAAGATAAATAACACAATCACCAATTAATTTAAAATACACACAGTGATCTACTTTGATTCTGATGAAGCCAAGTCTGTAGGTTTTAACCCCATACATAAATTACCTTCATACGAATTCTAAAACACAGAAAATAAACAATGCGAGATCATAACACATAAAACACATATGCACAGAGATTTTCCCCTAGATCCCAAAACTGGGACTACCAGCTTGATTTTTCATTATATTCCTTTCAATGTTATAATACATATTTATACATGCCAAATCATCCAATACCATGGACCGAAAACCATCGCGTCCAAAAAACATGTGCAAAAATCATGCACAAAACCATAGGTGGGTCCGCCCAACCTAACATAGGGTCCAAAACCAAAAGTTTCTGGGGCGCTGCCCCAAACCCCATAAAGTAGGGTTACGGGTGCCCCTCAAACCCCCTCTTAACTACGTGGAAAGAATATAACACAACCAAACATTCTACCACTTGTTGTTTTCTTTCCATAGGGGGACACAAGAGAGCTTAGTCATATATCCAACCCTATAATGCCCATTGTTTCTCTACACTAAGAGAAATTCCCATAGCTCACAGATTTTGTCAATGCATCTGCAATATTCTTTAAAGTGTCCACATTTACCAGCAACACCTTTTTGTCTTCTATCATATCCCTCACAAAGTGATACTGAACATCAATGTGCTTTGTTTTCGAATGGTAAGCAAGGTTCTTTTCCAAAAACATTTCACTTTGGTTGTCACAGTCTATCCTTATAGCTCCCTGTACTAACCCCATACTTGAGCACAATCTTTGCAACCAAACTGCTTCCTTGCTTGCATGAGTGGATGCCATGTATTTTGCCTCTATAGTTGATAGTGCCAATACAGATTGTTTCTTACTCATCCAACTGACTACACTTTCAAATAGGTTAAACACATACCCACTTGTAGATCTTCTCTGATCCAAATCTCCAACCCAGTCTGCATCAACAAAGCCATGAATATCCAACACTCTATCCAATCTTGGTCTTCCTTGGTAGCACAAACCATAATCACTACTGCCATGCAAATACTTGAAAACCCGCTTCACTGTTGTCCAGTGCTCCTTCCCTGGTTTTGACATAAACCTGCTCAATACTCCCACTGCATGTGCAATTTTTGGTCTAGTACAGACCATTGCATACATCAGGCTACCGACTGCACTTGCACATGGAACACGGGACATGTCCTCTTACTCTTCTTGTGTCTTGGGACACTGTTCAGCAGATAACCTCACACCTACAGGAATAGGAACCTTCACCAGTTTACTATCCTGCATATTAAACCTCTACAATATTGTCTCGAAATACTTCCTCTGGTTTAACCAAAGCTTCATATTTGTTCGATCTCTTTTAATTTCCATTCCCAAAATATAGTTTGTAGCACCAAGATCTTTCATGTCGAATTTGGAGGACAATTGGATCTTCAAATCTTGGATAATTTCTTTGTCATTTCCAACCAGCAACATATCATCCACATACAAGACCAGATAAATAACACGGTCACCAATTAATTTAAAATAAACGCAGTGATCTACTTTGCTTTTGGTGAAGCCAAGTCCCCGTATAAATGTATCAAATTTCTGATACCACGTCCTTGGTGACTGTTTTAATCCATACAGAGACTTCTTTAACTTACATATCAATTCTTTCTTACCCTTCACCGCAAAGCCTTCAGGTTGCTTCATGTATATTTCCTCTTCCAGATCCCCGTGAATAAATGTTGTCTTCACATCCATTTGTTCTACCTCAAAATAAAAAGCAGCAACAACAGATAAAAGTAATCTAATAGAAGTTACCTTGGCAACAGGAGAAAAAATATCACCAAAATCAATTCCCGGCACCTGGGAATAACCTTTTGCTACCAACCGAGCTTTGTATTTCTCCACCTTTCCTTCTGCATTTGTCTTCTTCTTGAACACCCATTTGCTGCCTATGGGTTTCCTTCCAACCGACAACTCCACCAAATCCCAAGCCTCATTTTTGTGCAAAGATGCCATTTCATCAACCATGGCCTCTTTCCAGAGTTTTCCATCCTCTGAATCCATTGCTTCCTTCACAGTTCTAGGATCATCATCAGTAACAGACAAAGAAAAATTTGAACAGAAAGCAGATGGACTATACCTTTCTGGCTGCCTTCTTTCTCGAACATGATCTTCTCACAGCCGGAGTTTATGGCTCTTCATCTTTTGATTCCTCCTTTATTGTAGAGTCTGATTCTTCCTCCTTTAGCTCAAACTTTATCTTCTCAGGTTCCTTTGGTTGGCCTTCATGTTTAATAGCATCTTTTACCTCTCTGAACACCACATATCGACTATACACAACCTTTCGTGTGACTGGGTTCCAAAGCTTATAACCTTTTAAACCATCCTTATCCCCAATAAAGATGCACTTTTCAGATTTACTAACCAACTTGGTTTGTTTCTCCTTTGGAACATGTACATATGCATCACATCCAAATACCCTCAGATGTGAAAGAGAGGGTTTCTTACCAGTCCATACATCTTGTGGAGTCTTATCCTCCAACGCTGATGAAGGTGACCTGTTGACCAGGTAACATGCAGTATCCATTGCCTCTGCCCAAAATTCTTGTCCTAACTCAGCACGACTAAGCACGCTTCTTGCCCTTTCCATCAACATCTTATTCATTCTTTCTGCAACTCCATTTTGCTAAGGTGTATATGGAGTAGTCTTCTGTCGTGCTATACCACACTTCTTATAGAATTCTTCAAATTTCTTACTGCAAAACTCTCCACCATTATCTGTCCTCAATGCCTTTATCTTCTTCTCTCTCTGGTTTTCCACCAGAGCCTTAAATTCTTAAAACCTGTCAAAGACTTCAGATTTCTTCTTAAGGAAATATATCCATGTATTCCTTGAGAAGTCATCTATAAATGATACATAGTACATAGAATTACCTAGTGATGGAACCTTCACAGGTCCAAACACATCATTGTGCACAAGTTCTAATATCTATTTTGCCCTCTTACTACCAGAGGGGAAGCTCACCCGATTCTGCTTCCCATATACACAATTTTCATAGAAATCAAAATCCAGAGAGCTATTACTCATACCTTTACCATGAAGTATCCAAAGGCCCTTTTCTCCAATATGTCCAAGCCTTTGATGCCACAACATGGTATTCTCTCCAGAGACCACTAGATTTTCTGCTCCACTTTTAGGGACCACAGAAATATTGCACCCATTAATAATAGTGCTACCTTACAGCTTGTAGAGAGTTCCAATCCAAACTCCCCACATCAATACCAGTGCTCCCGAACCATCTTGCAGGTATCCTTCTCAAACACTGTTTTTACACCTGCATCATCCAGCTTGCTAATAGAGATAAGATTTCTGGCTAATGCAGGAATATGTAGAACACCTGGAAGAATTATAACCCTAACACCTTGCAACTTCAGCTTTACTTTTCCACGACCAATGATTCTAGCCTTCCTGTCATCCCCCAAGAAGACATCACCACCATCATATTTCTCATACTCACAGAACCACTCTCTATGGGGAGTGAAGTGAAAGGATGCATCTGAGTCAATCAACCATGTATCATGATCTACATGTGTACTTGAAGAAGCCAAGTACACATCCCCACCTTCACCTGATGTGGTTTTCACCTCTGTAGAAGTAGCCTGATCAGATCCCTTTCCTTTGTCAGGAGTTTTAGATTTATAATCCCTTTTGTAGTGCCCTTCCTTTCCACATTTCCAGTACACCACCTTTACAAGTTTTCCTGGAGATTTAGATCTCCCTTTAGATTTAGATCTCCCACTCGATGACTTATTTTTGTTTCTGTTTTGGGATCGTCCTCGTACAGACAAGGCATCACCATTCTAGCTCTCCATATTTTTCTGTGTCATATCCTTCGTCACCAAGGCTAAGACTATTTCATCAAACTGCAAGGCAGTTGCATTGCTACCTATTGCAATAACCAAACTATCCCACGAATCTAGTAGAGAACACAGCAAACTGATGCATTTATCTTCATCTGAAATTTTAATAACAACAGACGCTAACTGACTTACCATGGTATTAAATGTGTTCAGATGCTCTGTCACTGAGTCTCCATCTTTCATCCTCAGGTTATACATCTTTTTTCGTAGGAACATTTTATTCACCAGAGACTTAGATTGGTACAAAGTCCCTAACTTGTCCCACAAAGCCTTCATTGTAGCTTCCCTGGATATATTCAGCAATACTGAATATGAGACACACAATCATATTGTGCTCTTTGCCTTCTGATACAACTTTTTACATTCCTCATTGGACACACCCATTGGTTTAGTACCTGGATCTACCGCGATCCACTGATCTTTATCCACCAACAGATCCTCCATCTTGAGTTTCCACAACTCAAAAATTTGACCATTAAATTTCTCGATCTTTATCTTTCCACAGCTCGCCATCTTCTTTCACCACCAGAATCGATCTCGCAGATCTCCCATTGAATAGAGTCTACCATAGGCCTGAGCGAAACCCCTCAGCAACAAAGGCGTCCCCTTGAAGCCAAAAATAGCTCTGATACCAAATGTAGGTTTTAACCCCATACAGAAATTACCTGCATACGAATTCTAAAACACAGAAAATAACAATGCGAGATCATAACACATAAAACACATATACACAGAGATTTTCCCCTGGATCCCAAAACTGGGACTACCAGCTTGATTTTTCATTATATTCCTTTCAATGTTATCATACATATTTATACATGTCGAAGCATCCAATACCATGGACCAAAAACCATCTCCTCTAATAACATGGACCGAAAACCATCGCGTCCAAAAAACATGTGTGAAAATCATGCACAAAACCATAGGTGGGGCTGCCCAACCTAACATCCCCATAAAGTGGGGTTACAGGTGCCCCTAAAACCCCCTGTTAACTACGTGGAAAGAATATAACACAACCCAACAAAGTCCCAGTATAAATGTATCAAATTTCTGATACCACGTCCTTGGTGACTGTTTTAACCCATACATAGACTTCTTTAACTTGCACACGAGTTCTTTCTTACCCTTCACCGCAAAGCCTTCAGGTTGCTTCATGTAGATCTCCTCTTCCAGATCCTCGTGAAGAAATGTTGTCTTCACATCCATTTATTCTACCTCAAAATCAAAAGTAGCAGCAATAGATAAAAGTAATCTAATAGAAGTTACCTTGGCAACAGGAGAAAAAATATCACCAAAATCAATTCCCGACACCTAGGAATAACCTTTTGCTACCAACCGACTTTGTATTTCTCCACCTTTCCTTCTGCATTTGTCTTCTTCTTGAATACCCATTTGCTTCCAATGGGTTTCCTTCTAGCCGACAACTCCACTAGATCCCAAGCCTCATTTTTGTGCAAAGATGCCATTTCATCAACCATGGCCTCTTTCCAGAGTTTTCCATCCTCTGAATCTATTGCTTCCTTCATAGTTCTACGATCATCATCAGTAATAGATAAAGCAAAATTTGAATAGAAAGCAGATGGACTATACCTTTCTAGCTACCTTCTTTCTTGAACTGATCTTCTTACACCCAGAGTTTGTGGATCTTCATCTTCTGATTTCTCCTCTACTGTAGACTTTGATTCTTCCTCCTTTAGCTCAAACTATATCTTCTCAAGTTCCTTTGGTTGGACTTTATGTTTAATAACATCTTTCACCTCTCTGAAAACCACATCTCAGCTATACACAACCTTCCTTGTTACTGGGTTCTAAAGCTTATAACCCTTTAAACCATCCTTATACGGGCCAATAAAGATGCAATTTTCAGATTTACTATCCAACTTGGTTCGTTTCTTCTTTGGAACATGTACATATGAATCACATCCAAATACCCTCAGATGTGAAAGAGAGGGTTTCTTACCAGTCCATACATCTTGTCGAGTCTTATCCTCCAACACTGATGAAGGTGATCTGTTGACCAGGTAACATGCTGTCTCCACCACCTCTGCCTAGAATTCTTGTCCTAACTTGGCACCACTGAGCATGCTTCTTTCCCTTTCCATCAATGTCTTGTTCATTCTTTCTGCAACTCCATTTTACTGAGGTGTATATGGAGTAGTTTTCTGCCGTGCTATACCACACTTCTTACAGAATTCTTCAAATTCCTTACTACAAAACTCTCCACTGTTATTTGTCCTCAGCATCTTTATCTTCTTCTCTGTCTGGTTTTCCACCAGAGCCTTAAATTATTTAAACATGTCAAAGACTTCAGGTTTCTTCTTAAGGAAACATATCCATGGATTCCTTCAGAAGTCATCTATAAATGATACATAGTACACAGACTTACACAGTTATGGAACCTTCACAGGTCCAAACACAACACTGTGCACAAGCTCTAATATCTGTTTCGCCCTCTTACCACTAGAGGGGAAACTCACCCGATTCTGCTTCCCATATACACAATTTTTACAGAAATCAAAATCCAGAGAGCTATTACTCATACCTTCTACCATACCTTTACCATGAAGTATTCAAAGGCCCTTCTCTCCAATATGTCTAAGCCTTTGATGCCACAACATGGTCTTCTCTCCAGAGACCACTAGATTTTCTACTCCACTTTTAGGAACCATAAAATTGTTGCACCCATCAACAACAGTGCTACCTTGTATCTTGTACAGAGTTCCAATCCGAACTCCCTGCATCAATACCAGTGCTCCCCGAACCATCTTGCATGTATCCTTCTCGAAGACTATTTTTACACCTGCATCATCCAAGTTGCTCACAGAAATTAGATTTTTGGCCAATGCAGGAATATGTAGACCACCCCAAAGTGTTCTAACCCTTCCACCTTGCAACTTCAAATTTACTTTTCTGCGACCAACAATTCTAGCCTTCATATCATCCCCTAAGAAGACATCACCACCATTGTATTTCTCATACTCGTAGAACCACTCTCTATGGGGAGTAAAGTGAAAGGATGCACCTGAGTCAATCAAACATGCCTCATGATCTACATGTGTACTTGAAGAAGCCAAGTACACATCCCCACCTTCATCTAAGGTGGTTTTCGCCTCTGTAGAAGGAGCATCATCAGATCCCTTTCCTTTGTCAGGAGCTTTAGATTTACAATCCCTTTTGTAGTGCCCTTCCTTTTCGCATTTCTAGCACACCACCTTTACAGGTTTTCCTGGAGATTTAGATCTTCCTCTAGATTTATATCTCCCACTCGATGACTTAATTTTGTTTCTGTTCTGGGACAGTCATCGTATAGACAAGGCATCACCATTCTGGCTCTCCATATTTTTCCGTCTCATCTCCTCCATCAGTGAGGATGAGACTATTTCATCAAACTGCAAGGTAGTTGCATTGATACCTATTGCAATAACCAGACTATCGCACGAATCTAGTAGAGAACACATCAAACCAATGCACTTCATCTTCATCTGAAATTTTGATATCAATAGACAATAACTGACTTACCATAGTATTAAACGCATTCAGATGCTCTGTCACTAAGTCTCCATCTTTCATCCTCAGGTTATACAACTTTTTCCGCAGGAACAATTTATTCACCAGAGACTTAGATTAGTACAAAGTCCCTAACTTATCCCACAAATCCTTCGTCGTAGCTTCCCCTGATAAATTCAGCAATACTGAATCTAAGACACACAATCGTATTATTCTCTTTGCCTTCTAATCCAACTTCTTCCATTCTTCATTGGTCACTCTCGTTGGTTTAGTACTCGGATCTACTGTGATACACTGATTTTTATGCACCAACAGATCCTCCATCTTGAGTTTCCACAACTTAAAACTCTGACCATTAAATTTCTCGATCTCTATCTTTCCACTACTCACCATCTTCTTTTACCACTAGAATCGATCTCACAGACATCCCACTGAACAGGGTCTACCACAGGCCCAAGTGAAACCCCTCAGCAACAAAGGCATCCCCTTGAAGCCAAAACATCTCTGATACCAAATGTAGCTTTTAACCCCATACAAAAATTACCTGCATACAAATTCTGAAAAAACACAAAAAATAAACAATGTGAGAGCATAACACATATACACAGAGATTTTCCCTTGGATCCCAAAACTGGCACTACCAGCTTGATTTTTCATTATATTCCTTTCACTGTTACAATACATATTTATACATGCTGAAGCATCCAATACCATGGACTGAAAACCGTCGCATCCAAAACCATGTGTGAGAATCATGCACAAAACCATAGGTAGGTCTACCCATCCTAATAAAGGGTCCAAATTTTTTTTTCTTGGGGTGCTGCCCCGGACCCCGTAGAGGGGGGCTACTCAACCCCCCCCCCCCCCCCCCCCCCAAACCCCTCAGAAAAGGGGGGCTACCCACCCCCCTCAAACCCCCCAGACAGGGGGGGCCGCCATGGCCCCCCCTGTGACCCCCCTGCTGTGCAATCGGTGCAACGAAGGGGGGGCTCTGCCCCCCCTCTAACCCCTTGGTTCACTACGTGGGCTAGTCATGGAAAGAATATAACACAACCGAACATTAGGAGATCCATTAGGAAATTATCATGGATTTCTTATCCTATCACATGATTGCAATGAAAAGGGAAGAAATTTTAATAAGGAGAGGAATGTGCAACAAGTTTTGAGTAGTTGAAATAGTTGTTGACAAATGCTCAAGTTCTAAAGATTGTGGATTCAGATAAAAAGTTCATGGTGTGTATAGATGCTTGTAAAAGAGGACTCGGTGGATTCCTAATGTAGGAGGGATAGGTGGTATGTTACAAATCAAATAAATTGAATGGGCACGATTATAACTATGTGAAACATGATCCTGAGATGGCATCAATCATCCATGCTTTGAAGATGTGGATACACTATCTTCTTGGCTGATAGTTCATCTTGATGAGTGATCATAATGGATTCAGATACTTATTTGACCAATTAAATTTGAATGCCAAGAAATCTAGATGGTTGACCGCGATTATTGAGTTTGACTCAAGATTAGGTATATTAAGGGAAACGAGAACAAGGTTACAGATGCTCTTAGCACAAGAGTATAGGTAAATCATGTAAAATTTATAAGTTCTTATGGGACAAATTTACAGGATCATATCTTATAGACAATACAATAGGATGACAGGTATAGGGAGTTGTTGTCACTGTAACAAACAACCTCTAAAATTGTTCCTATACTTGGATTTTGGAGCCTATTGTGGATGTTTTGGTCATTTGTTCCATGGTCACTTCTTGATTGATCGAAGTCACTTTCTCACACATGCTTAGTTTGCAACAAGTTCATGAACGAATTCTTCCACAAAATCTTGAACAAGCATAAGCACAATCTGTCAAGATAGTGTCTATGCAATGTTCAACCCATGTTGACAGTCAGTGCACATTGTCATTGACAGTCCCTCACTCTTGGTTTCATTTGTACTTCTACTTTGGTGAGTTTTTCAATTTGTCTCTTTTGTACGTCTTCATTTTTCTAGTGTCATTTTCATTCTTTCGAGTGTCGCTCTTGCTTTAATTCACTTTAATTATTTTCATTTTCATCTTATCTTTTTTATGACATGTGACTCTTTCAGTATCATTTTCATATCGCAAGTGTTGCTCTCCCTTTACACTTCATATAGTAAATGTCATATTTACACATGTTAGTTATTGCATAATGTGTATAAGCTCATTTTTGTGGTTTTAAGGGTTTAAATTCATGAAAATGAGTTGGTCTCACCATGTAAACACTTGTCTCATGCTCATTTCCAAAGTTTTAAGCATTGTCACACAAGTTTCTTTATGGTCGTCTCAAAGTATAACTTTAGTGTCGCACTTGTCGTAAATTCGTCGCAAAGTTGTCACATTAAGGGAAATATGTTTTTAACATGTTTTGGATGATCTATGTAGTTATGTTGTTAATTTTTCTAAGTATGTGATCACAGTCAAGTCATATCACTGTTCACATCATTCTAATTGATCTCACACTTAGCCATTTTTAGGAAACTTCCCTGCAACCTAGCCTCATTCGACATTCCTTAACTGCACATTCGTAGTTCCAACCCTCAAGATGCAACCCTGTCCCTTGGTATTATGCAATGCACAATTCTTTCCCCCTAGGACTGTGCACTGCGTAGTTGCTCAAGCCCAAACCTTGGCCCCCAAAATTGCATAATCTAACCCTTCATCCTAGCCCCAACTACGCATTATGCCATCTCTAAGCTCATGCCCAAACCCTCGGCTGTTGAACTACATAAATGCGCAATCACCATGCCTTCTCTTCCTCCCAAAACTACGTAGTTGATTGAAACAATGTAAAAGCATGTAGTCTGACTCACTGAGCCTAAAAACTATGCAATCTTCCTGCATAGTCCAACCTGAACTGTGCATTGCACAGTCTCAAGGCTCAAGCCTCAACCCCGAGCTCCTGAAATGTGCAATTGTGCAATCACATGTGCTCCTCTATTTTCTATAACTGTGCAATGGGAAAAATCAGTGTTCAAACCCTCAACTTGGCTCCCTGAGCTCCCCAACTATGCAATTGTTTTTCTCAGTCAAAGCCTGAAATGTTCATTGTGTAGTCCATTGTAGTGACTACAACACCCTCCAAAATTTTTTCCTATGCTCAAATTTGGAGCCTTCCTTGGTCTTGTACATTTTTGTCATAAACACTGAGACTCATTTCATGTATCGTTTTGAAGTGTTTTGGTATCGTTTGCTACTTAGGAAAAATGTCATATTTTAGCATGTAGGTTGTCATATCAAGTATAAAATTTCATTTTAGTGGTTTCAAGGGTTGATCTTTGTGTTTATTAGTTGTTCTGACTATGTAAACACATGTCACACTCATTCGCAAAGTTTTGGGCACTATTGCACAAGTGTCGGCACAGTCGTCGTAAAGTATATCTTAGGTGTGGCACCTGTTGTAACTGGTCATAAAGCGGTCACACACAGGCATATGTATTGTTGATGTGTCATTGGTAATCAATTTTTTTGAGTGATCAATTATTCTAAGATTTAGATCATATTCAAAGACTTATGACTTCACATATTAGTCTCATTGGTCTAGCACTTAACCATTTCTGAATAGGCTTCCTGACCCTTCTAATTGACTTCACCTGGCCTTCCTGGATTACATATTACACAGTTCCAGTCCTCTATCATTGACCTTAACCCTTGAATATGTGAAATGTGTAGTTTCGCATATTCTAGGGTTTCTCCTCCAATAGTTCGAGCACCCTGTCAACATGTTGAACATGATCCTTCTAAGACTTATTTTAGATTAGTATATCATCAAAAAATACTAACACACATTTTCTAAGGAAGGGTTTGAAAATGGAATTCATCAAACCTTGAAATGTAGAAGGTGCATTAGTAAGGCCAAAAGGCATGACAAAAAATTCATAATGACCTTCATGAGTTCTAAATGTTGTTTTTTGAATGTCTTCAGTGTTCATTCTGATTTGATGATATCCTGAACAAAGATCCAACTTGGTGAAGTAAATTGATCCATGCAATTCATCCAATAATTCATCAATGACAGGAATGGGAAATTTATCTTTAATAGTGAGCTTGCTGAGATCCCTATAATATGGACACATGCGCCATGATCCATCCTTCTTGTGAACCAATACTACTGGAGCAGAGAAAGAACTTTGACTAGGTTGAATTATACCAGCCTCTAGCATTTCTACAAACATACGTTCAATTTCACTCTTTTGGACATAGGGATATATGTAAGGCCTGATGTTTGGAGGAACACTTCCTAGAATCAAATTAATAGCATGATCATGATCATGAATAGGTGGGAGGCCTTTGGGAGTCTCAAATACCTTGGAATGATTGTCCAAGACTTTTTGGAGATTTGGAGAAATGGATGATTTCCATGTGGGAACCTTTATTGAACATAATTGTGCAATTATTATTATTTTTTATTTCCTTAGAAGCTTTGTAATTCCGTTAGAGCTGATTATCTTTCTCATTTTCCCTATGATACCCCTTAATTCAACTTCCTTTCCTTCTGAAGAGAATTTCATGAAAATTTCTTGAAAATTGAAAGCTATTGTACCCAAGGATTGTAGCCATTAGACTCCTGGTACAACATCAACACCACCCATTCAAATGGAAAGCATTGGGCTATTCAATACATATTCTCCCATGGATAGCTTGATATTATGGCACTTTCCTGAGAAATTTATGGTTCTTCCACTTGCGACCATCACTTGACACTTTGATGCTGGATATAGGAAGCAATTCAATTCCTTAGCTATGTTACAATGAATAAAATTATGGGTACTTTTGAATAAATCAACACTATTACCTTTTTCTTCTTGATATGCCCTTCTATCTTGATAGTTGAGGAATGGTAATTCCTGCCAATGCATTACAAGATATGGTCAGATTCATTTCTTCTTTTTCTAGGGTTTTTTTCTAGTGTATATCCTCTTCTTTTGACGTTTCTTGTTCCTTTTCTTCCTCCTCTTCACAATCTATGTAAAATAATTTCTTCCTGGCACACTTATGACCTTTAGTGTATTCTCTATCACAACTGTAACAAAGCCCTTTTGCTCTTTTTTATTCCAATTGTTGTGGTGTCAACCTTGTAGGTTGAGGATGGCTAGGGGCAGCAACACTTCCATCTTTATGATTGTGAGTGGTAGGCTTCCTTGTTTTTTTTCTCGGCAATACTAACTACTTTGTATTAATATGTACAGGTAAACTTTTACATCAAACAGACTAGCTGCCCAGAGCCAGCTGTGGCTCCTTGGGTGGTGATATCAAACTTATATTTTTTGCCTCGCAGGGCACTAGTTCCAGATAGCTTGACAAACATGACTCTGAGATTTTCCAGAATGACTTCAAAACAGCCCACGCAGGGGCATTCCAAAAAGACGCATAGCCCAAACAAACTATAGAGACCGATAACATTACCGAGAACCGACAAGAAACAGGCAAAGACATAAAGCTTAGACCAGACATTAGACTCCGGACCCAGTGCAACTGTGGAAGCCGCGAGCCAGACTTAAGGACATAAAGGAAATAGACTATGATGCAGAACGAAAACTTGAAATTAGCCAGCACCCTGACCCCAACCTGAGAGAAGGAAGCAAAAACGAAGGAGTGCCGCTGGGAACTACTCCTCTGGTTCTTCTTCCACGATTCTGCTCCAACCTTGTCCCTCTGGAACCCCTTCCCACATAGCCATGGGATTCTGCGCGGGAGCTGGCAGCTCGGGTTCTTGAAGATGGGAGGGGGGTTGAGGCAACTCTCTTCCTGAATTGCTCGCTGCATTGGAGGGCTCCCCCATTGGGCGCTTTCCCCTCTCGCTTGCTGAACTATCCTCCGCAGGAACCAGTGACGAACTTTCTTCATTTTCCTCAGGGATTTTGGTGAAAAGCACAGAGATGTGGGCATTAACACCTGCATTGTCTCTGGAGCTACCCAGCGTAAAGGTGACGGAGCCAAATGCTGGGAGTATGGGCTCACCCTCAATAGAGCTACCCACTTCCAGAAATTGACCAGCTGAGAGTGGGGTGACTCCCGCCCTTCGATAACAGTAGCAACAGCAGCAATGATGATGAACGTCAGCTGCAGGAGGACGAGAGGATTCTCCACGTCCTGGGCCTCTTCTGCTAGGCATCCTCTCGCGCAGCCGCACCATGGTATCCTCCAATTCTTTTTCCTGAACCAGAGCAGTGGAGGGCCGACAGTGGCTATGGTCCCTTCCCGTAGCTTGCTGCATCCAAAATGGGTATGAACCGAATTTAACTGAGCGAAGACAGAGCCCAGAAAACACAAGAATGGCGCAGACCTCACCCAATCTTTCAATAACCAGATCATGGTATTGGCACTCAGAATTCTGAGAATTCTTCCTGTCGCTCTGAGATCTCTTACCCACCGATTCAGCATATTTAAGCTCCTGAACATTCCCTCTGAAATGACCTTCATTAAATGCGTCTTGCAGGATTGCCATCACCTCCCGCAGCTCCATTAAGATCGCCCTTATGCCTCTCGCGTCTTGAAGGATCGGTGGCTTGAGGCAATAAAGGCTCATGCTCATCGCGTGTCAGCCCATGCCAGGCATGTGGCCTCCCGTGGACAAGCTCGATGACACCCGGATCCGGGGAGTGGTAGGCTTCCTTGTTGCCATAATTTTGCTTTCTGTTTTTCTTGCCAACCTGAATTCCTTCTCCAATGAATCTGGTTCCCACACGTGAACCTCATGTTGTATGTTATCTTTTAAAGTCCCTATGAACACATCAATCCTATGTTCCTCTGGAATATCTTTTACCCTTATATTCAATTTTTGGAAGTCCTCAATGTGCTCCATCATTGAACCCTTTTGTTTGAGATTTATCAATAGGCTAAAAAACGTGTTTCTTTTTGTATCCTGATAATGTGCTATCATTTCATCCGTTATAATATCCCAAGTGACAATTTGTTTACGAAATCAAAGCCATCAATACCATACAAACTGATTTGGTTCCAAATATAAAGTTGCAATGCATAACTTTTGTGTGTTTTGCACATTACGGAGATCGAAAAATTGCTCCATTTGTAGTATCCATGTTCCGGGATCCTTGCCAACAAACTTCCTGATATCGATATTTTAAACATGGTGGTTCTTTGATCCAATGTTAGGGTCTATGAAATCATGAATAACATTTATTTTGTTCTCATCATGAGTTTCCTTTACTACCCTTTCACCATTAGTAAGCATTTCTTATAGAAACTTTCTCAAATCTGTGCTGAAATTTGTCTTCAAATATTCCATGACTTTCTTTAAATCATCCATCTTAGCCTCAATGCCATCCATCTTAGCTTCCACTTCATCCATCTTAGCTTCCACATCATTCATCTTATCTTCTATGCCTTTCTTTAAACCCTCCATCTTAGCTTCTACACCATACATCTTAGCTTCTACGTCTTTCTTTAAACCATCCATCTTAGCTTCTGTTATTTTTTGTGCGAGTGAAATTTGTTGCCCTTGGTCTTGTAATTTTGATATATCATGTTGCATTTCTTCCTCTTCTTCATGAGTCATGCTAGAGCTTTCAGGTTTCTTAATAGGTGTTTCCATTTTCTTTCTTCAGGGAATCAATTATCGATAATAATGATTCACTATGCCTTTGAATTCCTTAAAACTAATTTTTCAAACCAAGATTATGCAAAAATTAAAAAAAAGCTACGCACCTTTTTTCACTTTGTAGGAGCTCGATATTGAATCTAATGTATCTCTGTAATTTTGGATCTCCAAGGTCTAAAATTTCTTCCTACAGTAACCCTCTAAGTAATATTTCTAACCTCGCAAGTCTGATCAAGATTGGATTCTCCAATGAAGAGTTATGCCAAATATCCCACGATGACCTGACTATAGACTGGTTCAGTAGAGCAAACTTGTATGACATGTCGCGGGTCATTGTTTCAACCTTGGTTCTAAAACTAATACCCAGAAAACCACAGTCCATCCTCTTTCTGTAACTTCTTACGAAAATTCAATCTGATGCTCAGAGAGAAAGTTATGATGATTTTCCCAAGGTCACCAGTTTGGAATGTAATTCAGGGGTCTACAAAAAGCCTAACTTCCTCAGATTATATCTTTGAAAATATAGCAAGCCAAGATCTGAAATTCGGGCCTGAGGTTCAAATCGATTATGTCTCAAATGTGTTTTTCTTTTAGATTCTGAAACTTTGTAGCAAAAAAGTTATAGCAAAAATGCCACGATGACCTCTTTGGAGCAGCAAAACCCTAGAATCCAAAGCTCTGATACCAAATGTTATGAAACCAGCTCACAAAAAGATAGAAAAGATAGATTAACGCCTTAGAAATAAGTCTCTTCGAGGGGGAAACCTCATTTACATTACACAAATGAATAATTCTTAGATGATTCAGATGACAAAACCTCCTTTCTATATATAGGAGTCTAAGGGGTCATAATATAACCAAAGCTGACCTAACAATAATATTATAAAGGCACAAAAATAACGATAGTGGGATTCTATGGAGCGCAATAATAACAATATGGGGACAATAGGGGCACAACAATAAAAATAAGGGATACAATGAAAATAGTAATGGGGGGATCACCAGTATTATAGGGACCTAACAATGAACGATGAACAGACATAGTGGCAACTATGTCACCACTAAAGCAAATCCATGTCATCATTCATTATTAGTCCCACTCATCCAAGATGGTGACGTGTCTAGTTTCATCATATGATGATGTGGAATTCAAGATGTAATATTCTAATCATTGTAAATGACGAACAAGTAGAATTCTAAGAGTCATGTGTGAACTCAAGAGTCATGGAAGTCCAAAGGACATGTAATACCAAAAGTCATTACGAACTTCAAAGGTTGTAGAAGTCTAAAGGTCACTAGAAGCTAGAAAGTAAAAAATCATGAGGATATGAAAGGTCTCTCCCCAAGTTATAAATAGATCCTCATTCCTCATGTAAAGTACTTTTAACCTTGGATTCTATAATAAGGCATAAGAGACATTTGGGGTGCAAATGGTGGCTCTAATGCTCCACTATTGAAGAAAGTGATGTTCGATGTATTCATGAATCTTGGGACTTATACTTAATATTTGAAGCCTAATTGCCAGCATGTTTTCATACATGTATTATGAATGTTTGTAAGAATATTTGGTGAATGTTTATGATTCATGTTTGTTTTCACTAGTACTAAGGTAGTTGAACTATTTCGATTATTTTAGTGCTTATTCTATTGAGAACGTGTTGTAATGGTTGTAACGATCATCACGTATTTGTGGAATATTCCACTAGATGTTAGACGAAACATTCCTATTTATGTGTGTATTTATTAGGGTGGTAATATTACCTCTCTCTTAGAGACTCACTTTCTCCCCCCTCTATAGTACAAGAACCTTGATGCACCTGCAACTGAATATTCACTAGGCACACTTCCTTTTCGAAGGCATGGATGTGATTCTCTATCTTGTTGACAACTAAAACCAAAGAAGCATTTAAGTATATGGAAACTAGGTCATATTCTGGATGGGGTTCCTATCCCAAATGGTGTGAGGTCTAATTGGGACAACATATTAGGGAGACCCCCTTGAATGTTGGCATGTCCAACACTATCAATAGTACAATATTTAGAATGTTGGTCAATCCATGAGTTTGAAGAATGACCTTCATTATATAAGGATGAAAAATTACAACACTGTGGCTTCTGAATTCATGAATATCTCACAAATAAGAGACCAAATTCAAGCAATTGAGGAATATGTTCCTGATCAAGAACTTGTGACTACAACACTCAATGGTCTTCCTAGATCATGGGATGCATTTGCAGAAGATATAAGTAGCTAGAAGGAAGCTCCTTCATTTGAAAAACTATGGATATCTTGTGCTCAAGAGGAGTCAAGACTTATGTCAAGAGACAAGAAAGAAGAATATTCTCAATCATTTGCAACTCGCTTCAAGAACAAACGAAAGAAGAAGTTTGGGTCTCAACATAAGAAGTATTCCCAAAAGAATAAGGATATGTCAAAGATTCAATGTTATGGTTGTAAACAATTTGGACATTTCAAAAGGGATTGTCCTAATGTGGCTAACAAAAAAGAGAGAAAGTGAAAACAACATGCTTCTGCAATTGATGTCAAAGAAGTGCATCCAAAGAAGGCTAAAGGTGAAAAATATTTATTTTACTTTTCCCATCTAACATGTTCCATTGCAAATGATGATGATGATATGTAGCTAGTATATAGTGGTGCGTCAAGGCATATGATCAGAGAACGTGGAAATATTTCTAGAATGAAAAACGTGGTTGTCCTAGAGGTTTGAGCTTGTAAACAACCACAATTATGCAATCAAAGGAGTCAGAAAAACATCCATAGAGCTAGCATTTAGAAATAATGTGAATCTCATCAATGCTCTATATGTACTAGGTTTAAAAAAGAATCTTGTCTCTATTTCATGTTTGGAAGATAAAGGAGATAGAGTAGCTTTTATGGATGGAAACATATTGGTATGTTCCAAGGGCTCTAGTATAGATAAAGTTGGGGCTATTGGAAATTGTGATGGGAGACTCTGTAGGCTTATGAGTCAAATGTCTCAAGCCCTACTAAATGATGAAATTAATCCATGTTAGCTATGGCATATGAGATATGGTCATCTTCAATATAGAGCATTATCTGAGTTGAGTCAAATAGTTTTAGGAGTACCAGAATTGCAGATAGAGCATGATGGTGTATGTGAAGGTTGTGCACTTGGAAAGAACATTAGAAACCATTTCCAAGTAGTGACAATAGATCTAAAGAATTTTTAGATTTGATTCATTTTTGTGTATGTGGCCTGATTCACGTGAGATCACTTGGAGGTTCATTGTATTATGTAACATTCATTGATGATTTCTCCCATAAGATGTGGATCTATCTCTTGAATACCAAGGATGATTTTTTCACCAAGTTTCAAGAGTTCAAAGCTGAAGTGGAAAACTTGATGAGTAAGAAGATCAATATTTGAGATTTGACAATGGAGGAGAATACACCTTGAAAGAACTCGTTTCCTTTTGTGAAGAAGCTAGTATTAAGAGGGAGATGATTTTTCCCTATAATCCACAACAGAATGATGTAGCATAGTGAAAGGACAAGTCCATTTGAAGAATCTATTAAAGTTATGATGCACGATCTGGATTATCGTTGTTCTTATGGGGAGAGGCATCATTGCCAGCTGTATCCATTCAAAATAAAATTCTTTATCAAATTCTAGAGGGTATGATTCCTGAAAAAGAATTCTCTAGACGAAAGCCAAAGGTTAGGAATATGAGGAGATTTTGTTGTCTTTCATGTTCCTAAGGACAAAAGAAAGAAGTTGGAACCTTTAGGAAATAAAGGCATATTTTTTGGTTATGGTGAATCATCAAAGGCCTATAAAATTTATATTTCAGAGTAATGATGGATTGAAGTCAACCAATATTTCACCTTAGATGAGAAGGTTTTATATTGGATGTCTAAGGAAGTTTCCATGGACTCCTATGAAGTAAATCATGAGGATTTGAAAGGATAATGTTCGAGTTCTACAAAATGTACTAAAGAGATAGAAGGGCCTCGTGAACTAGTAGAACCAGTTATTATTCCTGAGATCAAGAAGAGACTAACATGACTTAGATCCAAATTGGAAGAGACATAAGGACATGCAAATCCTGATGGAACATCTAGGGAAGTTAATAAACCTAAGAGGTTTTCTAGCTATGCATCTCTCGTGACTTACCTTATTGACGCAGAGCCTCCCACTTTTGAAGAAGAAGATAGTTAGTAAGTGTGGAAGGAGGGCATGAATGAATAATATTAATCGATCATGAAGAATGATGTTTGGGAGATTGTACCAAGGCCATATGGAAGTATTGCCAAATATAAGGCACAATTTTTGGCTAAAGGGTTCTCCCAGAAAGAGAGAGAATATTATGATGAGACATTTTCCCTAGTTTCTAGGTACAGCTCCATTAAATCAATCATTTCTCATGCAATTTTTGGCTAAAGGGTTCTCCCAAAAAGAGAGCGAATATTATGATGAGACATTTTCCCTAGTTTCTAGGTACACCTCCATTAAATCAATCATTTCTCATGCTTCTTCGTTGGGATGGAAACTACATTAGATGGATGTGAAGACTACTTTCCTCAATGGTGTGATTGAGGAAGTGGTGTACATAGAGCAGCCTCAAGGTTTTGAGGTACATGGAAAGGATCTCATGTCTGCAAGTTAAACAATGAATTTTATGGTCTTAATTAAGCTCTAAGATCTTGGTATCCTCATATTGACAGCTACCTTACGAAATTTGGATTTACTAAGAGCAATGCCAATCCAAACCTTTATTTTAAGGTTGTGAAGAATGCACCTATGATTCTATTATATATGTTGATGACTTCTTTCTGACATGTGTTGAGTCTCTCATCATTCATTGTAAGAATTAATTGGATTCTGAGTTTGATATGAAGGATCTTTTTCTAATGCACTATTACTTGGTTTTGGATGTATGGTAGAAGCCCGACGAGGTTTTCCTTAGTCAAGGAAAGTATATTATAGATATCCTTCAAATATTTGGCATGTTGGAATATAAAACCATGGCTACACCCATGATGACTAACTTGAATAAGTTGACAGGCTCTAATTCCAATTTGGTAGACCCATCTATGTATTAGCAATTGATCCGCTTGTTATGAAACCAGCTCAAAAAAATATAGAAAAGATAGATTAACGACTTCAAAATAACCCTCTTCGAGGGGGAAACCTCCTTTACATTACACAAATAAACAATTATTGGATGATACAATTGACAATACCTCCTTTCTATATATAGGCGTCTAAGGGGTCCAAATACAATTAGAGCCTACATAAAAATAATATTGTAGGGTCACAACAATAACAATAGTGGGCTTCTATGGGGCATAATGATAACAACATGGGGAGTATATGGGCACAATAATACAATAAGGGGGTTGCACTAATAACAATAGTGGGCTTCTATGGGGCATAATGATAACAACATGGGGAATATATGGGCACAATAATACAATAAGGGGGTTGCACTAATAACAATAAGGGGTTACACTAGTATTATAGGGACCTAACATTCCCCTCTCCTTCAAAAAGTGTTGTACTCAACGCTTGAGTAGTTCTAGATGCTTCTGTATAAAATTCTCATCCTCCCATGTGGAATATTTAGCAGGTAAGTTCTTCCACTTGATGAGATACTCCAAAATTGATCGATTTCGTAGCTGTCGATTTCTTATTTTTGTGACTTCTTCCAGTTTGAATATGATATTTCCTTCCTCTTCAAGTTCTGGAAATATTGTTTGAGCTGGGATCTTCTCACCTATAACCTTCTTTAAGCATGAAGCATGGAAAACTAGGGGCACTCGGGAAGATGCAGGAAGCTCCAATTTGTATGCCATAGTACCAATATTTTGTAACACCTTGTATAGATCATAATACTTTGGTGATAATCTATTATCCTTCTTAGCTTGCTTGAGGGAAATTCCTTTGTATGGTTGTAGTCGTAGAAATACTCAGTCACCTACATCAAAACTTCTTTCGCTATGATGTTGATCTACATGTTGTTTCATTTTATTCTAGGCCAAAGTGAGGTTATCCTTTAAGAGTTTGAGAACTTTTTTTGTTGATGCTCGATGTGATATTCCAGTTCTTGATCCTTAGAATTTTATTTTAAAGATGATTTGATGGACAATGGATGATATCCATAAAGTGCCATAAATGGGGTCATTTTTGTTGTAGTATGGAAGGAAGTGTTATACCACCATTTAGCCAGAGGCAACCACTTGACCCATTCTGTTTGTTTATAAGATACAAAGCAACAAAGATACCCTTCTAAACATTTCTTCACTATCTCTGTTTTCCCATCATATTGAGGATGATAAGATGAGCTATGAGCTAACTGAGTACCAAATATTCCACCTCTTGTACTCCAAAGAAACATTTGGATTTTTTTGCATATAATTGTTTCTCCTCCAATAGTTTAAGCACTCTTTCAACATGTTGAACATGATCATTCCAAGACTTGTTGTAGATTAGTATATCATCAAAAAATACTAACACAAATTTTCTAGGGAAGGGTTTCAAAATGGATAACCTTGAAATGTAGAAGGTGCATTGGTAAGGCCAAAAGGCATGACCAAAAATTCATAATGACCCTCATGAGTTCTAAATGTTGTTTTCAGAATGTATTCAGTCTTCATTCTGATTGATGATATCCTGAATGAAAATCCAACTTGGTGAAGTAAATTGATCCATGCAATTCATCCAATAATTCATTAATGATAGGAATGGGAAATTTATCTTTAATAGTGAGATTTTTGAGCTCCCTATAATTCAAACACATATGCCATGATCCATACTTCTTGTGCACCAATACTAATGGAGTAGAGAAAGAACCTTGACTAGGTTGAATTATACCAACCTCTAGCAGTTCTCCAACCATACATTCAATTTCACTCTTTTGGGCATAGGGATATCTGTAAGGCCTGATGTTTTGAGGAACACTTCTTGGAATCAAATGAATAGCATGATCATGATCACGAATAGGTGGGAGTCCTTTGGGAGTCTCAAATACGATGGAATGATTGTCCAAGACTTTTTGGATATTTTGAGAAATAAATGATTTTGATGTGGGAACCTCTAGCAAACATAATTTTGCAATTACGCCTTGTTGTTATTTATTTAGAAGCTTTGTCATTATGTCAGAGTTGATTATCTTTCCTGATTTCCCTACGATACCCCTTAATTCAACTTCCTTTCCTTCTAAAAAAAATTCATGAGAAGTTCTTGAAAATTAAAATATATTGTACCCAAGGATTGTAGCCATTGGACTCCTAGAACAACATCACCACCACCCATTGGAATGGAAAGCATTGGGCTATTCAATACATATTTTCCCATGGATAGCTTGATATTATGGCACTTTCCAGAGCAATTTATGGTTCCTCCACTTGCAACCATCACTTGACACTCTAGTGCTGGATATAGGAAGCAATTCAATTCCTTGTCTATCTTATAATGAATAAAATTATGGGCACTACCTGAATCAAACAACACTATTACCTTTTTCTTCTTTACATGTCCTTCTATCTTGATAGTTTGAGGAGTGGTAATTTTGGCCAATGCATTACAAGATATGGTCGGGTTCATTTCTTCTTTCTCTAGCATTTCTTCCTGGTGTATATCCTCTTCTTTTGATGTTTCTTATTCCTTTTCTTCCTCCTCTTCACAATCTATGTAAAATAATTTCTTCTCAGCACACTTATGACATTTAGTGTATTTTCTATCACAACTGTAACAAAGCTCTTTTGCTCTTTTTTATTCCAATTGTTGTGGTGTCAACCTTGTAGGTTATGGAAGGCTATGGTCAACAACACTTCCATCTTTATAGTTGTGATTGATAGGATTCCTTGTTTCCATAACTTTTCTCTCCATTTTTCTTGCCAACCTGAATGCCTTCTCCAAAGAATCAAGTTCCCAAAGGCGAACCTAATGTTCGATGTTATCCTTTAAATTCCCTATGAACACATCAATCCTATTCTTCTCTAGAATATATTTTACTCTTATATTCAATTTTTGGAAGTCCTAAATGTGCTCCATCATTGAACCATTTTGTTTGAGATTTATCAATTGGCTAAAAAGGGTGTTTTTTTGTATCCTCATAATGTTCTATCATTTCTTCCGTAGCAATTTCCCAAGTGACAATTTGTTTATGAGAGAAAATCCATCGATACCATAAAAACTGATTTGGTTCCAAATATAAAGTTGTATTGCATACCTTTTGTGTGTTTTGCACATTATGGAGATCGAAATATTTTTCCATCTGTAGTACCCATGTTACGAGATCCTTGCCATCAAAATTCCTCATATCGATATTTGGAACATGGTGGGTCTTTAATCCAATGTTAGAGTCTATGAAATCATGATTAACATTTATTTTGTTCTCATCATGAGATTCCTTTACTACCCTTTCGCCATTAGTAAGTATTTCTTGTCGCAACTTTGTCAAATCTGTCTTCAAATCTTCCATGTTGCCTTTAAGTTTTTCTTCTATACCATCCATCTTAGCTTCCATGTCTTTCTTTAAACCATCCATCTTAGCTTCCACGCCTTTCTTTAAACTATCCATCTTAGCTTCTATTACTTTTTGTGAGAGTGAATTTTGTTGCACTTGGTCTTGTAATTTTGATATATCATGTTGCATTTCTTCCTCTTCTTAATGAGTTATGTTAGAGATTTTAGGTTGCTTACTAGGTCTCTCCATTTTATTTCTTTGGGGCATCAATTAATGATAATTATGCTTCACTATGCCCTTTTAATTCCTTCAAAATAATTTTTCAAACGAAACTTATGCAAAATTTAAAAAAAACTACACACTTTTTTCACTTTGTAGGAGCTCGATATTGAATCTTTTGTATCTATGTAATTTCGGATCTCCAAAGTCTGAAATTGCTTCTTGGAGTATCCCTCTGAGTCCTCTTTCCAACCCTACAAGTTTGATCAAGATTGGATTCTCCAAGGAAGAGTTATGCCAAATCTCCCACGATGGCCTGATTATAGACTAGTTTCACTGTTTCAACTTTAGGACCTGAAATCGATACACAGAAAACTATAGCTCTTTATATAACATTTTACGAAATTTCAATATAATGCTCAAAGAGAGAATTATGATGATTTTCCCAAGGTCACCTATTTGGGATGTAATTCTGGAGCCTGAAACCACCTTAAATGTAGAGTTTAGGCTTCCGTGATCCATTTCAAGTTTGTGAGAGATTTTTCGGCGAAAATCACATGGAATATCATTTGTCGACGTGTTTCGAACCAACTAGTGTGGTTCATCGTTAGGACAAGTTGAAGAAACAGATCCAGCCTAGCAAGTTAAATAGTCTGAGCAGAGCCTCCAACGGCTAACACTGCTCTGACTATTTAACTTGCTAGGCTGGATCTATTTCTTCAACTTGTCTTGACGATGAACCACACTAGTTGGTTCGAAACGCGTCGACAAATGATATTCCATGTGATTTTCACCGAAAAATCTCTCACACCTTAAATGTCTTGGACCATATCTCCGAAAATATAGTGAAACAAGATCTAAAATTTGGGTCCGAACTTCATTAAGTTTTCAAGTCAAATAAGTTTTAACTTCAGGATCTGAACCTTCGTAGAAAAAACGTTATAGCAGAAATTCCACGATGACCTGTTTGTGATGGAATTCTGGAGCGTACAAAAACCCTAACTTCATTAGATCATATCTCTGAAACTATAGCGAGACAAGACCTGAATTTTGGACCCGAGGTTTAGAACGATTTATTCTAAAATTGGTTTTTTTTAGCTTCTGAAACTTCGTAAAAAAAATTTATAGTGAAAATTCCACAATGAGCCATTTGGAGCAACAAAACCCTCGAATCCAAAGGTTCTCATACCAAATGTTATGAAACCAGCTCAAAAAAAGATAGAAATGATAGATTAACAACTTCAAAATAAGCCTATTCAAGGGGGAAACCTCATTTACATTACACAAATGAATAATTCTTGGATGATACAAATGACAATACCTCCTTTCTATATATAGGAGTCTAAGGGGTCCCAATACAATCAGAGCCTACATAACAATAATATTGTAGGGGCATAGCAATAACAATAGTGGGCTTGTTTGACCTTAGGTCTACGTGTGTCTCATGTTGAACAAAATAATTTCTCTATTGAAAAGGTTGCTAGTCTTTTCACCTTGGTGGGTTTTCCCAAGGTAAATCTTATCTCTTTTCTGTGCATTATGATCTCTACTATTCTACTATTTTTGTATGGTTGAATTTCTAAAGTATAATTGTTGAATGGTATATTGGAATAATTTAAAAGAAGATCGACATCAAAAGTAATTTTTTTTTTTTTAGAAATACCATTCTAGTCTCTATTGCACTTAGAAAATCAATAAGACAAGGAAGCCAAAAAAGGAGGTTGCAAGGGAAATAAGGCATTGATCAAAACAAACAATGAAAAATTAGTCAACTTAGGGAAAATCATGCAAATGTGAGGCATTTCCGCCCTTGAATTATTTAATCTCCACAGAGTTTTCTATGTAGTAATGATTGTCATAATTTTTAATGGTCTATTATTGGTAAGTAGATTGCTAGCCACTACCAAGCTTAATACGCAAAATCTCCTAGATTTTGGTCCTCTTTTGGAAATCCTAGTTATATGTAAAAATTTTCTGAACAATAAAAGGATCCACTAGCTTACAAGAAAATTGTAATGCTTCCTTATGAAGGGTTGATGGAATTGTATATCATGATCATGTATTTACATTTTTTTTATTATCACTTACTTATTTTATATATATATTTTTTAAACTTAAATTGAACATTAGAAAAGGTATGTTGATGATATATTTATCATTTGGTCCCATAGTCGATAAAAGCATGAAATCCTTAAGAAGCATTTTAATAACCAATATAAATTTATCAAATTTGCTATGGAGATTGATGTTGATGGAAGCATTCCCTTTCTTGATGTCTTTATCATCAAGAATCATGATGAATTCAAATCCCACTAAGTTTTCCACATGAAAACTCACACGGAGCAATATCTCCATGCTAATTCCCATCATCACCCAACCCAAAAATTCGATGTTTTGAATACCCGTGCTACCATAGTCCATAGGATTTCTAATGATCTTCATATAAATGATGAAAAATCTCATCTTCTAGATGTCTTCATGAGTAATGGTTATCATAAGCATCAAAGCCTAAAAGCCTTCCAAAGGTTGAAGAAATGACTAGAGGTTTTAAATATAAATTTGATTCTAGCAATCCCATTACCACAATCCATCTTCCTTATATCCAAGGAACCACAGACAAGTTGGCTCATATTCTTAAGAAAAATAATGTCTCTGACCTTTAAGCTTCTTTCCACCATTTAGTCTTCTCTCAAGTTTGTTGAAGACCGGATTGACCCCTCTAACACTAAAGGGGTTTACATGATCCCATGTTCCTATGAGAAACCTTATATAAGTGAGATAGGTTGTTCCATCAAACATAATTACTGTAGAAATCGATCTCTTGCTGAGCATTCTGCAAAAATAAGGCATCACATTTGTATTGAAGATGCTCACGTCCAAGCTCAGATTTCCCATTTTCATTATAGAAAGTTCAAGTCATTCAGATTGAGAATCATTCAACCAACAACCTTAAAAGAGATGATGACTGGAGAATTAGTAAAAATTGGATCCCTACTCTTTCCTTGATCTATTCTTCTTTGTTTTCCTCCTTGTTTCTCTTATTTTATTTTATTGTTCCCAGATTTTATTCCCTTTTATTTTTAAGTTGTTTTTATTTATTTTCTTATTACTTATCTTCATACAATTTGGGACTCCAATTTTTATTTATTATTTCTTTTAATATTTCTTTTATTTATTTATAATAATTTATTTTCTTATTCTCTTTTTTACCCTTAACTCCTTTATAATTTAGTATCCCTTATCTTCGTTCCATTCATGATTTATTATTCATTGCATATATCATTTTTATACTTATTATTACCATTCATATTAAGTTGCTATATCTTATTTTATATTTAGTTTTTTCTTAGTAAATTCTTATTCTTTTATTTTATTATTTATTTTGAATAATTTTTTCTATTAATATTATTATTATTTTTAGTAAATAATTTTTTAATATTTTTAGTAAATACTTTTTATTTTATTTTATTTTAATAAGTAAACAAAATAATATTGTATTATCATATATATATATATATAATAAAAAAATATTATTTTATTTACTTATTTTTATTATTTATTATTTCCTTTGAATTTATATTTCAATTCTAATTTTAACCCTAATTTTTCTTTAATATTATTATATCATTTATTTATTCTTAATTTACTCTACTTACCCTTTAATCCTCTAATCTCTTTTTTCCCTAATTAATTTATTAATTTGGCTTATTTTTTTTTTTAATACTTATTTATTTCTAATTATTTTATTAATTTAGCCTTTCTAATACTTATTTATTTCTTATTATTTTATTAATTTGTCTCACTCTTTTTATATTCATGTTTAGTCCTTATGATTACCCACTAATTAACCATTTTTAGAAGACAATTATCTAAATGTTTTTACTCACAAAAGTCTCCATTCGGATATTTTATCCGGGTATGGATGAGAAAATACTGTAGTGTTCCTTCTCTTAAACGCTTGCATCCGACTAAAATCTGATCTAAAAGATAAAATCTGATCTAACTTTTCTTGATCCGACTTCTCTTAAGCATGGTAGGGATCCTTCTATTATTCCGAATTTCTCTCATATTTCTTACACTCTTAAGAATAAGAGAAATAGTCAGGTTTTGCTCAGCTCTGAGATCTCTAAGGTTTGTAGAACTTTGAATATTCTCTCACGTAAATAATTGCGTCCTCATATATGTTTGGAAAATGCCATCTCTCCTATTCTATGGATGTGGATTGATGCGTGTTCTGTGTTGAAGGACTTAGGTTTGAGGTCTTTTGCAAAGAAAAGTAGACCAAGAAATTAAAAAAATTACTGATGAACTCTGGTCTGCGCAGATCTGTTAGTCTAGTGGGGAATTCTTTGTCCCATAATTTCCTTAATCTTGATCAGTTGTCTCCTTTTTCCTCATGGCTTCGCCTCTTTTCTGATTCGAGTTCTTCCCCCTCCCAACCTGTGGCAACGCATATATCCCAGCCTCTTGGCTTTGCCTCTTTTTTTATTTGAGTTCTTCCCCCTCCCAACCTGTGGCAACACATATATCCCAGCCTATGGCAGCGCTCAATTCTTTCCAGCCCACTACCTTGGTTAGCTCCTCCTCTAACTCTGGATTTCTTTCTACGACTGATCCTTCCTTCCCTTCACCGTGAATTCCTTCAACCCTTAATTCCCTTATTTCCTCCTCCGACAACATGTCCTCATCATCTCGCTCAGACATGATGTGAGACAACTCCCCTTCGAACCATCCACTTTGTCTTTTGAGACAACTCCCCTTCGAACCATCCACTTTGCGAGCTCTTTGAATCTGTTACCCTTTTTGTCGTCCTGCTCGTTGTGTATTCCCTCTTCCTTTGTGTTTTCCAATCCTCCCTTGTGTTTCGTTTCTTTTGCCATTTCTCTCCAACATAGCTCCACTAACCCTAATGTTCCTTATCCTAATAATTCTTCGTAACCCTAATCTTCCTTATTCTAATAATTCTTCCTATGATCGTTTTCTCTTTAATTTAATTTCTTTTACATGGTAACTAGTACCTGATTAATTTAAATATAGCTTAATTAATTTCATAAAAAAAAATAACTAATAAAATATTATATTATTGAATATCATCACCACAAATTAATAAGTGTAATTAACTAATATTATTTATGTAAATCTATATCTATCTATATATCTATGTTTTATTTTTATTAATATATAATTGTTTATAATTAAATTTATTAAAATATATTTTTAATATAATAATGAGTTACCTTAAATTGAAAATATTGTGAAAAAATTATAATTCATGAAAAAAGAAAAAAGAAAAAAGAAAAAGAATAAATCAAAAAGTTAAATAAAAACGAAATAAAGCAAAAAACAAAAAATTAGTAACTAATAGAAATGGAAGTTATTAAAGAATCCATAATAAGACTTTTGTTGGACACCTAATCCTCAATGGGTTAGTGTGGAAGCCGAATGGACAAAAGGAGTCCAAGAGACCTTCGGATGTGAAACCCAACGGTCACGTATTGTACTATAAATGTAAATCATTTGTTAATAAAAATTGTACTCTCATGATTTATCATTCATATTGTTCTTGCTCCCATGTGTGTTTAACAACTTCAACCAATCACCTTACAAATAAATAAATTTAAGTAATAATAAATAATAATAGCAATTGAATTCCTAATGTTAAACTATGGATAAACGTCATAAATTTTTGGTCAAAGACAAACTAATACCCAGTCAAAGGCAAACTGAATGTGTTATGCATGCCTGCGGAAAAAATTGAATGCGTTATACATGCCTGCGACAAGTATAATAATGTTTCAGTCCCTAATTTTTCTATTGATACTTCATATAATAATTATGTTTCTTTGTCTTCTAATTCTAATAATAACTCTTCATATATTCGTAAAATTTGTTCTATTTCTAACAATCCTTCTATTTCTCTTATTCTAATTCTTTCAATTCCCTTGATTATTTTTACTCTAATCCTTCCAATTCTCCTATTTCATTTTCTTCTAATCCTAACATTGAGAATTTTACTAAGCATAACTCTTCCAATATTTCTTCTAATTCTAATTATGATAATTTGTGTATTAATCATTTCTCTATTTCTTCGAATTCTAAATTTAACAATTCTTCTCATTCCTCCCACTCGCTTTCTTCTATTTCTTCTAATACTGTTTCCTCTTATTCTTCTTCCACTAATTCTTATAATTTGTTTTTTCCTAATTCATATAATTCCTCTTAATCTTCTAATCCTATTTCTTCTATTACTTCTAATTGTTCTTCTTCATCTATGCCTAATCCTCCTCATTTATCTAACCTTAATTCCTCTAACCATTATACCTTAGCTCCTCCAAACCCTAATCCTAAACCCAAAAATCCTAGAAGAAAAGTAGTTAATCTCTCTAGCTTTGAGATTGACTATCCCACCCAATGTCTTCTTGAAAAAGGTTTAAATTTTTTCATTTCTCTTTGCAAAATTTTGATTGAAGACATTGTATGCAACATCGAGTTTGGCCTTAAGGATATTCATGATCACCTTAAGGAGATAATTAGATAATGCTGCTCTATTGTCCTTCGGAAAGCCAAATCGCCCAAGTGTAACATTTCTAGGTGTGAATTCATTTCCCTTAAATCCCTTAATAATAATCATAATATTGTTGTTCTTAGAGCTAACAAAGGTGGTGCTATTGTCATTCTCGACACAAAGGACTATGTTGAGAAGATGCTGGATAAATTTACTAAAGTTATAGCTATAGAAAGTTGAACAAAAATCCTCTTTTGAAAATATTTAAATAAGTCTCTAATGTTATCATGTCTGATAATGTTTTTCGCAACATAAGCAAAAGGCTTATTGAAAGAAACCCACTCACCCCCCGAATAGATATCCTTCCTAAAATTCGTAAAGAAGGTGTTCCACTGGGACCTATTATGAACACAATTGGTGGACCTACTTATCTCTTGGGTAAGCATTTAGCCCTTAAGATTAAGCTTCTTGTTGGTAATACTCACTCTTTCATTAAGGATTCGTCCTCTTTCATCAATGAAATTAAAAAATTTAAGCTTGAACCCCATGATATTTTGGTCAGTTTTGATGTCGTTTCCCTTTTTATTAAGATCCCTATTGATGAGGCTATTGTCGTCATTAACAACATCATTGAACCTAATACAGTCAAATTAGTCAAAATTTGCTTAAAATCTACTTTCTTTATCTTTCAAGATGATATTTACTAGCATATATGTGGAGTGGCTATGGGCTCCCCTCTCTCCCCTATTGTGGCAAATCATTTTAAGGAGGATTTTGAGACTAAAGCCCTTTACTCTGCTCATTTCATCCTAATCTTTGGAAAATATATGTTGATGGTACTTTTATCATTTGGCCCCATGGGCGAGAAAAGTTTGAAATCTTTAAGAAACATCTTAATAACTAATTTGAATTTATCAGATTCACTATGGAGATTAAGGTTGATGACAATATTCCCTTTCTTGATGCCCTTCTCACCAAGAAGGACATGGCTCCATCTCCCACCAAGTTTTATGCAAGAAAACTCACATGGAGCAATATCTCCATGCAAATTCCCATCATCACCCAACCCAAAAATTCAATGTTTCGAATCATCTTACTACAAGATTCCTTAGTATTTCTCATGATCTTCATATCAATGATGAGAAAGCTTATCTTTTGGAGGCCCTCATGAGTAATGGTTACCATAAGCATCAAGGCTTGAAAGCCTTCCAAAAGGTTAAAAAAGAGGCTAAAGGTCTTGAATCTAAATTTGACTATAGTAATATCATTGTCATGGTCTATCTTCCTTATATCCAAGGAACCATAGACAAGTTAGCTGACATACTTAAGAGAAACAATCTCTTAGTGACCTTTAAGCCAATTACCACCATTCGATCTTCTCTCAGGTCTGTCAAAGATTAGATTGACCCCTTTAACTCTAAAGGGGTTTACATTATCCCATGTTCCTATGGGAAACCATATATAAATGAGATAGGTCATTCCATCAAGTGTAGAATTCAGGAGCATGATGCTGACATCAAGCATAATCGCTTAAGAAATTTGGCTTTTGTTGAGCATTCTGCAAAAATCAAGCATCACAATTGTATTGAGGATGCTTGCATCCTAGTTAATATTTCCCATTATCATCACAGAAACTTCAGGGAAGCCATGGAGATTGAGAAGCATTCAACAAAAAACTTTAATAGAGATGTCACTTGGAGAATAAGTAAAAATTGGATCCCTTCTCTTTCCTCGATCTATTCTTCTTAATTTTCCTTCTTGTTTCTTTTGTTATTCCCTTTCTTTTATTTCTAGATTGTTTTTATTATTTTCTTATTATTTCCCTTATTATAATTTGGGAGTCCAATTTTCATTTATTATTATTCATGGTTTTTTTATAATTTTTTTTTTTCACTTCTAGTTCACGGATACCCATGGTCAGTGGGTCCACTACATCCAGGGTTGTTCAACGCTAGGGTGGACCCCACCTGAAGGGGGTCACACCCCTCGGCCTATTTATTGACCTAACCCCAAGAGCTTTTGGGAAATTGACCCTGTGACCTCCCGATTAGCGAGGCACTGATTTGGCCGATTGAGCTAACTCCTGAGGCTGTTTTTTTATAATTTATTTATTTATTATTAATAAATTATTTTCTTTCTTATCTTCTTTTTTACCCTTAACTCTTTGTTGTGATCCTTTATATTTCTTTATAATTTATTATTCCTTATCTTCCGTTCCATTCATGATTTATTAATTCCATTCATGATTTATTATTTATTACATATATCATCCTTATATTTATTATTATCATTCTTATTAAATTCCTATTATTTATTTTATATGTATTTTTTTTGGTTAGTAAATTAGTATTTTTTAATTTTATTATTTAATTTAAATAATTTCTTCTATTTATCTTATTATTATTCTTAGTAATACTTATCTTTTTATTTTATTAGTTTATTTTACTAATTTCATATACACATATATATAAAATAATATTGTATTATTTTATTTACTTATTTTTATTATTTATTATTTCTATTGAATTTATATTTTCATTTTAATTTTAACCCATATTTTTCCTTAATACTATTATTATATCATTTATTTATTCTTAATTTACTTAATTTACCCCTTAACCCCCTAACCTCATTTTTTTCAAATTGTTTTATTAATTTGACATTTTTTAATACGTATTTATTGCTTATTATTTTTATTAATTTGACTTAACTTTTCTAATGGCTAATCTTTTTGTCTTCTTTTTTATCTTGTGTTTCTTCTTGTTCTTTTTATACCTATGTCAAATCAAAATCTCTTCATCTATTTCACCTTGATGATGAACCACATTGGTTGGTTTGAAACATGTTGGCAATTTTTTTCAATTATGTGATAGATATGGAAGATAGTTATCTAAATTTTCTTGATTTCTAATCAACCCAATAACAGATAAGCAATTATAGATAGAATAATAAACAAAAAATACATAGTAGAACATATACAAGCACAATGAGAAATTTAGATTTGGTCAAAGGCCAGGGAAATTCTCCACAAGGGGGGAAACTCTTAATGAATTCTTCTTCTTCTATTAGTCAATCAATGTTCATCATGAGATACATCAGTCCAATAGTAAATCCAATAACCAATCAAATTCAAATCCTTTCCTATCCAATTCAACTAATATAAAACCAATCCAATGAGAGAGAAATAGTCAAATCTAGTCAAAGATACAAGTCTACAATTTTCGGCTTGCGGAGGTATAGTCAACAATAGTCAATAGTCTGCAATAATTAGTTAAAGTCAATGGTCCAACTTGCGCAGAAAAGTTTGGTCAACCCAAAAATAAATTCAGCCTTCCTTGCTTAGTTGAACTCGACCAAAACAATGACAAAATCCCTTCCTGTAATTCATTCAAATTTCCACAGTCAACTTGCAGCCAAACCCCAATTCCAACCTATGGTCAAAGTCAGCCAAAGTGCCCAGAACAGTTCGATCGAAACCTCATTTAATTCAGCCTCCAAGATAGATATGAAACTTAGTCAACACTGGTTAACACAATCCGAGAACAAAATAAAAGGTTAACTTTAGTCAAAACACAAAATTTCCTCCATTCCTCATACGTGTGAATCTGATCTATGAATTTCAGATGATTTGATGTGATGGATGGATGCCAAAATGACCTCCAACGAAGGTATGTTTATGTGTGTGAGGAGAGGTAATTTCCTTAGGTGGGGCTGGATTGGCATCTTCCAAAGAGTCGAATTGACAAAAAAAAAATAGAAAATTTCGTTGACTAATTTGAAATTTCCTTTGAAGAAGAATGGGTTCTCCTTGGGATAGTTAGATTTTCCTTCGGAAAATTCATCATGTAACTACGAGTTTTAACAATTTATGGGTAACATTGATTATTTTTTTGCTAATGTCTTTTAAATGTCATGTTTCAACCATATGTTGAACAAGGAAAGAATTAGACACTTCTTTAGGTTTCAACAAGTGTTTTTGAGTCAATAATTTAATATTATATCTTTATATGTAAATAAATAGAAATTATTATCACTTTATTTAAATAAAAAATAATAAATATTTTAATTTTTGTGGATAACTATTTTTTTCTTATTAACTTTGTATTAGTTATGCTTTAAGTATAAATATTTAACTATTAATTTGTTAATGTAAAACATCATATGATTAAAATAATTATGGTATATTAAACATTGATTTTGGGATCGTTTTATTGGGAGATATAGTTAAGTATTGTTATAATGAAAACAAGGGCTACATAGTAGCTAGTAGGTGTGGCTTAGTTTAAATATAGCTTAATTAAACTAAAAAAATAAAAAATAAAAAATTCATCACAAAAATAAAATAGTGCATTAAGAAATATGGTTAACTAATATTGTTTAACATTTATATACCTATATATGTGTTTGCGTTATTTTTTATTAATATATGTATTTTTTTTATAATTAAATTTATTAAAATATGTTTTTAATATAATAATAAGTCATCTTAAATGGAGGAAAAACTCTAATTTATGAAAATGGAAATAATAGAAAAAAGGTAAATAAATCAAAATGAAAAAATTAAATAAAAAGGAAATAAAATTAAAAACAAAAATTAGTCTCTAATAGAAATAAAAGTTACTAAACAACCCATAATAAGACTTCAACCAATCACCTTGCAAATAAATAAATTTGAATAATAATAAAAAAATAACAAAAAACCAAAAATTAAGAAATATGATTAAGTGATATTATTTGACATATATACATTTTAATATATATGTTTATTTTTAATATATGTTTGTGTTTTATTTTTTATTAATATATGTTTATTTTTATTTTTTTTTCTCGGTAAAGCTATACTATTCTATTATATTATGTACAGGAAAACATTACAATCAGAAAATCAGGTTGCCCAAGGCCGACTGTGGCTCTTTGGGTTAGCAGTTCGCAACTCAGTATTAGCCCTCGCAGGGGCAGCATTACCAAACATAACCTCTTCCATCCCGTGACATAACACAAAATTGTAATCAGACCATACAAAAACATCCCACGCAGGGGCTTCAGAACAAAAACAAAGATTTATCCCTCGCAGGGGCGACAGAGGACCTATGACAGCACAATTACGAGTCCTGCTAGTAGAACTATGGCAAACATAAACATATATATGAACTAGAGAGACCCAGACAGAAACATTTGGCCTATACCAGACGCAGACAGAGACGAAAGACTTATACCAGACCTGAGCAAAAGAGGAGGATGACGGAGCGTGCCGCTGGATTCTATTCCTCTGGCTTCTCCTCGAGAATCCTACACCACCCGTGGCCTTCAGGGAAGCCTTCCCACTCTTCCGCTGCGGCCTTCTTGGAGGTCGACGCCTCCTTCTCCTGAGGTTGGATGGGAGTCTGCTCAGGTACTCCCTCTGTCTCTTCCTCAACAATTTCCGGTTGCTCATCTGGGAGCGCCTCCTTGCTGCCCGAACCGCCTTCATCTTCCTGAGAGTCCTCCATGAATAAGACCGAGATGTGTGCATTGATGCGGGCATTATCCCTCGAGCTGCCGAGGGTGAAAATGGCAGTTCCAAACGCTGGAAGAGGGGGCGGTCCAGCATTGGGACTGCCTGTGTCCATAAATTGACTTGCCTATATGGGAGTGGCCCCTGCCCTTCTGTGGCAGTAACAACAGCAGCAGTGGTGGTGGGATTCCGCAGCGGGGTGGCACGAAGAACCTCCACGAGCGGAGCCTCGTCGACTGAGCAACCTTTGCCTTGGTCTGACCATATTTGCAGTGATGCTGGTGGCGTGAAGCAGAGCGTCAGTTGAAGGTTTACCCTGCTTGAGTCGCCCCCCCACGTAATTGAGACCTCTCCCAACAGATCTGGGACGAAGCTTAGTAGCACATAAACAGCAACCAACAGGGAATTCGAGCTCGAGATGTCCCTTGGCTTCTTGAAAGCTAGCTGTGACAGCAGGAGCTGTAGCCTGAAGGAGAAGATTGCCCACAAGAACCTGCACTGCGTGATCCTTACTTTGAGAATAGACCTGCAACAATCCTTCGCCCATCTTAAACCTCTCAACATTCTCTCGATATCTGCCCTCCATAACTGCGCTCTGCGACCACAGCAATTCACCTTATGTTGCATTGAATGCCCTGAGCTCGCGTCTCTGTTCTTCATTCCTCGGCGGCAGGAGGCGATGAATTCCTTAGTTGATCACGAGGCGGCACATGCTTGGCATGTGGCCTCTCACTGCCAGACGTACTAACACCCGCATCCGGGGATCCTGCATCTCTTTGGATGAGGCTTTCACAATCCTGGGCCTGGAGATTGTTTGGAATGATATCCATGTTTCCTGATAGGAGGGTCTGTTCATTTTCTACCCCAATGTTGGCCAGGAGGTCAGCTATCTTGTTGCCTTCTCTTTTTGTGTGATGAAAGGAGATGGCTCTATTATTGCGCAGATCATGAGCAATGTTATTTAGCCTCGCTTCTAGTCTCCAGCTAGATGCAACTTTCCTGGCTTGAGAGCCGTTCTGTATGCGCGTTGCCATGTTGATGAGGATCTGGGAATCGCCTTCTACAATCAAGGGTTGAAGGTTGAGGTTCCCGGCTAGCAAGAGACCTTGCCAGAGTCCCTCTAGCTCTGCGGAGTTGTTGGTGTCCCACCCTATATTTCCAAAGTAGATCTGCAGAGGAGTGCCTTCATGGTTCCTCAAAATACCTCCAAATCCAGCTGCTCCAGGATTGCCTTTGGAAGCCCCATCAAAGTTGAGTTTGTATGAGTTAATAGGAGGGGCGTTCCAGCGGCTGTTGTCCTTGATGCTGCTATTAGATGGGTGATGCTTGGAAACTTCTTGTGGCAGTTGCAATTGCCAATTGTCGAGAATGTTTTTCTCATTATCTGTAGAAGGGAGATCCTCTTTTGTCCATGATCGAAGCAACATCGTTTCTTTGAGATTCCCATGTAGCCTGTTCCAGATTTCTTCAATAGGAGAGCGCTTGTTTTTGAATATGCGTTTGTTTCTTTCCTTCCAAATGTTCCATAGGACAGTTCCCGGGATGATGTTCCATAGGTGATTGAGGATCTCACAGTTGTAGGGGTTCTTTGGCCATTGTCTGATGGAATTGATGATGTCGTTATCCCCTTTACATCTTTTTTGGCATCTAAAGCTCACCTTTTCCCATAACTGGTTGGCTAGAGAGCAGGTATCCAAGAGGTGTTGAAGAGTTTCTTCGTTTTGAAAGCAGTTGTGACACATAGAGGGGCCATGAAAGTTTCGTCTCCTTAGTTTATCCCATGTGAGAATTCTTTTATGTCCTACCAACCAGAGGAAGTAGGAGATTTTGGGCCAAGATCCGAGACCCCATATTTTACTCCATAGTGGATCCGGCGGAGTGGGGAAATTGCAGACTAACTTGTAAGCTTCGGAGGTGGTGTAGGTCCCTTTGGGTAGATATCCCCATCTGAGGATATCATTGCCTTCATCATGCCGTATGCTTCTTTTCCTTAACTCTTTCTCAAATTCTGCTGCCTCCTGTATATTTGTATTGATGAGTATTTGGTTACTCTGTCTCCATTTTCTGAATCCATGCTCCATCTCCTGCATCCAAAATTGTTGGACTTTAACCTGCTGCTGTTCCTGCATGTCTGGTATCAGAGATGGATGAAGAACACTAGTGAGCTTGGGCATTTGGTTCCAGGCATCTGTCCAGAATCTAGCCGTGCGACCATTCCTAATTTCCCAGAAGCTGTGCTGTTGAATGAGTTGATAGTGCTGTTTGGCCGCATTCCAGATTAGCGACCCCTTTTCGGTGGGAATAAATCTGATGAGCTCTTCTTGAGGTCTGTTATTGGCATATTTGGCTGTCCATATTTTTACCCACGGCTTTTCTGGATTAGTTATCCATTGCCACCAAATCTTGGCGTTCATAATGGAGTTGCTATACTCTGGGTCCCTTAGCCCGATGCCACCCTTGTCTTTGGGCATGCATACAGTAGTCCATTTAACCAGTGCCCACTTGCGATTAGTTGCCGAGCTGCCCCAAAGAAAGTCACGCTGTAGGTTCCTTATTCTTTTTAGGACCCACTTTGGTGCAGCTAGGATAGAAAAAAGGTAGAGAGGCATGGCCTGTAGGACAGACTTGATGAGCACCACCCGACTGGCTAGATTTAGAGATCGGTAAGTCCATAGGTTGAGACGGGAATCAAGCTTCTCTAGAAGAGAGCACCATGCGGGATGCTTTATGGCTGAGGTAGTGAGGGGAGCTCCTAGATATTTAGAGGGGAGGGTAGCAGAGGGGAAGCCAAGAATGCGAGAGACAGCAAATTTGACCGAAGGAGGTGTGTGGAAGAAGAAAATCTGCGACTTGGAGCAGTTGACATGGGTGCCAGAGGCTTCAGAGAAGTCGTTGAGAAGGGTTTTTAAGTGAGAGGCTTCCTGGACAGAGGGGTAGCCAAAAAGCATGGTGTCATCAACAAATTGCTGATGAGAGGTAGCAGGGGTGTTGTGAACAGAAATGCCTTTAAGCTGCTGAGAATGGAGGGCGTGTTTGATGTGTCTACCAAGACCCTCAGCCATAAGAACAAAGAGGAAGGGGGATAGGGGGTCCCCTTGTCTGATACCTCGAGAGGGTTTGAAAGGGCGGGAGGGGATGCCGTTCACAAGGATGGAAAAATGAGTGGATGTGATAAGGCTCATGATCCAGCGTATCCACATGGAGCAAAATCCAAAAGCTTTTAACATATGTTGAATATAAGTCCAACTGAGCTTATCGAACGCTTTAGAGAGATCCAGTTTGAGCAACATACCTGCTTGTTTAGAATGCTTGAGAGAGTGAATAATCTCGTGCGTGAGGAGAATGCCATCCATTATCTGTCTTCCTTCCACGTACCCCGACTGTTCCGGTGAGATGAGCAGAGGTAATAGGGGTTTTAACCTGTTTGCAATAACTTTAGATATGACTTTGTAGATGACGTTACATAGAGCTATTGGCCTGAATTTGTCAGGGGTAATAGAATTCTCCTCTTTAGGGATGAGAGTGATGAAGGTGGAGTTGAGGGAGGGGAGAAGCCAGCGCAGGGCCCTTGATTCCTCTACAATCTGCCAAACCTCCAACTTAATCATTTCCCAGAAAGCGTGAAAGAACGTGGTAGTGAATCCATCTGGGCCAGGGGCCTTTCCTTCTTTGAGCTGGGACATTGCCTCGTCCACTTCCTGGGGAAGAATAGGGCACATGAGAAGCTCATTGTGTTCCTCCGTGATGAGTTTTGGCACATTGCTGATTATCTTTCCAATAGCCTGTTGCCGATCTTCTACTTGTTCATGGTGGACATGTTGGAAATGATTGAGGAGTACCTCTTCGATTTCCTCATGCTTCTCTACTTTTTCCCCTTCTTGATTCTCGATGAAGGGTATATTATTATGCATCCTTCTCTGCACCGTAGTTCTGTGGAAGAATTTGGTGTTGCGCTCCCCCTCCTTCAGCCATCTGACCCTTGACTTTTGCCTCCAGTAGATTTCCTCCTGCTTTCTCCTTTCTTCGAGCTGACTGTGAATGAGCCGTTCCTGTTCCAGGGTTGCCTCCGTATGCCCTTCTGTGATTATCTTTTGTTGGAGATCCACCAGTTCCTGATTTAACTCTTGTTGCGCCTTAAATATATTTCCAAAGGTCTCCCTATTCCATCTTTTTAGGTGACTTTTTAGAAATCTTAGCTTCTGTTGGAACTGATACATTTTTGCTCCTTCTGGGGGGACGAAAGATGCCCAAGTGGTCTTGACAAAGTCCTTGAATGCAGGGTGCGAAAGCCAAAACCCCTCAAAGCGGAAGGGTCTTTTTGTCAAATCACCTGGTCTCTGCCATTGTAGAGCGATCGGCCAGTGATCCGACCCAGTGTGTGCAAGTATTGCAGCTGAGAAATCTCCTCCTAGATGCACCGCATTATCTGAGATGAGAAAGCGATCCAATTTGGAGGCAATTTGATGCTTGCCAGCTCTGCGATTGCTCCAAGTGAAGGTGCCATTACAGAACGGCATGTCTATGAGAGAGGCAGTTTGGATGAAGTCCTTGAAGCGAGCAACTTCTGGTTCCATTCTGATTCTCCCTCCTATCTTTTCCTCGATTTTGGTGATCATGTTAAAGTCCCCTGCCACAATCCATAGTGGATGCCTTCTGTTAATGCTCAGAGCTTCTATAGTATCAAGGAGCGCAATTTTGCTTCCTGTGTCTTGCGGAAAATATACATTTGATAAGTTACCATGAATATTGGTGCCCAATATATGAAAGGCCGCCTGTATGAGATGATGAGAGGCATGAAAATCTGTGAGTGTTACCGCTTGGGTGTTCCATGCTATAGCAAGCCCTCCTGAGGCTCCCGAGGCGTCTACAGCAACCGATCGACACCCTGGCCATGCTTTTGAGAGTATGTTACCTAGAGTGGAACTATTGCATTTGGTTTCCTGGAGAAAGCACATCTGCGGCTTTTCCATTTTAATCATGTTTTTTAACATCCTGAGTTTTCCAGGGCTATTTAGCCCTCTTAAGTTCCAGGATACAAGCTTCATGGTTCAACTATTGTTGGAGGGCCTGTAGTACTTCGTCAACTTAGCATATCTGCCTGAATCTACCAGGATTTTCCCAATCTCGATTGTTCGCTGGAGATCTGTTTTTCTTCCTCTCTTTTTAGTGTCCTTTGGGCGCAGGCTGCCATCCCAATGACTTCCTGGTTGTATCCCTAGTTGGTGTTGGTGGTAGGCTCTTGAGATGACCACTTCGAGCTTATTGAGTTGATTCTCAGATATTGTGTCATATGCTCTCTTTTTGCAAGCTAGTTCTAATTCCAGAATATCCAGACCATTTAGATCTATGCTTTCTGGCTCTTCTTCCATTTGTTGCACTTGACTGCTTTCTTCTATATTGATCTCTGAGTCCTGTGGGAGGTCTGCCTTTCCATCTACTTCCATGTCCTTGTGAATCTCCACTGTATCTTTCTGACTTCTGCTGAGGATGGTAGGGATGATGATGGGAGGCTGAGATTTGGGAGGGGGATCTGAGGGAGGGGGATGGGATGAAGAGGATGGGCGAGCTGGGTTGGTCTCAGAGATCAGGGGTTGTTCTTCAGAGGTCTGGGCCAGAATATCGAAGCTGTTCTTAGATGCTGGGTCTTGGGGTTTGTTAGGCTGGGGTTTAGTCCCATTCTGGGGCTTTTTATGTGAGCGCTTCCGGCTTGGGACTTTGGTAAAGCCATCCTGGGTTAGGGTTTCAGAAGGATCAGGGGAGTTGGCTTTGACATTTTGAGGGCAGTCCCTGAAGAGATGCCCCAGAGCATGGCACTTTCTGCAACGAAAGGGCACGTGTTCATAGTCGAGAGGCTGGATCCATTCTTCGTCTCGGTGGGCAAGAGTTACCGACTCTGGTAGAGCTTCATTCAGGCGGATAAAGACACATATTCGAGCATAGGAGATATACTTACGAGATTTGGTTTCTTCTGCCGCTCTGATGTATTCTCCCACTCCATTTCCTATGCCCTTGAGAATGTCCTCGTCCCAATATTCATCTGGAAGAGAGTACATTCTGATCCAAACCGGTGCCCAAGTGAGATCTTCTTTATCTGGGTTGAATCTTGGAATCCATTCCCTCAGATATAGTCCTGCTGAGTTGAAAAAGTAAGGCCCTGCTCCCAGAATCCTGTATTTGTCCTCTAGGCAAAAAAAGATTGCGGTGAAAAAGCCTTTCGGCCCTAGCTGGAGAGTGACATCTCCTTTAGGTTTCCATTTCGCCGCAATCCAGCCATATAAGGCTTTCTCAGTCGGCCAAAACCCTATAAACTTCCCAATGAGGGCATGATCTTTCATGTACTCTATTCTTCTGTCAATCTTGTCTCCCGGCAGCTCTATTCGTGGCCGTTCTTTGGCCACAGGTCGGCATGTTGATGAGGATATTTTCGGGCCTTCTTCTGGAGTTTCTTTTCCTTCTTGTGTATTGCTGTCTTTGTTCTTCCGATTTCCGGTCTCCTTGTCATCATCTTGATGCTTTTTCCCTTTGTTTAGAATTTCCTGATCTACCGATCCAAAGATAACCGTTTGCTCAGGATCGTGCAGTGAAGGGGAGGGCTCTGACGCCCTCCCCTGAGGATGTTCCATTGCACCCCGCTAATACCCTGCAGCTCTGTCACGCCACAGAGATTTCCTTACAGTCCTTGAGCGTGTTCCGCGCAGTGCAGTCAGCGCCGTCGAGGGTTTTCTCAGAACCCTAGTTCCATTCCCAGTCCGTGTTTACTCAAACAACCTACAAGATTGATGCATGTAATCCAATATATGTTTATTTTTAATATGTGTGTGTATGTTTTATTTTTTATTAATATATGTAGCTTTTTATAAATAAATTTATTAAAATATGTTTTTAATATAATAATAAGTTACCTTAAATATAAAATATGGAGAAAAAATATAATTTATGGTAAAAAAACAAACAAACCCAAAAAAAAAAAAAAAAAAAAAAAAAAAAAAAAGTTAAATAAAAATGAAATAAAATTAAAAACAAAAAATTAGTAACTAATAGAAATAGAAGTTACTAAAGAGTCCATAATAAGACCTCAACCAATCACCTTGCGTTTAAATAACTTTACATAATAATAATAAATAACAAAAATTGAATTCCAAATGTTAAATTATGGATAAGAGGCACAAATTTTTGGCAATGACAAACTAATATGTAGTCAAAAGAAAAATTGAATGCCTAATACCATGCCTTCTAGGTATAATAATAATAAAAAAAAATAAAAAGAAAACTAAAAGATAATAAAATTTTAGAAAAAAAAATAAATATAAAAATAAGCAAAAATACTTTCAAAAAAAATGAAGTTTTATTATAATGGAAATAAGAAAAAGCATAGGAAACATTAAAAAAAATTAAAGAAAAAGTTATAATTAAAAAATAACAAAACTAAAAGAAAGAAAGTATAAACATAAAAGCGGCCCCCAAAAAAAGGAAAGTAATGTGAAAATTAAAAGATAATAATAAAAAAAAATCATGAAGGAAAAGGTTATCTCTTAGTGTTTTTATGCAATTTACTTGTAAACAATTTTTACACGAAAATTGGTTATTATTTTGTTGGAAGAATTGCATAGTGTTAATAATGAGAATACTTGATATCTAATCATTGAGTGTTTCCAAACATTTCCTTTTCATTAAGATATAAACAAACATTGCAAATTTATTATATTGTATTGATATGGATTTGCATCATTCTTCTATAGAATAGGAAGACACTTACTGATTATCTACATGTAATAATTTAATTTTAAAGTCTCCACCAAGCCACACACATCAAATTGGTGTATGAAAATTGTTATAGGCCATTTTGTCACATCCGGTTAGTGAGCCTCCTAATAGGATCAATCAACATCCAATTCCACCTTGTCACCATCTTGTGCAAAGCCCTAAGCATGTACCTTTCATTTCCCAGAGTTTCAGCCCTAAACTACTTCATCTGATCTAGTTTAAGGGCCAACGCTCCGTGTAAGCCTTCTAAGGTGTGTTCACCAACACGTTTTTCCATTATAGCATGTGTTGGTCGCCAACAGGTTGCTCCCCTTTGAACCTTCGTTGGTTCTAGAAATTTGGGAGAATGATCGGGATTCTAGAAGCTTCCCCTCTAGGAGTTTCCAAATATAACAACCTCGACGAAAATTCCATGTAATAAAAGTTAAAAACAATAACCATGGTTGATGGGGCACTTATTCCAAGCTGAATGTTGGGCAAGACATCCTAGGGGGTGTTCATTTGGTTGTTTATGGCTAAAGAAATTGAAAAAGGTAATGGCTAAGGCTTTGGAAAGGAAAAATGGCATTTTTGGGACATTTATTTATGAAAATAATGGAAATTAGGAGAAAAGGAAGGTAAAAGGTCACAGATTGCATGTGAGGAGGAAAATGAAGGAAAATAATGGAAAATGAATAAAATAGAGGCCTCATCCATAAAAGGGCTTCTAAGGATCAGTCGATAACCCTTTGTCAGTTGAGTTTTGGAGCTCTCTCCTTATTCTCTCTCTCTCATACTCTTGGACACTTAGAGTTTCTTAGAGAATTTTTTGCATTGAAACAAGAAAGGAAAAGAAGGCAAGAGGAAGCAAAGATCAAGTAGGGAAAGGCAGGATCAAATAGCTACAGCAAGCCTCATTGCAGGTATCGACTTGCATGTGTATTTTCTTGCTAGATTTGGCATGCATGGGATTTCATGTGTTTCTTTTCTACCATGGCATATGTTTTTCCAGGTGTGATAGTATTTTCAGCCTAGCCTTGCCATTTCCTGATAGCTTTGATGATATTAGTTCTCTCATATGATTTATGTGGAATGGCCAGATTGGATTCGACATTGAGTGGGGTGGATCTCCGAATTGACAAACACATGTTATGAGTGGTCCCTGAACTGGACTGAGGATCATGATGCCACTAGCCTAGTAACCCCTGAACCAAACTGCGGGTTGCGGTAAATCCAAATTTTCTGCCTCGGTGGCCCTAGAAATCCTTGCCGGTGAATGGCAGGATATACGGTAAAGCCAAGAGGTGGTGGATTTTCTCTCTGTTGGGCCTAGTGGTTTTAGGATGGGATGCATAGTAAAGCCTAGAGAGTATGTCTCAGTGTCTCAGTGTAGGGCCTAGTGATCCCTGGATCAGACTATGGATGCACAATAAATCTTGAGAGACTAGGAGGCACTCAAATTCCTCACATTGTAGGCAGAGAACTCTGATGTCATCCATGTTGATTGGTGTTTTTGATGTGTTCTATGAGTCGCACATTCATGCTTGGAAAATGACACAAGGGTGATTAGATAAAGAGAGAATTGGATCAACCAATATATAGTCGTGTGGAACGTGGTAGTCCCATCTCCGATTGGTTCATTGTATTCATTAATGAGAAAATTCATTCCCTTGCTTTTCATATGTAAATGTATTGATTTATATGTGGATTTTGATGGATGATATGTCTATGGTATTTTTGTTCCTATTATGTTGGTTATATGTATATTTTATGAGAGCAGCTATGTATGGCTCTCAACATGTATTTACTTGTACACGAATATTTAATGTGTCTATGACCTAATAGATGATAGTGCAACAATTGGCATGAGGGAACGATGGTTCATAGAGATTCTCAGATAAGTATGAAATCCCTACACTTAATTCTGTTGTTTACACCTATCATTAGGGGAATTTGAGGTCTAAAATGGGCCTCTTAAGGAAATTATAAAATAATATTGGATTACATCATCAACTTTTAGAGGGAAAAAAAGAAAAAATATTTTTTAAACTTATAATTTCAACTTATCTCCTTATGGGTTTACTCAAATTTAGAGCAACAATAGTCATTGGATGAAACATTTGATTCCTCATCTAAGGAGAAACCGTGTTCCATACTTGCAATGGACCTTTTTACATGAAAAATGAGAAATACATGAAAAATGTGATTGTAATAAATTTTTTTCATGTATTTCCCTTTTCGTGTAGCAAGGTACATCGAAAGTATGCAACATGGGTACTCCTTGGATGAGGAATTAAATTTTGCATTCAATGAGTATTGCCACTTGAAATTTGAGTAAAACCTTAGGGAGATAAGTTGAAAGTACGAGTTGAAAAAGTAGTTTTATTATTTTATTATTTTTTATTCTTTTTACTTTTTTACTCCAAAAATGGTGAATCATCCCCCATGGTTGACATCATCATCTTGAATCCTATTTGTTCTTGTAAAGTTTATTTTGGTTGTACACTTTTCATAGGAGGCCCATTTTACACCTCAAAATTCCCCTAATGAGGGTACATGTTGATGACATGTTTGACGAAATGTCTGTCATAACTAGTAGAGGTCAGGTTATGGCCTTGTTCATTTTATTGCTTTTGCATCATTGTTTCCTTGTATTTTTACTCATTCTAATATATCACTCCATTCTGGGTAGTGGCCTGGGCCTAAAAAGGTGGCTTAAATCCCAAGATCACTGGCAGAGGACTGGCAATTTTTGTCTCTTGTCCCTGGTAGGCCAGCGTATGAGAGAAACTTTAGGTTGCTAGTCACTCCCTTTCCCATAACATGAGAAGAATTATGGCCTAAGAGATCCAGAACAACAGTAGGAACCATGGAAAAGCTCTCTAAGTGGCTGACGTGTCTCCTGATGGTTTTGCTGCTGATGTTGGATGACTGTCTGTGATGTTCTATTGATTTCACTTCCTTAAGGTCACATACGAGGTTGAATATGATCATAGTAGTCTCTTTTCTCATGTTTACCCCAGTTGGCATGGTTACCTGGGTGGATTTGTAAGGAGGTTGTTGCAGAGTGGTATCAGAGCGTGGTTGTGCTCTCCTTGGGTTGTGTGTTGATCATGTTTTCATGTTGGTTACATATGTGTTCATTATGCAAGTATTCCATGTGCTAGTTGCATTTGCATGGTGTTGATCATGGTTGTAGTGATGTCACCATGTGAAAGTTGAAGATGTTTTCATGGAGTATGTCCTTATGTGTGTATGGTTGATTATGCATTGTTATGCACATCAGTGTTCACATGTTATCAAATGCATGTGAGGTGGTTGTTGTTGTCATGCATGAAGTCATGGTTTGTGTAGTTGATATGGTCATGCATTGATGATTAGACTCTAACTATAATAGTGTGTATATGGTTTTTCACTCATGTGTTATATGTCTATATGTAGTTTTTATGCATATATAGTCTTGTTTATAGTTATGCATGAATAGTGGGCCAAAAATGCCTTGTGAAGTCATTGTATGCAAATTTAGGTCATCATGGTGCTATTGGTTGTTATGATGCTAATGTGTTGACTGAGATAGAACAAGAGATGTAGATCATTAAAGTGAAGTTGTAGCATTGGACCTCGAGGGAAGAGCAGATTGTCACACAGGTATTGTATGTTTGGCATGAAGGTATGTAAGTTAAGGATTTTCATATGTATTAGCTTTATATATATTAGGTTTATGTAGATTTCTTTTGATGTTATGGTTACATTCATGATAGATGTTAGTTGATTAGGGTAGTTTTTTTTTTCCACTGCAAAAATCCGTAAAATTTCATTAATATGAAAGATTACATATGTAGATGCTGAAACGCATTACCTTGTTCACTGTTTTCAAAATTACATAACTGTGCTGGTTTGGTTCTATTCAGTTCTCTGTAAACTGTGTAATTCATTGATGCCTTATTTGGCATCCTTTAGATGTACAAAAAATTTACATACATATATACTGTCATATAAAAAACTGCTGTCAAAATGCTGGATTATAATTAAGTTGCGTGAAGACCCGCTGTAGGATACAACGGGTCTATGTATGGGCGATGATAAAATTTTTGTTCCTGCTGTTCCAATATCTCGGTTATCTCCCAGAGTCCTTGTTCCATCAGCGCGGCCTCCTTGGAAAATTTGTCAGCATCCTGGTTATGTTCCCTGTAGATGTGAGTCACATTGATATGGCTGAAAGCCTCTTTGAGCTGAAAAACTTCATCAAGAATGACTCTGAGTGTGTGCGAGTGACATGTAGAAATTCTATTGATCCAATTTATGATAATCTGTGAGTCACCAAAAATGTTGATGCTTGTGCAGTGATGGCTTAAGGCAAAGTGTAGCAGATGACGCAAGGTCATGAGTTCGGCAAAATTGTTAGTTCTAGTACCCAGACCCGCTTTGATGTGGTAGCAACGGTTCTTCGATATATGTAGGATGATACCCCCCCCACAGCTTTGAACATTGGCTGCGCCGTCAAAGAAGGCCCACGGGGTACCCTGTTCGATGATGGGAGGTGGGTTTGATCTGCGCTGTTTTGGTGGAGGCGGATCAGGAAGCTCGGTAAAAGCAGTGATAATACCAGCTTCAATAAGGGGCCATTGTATCGCACGCTCATCGAAAATCAATTTGTTCCTGGTCTTCCAGATAGTCCAATTGACAATAATGGGAAGGTTCACAGCTTTTGAACCCCTGTTATGATTGCCCCATTCAATCCAGGCGTTAATGAGATCAGAGCCACTCCAATCACCAGTGTAGTGTGTGAATGGTTTAATGTTTTTCCATACTTGCTGTACAGTAGAGCAGCGCAAGAGTAGGTGTTCTGTAGTTTCATTATCATCTTTACACAGAACACATCTTGTTGGACCATATATGGCACGGCGCATAAGGTAATCTCCAGTGGGTATTTTGTTCCGAAAGGCACACCATGTGAAGAGTTTTGATCGGGGTGAGGCAGTGAGCTTCCAAATATTCTGCCACCATCTGTCTAATACCTCCGGCTTACGCTGCTTGATGATTTGAATATAACCCTCCTTTGGTGTATATATGCTGGTTTCTGCCTGATGCTAGATGAGTTCATCTGGACCCTCCACGATTCTAATGTGGGATTCTGTGAGGGTTGCACAGTATTCACGCCAGGTAGAATGCCATCTTTGCGGGAGGTTGAGCTGGGTGGCAGACTTCCAAGCCTGGTGAAAGATATCAGATTGCTCATGATCTGCGATTTGTGCTATTACCCTTATATCATGAGATTTGAGGAGATCGACCAGCGCTTGTGGAAGCAGATGACGCCCCCCGCAACCACTCCAAGGGTCTAAACCTATGCGCGCTCTGCCACCATTCCTAATTCGCCAAACAATAGTTGATTAGGGTAGTTATATGCACATGTGTTGGATAGTCAAGAATGATAGTAACCTATAGTTGTATGCATTTCTATTGTTGTTTTATATTAGATAACCTAATGATTATGTTATATGTTGTTGATGAGTATGTTATAGGTTAACTTCTTGTTGTCATATGGCAGTTAGCTTGACGATTAGGTTATATGTTTTTGGTGAGCATGATATATAGCTTATGGTTGGTGTATGCTAGTAACTTGATGATTAAGGTTATTTCATTAAGATCTTGATGTCATATGTATCATGCTAAATTGGATTGGTATATGCACATGGTTAGGGTTATGAAATTCAGGTATGAGTTGACTTATTGTGTTGCATTGTGTGTTACTAATCTAGACCGATCGTACATATGTGATTTCTATGCATAAATGATAAATGCTTGAGAGTTTATGATGTGAATGTGTTAGTTAGTTAGTTTCATGAATATCATGATATAATTTATGTCTGAGTTGACATGTTGTAAAGATATATCTTGCTAACTAGATTGATTGTGCAGAAAACATAGCCTCCCTTGTGATACATTAAGGTACTGACTTTCTTATGTCATCTATTTAGTGTTTGAATGTTTGATTATGTTGTCTATTTGGTGTTTGAGTGTTTGGTGCCTATTATGTCATCTAGTTGATTTATTTAACATGGTATGTTTGAAATTTTGTTGAAATTTGATCAGTTGCATAATACAAGTATGTGTTCCAATGGCCTTGTTTTAAGATGAATTTACTAACAAATATGTGTTGATACAATTGAAATGTACTTGAATATAATAGGTTATAGTTGTAGCATTATGTATAATAACTCTGAGTTGATTATGGATTATGATGTGATTGTTAGTCTTGGTAAAGAATGATTTCAAATTAATAGATATGATTGTCTTGATATCTGGAACATGTGGTTGACATGTGTAAACAGTTGTAGGAAACATTATTGGTATTAGCATGACAAGATATCAATTGATGTGTTCACATAACTAACAATTGGGTGATGTGATAACTGATAGTAAGCCTCGATTGCAACAAGGTAAAAAGGTAAAAGGAAGGAATTTGGCAAGAATTCCTTTGGCTATGTTTGGAAACCTTAATTCCAAGTGAATGAGTGCTTTGTGTACAGGAAGCCTTCTTAAGCTCGATTTTTCCTGACATTATATGGATATGTGTTACAGTCATGAACATGTACTTGACATGTATATTAACTAGTCTCTAGTTGCATGTGAATCTATCAAGGCAATTGGAGTCCCTAGAGAGATGGCATGGATGTGTTCAGTTGCAAGCAATGTGCTTGGAACAACAAGATAAGGTAAATGGTATATTGTTATATTATTTATGCAATGACAGTTATGTGTTTATGGGAGTATGATGCAGGGGATTGCATGGCAAGAGAGATTTACATGAACCTTGAAAAAGCCTCAGTTTGAGCTTTCCTTGGGAACCATGGGGATTGATTCATGGTGTTTCTTGCTAGTCTTGTGCTTTTGGTATTTTGGTGCTTTTTTGTGCTTGATTATGGTTTTGTTTGAGTCTTAGGCATGGACATTCCACTTGGGTTGTGGTGTCGTTATTGGTTTCATGGTTTCCTTCTTTGTTGTTTCTTGTCTTTCCTTTTATGTTTTGAGTCAGTCTTTGGAATTGGTTGGAGAAGAGGATAGTTGATGGAGCTTGGGGAGAGATGTGTGGCACCGAACAGGCAATTTAAGAACTCAGATGAAGCTATGTGCATGAGTAAGCACAGTGGAAGGTAAGACTATGACAGTAGGATGGACTGGTTTGGTCCATTATGGTAAACAGACGGCGGCAATACACACATGAGAAAGGTAACCAAAAAAGGTAAAGTAAATGGACCTCATATGTCAGATGGCTTGACTAAGTTGGGAATAGCGGTTCTCGATGTTGTGCATGAATAAAGGAAGTTCTCTTAGCCTTGACCTTGATATCTAATATTTATGTTGTGATCATGATTGATTTATGCTAATGATTATATGCATATATGTATTTATGTACATTGTTGTCTGACAGGGTTGTTGGCCCTCGTTTTTTATCCAATTTTGCTTAATTAAATATGCTTAATTTCCATGTTATCCATCCATTTACCATTCTTATACACCCTATTTTGACAAATTTATGCATATCTAGGTATATAAATTAAGTTTTGCAAATTTTATATGTTTTCACATAAAATGGATTTTAAGTACATTTTTCAACAGGACTAAAAATTCTCGTAATGGATTCATTGATGTCACACTTTAAGGACACCTAAGCATGAACTGAGAACATTTCTAGAAATCTTGGGAACTAAGAACGGATGTGTACCTATTGGTTTGGTCAAAATGAGCTTAAACATGCCCGGTCAAAGCTGGTCAAATAGGACCAATCATTCAGGAAATCCCTAGGAAATAGGCCAAATTTAAGATTTCATGAGATTTTCCAGATTTTGAGTGATTGGATGGATGAGATCAACCTGGATAGATAAGACAAGGATAAACGTAGCTTTTAGAGACATTTTAGTTAAATTTGTGTCATATTTCTTTATTTAAGCCAAAAACATTGAAGGCATGAACATGCAAAATGTGTATAACTTCATTTTGAGATTTCTGAACTTTGTGAGTTAATCAAAGAGGCCAATTCCATCTTCTTTTCTGTCATTTTATATGGTGAAATATTGATTTAGTTTCAGTAGCTGAGAAGTACTTTCAGTGTGCATGGCAAGGGTGGAGGGCCCCCATACCAAGCTAAGTCCACATTCTCGTTAATTTAGTTGCAATTTACTAACCTAGTTTTGTTTTAGGTTTAATCAGTTAATTAGATGTATGCTGATATGTTATGATTGCTGATGAATCTTAATCTTAACTCTGATCTGCATATGTAGGGTCAAACCAATGTTTAAGTTAAACTCTCCTTCTATCTGATCAGAGATTAGAAACTAGAATTCATCTTTCTTGCTTTTAAGTGATTTTCTGAATTTCGAGTTTTCTAACAATGGCATTAATGATGAATGGATTTATAATGAGAAACAACAAGGACCTGCTTAGTTAGGAGCCTCTTCTATTATTGTTTTACGCATCTTGAGCTATTGTTCATTAGTGGTTTTGATTTATATTCATGAAGTAGTATTGTATAAGAAGGTCAATCTGGTTCTCCTAAGTTAGGAGCCACTTCTCCTACTTATTACATATTCAATTAGAAATCATTTAGTTAAACTTTATATTTGTAATATGCATTTCTAATTTGGGTTATAATTGCATTGCCTTCATAAGCCATATCTTTTCCTCTAAAGCTGATTATATTTAATATCCATATATTTTGGACATGCTTCTAAGTTCTACAAACCTAGATTGATATTTAAAATACCTGTTTTTATTTACTCAATAAATTGACCCAACATTTTTGGCACCGTTTTCGGGGAAGCATACTTCAATATAGTCAATTAGGAAGATTGTTTAAAAACATAAAACATAAAAACATAAAAAAAAAAAACACTTTTCATTATGGTTATTCATGCTTAGACATAGAAATTAGAAAGGTAGATCCCCAAAACAAAACCCCAAAACACTAAAATAAACTCACTAACTACAAAATCCATTTGCAAAACAAAGAGCTACAAAAAATGATGTTAAAGAAGTCATTTAGAGAAGGAGGGTATGCCACCACAAAGATCTTCTTAAACCTTTGTCCATAATTTAGAATGGTCACTAGGGATGAATCTTCACTTCAAAAGATAGAAGATCAACAAAGTATCCATCAAGAGGATCCACAAGAAGAGAACCTAGAAGCTTCTTCTAGTTATCTTTATAAGGAGATAAATGAGTTATGGATCACATGCAATGAAGTTCAAACAATAGAGCTAGAAATTGAAGAACTTATAGAAGATCCCTTGTGCATTCATGATTTTGAACAAGTTACACAAGAAGAACTTTATGCTATGATAGTTGAAGAAAATCAAAACTTAAATATCACATTCAAACTTGGTTTCAACTAGTCATTAAGCCACAATACCACTCCATTTTTCAACATCCTTTAGCATCAAATATTTATGATCAACTAATTTTTCAAGTCTAAGTATTCATTAAGGTATATTTTTCAAACTTGGATGTAAGTCTACTTATGATCTTGTTATGCAAATGGATGCATTGTAAATTCTCTTATACTTGAGAGAATGACTTATTTTTCTACAATAGAGTAGGATAGAATAACATAAATAAATAAATAGGTAGAATGATTTCACAATAAGACTTTTTCTCATGAATAAAATTTCACATCATTGTTCAATACTCATTTGGAAGGATTTTATTTCAAAATGCAGTAAATAATATCTTAAAAACTAGTTTTTAAACCTATTTTTCAATTTGGATCACAAATGAAAAAGACAATGTGAAAATAAATACTAGATCTCAAGAGAAATTTTGAGGATAGAGTTATTACAGCCTATATTTTAGGTGTCTAATGGAAACATTTTTACCTAATATTCATAGGGAATATATCCCTTGCAATCTAGTTTTCAAATCAATTTGAATCACCTCAATCAGGTATCATATGAAAAAGTTATTCTTGAAATACTAACTACTTCTCGAAAAATCTACATGGTGACAATTCTAGGTCTGTTCATTAGCAATTTTGTCATATCAAACCTATGGATTTAAAAAAAAAATGTTTCTATTGGATACAAAAAAATGAATCTACTTTAATCTCCAAGTATAATCACATCAACCTGATCTTTAATGAAAACTTTACACTTCAAATAGTGACTATTGGTCTAGTAGAAAATTCACAAGCAACTCTATCAAACAGGGTACTCTTCATCATTTTTAGCATATCATTTCAAATCATTTTGAAAACCGATTTATACTGGAAGTAGTCATATCAGTTCACTTCAACTTAGCTTTGGAATCACTCTAATTGGACACAAAATAGAGATTTTGTGAACAAAATACCACTAGGAGGCCTAGGTTGGCTACCATTCCTCAAGGGGTAAACAAATAAATTTCCTTTGTATATCATCATCGGACTTGTTTTTCAAGAATTTCTTGTAATTATTTTACATATTTCTTGGAATAAGAGAAGGTGTACACCTCTCTTCCTCCATCATCTAATATTGTATTGCAGGGAAATGCTATGTTTTTGCAGGTCTTGGGATGATTTAAGGAGTGAACTCCATGGACGAAGGACTTTTCAAAGTCAATTTTTAAAAATGCATATTTCAGAATATGAATACAATTTTTCAAGTCAACGTAAAGTGGAATTCACCTGATGTTGAGTTCATTCAAAGAAACTTAAAACTCATTGCTTTCAATCGTTGACCAACAACATCAACAACCCTACAACTTGAATCAAGATCGAGGCAAAAAGCATGAAGATAATCATCAGAAGAAAAAGTAAAGTTTTGTACCATTACAAGTAACATCCATTGCCTAAAAAGCCTTTCATGAACCATATTGTTCATGATTTCATTCATCTACCATATTGTATGCTAAGCTTCACAATCATTCAGATCTATCATGTTGAAGTCCAAATCATGATTTCAACCTATGATACTTTCATAAGCTTTCCATAACTCCCTACATCATTATACCACCTCCATCAAAAAAAAAAAAGAGTTTGGTTGTGAAAATCCAGGAACTGACACAATACAAACTTGAATTCATATTGGAAAACCAACTTGTTTGGCCTATATGAATTATTTACCTTGTTTTACTCTTACTTATGTTTGATTTTGCAGAAATAATCCTCTAAGAAATGCAAGACTTGAGGACAAGTCTTAATATAAGAAAAGGAGAAGTTTGTAATAAAACTATGCAAATAGTTTGAGCAACTGAATTGCAGAAGGAACCTGAATTACATGTCAAAAGGGTCCTGATTTATCATTGAAAATATTGTGCAGAAGGGACCTGAACAACATAAACATTCAAAGATTCTGAATCAATGTCAGATGCGAAAACATGAAAAAGAAATAAGTCTCTACATTTCAATATATCTTGGAAAAGCCATCGTTATTATAATAAAGACACTGTTGACCATCATTTGACCTGAGGACATCATTGACATCAAATATTTTATGGGAGTACAAGTACAGTAAGTGAAATTTTTTCTCTTAAAATTTCGATTTTAAAAAAAATATATCTAAAAGTTGTTAAGACTAATTTAGTGTTTGATATGCATTCCATTACATTTTACCTATATCCTACCATACCTTTCATTTAACCTACATTAACCTACATTAATCCATATATCCCTACATTACCCTATAAGCATTTTGATCCAAAATTGAGGACAATATTTTTGCCCTTAAGAAATTATTTTGTTGCCTATACAAACCACAAGGGTTAGTATCATTATCAAAAGTTTTTTATTTCAAAATGACCTATCCAATGGTCATTTCAAAATCAAAATATATATATCATTAAAAAATGTGCATATAAGAAATCATGACAAAAGTTGAAGGCACACATATATTATGGAAAAAATGGTATATATATCATTACAAATATGTATGAAGGCAAAACTATAAACAATGAAAAAGGCGCATACATATATATATATATATATATATATCTATATATATATATATATATATATATATATATATATATATATATATATATATATATATATATATATATATATATATATATATATATATATAGATATATCATTTCAAAAACAAATGGAACAACGAAATGATTAAATGGGCATACAATGGAAAGTTAAGGCATGAACGAAAGATGAGTTTTCTAAGAATGTGGGTGATGAGGAATTACGGTGATAAGACAGGCATATACACCATGGAGGAAAGGACGAAGAGAAATGTTGTCAAATGGACACATGGGCAGCCAAAGGTATGCAAGTCAGAGTGTGTGCTGGAATGGTGAAATGGTCAAACGCCTTCAAACAAACGCTTTCAAACACTGTGTAAACTACTGCTATTGCTCACTGTGTAAACACAAACCAAGCTCTGTGTTAAACGTTTCTTCCACCATCATAGCCAAAATTTCACTCAGGTAGAGGTGTAGAACGCTATGCATTCATGCACACGCATACAACACCCTCGTGGAAGGAGAGATAAGTAGAAAAACACAAACAAGGAAGAGAGAGGGTTATGTAAAGCAAGAACCCTAAATAGAGGAAGAAACATAAAATATATAGGCAACCATGGAAGGAAGAATACATCAGCTTTTGAGAAGATAGAGGACCGATATTTTCTCAGTGTTTAGATTGACTGAGTGCTCCAATAGACTCCAGAAATCCTGCAAAAAAAGGGTAAGAGATCGCCTCCAGATTTCCATAAACTGTTGAATGGATTTCAAGGGAAGGAACTCGTGTTAAGTTTTGAAATATGTCATGTTAAAAAGGAGTTAAACTTCAGTTGAAAAACCTGAGCGTTTTCCACCATTAAAAACGTGTTTTCCATTAATTTAATGAATGAATCCTTGGAAATATCAAAGGAGATTTCTGATTGAAATGGCATTAATGAATCCTTGGAAATATCAAAGGAGATTTCTGATTGAAATGGCATTGTCTAACATAGGAACTCAAGTTATCTAAAAAATATCCACAAAATCACTTCCAGATCAGGTAATTGAGCAATTTCCTCATGCATGGTTGTATGTGAAAACACAAAGTTTTTATTTTGATACATACAAAGCATAATTTTTCCTATTTTTATACACACAGTGGGCATAATTTTTCCCTATTCTCATATATATACAGTGGCAAATTTGTTCCATCCATGTGCACAGTGAGAATTTTCGAAATAGAGAAGGGATTTTTGATAAATTTTGGCAAAAACAGAGATTGAATTATGAGTTAAGGAGCAATAAAAACATGGTCAAATTTTTTTATAATCTTTGTACATAGAGAGCAATGTTTCTTTATGGGTATTGAAGAACAGTGAACCTTTTTGTATAAGAACAGAAGTTGAAGAAGATTGATTTCATTTCTTTGTGAAGAGAATCAGAGAAGAGGTAAGCCTTATCACAATAATGCATGAATAAGTCAACAAAGATCTATATGTGTGCATAAATTTTTATTTTCAAAATGAGAATGTTGACAGTGCAAGGTTACATAAATTGGTTTTTAGAGCATATGGCTACTAGGGTAGAACCAAAAGATTTCCAGATTGAGCATTGGGAAAAAGAGACCATAGAAAAACTTTATCAAGCTGGTCTAATAGGCTTCCTCCAAAAGTTTAATGGACACAATGAAAGAATCACCAAAGAGTTAATAAGCAATTATGCACAAGATCAAAACATGGCAGGGAACCTAGTTATCCCATTAAGTCCATAATCCATTTCTCAAGCATTAGATCTACCACTGTCACAGTATCATAAGGGCTTGCACTTTAAAGATAAGGGATGGACTTTCTTTTTGGAGAAAAATAGGAAGGGATCATTTGATAGAACCAAGGGCATTCTGAGGGAATGGTTTAATGAGCCATGGGAAGAGTTGGTGTTAATTATTCAGATATTTTTCACATGTGACATTAGGCACAGTGTGGTGCATCTTTATCATATCAAATTGCTCCAGCATATCAAGGGATAAGTTTAAACCAGTTCATGAAACAAGGAGTGTTGGGTGATTTAATTTTCTGTTAAATCCCTGTCATTTAATTTCTCAACCTGGGGGTTTCGTAAACTTAGAATCGAACCAAAATATATGGGACCTCATATGAGACTGTTGTAGGAGGTTTGTTTAGAATGGAAATTCATATTACAAATAAGTTCTAAAACTAAAAATTTTCTAGTTCAAGATGCAACAAGCAAAGGAAGAGGCTCCCAATTTGGGAGGTCCTGTCCTTCCCCACAGTACTACCCTCAATAAGACAAACTAAAGAGCAGTAGTATGTGATGTATAAAAAGCAAGAGAAAAGGCTCCTAACTTAGGAGGCCCTGTTTGTACTTCCTCATAGTTCTATTCCAACAACATTACCATTACATAAACTCAAAAATAACTTGAAATAAAAAAAAAAAGGAAATGAAATTTAATTATTGTTAAGAACAAATAGAAGGAGAGCCTAACTTAGACTCTTGGTTATTCCCTCATATGTTGATTAAAACTCAACTAAAATTGATTCATAAGCATCAAAAAACAAGAATTCAGAAATAACTTGAAACTAGAAAAAGAGAATGAATTTCAGCTATTACTCATATCAAATAGAAAGAGAGCCTAACTTAGACCCTTGTTTCTCCTTTCACATGCTGATAAGATTTAAACTAAAATTCATTAATTAATAATGAAAAATCTTAAAACATCTAAGTAATTAAATGAAAATAAAATCTATAATGAAATAAAATGTTTCTTTGATCCTTTTAGAGTGAGCTCAATTCTCTTAAGAACAAAGTGACAAACTATTCCATCAATTCATATACTACATTAAGACAATTTATATTTAAAACTATAGAAAGAAAACTTTATTCTATTCCATCATAAGTTAGGATACATGCTCTAAGAGTCCTCCTCTTGGAATGGAGGAGGTACTCCTATTTATACAAAAACAGAAGCAACTAACTCATTAATGGAGATCCACTAATCCCTTCTAGATCCACAAATCCTTCATATGGTTACAACCAATATGAGACACATATTCCTTTATCCATAATTTTTCTCCATGAGATATGCTTGAACCCTATCCCAAATCTCCTTCAAATCTTCAATAGAATTCGAATTTGAGTCTTGAAGGCCACATAAGAGTGTCTTGGAACCTTCAAAAACACCTACACATGTCACCAAACTCATTTCGCCTTCAGCTATAAGAAAATACATGTTATTTTTCTAACTTTTAATTATAAATTCACTTTAAATACATAAAATAAATAACTTTGGAAAATGAAAATATGAACCCATATGGTAATGGAAATATAATGATAGTTTTATCAAATGAGGTGACAAAATGAGGATAAAGGTGAAAATGGAGTGAAAGTGTATGATAATTTGGTGGCCCAACATACGCCCCAACTTAAGTTATTGCATGTCCTCATGCAATATATTACATTGATTTACTTTAATCATGATTTGATCTTTTGAATTGTCTTGCTTGAATTTTGGCTGATGTTAATTCTTCTTTCAACTTTGCATAATTATTTGATAATTTTGTTCCTTTTGCAAAGTGTTCTTTTGAAAAATATTTGATTGCAACATATTACTTTGGTTGGTTCTTGTGTGGCAACCAAATTTTATTAGTATTGGTTCTTGTGTAACAATACTTGTGTTATTTTTGTGTTGCATCAAAAAACTTTGAAAACATTTAATCAACCATTCATTCTATGATCATCATTCGCAAAACATGTAACGTTTTGAATCATAATGCAATATTAGTTGTTTGGAAAAGTATGTTGGTTATAAAGGACATATATGACATATGAAAGGTGATAATGGAATATGAATATGATATATATCACTAAATGTCAATATGAGGTATGAACATGAATCCCCCCTTCAAATAGAGATATGACAATGGGAAAAAGGAAGTGAGGAACTTTCCAAAGTTATAATTTTTAGCATTTCAAGGAATTGCATGACTAAAAATTAGAAAACCACATACCTTCACTTACCCTCAATGTACATGAGTTGTGGATGCTGATGAGTGTGACTGCTGATACTGTTGGATCATGGAGTATGTAAAAAAAGGAATTTGGATATGCCTTTTTGTTCTCTTTGTTGATGACAAGGTTTGAATCTTTATTGTTGTTGCGACAAATGGATCTACTGCAAACTTCTGAAATGATGTAGCCTTCAATCGTTACAAAACCGATAGTACAATTCTAGTCATGCCAATAAATGTGTCGATGTCGAGCATGAATAGAAGTCAATGGATTACTGACCATTGATGAATGTCGTTAACCAATGCGAGGAAACTCACCATTAATGTCAATGAGTGCCAAGGTACCTAAGTACATCTTGCGTAGGGTGAACAAATGAGCTGATGTCGAGCCACTTGCAAGATCCAACGATCAAGGGACATTGGTGTATTCCCATGATTGCCAGCAAAAGAGCCTATCATTAAGGCATACAAGCCTCAAGGTATTACTAAGGACTCTAGCCTTGAACCTAGATAATGTGTTGATGTCGATAGGCCGAGACTTGTTAGAAGGGAAGCCTTAAGGAATCCTCCATCATCTAACTTGGGCATGAAACAATAATTTTGAAGGATTATGTATGAGAAATTTTGTAGTGGATCAAGGTTTATTTGGAAAAATGAAAAGGAAATGGAATGAATCAGCTTTGTAGAGGAGCTGAATGTTTTTATTGATGGGTTACAAGTTAGTGAAAGCAAAGCAGTAAAATGATTGTGAAGGAAAATTTATTGACTGAAAAAGTGAAAATGCAATGAAGGTTTTATTTACTGAAAAAGGAGGAATACAATGATGAAGGTAAAGGGAAATGAGGCTAATGTTTTATTGATTGAAGAAGCATGGATGCAATGGAGACACTAGCATTTGAAAGGCTTGCAAGTGATGGATCTGATCTAACATCATGTGCTCATGCATTGATGTTTCATCTTTGTTGTTGCTCTCATCATTTTCTTGTGAAAGAAAGGTGATATTTGAGAGGCTTTTCAATGATTTGAGAGGCTTTGGGTGATTTAATTGTCTGTTAAATCCCTTTAATTTAATTCAATGTCAACCCAAGGGTTTCGTAAAACTTAGAAGCAAACCAAAATATATGGGACCTCAGATGCAACTATAATAAGCTTTAGAAGATAAGTTATGGAAACTGAAGGGAATGCAATTATAAAGTAATTAGAAGTGCATATTACAAATATAAAATTTAACTAAATAATTTTTAATTCATTATGTAATAAGCAGGAGAAGTGGCTCCTAACTTAGCAGAACCAGATTCATTCTTCTTCTGAAATACTACTTCATGAACAATAATAAAAAACCACTAATGGAAAACAGAGTAATATGCATAAACAAATAATAGAAGAAGCTCCTAACTAAGGGGGTCCTTGTTGTTCTTCATTACAAATTCATTCATCATTACTGCCATCGTTGGAAAACTAGAAATTCAAAAAATCACTTGAAACTAGAAAAGAGAATGAATTTCAATTATTACTCATATCAAATGGAATATACCCTAACTTAGACCCTTGTTTGTCCTTTCATATGCTGATAATATTTAAACTAAAATTATTTCATTAATAGTGAAAAATATTCAAACATCTAAATAATTAAATGAAAATAAAATCTATAATGAAATAAAATGTTTCTTTGATCCCCTTAGAGAAAGCTCAATTCTCTTAAGAACAAAGTGACAAAGTTTTTCATAAATTCATATACTACATTAAGACAAATTATATCTAAAACTATAGAAAGAAAACTTTATTCTATTCCATCATAAGTTAGGATACATTCTCCAAGAGTCCTCTTATTGGAATGGAGGAGGTACTCCTATTTATACAAAAACATAAGCAACTAACTCATTAATGGAGATCCACTAATCCCTCCCAGATCCACAAATTCTTCATATGGTTACAACCAATATGAGACACATATTCCTTTATCCATGATTTTTCTCCATGAGATATGCTTGACCCCTATCCCAAATCTCCTTCAAATCTTCAAGAGAATTCAAATTTGAGTCTTGGAGGTCACATAAGAGTATCTTGGAACCTTAAAAATCACCTACACATGTCACCAAACTCATTCTTTAGGTATAAGAAAACACATGTTATTTTTCTGACTTTTAATCATAAATTCACTTTAAATACATAAAATAAATAACTTTGGAAAATGAAAATATGAACACATATGGTAATGGAAATATAATGATAATGTGATGAAATGAGGTGACAAAATGAGGATAAAGGTGAAAATGGAGTGAAAGTGTATGTTAATTTGGAGGCCCAACATACCCCTCAACTTAAGTTATTGAATTTCCTCACGCAATCTATTACGTTGATTTACTTTAATAATGATTTGATCTTTTGAATTATCTTGCTTGAATGTTGGTTGATGTTAATTCTTCTTTCAACTTTGCATAATTATTTGATAATTTTGTTCCTTTTGGAAAGTGTCCTTTTGAAAAATATTTGATTGCAACATAATACCTTGGTTGGTTCTTGTGTGGCAACCAAATTTTATTAGTATTGGTTCTTGTGTAACAATACTTGTGTTATTTTTGTGTTGCATCAAAAGACTTTGAAAACATTTAATCAGCCATTCATTCTATGATCATCATTCGCAAAACATGTAACGTTTTGAATCATAATGCAATCATAGTTGTTTGGAAAAGTATGTTGGTTATAAAGGCCATATATGACATACGAAATGTGATAATGAAATATGAATCTAATATATATCGCTAAATGTGAATATAAGGTATGAACATGAATTCCCCCTTCAACTAGAGATATGAAAATGGGAAAAAGGAAGTGAGGAACTTTCCAAAGTTATAATTTTTAGCATTTCAAGGAATTGCATGACTAAAAATTAGAAAACCACATACCTTCACTTACCCTCAATGTACATGAGTTGTGGATGTTGATGCTGTCAGATCATTGAGTATGCAAACAAAGGAATTTGGATCTCCTTCTTTGTTCTATTTGTTGATGACAAGGTTTGAATCTTTATTGTTGTTCTTACAAATTGATCTGCTGCAAACTTCTAAAATGATGTAGTATTCAATCGTTACAAAATTGATAATACAATTCTAGTCATGCAAATAAATGTGTCGATGTTGAGCATGAAGAAAAGTCATTGGATTATCGACCATTGATAAATTTTGTTAACCAATGCGAGGCAAATCACCATTAATGTCAATGAGTGCCAAGGTACCTAAGTACATCTTGTGAAGGGAGAATATATGAGTTGATGTCGAGCCACTTGCAAGATCCAATGATCAAGGGACATTGGTATATTCCCATGATTGGCGAGAGAGCCTGTCATTAAGGAATACAAGCATCAAGGTACTACTAAGGACTCTAGCATTGAACCTAGATAATGTGCTGATGTCGATAGGCCAAGACTTGTTAGAAGGGAGGCCTTAAGGAATCCTCCATCATCTAACTTGAGCATGAAAAAATAATTTTGAAGGATTATGGATGATAAATTTTGTAGTGGATCAAGGTTTATTTGGAAAAATTAAAAGGAAAAGGAATGAATCAGCTTTGTAGAGGAGCTGAATTTTTTTATTGATGGGTTACAAGTTAGTGAAAGCAAGTCAGGAAAATGACTATGAATGAAAATTTTTTGACTGAAAAAGTGAGAATGCAATGAAGGTTTTATTTACTGAAAAAGGAGGAATACAATGATGAATGTAAAGGAAAATGAGGTGAATTTTTTATTGATTTAAGAAGCATGGATGAAATGGAGACACTGGCATCTGAAAGGCTTGCAAGTGATGGATCTGATCTGACATCATGTGCTCATGCATTGACGTTTTATCTTTGTTGTTGCTTTGATCATTTTCTTGTGAAAGAAATGTGATCTTTGAGAGGCTTTTCAATGATTTGAAAGATATTATGACATTCTCCCCCTTGGCTTAACCAAAATCATGTCCTCGTGCTTGAAATGGGGTCTTTAAAAGACAATGTTTGCTTGTGGTCATTTGTTTATCTTCCTGGAACCTACAAAAACTTAGTACTTTTTTTGCAATGAAATGTAAATTTATAATAAGATAGAGGTGATCAATCTCTCTATTTATGAAATTTACAAAAAAACTGAGAATTGGTACTAATAAAAAAATTTCATGAAAGAAAAACCGAAAGAATTTATACCTGTCTCTAAACTAGTGCCTCATTTTACCTATTATATCTTGTCAACAATTTAGTCATTCTTTAAATGTTTCTAATTCTGATGATATCTTTCTCATTATGTACATATTCTCTGGATATTTCCAACGATGCTTGAATCGTCGAAATCCAATGTCGTATGAGAAAGTTGTGCTTATTTGAAATTTGGCTAAAACAATGAATATTTTCATGAGATTTCTCAATTGCATGATTGCACCCTTCCTACATCTAAATATGTTATCTATCTTCTTTGGCTGAGCCATGGCATAATATTTTCCAGTTTTTTATGTTGTCGGCTTCTGTACTTGCAATACTTAAAGAAACATGATCATATAAAAATACATTATTGGTAGAGGGAAAAACTCCCCTAGGGCTTTTTGGGTGAAACCCTAGTAGACTGAAAGTTGTCTATTCAAAGAAACATGCATTCATACAGCCATTATGCTATTATAAGCAAATTCTATGATAAGGGTACGTACCTTTAGTCCTACGTTTGAGAAGGCCTTTAGGGTCCAAACCCTTCTTGGAGTTCCCTTCTTCTCTTTTGTCCTGCAAAACAAACAATTCAAAGAACGCAGCAGTACATGGACAAAAACTTATAAAGAAACCATCTTCATGTTACAAAGAAAGGTAGTTAGTTATGAAATCCAAACAACCATTTACACATGAATTCAAAACATGAATATCATTAACATAAAGAGGATTCAATTCGGGAACCAAGACATGTGTTTCTTTTATTATAGACAAATAAAGTACATAAAAAGGAATATGTTCACTTGAGTCACCTTCAGCAGGCTCCAAGCAAAGCTTCCTTCCGGATCCGTTCCATCCTCAAGCCTCTAACAAAACTCCTTCCATGACTCTCTCCATGATGTCATAAATAGTGGATGAACATCAACACACAAGGAAACAAAGGTTTCCTGTACAAAATGGGGGAAGTGCAAAAGGCACAAGGGACTTCAGACCTGGTCAAGGGGAAAATCTCAGCATAATAACCTTTCTCTCTATTCTCTCCTCCCTTAGGCCTTCCCTTTGAGGTCTTTTTATACCATCTTCAAAGTAGTTTTTTAGTTAGGAGTTGGTTGGGAATAGTTGGGCCACGGGCACTAACAGGTGATCAGCAGGTAAAACCCGCGATCTCCGCCCGAAAAGAAGGAATTTTATATTTTTTTAAGTGTTTTAATACATACACGCGGGTTGGATATACACATACCCGCGTATACACGCGTTTAACTCAGGGCAATGTCGCGTATAAGGAATAAAACACTGTTTTTTAAATTTTAGGACCAGGTCTGGAAAGAGGGGTTGCCCTAGGCCATGAGTACAGCATCAAAAACCATAAGAGTGAGATTTGGAGCTATAACAGATGCCCCCTAATATATGAGGTCAGAAGGGGTACATGATGGCCGAAATATATTATGCGAGTACATGGAAAGGAAGTCTGTCAAAAATCGAGGAGGACTTCACCAGAATTCAGCCTGCCAAGCCACCAAAGAAGATCAGAAAGAAACACTGTCTGAGGCGGGCATACCCATGCTCAGAAAAAGTAAAGCATGTCCGCATATCAAGTACAAGTGGATCCACTAAGTATACAAGTATAAATGACTGAAAAATACATAATGGATCATCTGATCATAATGAGCAAGTACATGTTTGAATATCACATATAAGACTGTCAATGATGCTGAAAGATGGAACGGATCACTGATATCAAAGACTGATCCGACAAGGTACCAACTAAACATGGTGGAATAGGATGGTACTACACTGCAAACTCAGGTGCCAGCATATAGAATGTCGCCATGACTGACTGCAACATATAAAGTGGAGTGGTATCAACTAGCAGCAACAGGAGCAACTGTCAAGTGAACCAATGAATGCTGATACAACCTGAGGTCTTCACCGACCACCGTGGTACATTTCTACACCATGGGAATAAATGATCTGAAGTCGACCATGTGAGAAATCGTTTGATTACCGGTCATTGATGTATATCGTTAACAAACGCGAGACTACTCACCGATAATGATAATGAGCATCAAGGTACCCAGTACAATCTAACAAGTGTGAATAGATGCGTTGGAGTCGAACACCTGTAAGAATCTATCAATCAGGAGACAATGATGGTTTCCAACTATCGATAGTGAAGGATCTGCCATTAATGACTGCAAACCCCAAGGTACTGCCAAATGGACTCTAGATCTTTGCCCCAGAGCAATGAGTCGAAGTCGATAGGGAAAGATCCGCTAGAAGGAAGGCATTAAGGCATCCTCCATCAATCTAGCGCGAGTGTAACCCGTAGGCCAATAATGTGGAAGGAATCGGACGAAAAAGATGTAGTAACCCAACCGAAGTACGTTTCTGGCGTACACAAGATGTGGCTAGCGCACGGCAGAAACCCTCTGAACCAACCAATAATGAAAGCTGACACAAAGGCGAGGTATCCACCAATAGGGTCAAATGGAAACCAAGGTACTGCACGAATCCCAATGTGTGATAATGTAAGCTGATGTCGAACACAAGGGAAACCACTCAGTCAAAGACCCATGATACTGATCGATGCTGAGCACAAGGTGACCTATCAATAATGAAAATAGGTCCAGGGTGCGGCTCTAGGCCTGTCCTCAGAGCAAGGTGTCGTCGTCGATAAGGACAAGACCCGCCAGCAAGAAGTCAATGGGGACCTTCTCAAACCGGCACAAGTAAAGGACCAATATAACTGATGTGATGATAGACATGACACTGACAACCAGGGATGGCCGACTGAAAAATGAGTCAAGAGACACTGCAGAGAGGCCGACTCAGGCTAACTTCCCTTGAACAAAAGCACGACTCAATGTGACTATGTGGCAGCATATGATGACTCTGTATAAGTTCGCCATGCAGGAGGCACGAACGAACCCTCCATATGATTGGAAGAGATAACCAATCGGGGGAGAACTGACTCAATAACAAGGTTATGGCGTACCTAAGTCAAACTAAATCCCACCCATGCGGAGGAGACTTTGCTTTGAGTGCTTTGTTCAAGGGCGACACGACTGACTCTAGCTGCCAACAATAAATGGAAATAATGTCCCGTTCCTGCTCTTTTTGGAATATTTAATTTTTTTTTGTCTTTTTCTGTTAAGCCGGAAAAAGAATAAAAGAATGCTATGGTACAGTGGAAAGAGCGAGTGTCGGTGAAACAGATGATCTAGTTCCCGGAACAGGAACGTTCCTATGCTCAATGCAGGGAGGTGAACACTGGTCAGTGACACTCAAAGGTATGCTCCTTCCACGGGTCAAGGTGTGTCAAGCTGTAGAAGTCAAAGGTATGCAAGGTTGATTTTGCAGACGTCATGGTCAAAAGTTGGCTTAAACACGAGTCCAAGTGAAGCCGGCTTTAGGCCAAAAGGTGCAAGTGGTCAACATGCAATGCAGTAGTACAACTCAACACAAAGGAGCCTCTAGGGTATAAGGCCAGAACAAAGCGGAGAAGCTAAGAGGAATGAGTCTTCAACGCATAAGTCATGTCGGGACTACAGAGGACTCCTGAGCCTACTCAAATCGGAGCAACATGGGCAACAAATGTCAGTGAGGTGCTAACTAGGATGCCCATGTAAAGGATGGCTCTACCATCGTGTCATGATTTAAAGAATCGGCGAGTGAAGATGGCTTGCGAACCATAACACGATGGGATCGACCCTATGGTAGATGTATCGGTCAAATGGAGGCTAGTATGCATAATGCAACGGAAAAATAGTGTCCCTAACCTATATGCCAGTGAAAACACGATACCTACCATGACGGGTCAGCAGTCATGGAACCGTCTCGAACTGTCGAAAAACGTCCAAAATGTCCTGAAAAACAAACCGATCTTGACATTCCAAGCTCCCAAGTTAAAAGTCACATGAGGCCAAACAAAATAAAATTTTGAAAAAATTTTGCATTTTCAAAACTTATAAAAAGCATTTTCGACTCACCATTTCTACCATTTGAGTTTGAGAGCAAAAGGAGCAATCTTCCCACAGCCAGATTCAACCGTTCAAATTCGTCGAATACCTCCAGGTAACCCTTATACTTAGCTTGCAATTGATTGTGATAGTTTTTAAGATTTATGATTGAGGTTTCGCCGTTGAACTATTGTCAAAAATTCGCTCGCGGCGTATACGCGGGTTGGTAATATTGAACCTGCGTATACGCGAGCCCTACATGCGACTGTGTGCAAAGGGACCCGCGTATACGCAGCGAATCATTTTAAACAAAAACTAACGGTTTAAACTCAATTTTTTTCTCAGGATGCCTATCACGTGGCGTGAAAGAGAACATGCAGCGGTAGACAATGAAGTTATGAACAGTCCAGAAGCATTGGATGCACTCCGGGGATGCGGTTTGCTTAAATTTTTCAAATTGCCAAATATGAAAGCGAACACGCGATTGCTCGAGATGCTCATTGATTATTGGGATGTCGATGAGGAAGCTTTTATGATCGATCAGATGCCACTCAGGGTAGAAGTGGAGGACATCTATTTTATCACGGGCCTTTCCCGAAGGGGAGAGGTAGTACAGTCCCGGGGCAGGTCACGGAGTGCCCTCTCTATAGAGGACTATGTACAGATATACTGCTCTGGACATCCCAAGAAGGTTGGGAACTAGATTTCCATTACACATGTGGCAAGTTTGTCACTTAGGATAATCCTGTTTACCACGGATCATCCTCTCTGCATCAGGCGTCACGGCAAAACATGAGCGTGGCAGTTGACTGTCTTACTATGGTTTTTGACTGGTGTACTCCTCTTCTGGCCAACATGAAGAGCCAGCTCACTTCTATCAGGAGGGGTCAGACTAAAAACTTTGGCTATGGAAGCATCTTGTGCACTTTCTTTTTCGAGAAGGTTCCCGCACTCCGCCCCAGGGTAGCAATTTCCATCAGCACCCCATGCGATCCACGCATGGACCGGTGGGTTGATCTGATGAAACGTCTGGGGGGTGGGGAGGTCCCAAGGACTGCATTTGACGATGACTTCTTCACCTGGTGGGATCAGCAGATCATCGCCGTGGACGACTACCCCTATGCTGGACTGGATTTCCGGGGAGATCCTGATTTAGCGTTGCCACCAAATGCAGCATGGGGCGAGATCGGTAAGATTTTTTGATTTTATGATTTTTTGGATTTTTCAAATATAATGATGAATTTTGAAAAATATTTTTTGATGAGATTCAAATGACTGATATGATGATCATGTTCCATACATTGGGCCTGTACGACCAGATGGATTCCCGCGGCATGGATGGCGTGGCCGAGGAGCCGAAGAGGCGGCTGCTGATACAGAATGGACTCTAAACAACGTCCAGCGACACTTGGCGAGACTGAGCTGCCGAGTATTGATGGCCGTCATAGAGGACCTTCCTCCGGATATGCAGCGTCATGTGGTTGGCATGCCACGTGACTGGGTTCGCATCTTTCGGCGTGTGGCCACTGCTATAGTGACATACTTAGACGCTCATCCTGAGCCGAGGCATTAGATATGCCGGATATGATTATGGGCATTTGAGTCCCAATTTTGTATATTTTTGGACACACATATGTACACTCGAGACGCTTTACGATATATATATATATATATATATATATATATAGATATATATATATACAGTTTGACTTTTTGATGCGTGATTTTATTGTGATGAATGATTAATATGCCAGTCTAATGCTTGATTAGCGATAGAATCAGCTAACCAATTATGAGATCTTGGAATATGCAAATAATTAATATAAGTAAATGATCTTTGCAACAACCTCACCCTTAAATACTGGCGATATAAAGATGGATCCCGTACCCGATAAATGTTATTTAATTGAGACACTATCAATTGAGAATCAAGATAAACTACCAACGAGTCGATCCCATGAGAGATTGCCTCGGATAATAAATTAATAACAGCAGTATACTCGGCCATATTATTTGAAGCAGGACCGATGCACACGCCTCTTGATACCATCAACTGACCAGTTGGATAATAGAGTACCCAAGCTGCGGAAGCAAGATTCCGAGTGTGCCGACTAGCACCATCGGCGAACCCAAAATAAACCAAATCATCCATCAACACCTGCCAAAGCAGACCAAAAAGTGCTGATATCAGAAAACTCTCGATGATATATGTACAAATATACATAAAATACAAAGAAGCAATTGCCTAGTAAAACTAAGCAAAGTACTTCTTTAGGTAGAGCCCATTTCGGGGCTCCGCCAGCTTGTTTCCTTCGAAATCAATTAACTCATATGATCCTTTTTCTAAAACTCGTTTAATGATGAAAGGACCGTACCACATAGGCTTAAATTTGCATGCCCCCAAGGCGTCCTTATCTTGGTCATAGACCAGGACAAGGTCACCTTCAGAAAAGACTCGAGGACGGACAAACTTATCATACTGAGTTTTAACCCTTTTCTTATGGGCCTCATTCATCGTGGCAGCATCTCGACGCTGCTCATCGAGATGTTCCAAGTGAACTAGGCGCTCTTCGAGACTCGAAGTCTCAGGAAGAAGCTCAACAGCCAACTTAAGAGATGGAATTTCACATTCGACCGGAAAGATAGATTCCATCCCATAAACCAACTGAAAAGGAGTAAAACCAGTAGCCGTTTTGACGGAGGTTCGATATGCCCAAAGAGCCGAATACAACATAATGTGCCAATTGGACCGATTTTTATCGATTGTCCGTTGGAGTATCATCTTAAGAGTTTTATTGACTGCCTCGACCTATCCATTGGCCTGAGGATAATAAGGGGACGAATGCTCCTGACGGAAACCTAATTTAAGAGCCAATTCGGACATTAATTGATTCTGAAAATGACTGCCATGGTCAGTGACAATCTCTCTTGGGATGCCGAATCTTGAGATAACCTGATTGAAAAGAAACAAAGCTGCCGTGTCACTGTCGTTCTTATAAGTAGGCATGGCCTCAGCCCACTTCGTAAAGTAGTCTACAGCCACGATAATGTACTTGTGATTCGCCGCTGAAGGCGGATTACAAGTTGTAAAATCAATACCCCACTTAGTAAAGGGACCGACGGTGACAACGGGAAAAAGGGGAGCTGGATGGGCGCGCATCTTGCGAGTAAAAATTTGACACGGGTGACAACGTTTTACCACTTCCACACAGTCCTTAAAAAGTGAAGGCCAAAAATAGCCGGCACGTAAGATGCGCTGGGCTGTAGCAAGCCCTGATAGATGACCGCCACAAGCTCCACTATGGTAATCATTAAGCACATACTCTACTTCCTCTAAGGTTAAACAGCGCCGAAGGATTGAATCAACCCCTCGATGGTATAACGTGTCACCAATGATAACATAGTTTTTAGCCAGGTGACGTAATTTGCGACGTTCATCCTTGGAGAAAGTAGAGGGAAACTTCGAAGTCTGGAGATAAACAATGATATCTCCATACCAAGGGTCGAGTGAAGAGATGAGGAATAAATGTTCGTCAGGAAAACTTTCCTCATAAACAGTATCCTCTCCACAAGGAAGCTCAGAAATTAGCTCCGCGAAAACCATAGATTTCTTAGACTTGGCTGACAAGAACTCGAGATCGAATTCTTGCAAAATGACTATCCATCTATTATATTTGCCCCCAATCACTCGCCTACTGAGGACAAATTGAAATGGATTGACCGCCGCTAAGACAAAAGTTTTGCGAAGCAAGATATAATAACGGAGCCTCTGGACAGCGTGGACAGCTGCCAAGGCCAACTTCTCAACCAAAGAATAGCGGAGTTCAGGACCTATTAAGCCTCGGCTCAAATAATAAATCACGTGCTCGGCAAGAGCATCGTCTTCCTGAACTAGAACCATACCAATGGTTGATTCTGCTGCAGCGAGATATAAAAGGAAGTCTCTACCATAATCCGGTGGACTCAAAAGCGGGGCAGAGACTAATGCCTTTTTCAAAGCATCAAACGACCGCTGCGCAAAGTCGTCCCACACAAATGGAACTCCTTTTCGTAGCAAACGCATGAACCCTTTAGTGATCTTGGCATAGTTTGCTATAAATCGTCTTAAGAACTTAGCCTTCCCTTGAAGACTTTGAAGTTGACGAATTGAGGACGGGGGAGGCAACTGAACTATTGCCTCAACCTTGAAAGGATCAACTCGAATCCCTTCATTGGACACTATGAACCCTAACAACCTACCGGATGTAACCGCGAAAACGCACTTGTTGGGATTCAACCGGATTTTATAAAAACGACAACGTTCAAAAACCAATCGAAGATGACTAGGATGATCAGTTCTCTTTCGAGAACGAGGAGCGAGATCATCCAAGTATGCCTCGATGACATGTTTGATGTCGTGGAAAGCGTATGACATGGCCCGCTGAAAAGTGGCTCCAGCATTTTTAAGACCAAAGGGCATCTTTCTATATGCAAAGGTACCCCAGGGACATATAAAAGTTGTCTTATGTTGATCTTCAGGACGGATAAAGATTTGATTATAACCTGAAAAACCATCCATGAAGGAAAAAATTTCATTACCCACACACTCGTCGATAATCTGATCAATGAATGGCATGGGGTAATTGTCTTTCGGACAATCCTTGTTTAGGTCCCTAAAATCGATGCATACTCGGATTGTTCCTTGCTTTTTGTCCACAGGGACTAGATTAGAAACCCAATCAGTAAGAGGAACAGGGTATATAAAACCCGTCCTTAGCAGCTTCTCAACCTCAGCTTTGATAGCCGCTGCTTTCCTAGGGTTGACCGGCCAAAGCCTTTGACGAACTGGTTTTGCGTTTTCATACATCTTGATCTCATGTTGAACTATAGAAGGATCAATGCCAGGCATTTCCTCATAATACCAAGCAAATACATCACGATATTGCTTGAATAGGTCAGTGTAAATTTGAATTTCTTTAGGGGAACACTCAATTCCGATGAAGATATTCTCGATGACGTTAGGGTCCCTAGAGATGTTTATAGGTATCGTTTTTGAAATTACCGACATATTACCTTCGGCACGAACGCGTGTTGGAGCCAAAGGGTTCGACACCGTACAAACATCACTAGCGAGGAGCTCAGAGAATCTAGATTCTACTTCCTGCAATGGAGGAAGAAAGTATGAACGATGGTGTAAGTCTTCCCAAGGTCGATCTATACCCATCATTACTTCGAGGATTGCTTCTTCAGAAGGCAGAACCGAATCTAAGCAGTCCAAGGCAGAGGTAGAATCAAGGCTCCAAGCTGGGGTCACATGACCATCTAACTCCTCTTCGGAAAAAGGAGTAGAATGGTTGTCTGCAGAGTCTACGATAGACTGATATCTAAGCTCAGCTGCAGACACAGGGAATGCCATTCCATTTACTTGTCCTTCAACTAATGTGGTCGTAGGTGAAGGCAAGGTCCAAGGGTCTGAAAAATAATGAGTTCGGAAGAAATCTTCTGGAGGAGACTCCTTAGATGATGAAATAACATTAATTTTAGCGAAAGGAGAGGGAAGATCAAATGTACCCATCAATGAGGAATACATCCCTACTCCTAAATTCTCAGTCGGTGGGCGAGGGTTATCCACTAAAGGGACAGTAGAGTCAGAGCTTGCTTGAGGATCAACTGGACAATAGTCCAATTGATCAACCTTAACGATTTTCCCCTCATGAGGAAAGCAAATTACACGAAACAGAGTCGAAACAACGACATCCATCTCGTATACCCAGTTCCTTCCTAATAGGAGATTATAGTCTAGGTTAGCGTCTATGACCTCTACTTCAATATTGACGACCTTTCCCCCAACACATATAGGAAAGGCCGGGATAATCCCATGCGGCTTGTGAGAATGACCATCAAATGCAGTCAAGACGGTGGGTGAAGGAACAGCCGAAGGTGATCCAATAGCCTTCCAACATGACATCGACATAACGCATGTGGAAGCTCCTTCATCTACTACGGTGCGAAAAATATTGATTTTCCGGTATGTTGAATTTATTTGAAAAGTCATATGATGAGGGAGTCTCTTTTTGACATTTAACATGTCAAAAGTGAGCACTAAAGAGTTAGCTGGATCGACTGCTCCAATTGCGGAGAGTAAAGCGCTTCTCTGAGCTGGACACGACTGGAGAACCTCTAAAGCGGACATGGCGCACGGACTCTGAGCCAGATCCTCCACAATGGAGTAATTCTGGGTGGCCCTAGCATTAGGATTAATCATCGCGCATTTAGCGGAACCTTTCGGTATTCGTGGTATAGTCTCGACAGAGGGTCGCTCGATATGAAGGTCAGTACTTCCGGGAACAGTCTTGTCCTTGGAAGTTTCGGCTTCACCATAATCACGTGACCGAGTAGCCACATGGACATTAGAACCCATCATGAAAACATTTGACAATTTTCCCCCTTCCTCGTTGCCCCCAGCGGAGGTTCCAGGGTTCGAACTCGCGCCAGCAAGAAGTTGCTGCCCTTGGGGAAACGGGTTGGTTAACACAGCTTGAGAACTAGAAGTCCCTTGCTGTCCTAACAAGCGCTGAGCGTCTTCAATCTTAGGGCAGAGATGAGTTAGATGGTCTCCATTGCACAACTTGCATGGAAACTTGACTTTCTTTCTCGACTCATTTCTACCACCACCAGCATTGTTGCCGGATTTATTTGCATCAGGCTTCCCATCCTGGTTCTTTTTCTTACCTCGTCCTTTCTTTTTCCCATTGGAATTTTGATTTCCTTTGGGATTATCAGATTGGACGGCATTTATTGAAGAAGTTTGGGAAGCGGGGGGATTAGACGATGTGACTTGGTTGTTAGAAGCAGTTTGCAAGGACAACTGCTGCAATTGATTCAACAAGTTCACGGTAGTTGTGTCTACTGACCCGACGATACCATCCGCGTGCGGACCTGGCTTCGACTTAGCTACATCAACCTTAGATCCAGGAGCATCTGGCAAGTACTTTTGTAGGATCCCAAACTGAGAGTAGATCAATTCTAATTGCTGGGCCCTAAAAATGGCTTGCTCCTCAGAATAGACCCCAGACATGGAGACATCCTTGGAGATCTCGGGTTGTAAAGACTTCAAAAACCACTCGAGACGATACTCCGGAGGGATTTCGGCTTTAATGAGCCTCTTTCTCCGTCTCCATTCCTGAATATGATTAGAAATGTGGGTTGCCTTATCCTGATGAAAGGTGGCCAGAAGTTCAGTTCCGGCATCATAGCGGACAGGCAACTGGAAGTGATTTAAGAAAATATTGGCTAAGTCAGCGAACGATGTAAAGCTGCCCCCTGGCAACTCTATATACCATTTCGCCGCATTACCAGTCAAGGTGCACTGAAAGAGTCTCAACCTAATCGAGTCATCGATAAGGGAGTTAGATGAGCACCACAGATGGAATGTGGTTACATGGTCGCCTGGGTCTTCACCACTCTTCCCTTCGAATTTTGGAATGTCCGAAGGGAGTTTGGTTGGGACCAGAGGCCAGGCCGGATTGTACCTGATTGGGTCATTTGTTAACTTAGTGAGATCTGGCAAGTTTAACGTTGCCAGAAACGGAAGCCTAGGAGGACCTTGGGGATTCCACCCAGACTGGGCAGAACTCCCAAAGCTCTGAAAAGATTGTCCTGGAATTTGGGAGGCACCAGGCTGCCCGAAGTGACCAGTAGAACCGGCTGAACCAAAAGGCAAGCCTTGTGGTCCAGCAAAATTCGGAGTTTGACCAACTCCGGCCGTATAACCTCCATAACCAGCAAAGTTTCCTCCTAAAGGATTGTAGGGAGTTGATAACCCCTGATACGGATTCCAAGCCGAAGCAAGGGGAGGAATACTTTGAAACATGCTAACCGTGGAGTACGGCCTATTCCCTTGTTGGCCGATGAACGAATTCCCAGTTCCCGCGCTACTAACCCCAGGGTTATTCCAACCTTGGAAAGGATTGCTGCTTTGTCCTACAGAAGAAAAAGGCATGGATCCTACCGTCGGGTTGGAATGTGGTATATGACCACTTCCGAAAGGAAAACCCTGGAATGAAGCCTATCCGCCCATCATGGACGTAGCGGCACTAAACGGAACCGATGGAATACCCTATGATTGGGTGCCAAAAGGGAAGAGTCCAGTACCAAAAGCATTGGTTTGGGCATTTCCACTCGTGGACGGAATGGAGGTAGACCCAACTAAAGATGTGCTAGCAAAAGATCCGAACAAGGAAGCGGAGGGGATGGAAATGGTTCCTCCCCCTTGCACTGATGTTGGGGTTTGCATAGTCGTAGCACTCGTAGAAGCCATGCTTCCAGTAGTGGTCATCGATGGTAAGCGCGTAGCGTAACCTGGACTTGACGGTCTATGCGTCGGAGTCCCAACGTATTGTAATACGTCTGGATGACTAGATGGTAGTGGAGAATTTGGAGCCACTAATGACTCTGAAAGTTCTTCTACCTCTATGTTATCCTCCGCTTGAAAGCGAACTCGAGAAAGGACTGGAGTGTCCCTCTCTTGCTTAGAAGTGCCAGGCCTTGCTTGGCCACTAATGCCCCCGAGAGGAGGATCAATCCCCGATGCGTCAACCGGCGTGGGACGGAACCCACCGGTAGTATTGCCTCTGCGCCTTCTAGGAGAAGGCTCTAAACTTGGTGGCGAGAGACCACGAAGTCTTCGAGACCGTCTTGGAGATCGGTCAGCCACTTTGAATTTTTTGTTATGATCTAACTAAAGACTCAAAAAATTGAAAGCTAGGCCAACTAGGAGCACAGAGCACACACTATAAAGTCCCTAAAGATACAGCCAGTCAAACAACTTCCAAGTATTTCTGCTCCGGGTGATTAAGACCGGACACCAAAATACGAGAAAGTGAAATAAGGGGCCTTCCGAAGATAGTCTGGGATGATGAGGGCCCAGTCCTATCAGCGAAGGTATCAGAGGAAGTTACGCTAACCTCCTAACAACAGCCTGCGCCGGTGCAAGCCCCCAAGCTTCGCAAGGGTGCCCTCCAGTAGTACTGTCGAGAGTGATGCAACGTCGACCTCAGGTGCCACGGGATTCCCCTCTGCAGCCACCTGTGTAGTTCCCTAGGAGAAGCAACTATGGATACCAACTCGTCGCAGAAGCCAGGCGGAACAGTCGTGAGGTAAGTTCGGACAAGTAGGAGAGGGGGTATCTCTCTTCCCTGTCTTCACATACCCTCGTGCTTAACTCCCAGATCTGGAGCTTTCCTGGTCTTCCTAACGCTATTGGATTTTCTCTCGTTATTCAGACTCCTACGTTTGACGTTTATATGGCCTTGGAGAGTTAACTCTCCACTCGCTTAATCCAAGGCCCTAAAATCCTAATCTTGTTGGTGTAACTGACTAAAACAAAAAGTTCTAGTGAATTTTAGTTAGCGCTTGATTTTATTAGGCTGTTCTTTAAGTCACAAGGTAACGGAAGTGAAACTAGTGGTGTTTTTCGACGCAAAAGAAATTAATAAAAACTTAACTACATGCGCATGCATTTTTTCGTTTTTCGATGAAGAGCAATTTCTATAGGGTTCAGAGGTACTTCCAATAAAACAAGTTTTTCTTTTCTTTTCGTTCATGCACACTTCACACTCACAAAAGTTAACAAAGCTATATATGCCTAAAAGGGGATGCAAATCTATCCTAATGCAACAACTATATGTGGATGCAAGATTCAAAACTACTCTAAAAACAAAAATGAAAGTTGCTTGTTTATCAAACTTTATCTTGCCACTTAAGATGCCTAGATGGAATATGAGATGTTTCCATTCATTTCATCTAAACACTAAAAACAAGTTCTAAGACAAACATAAAGCACTTTCACTTCTCTAAAAGGAAACCAAATGAAAAACAAGTTCAAGAAAGAAAAACTAAGATTTTCAAAAGATTTTCTTCAAAGCAACAAACAAAAAGTCTTTTCAAAAAATGCTCTCAACAACACTGAAACTTGTGATTGAAGAATAGGCAATTAAACACTTTTGCGAATCAACACCACTTAATGGATGAAAACCCAACAAAAATAAATGTGTTTGAAATCGCTCTTAACAATCAAAAGCAGCAATGAAAGCCTTGGCAATGAAAACCAAAAAGATCAAAAAGACAAATTCCAAGAAAGTGTCAAACAACAACTTTCATGAAACAAAGAAGCAGATGGTCACAAAAAACGATTTTGTCAAGAAAACAAAAAAGTCACCAAAAGCAAGATTAACACAAAGATTTAATTCAATCTTCCTACCCTGATGAAACAGAGCAGCCAAGATTCCTAGCAAGAAATCTCGCGTGCTTTAGCCAAAAACGATGACGCTTGCAATCAACAAAAAGCCAAACCAACACTCCTTATAATCAGAGAGAATTCAAAACGAGATGCTCGCTATAAAACAAATAACTGATACTGGAAAATGACTGTTTCAGACTGACTCATACCACCAGACAAATCTTCAGAGGCCAAAAAGATTTACAAATCTTGAAAATTAGAATATATACGCGACTGTACTGTAGTACAGATTGCGTGTATACGTGACTGTGTTTGAGGAAACCTGCGTATACGCGGGTTCACTCAAAGAAACAAGCGTATATACGCTTCTGTATCTAATAAAAACAGCGTATATGAAAAGCTTCAAGAAAAATAAAAAAGACAAACTAAAGAAACTGGCAAAGCTTAAAGTTCAAGAACAGACCAGACAGTAACAGCAAGCAGACAAGGCAGCTGAGCCCTGATTGGCTTGAAAAACACCCAAACTAGGAACAACAAGAGTGTTGTCCCCAGTGGAGTCGCCAATTCTGGTAGAGGGAAAAACTCCCCTAGGGCTTTTTGGGTGAAACCCTAGCAGACTGAAAGTTGTCTATTCAAAGAAACATGCATTCATACAGCCATTATGCTATTATAAGCAAATTCTATGATAAGGGTACGTACCTTTAGTCCTACGTTTGAGAAGGCCTTTAGGGTCCAAACCCTTCTTGGAGTTCCCTTCTTCTCTTTTGTCCTGCAAAACAAACAATTCAAAGAATGCAGCAGTACATGGACAAAAACTTATAAAGAAACCATCTTCATGTTACAAAGAAAGGTAGTTAGTTATGAAATCCAAACAACCATTTACACATGAATTCAAAACATGAATATCATTAACATAAAGAGGATTCAATTCGGGAACCAAGACATGTGTTTCTTTTATTATAGACAAATAAAGTACATAAAAAGGAATATGTTCACCTGAGTCACCTTCAGCAGGCTCCAAGCAAAGCTTCCTTCCGGATCCATTCCAGCCTCAAGCCTCTAACAAAACTCCTTCCATGACTCTCTCCATGATGTCATAAATAGTGGATGAACATCAACACACAAGGAAACAAAGGTTTCCTGTACAAAATGGGGGAAGTGCAGAAGGCACAAGGGACTTCAGACCTGGTCAAGGGGAAAATCTCAGCATAATAACCTTTCTCTCTATTCTCTCCTCCCTTAGGCCTTCCCTTTGAGGTCTTTTTATACCATCTCCAAAGTAGTTTTTTAGTTAGGAGTTGGTTGGGAACAGTTGGGCCACGGGCACTAACAGGTGATCAGCAGGTAAAACCCGCGATCTCCGCCCGAAAAGAAGGAATTTTATATTTTTTTAAGTGTTTTAATACATACACGCGGGTTGGATATACACATACCCGCGTATACACGTGTTTAACTCAGGGCAATGTTGCGTATAAGGAATAAAACACTGTTTTTAAAATTTTAGGACCAGGTCTGGAAGGAGGGGTTGCCCTAGGCCATGAGTACAGCATCACAAACCATAAGAGTGAGATTTGGAGCTATAACATTTATGAAACAAAAACACATGTCTATAGGATTCAATCTTCCATCTACAGGATTCTCATGAAGGCATTTTGAAAAAAAATAATCTTGTAGATGAAGCATCCTTATCCATTTACGTTGTTGAAAAATGAGCTGGTAGATGGAGGGCGACAGTGTAATAGTGATGTGGCAGTGGGTAACATGGCAAATGGATGATGTGACATGTTGACTGTTTGACTGATAATGTGGTGATCAGTGTGCAATATTGGCCAATGTTGTGTTGCCATGTGGTGGCAAAATTGTTGTTTAATTAATGTTGTGTCAAAATTGTAGAATAATTAACAAATTCCAATCCCCACAAGATTTGAACTCATGACCTCCATTATGCAATTTGAATGATTTACCAATAGATCACAAGTTACATTTATGAATTTAATGGAATTTTGGAAATTTTAATTATTCTAAAAATGAAAATTGAAACAACAACTTGACAAGTGGCCAATCTAAATCCAAGATTTTTAGGAAAATATGATTCCAAAATATTTGCCAAGTTATTTTCCATATCTTTTGAATTCATCATTTCCAAAATTTTTAGGAAAATGAGATTCCAAAATATTGTCCAAATCATTTTTCATATCTTTGAACTCGTCCTTTTTGCCTAGAAAGTGGAGTTTTTAACCAATTTTTATTCTATAAAAACTTGGGAAATGTTTATGATTTCTTTTATATATATTTTTTTGTTGCAGGTTGTAAGCATGGAGAAGATATCATAATTTCTGTAGTAAGTGTTTTTTTCAATAATTAATCTTTTTTGTTATTTAATTATTAAAATTTTTATTTTTATCAATTTTTATTTTTAAATTTATTGATTGATTTTTTTTTCTCTGCAGCTTGGTAACACTGTTGGGTGGCTGGCCATGGCTTTATTGATGAACCATTGGATGGCCATGATCTTGGACTTGGCTGTTGGCTGCATTTAATTGAAAACCATTTTTTTTCACGCAACCTAGCAAATAAGGCTCCAGAGAACACTGAAAATCTCTAAAATGGTTACCAATTTTGAGGAAATGCTAAACATATATCACCACGTTCTGAGAAAAACCCATCTTTTATTTTTGAGATTCGCTTTCATTTGGTCACAAAATGTATTTTAAAGATGACACTTTTAACCTCTGCGAATTTGGCTTGTGCTCAGATAACTGTCGGGTGAAATTTATTTTTTATTTATTTTTAATAATGCACAACTATCTTTCATTTTTTCAAAATCAGACATAACATTTGCAGCAATTTGTTGCGTTGGCTTCCATGAATTTTTTTTTATTTGTTTACTTTATTCTCATTTTCGCTTTTGTGTTTTTATTTATTTTTATTTTTTCTTTGCTTTTTTAATGTTGTTTTGGTTTTGTGTTTATTATTTTTTTCAAATTTGTTTAAACAAACAATTCTTTTTTTTTTTAATTTACATGTGTTCCATTTACTTTTAATATATATATATATATATATATATATATATATATATATAAATGGAACATTAAAATTTTAAATGGAACATTTTTATATATATATATATATATATATATATATATATATATATATATATATATATATATATATATATATATATATATATATTAAAAGAAACAAATAATGAAATTGAATAATCAATTTTTTTTTGTTTTAACAAAAGATACTAACATGATTTTTTTCCTAATCCTCCAGGTCACACAAAACACAAGAGGAGAGCATACTCAAGTTTTTATTAGTTGATTCCTTTTTTCTTTTCTTTTTTCTTTCTTTTTTTGGATGCAAAACATAAAATGAAAAGAATCGATCTCTTACCTGAAACTATCATTCTTCCACCTTCACTTGTGCTCCTCGTTCACAATCGTTTGTTTTATTGCAATTTTTTCCTGCAAGGGTTAGTAAATGGGTGGTTCTTACTGCACCACAAAATTTCAAATTTATCCTAAAAATCACAAAAACTTGTTTTTTATTTGTTAGTCCTATTCTATTGAAAAAAAATCAAACATTCTCTTAAATATAAGAGAATTTCCAATGCATCCATTTGCACAACAAGATCATGAGTAGACTCATATCCAAGTTTGAAAAGTAAACCCTATTGAGTTCTTGGACATGATCATGAAGACTGACTAGTTGAAACCAAATTTGAATGTGATCTTTAGTTTTTTTATTTTCTTCAATTGTCATAGCACAAAGCTCTTGAGATCTTGTTTTTGAAATTGTATTTTTTTTTTTTAATGAATGGGGGTTTTTTATTTTAATGTTCTATGATTTCTATATGCAAATGCAAATAAACTTAAATGAAAAATGCCTAAATGCATCTAACCCCAAATGAAAATGACCTTAAAATAAAATGTTTCCTAAACAATCCTCCTAACTTAGTTATATCTAAGTTTGCTTCCCAGCAATGGTGCCAAAATGTTAGGTGATTTAATTGTCCTGTCATTTAATTTGTCAACCCGGGAGTTTCGTAAACTTAGAAGTAAACAAAAATATATGGGACTTTAAATGAGACTATTGTAGGAGGTTTGTATAGAATATAAATAAAGAATGCAAATGCATATTACAAACAACTTCTAAAACTAAAAAGTTTCTAGTTCAAGATGCAGCAAGCAAAGGAAGAGGCTCCCAATTTGGAAGGTCCTGGTTGTCCTTCCCCACAGTACTATCCTCAAGAAGACAAACTAAAGAGCAACACTATGTGATGTATAGAAAGCAAGAGAAGAGACTCCTAACTTAGGAGGTCCTGGTTGTACTTCCTCATAGTTCTATTCCAACAACATTACCATTGCATAAACTCAAAACTAACTTGAAACAAAGAAAATGAAATGAACTTTAATTGTTGTTCAGACCAAATTGAAGGATAGCCTAACTTAGACTCTTGGCTGTTCCCTCATATTCTGATTAGAACTCAACTAAAATTCATTCATAAGCATCAAAAATCAAGAATTCAGAAATAACTTGAAACTAGAAAAAGAGAATGAATTTCAATTATTACTCATATCAAATAGGAAGAGAGCATAACTTAGACCCTTGTTTGTCCTTTCACATGCTGATAAGATTTAAACTAAAATTCATTCATTTAATAATGAAAAATCTTAAAACATCTAAGTAATTAAATGAAAATAAAATCTATAACGAAATAAATCTATAATGAAATAAAATGTTTCTTTTATCCTTTTAGAGTGAGTTCAATTCTCTTAAGAACAAAGTGACAAACTATTCCATAAATTCATATACTACATTAGGACAATTTATATCTAAAATTATAGAAAGAAAACTTTATTCTATTCCATCATAAGTTAGGATACATTCTCCAAGAGTCCTCCTCTTGGAATGGAGGAGGTACTTCTATTTATACAAAAACATAAGCAACTAACTCATTAATGGAGATCCATTAATCCCTTCTAGATCCACAAATCCTTCATATGCTTACAACCAATATGAGACACATATTCCTTTATCCATGATTTTTCTCCATGAGATATGCTTGACCCCTATCCCAAATCTCCTTCAAATCTTCAAGAGAATTAGAATTTGAGTCTTGGAGGCCACATAAGAGTGTCTTGAAACCTTCCAAATCACCTACACATGTCACCAAACTCATTCCACCTTTAGGTATAAGAAAACACATGTTATTTTTCTGACTTTTAATCATAAATTCACTTTAAATACATAAAATAAATAATTTTGGAAAATGAAAATATGAACCCATATGGTAATGGAAATACAATGATAATGTGATGAAATGAGGTAACAAAAGGAGGATAATGGTGAAAATGGAGTGAAAGTGTGTTTTAATTTGGCATCCCAACAAGGAGCATAATGAACTCACTTCTTTATCCAAGGACAAGGTCCAAAAAGAAAAAAAATATTATCATGGTTGAGAGAGAATCATCTTTCCTATCCATTCCCAGGAAGCATAGGAGAAAAAGTCCAACAGAAACAAGTAGTAAAGAGAAAGACCCTGAGGTACAAATTGTTGAAATGCCTTCCACGGAAAAACAAGTTGATGAAATCATTAAGAGATTGCAAAAAGAAGGCTATGAAAAGACATTGGAGAGAAATTCATACTTTTATAATGTTTAAGCCACTTCCTTTGCCAAAGACACAAGAGAAGAAGAGAAAGAGTTGCACCTTAGCAAAATAAAAGAGTTAATAGATCAATTGGAAATAAGCAGAATTCTAGAGAGACATTTGAAGAAAGAAAACAAGACATATAAGAAAAACACTGCAAAATTGATCAAGGAAAATGAAAAGTTGAATTAAGAAGTTGGAAAACTGAAAATAAAGAATAATCTTCTTTCGAGGCAAGATTTCAGGTGACTTAAAGACAAAAACTCATGGAAGAACAAGTATGAAAGACAAAAGGTCATGGCTACAATCTACAACGGAGAGCAGTACAAAGGAATTGACTGTCTACTACAAGCAACATAGTAGGAGGTATTTGGATCAAGTACAATGTCTAAATCAGAGCTTAGAAGGTCCAAGAGAAAGAAGCAAGCATAATGACATGCTTATACATCGACAAGGGGTAGATGTTGGCCCTTGTTTTTTATCCAATATTTCTTAATTAAATACACTTAATTTCCATGTTATCCATCCATTTACCATCCATATACACCCTATTTTGACCAATTTATGCATATCCAGGTATATAAATTAAGTTTTTCAATTTTTAGATGTTTTTATAAAAATTGGATTTTAAGTGCATTTTTGGACATGACTAAAAATTCTTGTAATGGCTTCATTGATGTCATACTTGCAGGACACCTGGGCACAAACTGAGCACATTTCTAGAAATATTGGGAACTAAGAATGGATGTGTACTTATTGGTTTAGTCAAACCAAGTTTAAACAAGCCTGGTCAAAGCTGGTCATATAGGACCAGTCATTCATGAAATCCCTAGGAAATAGACAAAATTTAGGATTTTATGGGATTTTCCAGATTTTGAGTGATTGGATTAATGAGCTCAACCTAAATAGATAGGATAAGGATATACATAGTTTTTAGAGACATTTTAGTTAAGTTTGTTTCATATTTCTCTATTTAAGCCAAGAACATTAAAGGCATGAACATGTAGAATTTGTATAACTTCATTTTGAGATTTCTAAACTTTGTGAGTTAATTAAAGAGATTAGTTCCATATTCTTTTCTGTTGTTCTATATGGTGAATGCTTGATTGAGTTTCAGAATTTGAGAAGTACTTTCAGTATGCAAGGCAAGGGTGGAGGGCCCTCATACCGAGCTAAGTGCACTTTCTGGTTAATTTAGTTGCAATTTCCTAAACTAGTTTTGTTTCATGTTTAATCAGTTAATTAGATGTGTGCAAGTGTTGGGTGTACAGGTGGTACTGTGTACATGTTGTACATATGGTACTAGTGCACATGTGGTATTGTGTGCATGGCATACATGTTGTGTTGAGGGCATGTGGTACTAGGTATGTGCATTGCGTAGGTGCATGTATTGTGTGGTGTTGTACATCGGGTATAGATGTATTGTGTTGTGTTGTACACTAGGTATAGGTGTATGTATTATGTTATGCACTCGATGTATTATGTGAGGTGTAGGTGCATGTATTTCATGGAGTTGTATCTCATGTGTGGTCGTATGTGTGTGATGCACACTATGTATCTGTGCACCTGGTTGAAGAGAAGGCACTAAGTGTTTTTCAGGTGTGCCAAATGATCTGGTGTGTATGAAATAAGAACAAAGGCAGAAGTAAGGATCAATTAGAGGATAAGTATCAGTATATTATTTCAATTTTATTATGCATGTGATTTATATTCTAGTATATGATGATTACATGTGAATTATGATTATGGTTTATGATGATTACATGTGATTTATGATTTTTGATCTATGATGGTTATGTTTTGAGCTAACTTGATGAGATATTTTTATACATGTTGATTTTATCAAATATTCTATTTTGACTTGTTTTGATAGGAAGCGAACATGATTGCAAATCTACCTTATTGACGAGCTACCAATGAGGTATGATGTGAATTTATTTCAATTTATTTTAAATCTAATGGAAGCTATGTTCTTGGTACATGAATGCATGAAATGCGTGGTTGGGTGATTGAAATCAACTGCAAGAATTTGCAACAACAAAAGGAATTGGAAAATGCAACGGTATGCTAGTAAATCATTCAAGAACAGGGCCATTGTGGGACATTGGTACCCAATAGTGTCCATTGATTGTCATGAGAATGCTATGATAGGTATGATGGTTTTGAGGTAGGGATATGCCTTGGTTTTTGTATCTTCTGATGTGAGGAAGCCTTGCCAAGGGATGGACTTCCTGAGATGGGGGTGCCAGTAGAACTTGGAAGGTGAGTGACTGCATGGAAGGGGTTGACCGGATTTCTCGAGGGACTATGTAGCAGAGAAGGGAAGATTGGGGATGGATTTGTTTTCGTCATTAGCATTGTGAGATGGAATCAGATGCACATTGGGAGTACACCCTGGAACAATGAGCCGGTAACTGTTCACTCAGAGGACAAGTGGCATAGGATTATAGCACTAGACATTGGATGCATATTTGAATTTGCAGTGGATTCTGGACTTCCTGAGAAGGAGGTGAATCCTAGTATTACTTTGAGGGTGGAGGTGTGAGACTCTGGATTCCCTTGTTGCGGATGCAGACATCGTATCCTTTTATTTTTCGACTGAGAAAATCTGCATATGTACATATGTGTTTATTATTGTAAATACTGTGTCGAGTTGGATTTATAAAGATCCATAGACAATATGGTTATTTTCTGGTTGAAGCAAATGTGTATGTGTATATGTGGATTGTAAGTATCGTAATAAGTTGTGTTATAAAGCTCCAGTAAACGATATGTTTGTCATGTTTTAGCAGATGACCATTGTAAATATTGTAATGAGTTGTGTTATAAATCACCATGGATAGTATGTTTCATTTTTAGCAGTCTTGTTGGTTACAGGTGTCATTGAACACCGAGGATGGTTTTCCCCCAAGGGGGAGGGTTGTGTAACAACCCTGGTGAAAATTCCATGTAATAAAATTTAAAAACAATAACCACAGTTGATGGGACACTTATTCCAAGCTGGATGTTGGGCAAGACATCCTAGAGGGTGTTCATTTGGTTTTTTTATGGCTAAGGAAATTGGTAAAGGCAATTACTAAGGCTTTGGAAAGGAAAAATGGCATTTTTGGAACATTTATTTATGAAAATAATGGAAATTAGGAGAAAAGGAAGGTGAAGGGTCACAGGTTGCATGTGAGGAGGAAAATGAAAGAAAATAATGGACAATGAAGAAAATAGAGGCCTCATCCATAAAAAGGCTTCTGAGGGTTAGTTGGTAAACTTTTGTCAGTTGAGTTTTGGAGCTCTCTCATTATTATCTCTCTCTCTCTCTCTCTCTCTCTCTCTCTCTCTCATACTCTTGGACACCTAGAGTTTCTTGGAGCAATTTCAGTATTCGAGGAAGAAAGGCAAAGAAGGCAAGAGGAAGAAAATATCAAACAAGGAAAGGCAGGATCAAGTAGCTACAACAAGCTTCATTGCAAGTATCGACTTGCATGTGTATTTCCTTGCTAGATTTGGCATGCATGGGATTTTCCATTTCTTGGTAGCTTTGATGAGATGGGTTCTCTGATACGGTTCATGTGGGATGGCCGGATTAGATTCGAAGCTAAGTGGGGTGGATCTCTGTTGGGTCCCTATAATACTAGTGATTACCCCATTACTATTGTAGTTATACCCCTTATTTATATTTTTGTGCCCCTATTACCCCCATGTTGTTATTTCTGTGCCCCATAGAATCCCTCTATTGTTATTTTTGTGGCTTTATATTATTATTGTTAGGTCGGCTGGATTATATTGTGACTCCTTAGACTCCTATATATAGAAAGGAGGTTTTCTCATTTGTATCATCAAAGAATTGTTCATTTATGTAATGTAAAGGAGGTTTCCCCCTCGAAGAGGCTAAATTCTAAGGTGTTGATCTATCTTTTCTATCTTTTCTTGAGTTGGTTTCATAACATTTGGTATCAGAGCTTTGGATTCTAGGGTTTCACTGCTCTAAACAGGTCATCGTGGAATTTTCACTATAACTTTTTTCTGTGATGTTTCAGAAGTCGCAAAAAAAACCCATTTGAGAATAAATCCCGCTGAACCTTGGGTCCGAATTTCAGAGCTTTTCGCGCGATATTTGCAGAGATATGATCTGAGGAAGTTGGTCTTTTTGTAGACTCCTGAATTACATTAAAAACATGTGACCTGGGGAAAATCGTCATAACTTTCTCTCTGGGGATCAGATTGAAATTTCATAAGAAGGTACAGAAAAAGGACGGACTGTAGTTTCTTGTATGCATTTTTCAGATCCATAGGTCGAAACAGTGACTCGTGGCAAGTTGTACAAGTTCTCTCTACTGAACTAGTCTATAATCAAGTCACTGTGGGAGATTTCGTATAACTCTTCCTTGGAGAATCCAAATTGGGTCAGACTTGTGGCATTGGAAGGAGGACACAGAATGCTACTACAGGTAGCAATTTCAAAATTGGAGGATCTGGAATTACAGAGATACATCAGATTCAATATCAGGCTTCTACAAAGTGAAAAAAGGTGTGTAGTTTTAATTTTTTAATTTTTGTGTAAGCTGGGTTTGAAGGAATTCAAAGGGCATAGTAAAGAATTATTATCGGTAACCGATGCCCCAAGGAAATAAAATGCAAACACCTAGTAAGGAACCTGAAAGCTCTAGCATGACTCATGAAGAAGAGGAAGAAATGCTACATGATATATCAAAATTACAAGAACAAGTGCAACAAATGTCACGCTCACAAAAGTTAACAGAAGCTAAGATAAGTGGCGTGGAAGCTAAGATGAATGGCATGGAAGCTAAGATGGACAATTTGAAGATAGATTTGAACACAAATTTGAAGACAGGCATGGCAGATTTGAAGACAGATTTGAAAACAGACATGGCAGATTTGAAGACAGATTTGACAAATTTTCTACAAGAAATACTTACTAATGGTGAAAAGGTTGTAAAGGAAACTCATGATGTGAACAAAAGTAATGTTAATCATGATTCCATAGACTCTAATGTTGGATCGAAGACCCATCATATTCCAAAAATCGATATGAGGAAGTTTGATGGCAAGGATCTCGCCACATGGATATTACAGATGGAGCAGTTCTTCGATCTCAATAATGTGCAAAACACACAAAAGGTACGTATGGAAACTGTATATTTGGAACCAAATCAGTTTGTATGGTATCAATGGCTTTGCTCTCGTAAAAAATTTATCACTTGGGCAATTTTTACGGAAGAATTGATAGCACATTATGAAGATACAAAAAGCAACACTTTTTTTAGCCAATTGATAAGTCTCAAACAAAAGGGTTCAGTAATGGAGCACATTGAGGAGTTCCAAAAATTGAACATAAGGGTAAAAGATATTCCAGAGGAGCATAGGATTGATGTGTTCATAGGGTCTTTAAAGGATAATATCCAACATGATGTTCGCCTTTGGGAACCTGATTCATTAGAGAAGGCATTCAGGTTAGCAAGAAAAATGGAAAGCAAAATTATGGCAACCAGGAAGCATACCACTCACAACTATAAAGACGGAAGTGTTGTTGCCCCTAGTCTTCCACAACATATAAGGTTGACACCACAACAATTGGAAGAAAAAAGAGCAAAAGGGCTTTGTTACAGTTGTGATAGCAAATACACTAAAGGTCATAAGTGTGCTGAGAAGAAATTATTCTACATAGATTGTGAAGAGGAAGAAGAAAAGGAGCAAGAAAGGTCAAAAGAAGAAGATATACTCTAGGAACAAAGCCTAGATGAAGAACAAATAAATCCGACCATATCTTGTAATGCATTGGCGGGAATTACCACTCCTCAAACCATCAAGATAGAAGGACAAATCAAGAAGAAAAAGGTAATAGTGTTGATTGATTCAGGAAGCACCCACAATTTTATTCATTGTAGGGTAGCAAAAGAATTGAATTGCTTCCTATATCCAGCACCAGAGTGTCAAGTGATGATTGCAAATGGAGGAACAATAAATTGCTCTGGAAGGTGCCATAATATCAAGCTATCCATGGGAGAATATGTATTGACTAGCCCAATGCTTTCCATTCCAATGGGAGGTGCTGATGTTGTACTAGGAGTCCAATGGCTACAATCCTTGGGTACAATAGCTTTTAATTTTCAAGAACTTTTCATCAAATTTTCTACGGAAGGAAAGGAAGTTGAATTAAGGGGTATTGCAGGGAAACCAGGAAAGATAATCAGCTCTAATGGTATGACAAAGCTTCTAAAAAAGGAGCAAAGAGGTGTAATTGCACAATTATGTTCGCTAGATGTTTCCACATTGGAATCATCTATTTCTCCAGATCTCCAAAAAGTCCTGGACAATCATTCCAAGGTATTTGAGACTCCCAAGGGTCTCCCACCTATGCGTGATCATGATCATGCTATTCATCTGATTCCAGGAAGTGTTCCTCCAAACATCAGGCCGTACAGATATCCCTATGTCAAAAAAGTGAAATTGAACGTATGGTTGCAGAAATGCTAGAGGCTGGTATAATTCAACCAAGTCAAAGTTCTTTCTCTGCTCCAGTAGTATTGGTGCACAAGAAGGATGGATCATGGCGCATGTGTCCGGATTATAGGGAGCTCAACAAGCTCACTATTAAAGATAAGTTCCCCATTCCTGTCATTGATGAATTACTGGATGAATTGCATGGATCAATTTACTTCACCAAGTTGGATCTTCGTTCAGGATATCATCAAATCAGAATGAAGATTGAAGACATTCCGAAAACGACATTTAGAACTCATGAGGGTCATTATGAATTTTTGGTCATGCCTTTTGGCCTTACCAATGCACCTTCAACATTTCAAGGTTTGATGAATTCAATTTTCAAACCATTCCTTAGAAAATTTGTGTTAGTATTTTTTGATGATATACTAATCTACAGCAAGTCTTGGAAGGATCATGTTGAACATGTTGACAAGGTGCTACAACTATTGGAGGAGAAACAATTATATGCAAAAAGATCCAAATGTTTCTTTGGAGTCCAGGAGGTGGAATATTTGGGTCATATTGTATCTCATGAAGGAGTTAAGGTAGACCCTAGCAAAATTAAAGCCATTAAGGAATGGAAAATCCCCACATCCATAAAGCATCTGCGAGGATTTCTTGGGTTGACAGGGTATTATCGCAAGTTTGTTAAGAATTATGGGAGAATAGCAGCACCTCTAACAACATTATTGAAGAAAGATGCATTTTCATGGACTCCGGAAGCAACAAAGGCCTTTGAACATCTTAAAGAGGCAATGTGCCAAGCACCGGTCTTAGCTACACCGGACTTCACAAAAACCTTTATTGTGGAATGTGATGCTTCAGGAAATGGAATTGGTGTTGTTCTAATGCAAGATGAAAGACCCATTGCTTTTGAAAGTCGTCCAATCAAGGGAAAGTTTTTAAACAAAGCTATTTATGAGAAGGAAATGTTGGCAATACTCCATGCACTTAAGAAATGGCGACCCTACCTAATGGGAAGACACTTCAAGGTAAAAACGGATCATGATAGCCTTAAATACTTTTTAGAACAAAGATTATCCTCTGAAGAGCAACAAAAGTGGGTCACAAAGATGTTGGGTTATGACTTTGAAATCATCTACAAAAAAGGGAAGCAAAATGTGGTGGCAGATGCACTCTCAAGAAAGGATGAGGATGTGGAAGCATTGTTGTGTGCCATTTCTATTATCCAACCAGATTGGATAAACAAAGAAAGGGAGGAATGGAAGAATGATGAAGAAGTGTGGGCACTTATTCGAAAGCTACAACAAGATTCCAGTACATCTGATACATTTAGCTGGCAAAATGATTCGTTATGGTACAAATATCGCTTATACCTCTGTAAGAATTCCCAGTTAAAACAAAAGATTCTTATGGAATTGCACACTTCTCCCTTAGGAGGGCACTCAGGATTTTTAAAAACTTACCATAGGGTTAAGAAGGAATTTTTTTGGGATGGCCTTAAATCAGATATTCAAAAGTTTGTGGCGGAATGTTTGGTTTGCCAACAAAATAAAGTTGAAACAATTAAGACACCGGGTCTATTACAACCTTTATCCATTCCAAGCCAACGTTGGGAGGAGGTTTCAATGGATTTTATCACAGGTTTACCCAAGTCTGAGGGAAAGAGTGTCATCATGGTGGTAGTTGACAGACTTACCAAGTATGCACACTTTTGTGCATTATCACATCCATTTAAAGCCAGTACAATTTCTACTGCATTTATGGAAACAATTCAAAAGCTACATGGAAACCCAAAGATTATTGTAAGTGATAGAGATCCCATTTTCACTGGAAATTTTTGGACAGAATTATTTTCTTGTCTTGGTACTCAGTTAGCTCATAGCTCATCTTATCATCCTCAATCTGATGGGAAAACTGAGATAGTAAAAAAATATTTGGAAGGATATCTTTGTTGCTTTGTTTCTGATAAATAGACACAATGGGTCAAATGGTTGCCTCTGGCTGAATGGTGGTATAACACTTCCTTCCATACAGAAACAAAAATGACCCCATTTATGGCACTTTATGGGTATCAACCACCATCCATCACATCATATTTAAGAGAAAATTCTAAGGTTAAGGTAGTGGAACATCACATCGGACATCAACAACAAGTCCTCCAACTCTTAAAGGATAACCTTGTGTTGGCACAAAATAGAATGAAACAACAGGCAGATCAACATCGCAGTGAAAGAAGTTTTGATGTAGGTGATTGGGTATTCCTATGACTACAACCATATAAGAAAATGTCCCTAAAGCAAGCTAAGAAGGATAATAAATTATCACCAAAGTATTATGGTCCGTACAAGGTGTTGAAAAAGATTGGTACTATGGCATACAAATTGGAGCTTCCTGCAGCTTCTCGATTGCACCCAGTTTTCCATGTTTCATGTTTAAAGAAGGTTATAGGCGACAAGCTCTCAGTTCAAACAATATTGCCAGAACTTGACAAGGAAGGAAAAATTATATTGGAACCGGAAGCAGTCACAGAAACAAGAACTCGACAGCTACGAAATCGATCAATTTCAGAGTATCTTATCAAGTGGAAGAACTTATCCGATGAAGACTCCACATGGGAGGATGAGAATTTTATGCAGAAGTATCCAGAACTACTCAAGCGTTGAGGACAACACTTTTTTGAAGGAGAGGGGCATGTTGGGTCCCTATAATACTAGTGATTACCCCATTACTATTGTAGTTATACCCCTTATTTATATTGTTGTACCCCTATTACCCCCATGTTGTTATTTCTGTGCCCCATAGAATCCCTCTATTGTTATTTTTGTGGCTTTATATTATTATTGTTAGGTCGGCTGGATTATATTGTGACTCCTTAGACTCCTATATATAGAAAGGAGGTTTTCTCATTTGTATCATCAAAGAATTTTTCATTTATGTAATGTAAAGGAGGTTGCCCCCTCGAAGAGGCTGAATTCTAAGGCGTTGATCTATATTTTCTATCTTTTCTTGAGCTGGTTTCATAACAATCTCTGAATTGACAAACACATGGTCTGCGTGGTCATTGAACCTGACTGAGGATCACAAAGCCACTAGCCTAGTAACCCATGAACCAGACCCTGGGTTGCAGTAAAGCCAGATTGTGTGCCGCAGTCGGCCTAGGAATCCTTACCGGTGAATGGCAGGATATACAGTAAATCCAAGAGTTGGATTTTCTCTCCATTGGACCTAGTGGCCCCAGGATCGAATGCACGGTAAATCTTGGAGAGTATGTCTCAGTGTAGGGCCTAGTGATCCCTGGATTAGACTGTAGATGCATGGTAAAGCCTAAGAGACTAGGAGGCACTCAAATTCCTCACAGTGTAGGCAAAGAAATCTGGTGGCATCCATGTTGATTGGTGTTTTTGATGTGTTTTATGAGTCCCACATTCAGACTTCAAATATGCCACGAGGGTGATTGGCTGAAGAGAGACTTGGTTCAACCAATATAAGGTTGGTAGAACGTGGTAGTCCCATCTTCGGTTGGTTCATTACATTCAATAATGAGAAAATTCATTCCCTTGATTTTCATGCGTAAATGTATAGATGTATATGTGGATTTTGATGGTTGATATGTTTATGGTATTTGTATTCCTATTATATTGGTTATATGTATATTTTATGACAGCAACTATGTATGGATCTCAGCATGTTTTTACTTGTACATGAATAGATAATGTGTCTATGAGTTAATAGATGATAGTGCAACAATTGACATGAGGGAACAATGGTTCATATCGATTCTTAGATAAGTATGAGATCCATTCACTTAATTATGTTGTTTACACTTGTAGGGTACATGTTGATAATGTGTAGGGTGAAATTCTTATCATGGCTAGTAGGGGCCTCATTATGGTCTTGTTCAGTTTATTTCTTTTGCATCATTATTTCCCTATATTTTTACTGATTCTAAGATATCACTCCATTCTAGGCAATGGCCTCGGCTTTGGGCCTGAAAAAGTGGCTTAAATCTCGGGGTCGCTAGCACAGAACTAGAAATTTTGGTCTCTGGTTGCTGGCAGGCAATCCTATGAGAGCAACTTTAGGTTTCTAGTTACTCCCTTTCCCATAGCATGAGAGCAACTCTAGCCTAGGAGATCTAGAACAGCAGTAGGACTCAGGGACAGGTTGTTTGAGTGGCTGACATGTATCCTTAGGGTTCTATTGTTGATGTTGGATGACTGTGTGTGATGTTTCATCGATTCCACTTCCTTAAGGTCACATAGGAAGTCGAATCTGATCATAATATCCTCTCGTCTCATGTTTACCCTGGTTGGCATGGTTACTTGGGTTGATGTGGGAGGAGGGCATTACACTAGAAGTTGTTTCAACTGCTTACCTTGGATAAAACATTCGTATCATATCCTTCCCTACATTGGAGTTTTCACCACTTTTCCTTTGATCCTATCCCTCCATCAAATTTGGATCTCTTACCCTAGATTGGTAATTGGATAATAACTCCCAACTTACCATACTTCTCTATATATGCCTAGCCTTCTATGTGGTTGGGGGTTGGAATTTGGAGAGTGATTTTGTCCTTATGCTACTATAGTGAGTGGTTATCATCTCATGCATTTAGGGTGAATGGAGGTGCATATTGTGACAAGGAAAGGAAAAGTCAAAATTTTGGAGGATCTCTTCTACAAGATAAACTACTACTTATGGTTGTAATCTCCTGCCCTTTATAGTAAGGCAAAGAATTCATTGTTTTTCTATATGTGATGTTGTTATTTCACTTATTTCAATACCATGTTGATCTATTGAATGAAGTAATTAGGTGATATTGCATATATCTCATAGTTTATTGGCTTAAGTTATATTACTGTGTAGGTTCTAATTTTAGCATTCGTAGCTCAGATTGGAGCTTCCAAGCTAAAGAAGGAGCAAAGTGTGTGAAGGATTCTAGGTAGGCCTCACTCCATCATTTATTTACCTTAAGGAAAAGCATTAAGATCTGTGTCTCTCTGTTATTCTAGATCAGTTACCAACCTAGGGGAGATAATTTTGTCCGCAATCATAAATCTCGTATAAAAAATTGGCGCCTCTATTGGGGAACAATTCATTCCCTTGGTGGTTTCCTTCCATTATTCTTGTCTTACCTCCTCTTCAAACCTTCATTGTCTCACTGAGTCTTGATCAGACCTAGGAATACCTTTCATTGAGATTTTCTTGCATTTTGTGTATAGGAACTTGTCTTTCCTTGATCATCACACCTTGTGGTCTAGAGACAGTGCATTGCAGTGCACCCTAGCCTTCTCTCCACCTACATTGCAGTCCAACCTAGTCATTTCAGCACCTGTTATGGTCCCGGTTTGATGCAAAAAAATTCCTTTTTTATTTTCTCTCTAATTAACTTTGTTCCAATTGATCCTCCTTGTGCCCTTGAGTGTGTCTTAGTCTCTCATAAGCCTCCATTTGGTTTGATTTTGTTTTTAGTGCATTTGATAATATTTTTTTTATATTTTCCTTTGTTCTTGTCATTAGGTCATTAGAAAACTAAATAGTTTAGTCATTGAGTGCTTGAAAGAATTGGTGTTTTAGTCATCATTCTGAATATTTTTCTTTTATCAAGGTGTTATGCAATGAGCTCACAAAATAAAAGAAAGAGATAAATCAACAACTTCAAAAATAGCCTCTTCGAGGGGGAACCTCATTTACATTACATAAATGAACAATTCTTGGATGATACAAATGACAAGACCTCCTTTCTATATATAGGAGTCTAAGGGTTCACAATATAATCTGAGCCGACATAACAATAATAATGTAAGGGTGCGACAATAACAATAGTGGGCTTCTATGGGGCACAATAATAACAAGATGGGGACAACATGGGCACAACAATAACAATAAGGGGCTACAATGACAATAATAACAAGGGAATACACTAGTATTATAGGGACCTAACATGCCCCTCTCCTTCAAAAAAGTGTTGTCCTCAACGCTTCAGTAGTTCTGGATGTGTCTGTATAAAATTATCAACCTCCCATGTGGAATCTTCAGCGGGTAAGTTCTTCCAATTGATGAGATACTCTGAAATTGAATGATTTAATAGCTATCGAGTTCTTGTTTCTATGACTGCTTCAGGTTCCAATATGACTTTTCCTTCCTCGTCAAGTTCTGTCAATATTGTTTGAACGGGGAGCTTATCACCTATAACCTTCTTTAAGCATGAAACATGGAAAACTGGGAGCACTTAGGAAGATGCAGGAAGATCCAATTTGTATTCCACAATACCAATATTTTGCAACACCTTGTATGAACCATAATACTTTGCTGATAATTTATTATCCTTCTTAGATTGCTTGAGGGACATTTGTTTGTATGGTTGTAGCCGTAGAAATACCCAATCACCTACATCAAAACTTCTTTCACTGCGATGTTGATCAGCCTATTGTTTCATTCTATTCTGCCAAAAGTGAGGCTATCCTTTAAGAGTTGGAGAACTTGTTGTTGATGCTCGATGTGATCTTCCACTACTTGAACCTTAGAATTTTCTCTTAAATATGATGTGATTGATGGTGGATGATATCCATAAAGTGCCATAAATGGGGTCATTTTTGCTGCAGTATGGAAGGAAGTGTTATACCACCATTCAACCAGAGGAAACCATTTGACACATTGTGTCTATTTATCAGATACAAAGCAACGAAGTAGCCTTCCAAACATGTTTTCAATATCTCAATTTGCCCATCAGATTGAGGATGATAAGATGAGCTATGAGCAAACTGAGTATCCAGACAAGAAAATAATTGTCCAAAAATTTCCAGTGAAAATGGGATCTCTTTCGCTTACAGTAATCTTTGGTTTTCCATGTAGCTTTTGAATTGTTTCCATAAATGTAGTAGCAAATGTATTGGCTTTAAATGGATGAGATAATGCACAAAAGTGTGCATACTTGGTATGTCTATCAACTACCACCATGATGACACTATTTCCTTCAGACTTGGGTAAACCTATGATAAAATCCATTGAAATCTCCTCCCAACATTGACTTGGAATGGATAAAGGTTGTAATAGACCCGGGGTCTTAATTATCTCAAATTTATTTTGTTGGAAAACCAAACATTCTGCCACAAACTTTTGAATATCATATTTAAGGCCATCCCAAAAAAATTCCTTCTTAACCCTATGGTAAGTTTTTAAAAATCCTGAGTGCCCTCCTAAGGGAGAGGCATGCAATTCCATAAGAATATTTTGTTTGAGTTGGGAATTCTAATAGAGGTATAAGAGATCTTTGTACCATAACGAATCATTTTTCCAGCTAAATGTATCAAATGTACTGGGATCTTGTTGTAACTTTTGAATGAGTGCCCACACTTCTTTGTCATTTTTCCATTCATCCCTTGCTTTGTTTATCCAATCTGGTTGGATAATAGAAATGGCACAAAGAAATGCTTCCACATCCTCATCCTTTCTTGAGAGTGCATCTGCAACAACATTTTTCTTCCATTTTTTGTATATGATTTCAAAGTCATAACCCAACATCTTTGTGACCCATTTTTGCTTCTCTTCTGAAGATAATATTTGTTCTAAAAAGTATTAAAGACTATCATGATCTATTTTTACCTTGAAGTGTCTTGACATTAGGTAGGGTCATCATTTCTTAAGTGCATGTAGTATTGCCAACATTTCCTTCTCATAAATAGCTTTGTGTAAATATACTATTAAACCTACAAACCAAGCCATTTTTTGAATTTTTTTTTTCTTAACAAAAGTCTTCCGAATCCACATGAACATTGGTGGAAGGAATTTCTTCAACCACCAGAAGACAAAAAACAAATTTTAGCACAGAGTTATTTGAAACCAAAGAAGAGCTATCTTAATCGACAACCATACTTGCAAAAGAAACTGCCTTTTTCACCAAATCACAAGGATTTACTATTGAATGCTCTGCAAAAGGTAACTACAAAAAATCCATGCAAAGAAAGGAAATATTGGACGACTAAGACGAGACCCTACCCGCCACAATGGTTTCCAAAGATCCTTCCATCATCAAATACTTAACATCGTGACACAAATATTATAGAGTAAACCAATGCTTATTGACCAACCAAACATTAAAAATAAACACATCAATAAATTATTCAAAATATAACCCTCCTTCCAACACTTTATAATATATATATATATATATATATATATATATATATATATATATATTTGTTAAGTTTTATTTGACCCTCCACACTTGACCTGTGGCTTAAGGAGACATGAACCATAGACATCTAATCTATCAAAGTCACCTGGGGATCCCACCCAGCCTGGTCCACACCTACCCTTAGCTTAGCTGACTTTATTTTTTAGCATTTCTCCTCCCCCTAGCACACGGCCCAACCACCCCCGTAAGGTTTGATATCGAGTCGCCTTGCTAACGAGGCCCATCCTCAACCAGTTGTGATAGTAAGATTTGACTAATATTTGTTAATTTCTATAGATAAAAAATACTTTCAAATTTATTTATTTTTAAATTTCCCTTTAATTTTGATTACAACTATTGACCATATGACCATATATAAATATATCCCATCACATCAACCTCATAAAATGATTTGAAATGTTCTCTTTAACACGATCGAACTAGGGTTGGAATTTGGATTTTTCTTTACCCGGCATACAATTTTTTTATGTTTTGGGTCCTTATGCTTACCGTCAAGAGAGGTTATGTTTAAAATTTAGCCCTTCAAGGGTGATGTTCTCATAATAAATTAACCCTTCACCAATAAAGGTTTGATTAAAAAATAACCCTTCAATAACATAATTATGTTACAAATTTTCACATATATATCATAAGGAAAAAAAAATGAACATAACACAAAAATAACTTATTAAATCTTGAATATTGGTTTGAAATTGCATGGAACACTCACAATAAAATATTTGGATCCTAAAATCAAATGTCCTTGACCCTGACATGCCATAACATTTGTATATAAGAGATATGACTAAGTAGATCTTATGGGACATATAAGATGACTAACATAGTAAAACTATTGAATGTCATCAATAAAAACTCAAAAGTATATTAATTAATATGGTTTATGTTATGGTTTACATAATCTAATATATACTATTGGATCTAAAGATAAAGTATACATTTTACGATATATATTTTATCATTGCTTTGGATCATGGAATATACACTAATATTAACAAGATTGAATGCATAGTATATGAACCTTTTAAAAAATTAAAAACTAAACTTATAATAAATAGACATTGTGGATCTATTAACATCATGTTATAGGATTATGTTATGATTTCCTCCTTCATTATTACATTCTCAGAGAGCATTGAAGCTTGAACATGTGTGAAGTACTAAAGGAAAATTGAAATAATAATTTGGTTGGTGTTTTTTTTTACCCTACTCCAATGTGCTTCATATTCCAATGCATTAGCACATTGAAAAGTATGGGGCACACTACTAACATGTTTTCCTTTATAAAATATCTTAATCTGCCTTGTTACATATGTTGGTGTTATGCACCAATGTGTAGCTATGTTTAGTACACTTCGAAAGCCATTTTTTAAATAAAATAATTTAATGAGACCTTGATGCAATGCTCCTTGTATAAAGATACATTAATGCAATGGTCTATTTAGAGCATACTAGAGCAATGGTATGTTTAGTGCACATTGCAAAACAATCCTTTTAAAACTTATTACACTACACATTGTATCACTTGAATCAATGTAGTTGTTTTATTTAGTGCATTAACATTTTTTTAATCAAATGTTAGCCTATTGTAGTGTGCATGGTATTGTACACATTAGTGCCTCCTCTTTTTAAATTGTCATTTTAGAAAAATTTATGTTTCATATTAACCCTAAAACTGACATGGCTGGTAACATGATGTACATGTGTATTGTACTTAATAAAAAACATCAAAAAATTATATGTTTTCCTTACCATGTTGCATCTTTTTCAATGTGTCTATTTTACAAAAATTGAGCATGGAAGGATGTATATCTATCAAGAGAGAGAGGGGTGTTATGAAAATGTAATTGTCAAGAATTTAAAGGTTTACGTGCTCAAAAAATACTCTTCTAAAAACTTTTCCTTGTCTATTCACCTCCACTAAAAAGAGAACAAGAACATTTGTGTTTGTTAAAAGTTCTATTAATTGGTGTTTTCTTTGTAGTGATTGGACCCTTCTTTGTTGGAGGACATTCCCCTACTTAGCTTCTATGTTAAGAGCTCAAGGTGTCATGAGAGCCATTAATCTTATTGCCCTCCCATAGGTCTTACGGAGATGGTGCCTAAGCCCAACTTATGATTTTTAAGGTGGAAAGTAGTTATATATGCTTTTGTCTCTTAATATTTGGTGTAGTTTAATTGTTCTATATTTTGGTCTTTTGTCAAAATTTGGTGATAAAAGTCTTGGCATGATTGTAATTTTCTATTATTTATATTGTGTTTTTGAAATCATAAATGGATTGAATGCCTCAAAAAACCCTTGGATCACTTGAATTGTGTGGAATATATAACTAAAATTTACAATTCAACAAATCCATTAACCACAAAATTTACTCAAAAAAATCAAAACATAAGACAATTAAACTACACTTTTACATTTTAATATCATCCTAGATTTCACAAAACCTTTATCTACATATAAAGGTATAAAATTATATATTTTGTTAAAAAAAATAAAAATTACTAACTAATATATTGAGATTCCATCGAAAATTAAATATGAAAAAAAGAATGTACTTGTTTTTTCCAAGTTTATTCGAAGCTTAGTACTTTGATATATGAATGTTAATATACCTTTTTATTATGGGTTAATGGTTTTTTTTTAAATTGTATACAAATGATAAACTTTTAATCATTAATATTTAATAAATTTAAAATACAAATAAATTTATATTTATAACTAATAATAATTTAAATATGAGAAATTGATAAATTTAAGATAGGTACAATTAAATGTAAAAAGGTAAGTATTGATAATTAGAATAGGAGATAATGATAATAGGCCAATATATTTGATTTATGACCATTAGATAAAGATTTAGATTGAAATATAAATTAATATAAGAATGTGCCATAAAAATTTTCTATCAACATAAATAAAAACAACTTTTTATAAAAAGATCTCAACAATTTTCATAACAAAAAAATTATAAATTATTTGTATAATAAAATTAAGTGTTATACATAACCACATTCAAATTTCTTTTATTGTTATTTCAGCGATGTAACTAAAGACAAATTGATTTAATTATTCAATATGCACATAAGGCAACAGGGCATATTTTGTTATCTGTTATAAAAACAATATGTTACGACTTCATCGGTATGAAAAGTAGTTACAGAATAGGTACTAATGACTTTTTGGGAAAAATATTAACCATCAAAATTACGTTTTCCCATGTCCCAAGCTCGTTAAGAAAAACGGGCATTGAAAATTTGTAAGCATAAAATATGGTTAAAATGGCCTATGACGGGCCATCCAATTCCATCTCTGGATCTCTGGATTAAAAGGTTATGCATCCTCGGGTGTCGTGAATGGAATATATTCAAACAAATATAAATATATGTCACTGGAGTCAATCCAACTTACCTTCCTCCAACCTCATCTGTATCTGTCAACCAGAGATGCTCTGGTGATTACATAGCAGTGAAGGGGTGTAAATGAAGAGCTCTAAAGGAAAGAGAGTGATATCTCCCTCTTTTCTGGGGAGGCATCCAATATTTTTTGCGGAGTCCCTCGATAGGTCTTCATGCATTTTCAATTTTCCTTCGAAAGTCAACTCGAAGGTAAACCTGGTTGTTCAATTGTTTTATTCTCACAATTGATGTTCATTGATTGAATTTCTCCCTATGATTTTATCGATCTCCTGGCTTCTTCTTGTTTCGGGAGACCATATTTAGGGTTTTGGGGCTCTAAAAACCCTAATTACCCCCATTGGTTGCGGGGCTTTTGTTTTTCCATTTTTGTGCCATCAAATCTGCATTGGTATGATTCAAAAATTTAATAAACTAAAAAATATTGGAATCATAATTAGAAAGGATTTGAAATTTTCTCTTTAAGACGATCGAAAGGTTATGCATCCTCGGGCGTCGTGAATGGAATATATCCCTGGAGTCAATCCAACTTACCTTCCTCTAGCCTCATCCGTAACTGTCAATTGGAGATGCTCTGGTGATTACATAGCAGTGAAGGGGTTTAAACGAAGAGCTCTAAAGGAAAGAGAGTGATCTCTCCTTCTTTTCTGGGGAGGCATCAAGTTTTTTTTGCACAGTCCCTCAACAGGTCTTCTTGCATTTTCAATTTGCCATCGAAACTCAACTCGAAGGTAAACCTGGTTGTTAGATTGTTTTATTCTCACAATGGATGTTCTTTGATTTGATTTCTCCCTATAATTTTACTGATATCTTGGCTTATGCAATGCTTTCTTCTTGTTTCGGGAGACCAGATTTAGGGTTTCAGGGCTCTAAAAACCCCAATTACCCCCACTAGTTGTGGGCCTTTGGTTTTTCCATTTTTGTGCCATCAGATCTGTATTGGTATGATTCACAATTCAATAAACTGAAAAATACTAGAACCATATTTAGAGTCACCCTGGGATTAGCATGTTTATGATGGGTGAACCCTAGCTTCTAGTGTTATCACAGTCTGACACATTTTGATTGGTCTGCAAGTTGATGTACTTGAGGGACAACTTAGTAGAAACACTAATTTTAAATTATTGCCCATATTAGAATATTTTGATCTAGTCTTGGCTTAAGGCAAAGATCCATCTTGTATTGGGCGAGATACTCTCTCTCACAGTTATGAATATTTTGTTGTAGAGCTGAAAAAATGGGGCTCGCTTTCACCAAGCTTTTCCAACGGCTTTTTCCAAAGAAGGAGATGCGGATTCTTATGTTCGGTCTCGATGCATCTGGAAAGACGACCATTTTTTATAAGCTCAAGTTGGGAGAGATTGTTACTACTATCCCAACAATTGGTAAGTTTGTGTAAAATAAATTCTTTGATACACAACTACTTTTTTGGTTCTATCTAATTATTTTATCCGTGAAAACCTCAAAATTGATTCTATACAAATGGTTTTAATATTTTGTAATATCAAAATTTAGTTGAAACGTGATGTGAATTCACTGAATAGACATAGGGGAATTATCACGATAATGATTTATTGTTAAGAGTGTTAGATTACAGGCTCAACATGTGCTTATATGACATTGATTGATGTGTCTAATGTTATTAGATTGCCTTTGTATAGAATACCTTTATTTTTGTTTAACTATAGATCACGTAGTTTTGACAAGACTCCCTAGAATTCTCTACCGAAACTATTATTTCAACTATTGAGATTAAGATGTTATCTTCAGTGAGTGATTTGCAATTGTTTATTGCATCAATGATCAGATTATGAAGTCCACCTTCTTATGTAGATTTTCAACAAAATTCAGCAACTGCTATGATGAACAATCTGAAACTAATTTCTTTTCACCAAGACAGAATTTCTCCACAATAGAGAAGCAGTGGAATAAATCATAGAGATAAAGAACACAGTCACCCAAGAAACACAATTATTTTTCTAGGGAAACCCAACTGGAATTTTTTTTCTTTGATGTGGTATTTAATTGATTGAGCAATTGAATCAATTACCAGGAAAATTGTTCAACTGAGAACACACTTGTTCTCTGCTATACTAGCTTGAACCACCCTACAATAATGCTGACCCAGTTCCTCCTTTCTTTGTCTCTTCTTGGCCCAAATTCCTTGCGCACATGTCCCCTTATTTCCTAGCGCAGAGGACCTCCTAAGGACACAACTGCTCTTTCTTAGCACAGAATTGCCTACTAATTCTTAGCACAATTCTGCCAAAATACATCCTCCTCAATACTTCACACTAGTTCCTCCAAGTACGCACACCACAAACCTCTCTCTCACAATCTTGTGAGCTCTTGTCATGTCTCACAACCTTGTGCATAAAAAAATTGAATAACTTATGCCTTTCATCTTTTCTTTAAATATTCTGCCCACACTACAATAGGCAAGTTACAAATACGAAAGTTGAGTTGTGACTAACTAGTTAACTGAGGCGAACTGGTTCTCTTCTCCCATTATCACTTGGAATTATAACTCATCCTCCTTCAATCAAAGACTGAAGTTCCCAACTCGTCCTTTTCTAAAGTCGAATTGTCATCTATCTTGCAGTTAACTGAAGAAGACTCCTTTAATCGGAGTTACATCTCTACACATGAACTCATGATGATTGTTTCCATAAGTTGGAAATTAACTCACCATAATTGAATTCTATCTCCTGAGGACAACTCGAGGTCTTTTAGACCAAGGCACACACTAGTGAAGACTTTCTCTTGCTACACTTTTCAATACACCCTTTTAGCGAGGAAGGTACTTCTGGAAGAACCTCTTCCACCTGGATTTGTCTCGAACACTACCACGTTCTCCATTATCAGAGCTGCTCCCTATGATCTAGAAGACTTGTCTTCCTCCTCCTACAATTTCTGATTTAAAGAATTTTCCTTCCAACCATGCCCTTATGATTCTGATCCTAAACATCCATCAATGTTAGCTCATACCAACTCGTCCTCGCAGATCTAGAAGGGGCCTCTTGTCCATCTTCTAGATTAGAAGTCTGATACCGCAGTCTAAATCTAGTCTTTAGTGCCTCCTCATCAAAAAGATCATCAACTCCATCCCCCTCATCTCTATTGGCACATGTACAACAATCATCTTCTATAATTTCTAGTGGATTAGGGCCAGGTCAATATCAATGGTCTAGATTAGAGAGGTGAGATGTGGGTGTCAAAAACATTTCCCCATTCACTACTCCTATTAAAAATAGATGACCAGGATCTCAAGGTACTCGATCCCTTCCAGGATCACAAGTACCATGCCAAAGCACATACTCTTGGGACAGACAATTTTCAATACCATGGTCTAAACCAAGGCCTAGTCTTATAATGGAGGAAATATTGTCGGAAGAAAATATTGAAGATTTTCTGGCAAATGTGGAAGAAAATTTGTCAAATTCTATGTTAAAGGCAACAACACCTTCAAACCAAGGTCTTACAATGCCATCACCAAGCCTTCATGGAATAGGTGGTAGCAATCCAAGTCTTGTTCCAAATTCAGGATCTTTCTCTAGCACTCCAAGAAACACCTCCCTAAGGACAACTAGGATGTCTCCAATCTCACAAAATCTTAATGCACCACCTAAACAAGGATATGGTGACCTCCCCCCTTTGATGTCATTGGAGAAATTCATTGAAGCCTTTCAAAACTTGGGTGCTTAACCTCATATTGAGTAATGGAGCAATCAGATAAGGCAATGGTTATCTCAAGTTTTTCTTAATCCTCTTGTTCAAAAAATTGAAACCAGTCATAGCCAAGTAATATATTTCTCAAAATATACTTACTCTCAAATGTATGATTTTAATTTTTTACATATCAAATTTTATTTTTAATATTGATTTGTGTTATTTCCAAGATAGGTTATGCAAATGGCAGCAAAGCTTGGGATTTCTATCACCTTAACATAAGTAGGTAGTAATGTACCAAATTTTGGAGTCTCTTCTGCTGCTTCATCTGATAATGTTTCTAATGAGTGGCAGACAACATTTACCATTGATGAGGATGGAGTTCTTCATCAATTGTGTGCTACTCTCATACAAGCATGAGATGCTCCTCCTAGTAAGTTACATTACTTAAAAGTGTTTGGTGTGTATTTTATGTTGTTAAAAGGTTGAGCACTATGTTATAAGTCACTCTAAAACCTCAATATTTCTATCTCTGATGAGTTCTCTGCAAGCTCAATGTTTAATTCCTTGATGTTGGGTCACTTTTAGGCTTGAAATGTTTAGGTTTCAAATAAATAATGCAATGCTCCACCTTTTAACATGTTTTTTGTTTAACATATTTGAAGAATTTCTATTCAAATTGTATTCTTTGTATCTATAATTATTGTGTGTTGCATTCTATCTTGAATGTAGCTCCACAACCATCTTTACTGGGCCTTCAACCTCCAAAAGAGAAACCTTTCAATCCTCTTATTCAAGAATGTTTGGATGTCGTGACTAAGCATCAAAGGTTGTGTGCATTGATGAAAGGAGAGTGGGTTAAGGGGTTGTTACCAAAAAGTAGTGTTCGTGCAGATTACACAGTACAACGGATTAAAGGTAAAAACATATTTAAGTGTGATTTTGAGTAATACCAGTCTCGCTTGCTGATTTTCTCAATCAAGTGGTAACTTCCAAAGTATAGTTCTAATTTGTATGGGAAAATGTGTAGAAATTTCAGAAGGAACATGTGTGCGAGTTTGAGGGAAGAGGGGAATTTTATAACAAAGTAAACAAAAGATGGACTTTGGAACTACCCACAGATTCACAACTTCTTATGTATCTTTTCTATTAACTTTTGGAGCATCCTCAATGGATGTTGCATGTGGAAACTACTTCTTATCCAAATACATAGTCAAACAATAATCCTTTATTTTTTAGTATCCTGCCACCCAAAGAAATATTTCCGGAGAAGTATGTTGCAGTTTTTCCATCTGTTACTATTGTTTTTTATCCCGGAGCATGTGTGCTAGTAGTTGGAAAGCAGAGTCGTCGTGTTTTTGCACTATACTGGGATAAAAAGTTGCAGTTCTCTCTTCAGGCTAATTGACCAAAGCTAAATTATCTAGTTTGAATGAGATCAATTTGCTCACATATCATTAGAATAAATCCATGTTGGATTCTTTGTAAATTCTACTAGGAAATATGCCCAAAAAGCTTTAAAACATATAACAGGTAGACTACCACTTGTATATATAGGGTGAAGGTAAAACAACCAAAAATGATGTTAAGGTTCTTATGTGAAACTACAACACAATGATTTTAATTGAGCATCAAATGATGAATAGATTAAATTTTCATTTTTCCTTTATTATTTGCATCCTTTCTTCTATCAGTTAAATATAAGCATTGAATTTGACCCAAAGTACAAATTCAAGAGACCAAAGTTTATGTACATTTCTATGTATGATACGTATGAAAATGATATGTATGAAACAAGAATATAGAAGTTAATGAAAAAAAGATGCATAATATTTGCAGAATATGAGTGAAACAAGGAGTTTGCTCATGTAGGCTCATTCAAAGATGGCTTCCACAAAGAGAAAAAGGTGATAGGATGACTCTTCCAACACAAATAAATATACCCATCCTCCAAATGCATCTCCCAATTTGAATCATGTTTACGAAAAATGGCTCTTGCACAATGAATTATTTTGTCACTAGGGATATGACACACAAATCCCCCTTCCCTAACTCTAGTGACCCACTTCAATTGGCTCTCTTTTCTCTCCATACGAGAAGCACCATCATATCCTACATTATTAACTAACCCCATGCCAACCTCGCCTTCAACCATACACCTCTCCTTGCACTCTTTCCCCTTCAAACATACATTGTTGGAATCCAATAATATTCATAGATGATCTACAAAGTTCTTAAATATTTCTATGAAATCAAGAGATGAATGGTCTATATCATTATCAATCAAGAAAAATACTTGGGGATTTAGGTCCTTTATGAATTTGATGAACTTGTCATGAGGGTGAACTTATGTTAATTGATTGTCTTTTACTTCATTTTTGTCCAATCCCTCTCCTAAGAGTTGATGAAGACGAAATTATGCACATATAGCTAATTCCTTGTATTCTTTGACCCCTAGGGATTTCACTAGTAAGGGAATCTAGGGGTTGTGCAATGACATTCACTTTCATATCAAGATTCAAAGTCTTTTCATACCTCTTTAAATGGTTAGGGAAGTCATTGGAAGGAGTGCTAGCTTAAAAGGGTTCCCCAAGAGTGTCTAATATGATAGTTAGCCTTTGGAGACTAGGAGGCCCAGGTGGTCTTCTAGCCAATTCCTCCATGAATGTGGGCCATTGTATTCCATGAACAGATTTATTGGTCTTGTCTTCAAAGGATTCGAGAAAATATTTATTGGCTATGGTGTACAACAACTAATACCATGGACTTACCTCATGAAACTTGATGAGAGGTGAATCTCGAGCAAGGAAGAGATGTGTTGGGATGCATGATCTCAGCAATGAAAAATCTCAGCCCATGTGCTGCAAGCCTATGGTTTTCATCACCTGAGATTGATGCAAGATCATGGAAGACCCATATGAGATGTTGAATGCGAACAATTTTATTGTTGGTTATAACCACTACACAAGAGTTTAGTAGTTGTTCAACCCATATCGATTCATTGGGAAGATTAGGTGGACTATTATAGCATCCACCTTATCTTCCTTTGATTTTTCTATTGCTAATGATGTCATTATTTTTGTTGTTGTTTCCTCTGGCATCCAAATGTAATTGATTGTCTGATTCTTCTCCATGCATAGAACTTAATTTTTGGGGCCAAGCAGTGGTTTCCATGACCCAAACTCTCTCCTGTGTGGGGAGAGGCTGCATTTTTTTCAAAGACATTCCAGAGTTTTCCTTTAGTAGATTCACCTGAGACTCTAACTATTTTTCTCTTCTTGGTTATCTTGTAGAATCCTCCACATCATTTTATATTCAACAAAGAAACAAATTAATCATTTTTGGTTTTATGGGCAAATGAAGTTACACAAAACACTCAGTTAATTGGTATAAATTCCAAACATAATGAGAAAAGGAGCAGTGCATCATTCTATACCATGTGTTCTACCAAATAAAATGGTAAAAATATTGGAGGAAAGCTCTCTTCTTTACAATTCATTTTAAGAAGAATAAAATGATATTCAATTCCTTATATTATATTTTAAGAAATCCATTTACATTCCAATTTCGAAGTACCTCCACATAAAGAGATATAACATTTCAAGTTTCCACATACATCATAGAAATTCAGGATGATACTTCCATAAACAAGAAAATGAATTAGACCCAGACAAATCACATACTTGTGAAAAGAAAAGGTATGCAAATAATTGGTTATCTTGCACAAATAAAAAAGTTTCATTGTTTTATCTGTGGATCATGTAGCCAATACCCACTCATTGAAAGAATTGAACGCAAGACGGTTAAACTGAATAAATAGGAATACACTTTATCAAAAAAAAAAAAACCTCAACCAAACAAAACTCATACTGTAATAAAAAAAAAATACCTCAACCAAACAAAACTCATACTGCAATAGAAACAAGAAAATAAACCTTATTGATATGTGCATGAATTGAAAGAGCAATGAGAACAATCTCACAAGAAGGAAAGTGCGAGAGAAAATCAAATTGTACACTCTATATTATATTAGGTATATAGAAGAGTATAAAATTGGTGGATAGAAATATCTTATGAGTTAGGAGAGTGATAATATTTCACCCACCTCGTTGTAATAAACTTGCATATTTCACCAAAATTTCTAGGGGAAGATGCATTAGGTCTTTTCCAATCAAAATTTGTGAGGGATGCACATTTTCTGAAAAATTCCTAGAACTTGTACTTGACCAGAGGAATTTTACTTCCTCTGGACACTAAAGATCATGGCATATTGGGACATGTTACCCACCCACAAGTATGGGTAACCATAGGAGAATTTTTTCTTCTATGATGCAATTTTCCAGCTAGTTCTCATACATTATTTATTATGTTGTCTTTTTCTTTCCATATGTTTTCACAAGATATCTACAACTTGATATTTTTAGATTGTAACTTAGCTGATATGATTGTTATTAAGTTCCCAAGGTTTTATTTTTCTATGGTGACATTTTATTTGTTTTGTTTTTACAAGTCATATGGCCACATAGTGGCCATTATCACCCAACTAAAGAAAACTTGTTCGAGTTTCTTGCTTTTCTGGGGAAAATTGACATTGACATAGCTGATGTTGAGGTATATGTCATATAAATCCTTTATAGTCTACTTTAGTTTATATTCCAGTGTTCATCGTATTTCATGTCTTATACTCTGCATTATATCTTCTTTCATTTCAGAAGAGGAACTCAATATTGATGATCAAAAGCAGGAATTGAAGAAAGAGGAGAAAAGTAACATTGGAGCAACAAATGCAGAAAGAGAGAGAGAGAAGAGAACTGGTCTAGTGATACCCGTAAAAATAATATCTCGCATGAGACACACACATAGAGACTGATGATCAAGTCTTCAGAGTTGGTGAGTTCACCTACAATGCCTTGACAACGTAATGATAATGTTTTGAAGTGATGAAATAATATTTCATATGTAAATTGCAGTCCAACCAATATTAAGTTGGAAACTCGTATTGTAATACTTAACATTTCATATAATATAGTTTATGTGGTTGAAATTATTTATAGTTGCACTTGATATTATTTATTATTCTAATTAACATATGTAACTTTTTGTTTTCATATTAGATGAACACCCACATTGTATGACATTTTTCTAATTTAGTCGCAAAATTATACTAATTAAATTATGTTGATTAATAATCAATACATAGAATCAATCTAAAACTAATAAATTAGTAGTTTATATTGATTAATGATGAACACAAATAAACTGAATATATGACTAAATTAGGCATTTAAAGTAAATGAAATGAATATAAACTACTAAAGTATTCGTTTATATAATGAATATGATACTACAAAAAAATATAAATGACTATTACAAATTATAAATTTGTGATTACAAAGGACTACTAAATTTTGCATATATACAGCTATTAGTAGCTAATTTACAGTATCTTATAATACGACCAAAATTTAGTCATATTCCTTTGGTCATTAATTGGTTTCAAGCGATGACTAAAATTTGCATATATATGACTATTAGTATCTAATTTACAGTATCTTATAACATGACAAACATTTTGGTCATATTATTTTGGTCATTAATTGGTTTTCTCGGGTCATCATATAGTAATATATTATGTTGTATATTTGGTCATAATTGTGGCAATTAACAACAATAAATCAATAACAAAATTAATGACTAAATATACTACTAGACGATAAAATTGAGATAACCAATTAATGAATAAGCTAAAAACGACTAAAATTTGATCGCGTTATAAGATATTGTAAATTATCTACTACTAGTCATCGACTGAAAAATGGTCATTTATATGCGAAAATTAGTTGCTTTTTTAGTAACTAATTAGCCATTTTGTATTAGTGATACTTTCCTTTGATTAGAAGAGTTTTGAAAGCAATGGTTATTTCTTCTTGCATTAAAACAACACTAATTCCATTTCCTAAGGCATCACATTCCACAATAAACGTTTTTGTGAAGTCAGGCGTAGCTAAGACCAGTGTTTGGCACATTGCCTCTTTAAGATGTTCAAAGGCCTTTGTTGCTTTTGGAGTCCAAGAAAATGCATCTTTATTTAGTAATGTTGTTAGATGTGCTACTATTCTCCCATAATTCTTAACAAACTTGCGATAATACCATGTCAACCCGAGAAATCCTCGTAGATGCTTTATGGATATGGGGATTCTCCATTCCTTAATGGCTTTAATTTTGTTAGGGTCTACCTTAACACCTTCATGAGATACAATATGACCCAAATATTCCACCTTTTGTACTCCAAAGAAACATTTGGAGGTTTTTGCATATAATTGTTCCTCCTCCAATAGTTTGAACACCTTGTCAACATGTTGAACACGATCCTTCTAAGACTTGTTGTAGATTAGTATATCATCAAAAAATACTAACACAAATTTTCTAAGGAAGGGTTTGAAAATGGAATTCATCAAACCTTTAAATGTAGAAGGTGCACTGGTAAGGCCAAAATGCATGACCAAAAACTCATAATGACCCTCATGAGTTCTAAATGTCATTTTCAGAATGTCTTTAGTCTTCATTCGAATTTGATGATATCCTGAATGAAGATCCAACTTGGTGAAATAAATTGATCCATGCAATTCATCCAATAATTCATCAATGATAGGAATGGGAAATTTATCTTTAATAGTGAGCTTGTCGAGCTCCCTATAATTTGAACACATGCACCATGATCCATCCTACTTGTGCACCAATACTATTGGACTAGAGAAATAACTTTGACTATGTTGAATTATACCAACCTCTAGAATTTCTGCAACCATACGTTCAATTTCACTATTTTGGACATAGGGATATATGTAAGGCCTGATGTTTGGAGGAACACTTCTTGGGATCAAATGAATAACATGATAATGATCACGAATAGGTGGGAGGCCTTTACGAGTCTCAAATACCTTGGAGTGATTGTCTAAGACATTTTGGAGATCTAGAGAAATAGATGACTTCGATGTGGGAACCTCTAGCGAACATAATTATGCAATTATTCCTAGTTGTTATTTCTTTAGAAGCTTTGTCATGGCGTTAGAGATGATTAGCTTTCCCTATTTCCCTGTGATACCCCTTAATTCAACTTCCTTTCCTTCCAAAAAAAAATCAAGAAAAGTTCTTGAAAATTAAAAGTTGTCATACCCAAAGATTGTAGCCATTGGACTCCTAGTACAACATCAATACCATCCATTGGAATGGAAAGAATTGGACTATTCAATACATACTCTCCCATGGATAGCTTGATATTATGCCACTTTCCAGAGAAATTTATGGTTCCTCCATTTGCAACCATCACTTGACACCCTGGTGCTGGATATAGGAATCAATTCAATTCCTTGGCTATCTTAAAATGATTAAAATTATGGGTACCGCGCAAATCAATCAACACTATTACCTTTTCTTCTTGATATGTCCTTCTATCTTTAGAGTTTGAGGAGTGATAATTCCGGCCAATGCAATACAAGATATGGTTGGATTCATTTCTTCTTTCTCTAGGGTTTGTTATTGGTGTATATCCTCTTGTTTTGATGTTTCTTGTTCCTTTTCTTCCTCCTCTTCACAATCTATGTAAAATAATTTCTTCTCAGCACACTTATGACCTTTAGTGTAATTTCCATCACAACTGTAACAAAGCCCTTTTGCTCTTTTTTCTTCCAATTGTTGTGGTGTCAACCTTGTAGGTTATTGAAGGCTAGGGGCAACAACACTTCCATCTTTATAGTTGTGAGTGGTAGGCTTCCTTGTTGCCATAATTTTTCTTTCAATTTTTCCTTCCAACTTGAATGCCTTCAATGAATCAGGTTCCCAAAGGTGAACCTCATGTTGGATGTTATCCCTTAAAGTCCCTATGAATACATCAATCCTTTTCTCCTCTGGAATATCTTTTACTCTTATATTCAATTTTTGGATGTCCTCAATGTGCTAGACCATTGAACCCTTTTGTTTGAGATTTATCAATTGGCTAAAAAAGTTATTTCTTTTTGTATCCTCATAATTTTCTATCATTTCTTCCATTAAAAATTCGCAAGTGACAATTTGTTTGCAATAGAAAAGCCATCGATACAATATAAACTGGTTTTGTTCCAAATATAAAGTTGCAATGCATACCTTTTGCGTGTTTTGCACATTATGGAGATCGAAATATTGCTCCATCTGTAGTATCCATGTTACGGGATACTTTCCATCAAAATTCCTCATATCGATATTTGGAACATGATGGGTCTTCAATCCAATGTTAGATTCTATGAAATCACGATTAACGTTTCTTTTGTTCTCATCACGAGTTTCCTTTACTACCCTTTCACCATTAGTAAGCATTTCTTGTAGAAACTTTGTCAAATCTATCTTCAAATCTTCCATGTTGCCTTTACATTTTGGTTCTATACCATCCATCTCAGCTTCTATGCCATCCATCTTATCTTCCATTACATTCTTTAAACCATCCTTCTTAGCTTCAGTTACTTTTTGTTAGAGCGAAATTTGTTGCACTTGGTCTCGTAATATCATGTTGCATTTCTTCCTCTTCTTCAAGTGTCATAGTAGAGATTTTGGGTTGCTTACTAGGTGCTACCATTTTCTTTCTTCAGGTCATAAATGAATGATAATTATGCTTCACAATGCCCTTTGAAACACTTCAAACTACATTCTCAAACAAATCTTATGCCAATTTTTAAAACAACTACGCACCTTATTTTTCCTTTGTATGAACTCGATCTTGAAACGACTATAACTTTATAATTTTAAAACTCCAAGTTCTAAAATTTTGGCCTTTGATAGCCCTCTCAGTCCTATTTCCTGCCCCACTAGTCTGATCACGATTGGATTCTCCAAGAAATAGTTATTCCCAATCTCCCACAATGACCTGATTATAGACTCGTTCAGTAGAGAGAACTCATATGACGTGCCACGTGTCACGGTTTCAACCTTCGGGCCTAAAAACGATACCCAACAAACTAAAGTCTGTACTCTTTCTATCACTTTTTATGACATTTGAACCTGATGTTCAGTGAGAAAGTTATAACAATTTTCCCAAAGTGACCTGTTTGAGATCAAATTCGTGAGCCTGCAAAAACCTTAATTTCCTCAGTTCATATCTCTGAAAATATTGTGAGACAAGATTTGAAATTCGATCATGAGGTTCACCATGATTTTGAATCAAATGGGTTTTAATTTCAGCATCTGAATCTTCGTATAAAATATGTTATAGAGAAAATTCCACGATGACCTGTTTGAAGCAGCAAAACCCTAAAATCCAAAGCTTCGATACCAATTATTATGCAACCAGCTCTCAAAATAGAAGAAAGAGATAGATAAACGACTTAAAAAGTAGCCTCTTCGAGGGAAAACCTCCTTTACATTAAATAAATGAACAATTCTTGGATGATACAAATGACAAGGCCTCCTTTCTATATATAAGAGTCTATGGGGTCACAATATAATCAAAGCCAACATAACAATAATAATGTAAGGGCACAACAATAACAATAGTGGGCTTCTATGGGGTACAATAATAACAAGATGACAAAAAAATGGGCACAAAAATAACAATAAGGGGCTGCAATGACAATAATAACAAGGGGATACACTAGTATTATAGGGACCTAACACAATGATTAGAAAAATCTCTTAGTTTTCATTTGAAAATTAAGTGGAATCTAAAATAAAAATCTTATGCATCATGCATTACATATAGGGATTTGATTTTTATTGGAAAAGTGAAGTTATAGAGATTGATTGTTGCATCACTTGTTTGTTACATTGTTGATTGATTTATTCTTCCCCTACCTAGTTAGGCCTTTCATTATTAAAAAGAAAATGAAAAGAGTTATTTTTGTCATATTTGTTGCATCATAGATGTGTTTAGGTGAAATTGAATTTTCAGCCTTGAAACTAAAACCTAATCAAAGATAAACAATAAAATTTATTGAATCAACCTAAGGAGCATTGGTAACATTAACGCGTGAAATTGAATTTTCAGCCTTGAAACTAAAACCTAATCAAAGATAAACAATAAAATTTATTGAATCAACCTAAGGAGCATTGGTAACATTAACGTAAACATTTAGAGGTCTAAGTTAAAGACATGTTCCAACATCGTTAAGCATAGGAGTTGTCATTGTTTTCTAGCATTGTATCATGGGGTGAAATCTCGTTCCACGTATGTGAGTCTACAAGACCATACTCCATATACCTTCGGGTATATTGGTGGTGCTCCATGCACGTAAATTATATGGGAACACTCTCATCGAGCGATTACACATTTGATGGCACTAGTACGAACTGCACTCCCACATACCATCGATTATATTTTGGGAGTCCCATATAGGTTGCTATACATCCATAGGTAATTGCTCCAGCTGCCTTGTATACCATGATACAACGAACACAACATTCGGGGAGATTGTCTGCATGTACGTTAAGTCCTTGTTTCACCAATGTGTATATTGCAGTTCGCAGTTGCTTGGTAAACCTTTATGCCTAGTTACCCATTTGTTTTTCTATGTCTTTAATTTCTAAAATCAATTAATTGACTACGAAACAACATCCTCCTTGTGGAAAAATTCCGTAATAGATCTTAGGTTGAGACTAATGGCAACAGTTCTTAAGTCTACCAATCAAGGAAACCCCTCTGATGGGAATCCTAGTCCTTTTACTTCTTTTGGAAATGTTGGTGCTCCTTATATGGCAACGTTGCCTTTTATCGGATTTACCATTGGTTTTCTAGTTTTATTTTTTTCGACCCCTATGGTTCTGAATGTATAAATAGTTTCCCAACCAGGTTCTCCTCTACCTGAACGACATCAACCTCATGTTGGTCCTAAATTTGACCCTTTTCCTTCTTCAACTATTGTTTGTCCATCCCTTTCTTCCTCTTCACCTGGTGAAACTCTTGATTCTACTAACCAGGAAGCTAATAAGAAGAAGAAAAGGACAAAGAAGAAGAAGCAAAATAAGTAGAGGGGAAACCAAGCAACCATCGCTACATATGCAGCTAGAATGGAAAAGTATTTCAATCAACCCTGCAAAGTTAAATTCCCTTTCATTTTATGTTAGGGTGACCACATTCTTAGAGATTGTCCTAGTATTCCCAAGGTATTAGAAGTGTGGTGCATAGGCTCACATCAGCCTTTGTCGTCAGCTTCTGGAGATCATGCTAGTGACAAACCCTTAACTAGAAATAGTAAGGTCCATGGGAAAAGGGTAAAGTAAAATTTCCCTGTAATTTATGTGAAAGGAATCATCCTATTTACCTTTGTCCTTATATGGATGAAGTCTCAAAAGTGTTGGAAAACCTTAAAACTTCTCAGCCATGACTTCTAGTTGGTTAATGTAATATTTCTCGCAATTGTTGCCCCGTGGAAATGGTATGATTCCTCTATTTATTTTCTTAGTTAATATTATGTTTTTCAACAATTTTATCTTTAGTTTGGTATAATTCAGGAAGAAATGATAATGAAAGTCAGTTAATGGTATTTTCATTAATTTAACTATTTTAGATACCATAGAGCTTTAATTTAAGTAAATTGGTGTGCAGAATGATCTGATTAACAATTGTTGTTCCCTCGGACGAATGCAGAGTGTTTAAGCATGAATAGATCATTACCTTATTTATGGAAAAGTTAGCTCAAGGCACGCACATGATCGAGAAGGATAGTTGAAGGAGATGTTAATTAATATTCAAGGATCTTATAGTTAGGATGAGAAATCTTGAGAAACTTTCGATTCTTACTCTTGCTCCATTATTAGTATTTTGATGTACTATATATGACTAAAGTAGGGAGGAAATAAAGATGGAACTTCACTTCTTCTACTTTACTATGAAATTATGAAAAAAAAATCAATCTTGAAGTTCTACAGATTATTTTGTAAATCATTTTGATATTAATGAAATCACTAAAGACTTTGTTTTAGCTTTCTTGCATTGAATTTCCTCAAGGTAGTGCTTCCGGAGACCTTGGTCCCAATGCCTGGAGGATTTGTTGTCTGTTCTATATCATTACCATCTGGTTATTCACTATATAGATATCGGTTATGTTATTAGTTGTTCCTTTTTCATAGAAGATGATTGATTGAACTTTATGCTTTATAATTTTATTGTATATTTCTTGAAATTGTTGATTAAATCGTGCGAATTAATTACATAAGCTTAGAGGTTTGATTATGTGAATTTTGTGAATTACTTCGGAAAATCTAGATTTCAAAATAGTAGTATGAATTAAGTAATTTCCCTTATGAATGTAATTTGTTGAGATAATTCTGAAATATATAAAGTGATTTGTGAGCTAGAATAGATCTCTTTTATGAATATTGAAACTCTAGCAGTAGGAAATAACACATTTGTTGTTATGAACAATTTACTTCTATAATGATTGGATAAGATTTAGTATTTCCCGTGATTCTTTCATAGAAATAGACTCATACATCCTTATGATTTAGAATTCTATCCTTGCATAGATTGTGCCAACAACCTTGAAATAACAGATGAATCCCAGGTTGATAGAATTAATGAAGGTAGGATTAAGTTGATTTCTAGGAGTCATCTTAGTGCCCAACATTTTGGCGTCGTTGCCAGGGAGGTTGTCAAAATAGTGATAGATTGTGTCTCTGAGAGGACTGGGTATTGAAGACAGAAGGTAAGAACCTACGCACACAACAAGCAAAAAGCTTTTGCCTAGCACCCACTTTCAGTTGATACATTGAGGCTATGTAAGTGTGCATGACTAGGAAGAAAGATAGGAATCAAGTAGCAGTAGAACAGAAACCATTACCAAAGACTACAAAAACCCAGGGACAGGTGAACCTTGGGAGATTGGCCTTTATAGAAAAAATATGAATCTCAAGCATCCGTAGCACCTCGAACAACATCTGGGAAGGGATATACCATAATCCCTCAAGCAATAGAATCACCAACTGCAACCCATGCTAAGATTTAGAGTAAAACTGAAGGAGCAAAAATACGAGATGCTAAGACAAATCCACGATTATCAAAATTTGGATCCCCTGTGATTCTGGTTGAAAGAAAAACATCTGAAATTCCAAGTTTAAGTAGTGCAATAAAGTCCCCTCGAGAATCAAATAGTAACCATAATCTTCCTGCTCAAATAATACCCCCTGATCACGAAATCCTTGAAAATTATTGGCAAATTTTCGATCAGATGGAAAACCAACCACAACAAGCCCAGATATCAACACTAGAATACCCTATAGTCAACCCAGTGGAAAATTCTCTAATGAAATCCATTCCATTACAAAATATCCCGACTTTTCATGGGATGACTTCAGAGGATCTTGATGCCTTCTTGTTCAAATTTGATATTTTGTCCAAAGGATATGATTATACCACTAATCCTTAGATATTGAAATTGTTTCTTTCCACTTTGAAGGGATCATATTTACAGTGGTTTATGGGTTAATGAGGAGGCACTATACATTCTTGGGATGTGATGAAAAATGATTTTCTCACAAAGTATCATGATTATTATCGATACAGGGATCTAAAAGATGAAATTTTCAAAATGACCGCAAATGATAGTGAAACCTTAGAAGACTATATTGAGATATTTCACTACAACTTGTAGAGATAACCCTATGCTACCTTAGCAAAATAAGTAATGAAATCCACTCTAATAAAAGGCATGAAAGATGAGTGGATAGAAACACTGAATTTAATGGGACAGGGTGATATTTCTTAGGAGGAATATGATAACATTGTTAAATTGTGTATCAGGTGTTCACGTGGCACCACACGAACCAAATCTAGAGTATGGGATCCCCTCACCCAAATCAATAAAACTTTGGGTGGAGGTGTAATGCGAATAGAAATTGGTAACCTTTTAGAAGATTTTAAGACTAACATTTTGGGCACACTTACTACACAGTTAGATTTTTTGCAGGCCAAACAAAAACAAGTTGAAGCAGAATGAGCATTAGCCATATTTTTTCCATGTTGAAAGAAACACAGTCAAAGGGAGTGTTCCCTGGATATGGTTCAAACATGTGCTTATGCACTAAAGATCATTCGAAGAATCAATGTCCGTCACTTCTAGGATTAAAAGTTGTGTTTAAAGAAGCTGAGGAGGAAACATAACCAACATATCTTATGGCTCAACATTGACAATGTCAAGATTGTCCTTGAGGTATGATGTAATATCCCTCTTTGTTTTATTCTGGCTAGTATGTTCAACAACAGAATCTTGGAACTGCATGGCAGGGACAACCATCCTTTAAGTCCACCTGGAAATCCCAACCATATCCCACATATCCTTGGCCAAATCAATCATTCGTTGGACCTATATGGCCAAACTCATAATTTCCTACCCAATTGTTGTAGAATCTGACTAATAATCCCTACCCCTCACAATGGACTAATACATCTGCGTAAAATCCAATATGGCCTCAAAATTGGCAGCGCCTAGTGGGACTGGTTAATCCACCTATAGGGATGATCCCTCAACCTCAACCTACGCTGCAAGCTCCATTTCAGTTTCCTCCAAATCCTCAACCCTCGATGCATCCTTAGTTTTCAACTCAGCCAAATCCTAATCCTAATAATAGACCTGTCTAGTATGTACAAATCATTGAAAATCCGGACTATGAAATAAATCCCCTAGAATGTAATGAGCTTCGATTAAGGTTAGGACATGTCATTTCTCCTGAAGAAAATAAGACCGATCAAGAACAGGAAAATGATAAAGAAAAACAAACTGTAACAAACCCTTCGACTGTGATTATTTTAGAAACAGAACCGATAGGAGACACAATTGAATGACAAAACTCTGATAAAGTTATAATTGCTTCTCCTCCATTCCCTAAAAGACTTACGATAGCTAAACTAGCCATCTATCCCGATTTTGATCTTGTAGGGGAATTGAAAAAATTGTGTATAAAAATCCCACTCCTCCAGGCCATACGAGACATTCCAATTTACGCTAAAATGATCAAATAATTATGTGGAAAAAATCCTGGGAGGAAATCAAAAGATCCATTGACAATTCACGTTGTAGGAACACTATCTGATCTTATTTTAGGTAAACAAGTACCTGTCAAATATGAAGACCCAAGAAATCCTGTAGTAACTATTCAAATACAAGGCTGCACCTTTCTGAACACATTGGTAGACCTAGGAGCAGCTATTAATATTCTAACTTATGAGACCTGTAATATTCGGGGTATTACGGTCTTAAGACCAACCTCAACCCTGTTAGAATTAGCTGACAGATCGGTGGTTAAGCTTGAAGGTACTTTGGAAGATATTACTGTCTTTGTAGACTCTTGGGAATATCCATGGATTTCCTAGTTATTAACCCAAGGAATATACTAGATGCCCATCCTTTGATATTAGGAAGACCATGGTTAGCAACGAAAGATGCATATATAGGATGTCAAACAGGCAGCATGATGATTACCAAGGGAGACACTGTTAAAAATATTATTTTGTATCCTCCTACTAAACCAAGTTTTCCTATTACAAGCCTCCAGTTACACCCACAGAGAAATCTAGAAGAAAATATGCATTCTCCTCTTATGTTAGATGAGGCCCTTAGACTTAGAAATCAAATAGAAGATGATGTAATTAGTAGCTTTATTAATGAACCAACTGTTATAAAAAATCCAACATGCCAAATGCTAAAAGCTATACTCGATAATGAAGCACAAGGAGACCCCTTAGAGAATTCAAACGATAATCACATTCCCACAACAATTGTCCATAATAGTATGCCAATCAATATTGAACTAGGAAAAACCCTCAATATTAATGCCAATCTGGAAAATCAGCAGTGACATAAATTAATCCAAATTCTCCATAAATATAAACAAGCTTTTGCTTGGGAATATTTGGATATGAAAGGCATCGATCCGCAGTTGTGCACCCATCGTATTTATCTTGAGAAATATGCTCGTACTATTCGACAACCCCAGAGGAGGTTAAATCCACACCTCAGGGATATTGTGAAATGGGAATTACAGAAATTGCTAGATGTAAACTTTATATACCCCATCTCAGACAGCCAGTGGGTCTCCCCGTTAGTAGTCATCCCTAAGAAAAATGGGAAATGGAGAATTTGTGTAGATTATAGAGAGCTCAACAAGGCTACCCAGAAGAACCATTTCCCCTTCCCTTCATAGATCAAGTCCTTGATACTTTAGCTGGGAATAAATTTTTCTCCTTCCTAGATGGTTTCAGTGGCTATAATCAAATTTAGATTGCTTCAGAAGATCAAGACAAAACTACATTTACCTACCCCTGGGGTACATTCGCATACAAAGTTTTACCTTTTGGATTATGTAACGTTCCAGCTACGTTCCACAGAGCAATCTTGAGTATCTTTTTTTATTTGATTAATGAAGGACTCGAATTGTATATGGATGACTTCACTCCATACGGTGATGAATTTGACCAAGCTTTAACAAATTTGGAAAAAGTGCTTAAACGATGTACTAAAACCAGATTATGTCTAAGCAACGAAAAATGCCATATGATGATGACTGAAGGCGTATTTTTAGGAAATTATATCTTTACTGTAGGAATTCAAGTTGATTCGATGAAAATCGAAGTATTCCTTAAATTACCAACACCCTGCACAAAAATTGAGGTACGTAGTTTCTTTGGTTATGCAGGATATTACCGTAGATTTATAGAACATTTTTCAAAATAGTTGCACCTTTGTATACTTTATTAGAGAATATTGAATTCGAATGGACTAATAAATGTGACATTGCCTTTGCAGATCTCAAGAAATTGGTTTCAACAACACCAATGTTAAGAGGATCAAACTGGGAATTACCTTTCCACTTATCCTCAGATGCATCAGATGCAACCATAGGCGTCATTCTTGGACAAGAAGAAGACAATAAACCTTATGTTATTTATTACATTAGCAAAAATCTTACTCCTGTCGAATTAAACTATACAGTGACAGAGAAAGAATTTCTAGTTATTATATATGCTATTAATAAATTATGACATTATATAACAGGATATCTAGTTTTTTTGTATACTGATCACTCTGCTATTAGATATTTAGCTAATAAACCAATTACTAATGGTCGAGTGACTTGATGGTTATTTTTATTACAGGAATTTGATATCACCATCAAAGATTGACCAAGAAAAGAGAACCTTGTTGCAGATTTCTTGTCTCGAGTACCTAAAATAAATGATTCTTTATCAGTAGATGACTAGTTCCTGGACAAGCATCTATTCACTGTGACAATAAAAACACCTTGGTACACTAATGTGGAAAATTACTTAACAGTAGGAAAATTTCCAGCACATTTGTCACCATGAGAAAGGAAATTAATTATTCAGCGCAACACACTCTTCTCCTAGATCGGTGGTTATATTTTTTATAGTGGCTCTGATCTACAAATTCGTAGATGCATTCAAGAAGATGAAATTTATGATATCCTAAAATCCTTCCATGATGAACCCTGTGGCAAACACTTTGCACACCGCAGGACCGGACATAAATTTCTTTAGATGGGCTATTACTGACCCATGATATTTAAGAATGCAAAGAAATATGTTCAAGCCTGCGATAGCTGTCAAAGGATGGGTCGTCCTGTCCAAGCAAATGAGATTCCCTTACAATCACAATTGGTGGTGGTACCTTCTGAAAGATGGGCACTTGATTTTGTTGGCCCCTTTAATTCACCATTAAACCCAAAAGTTTATATATTGGTTTGCACTAGTTACATAACTAAATGGGTAGAAGCGATAGCTTTTCCAAGAGCCATAGAGGAAGCAATGATCACAATTACCAAGAGAAGTAATAACAGATAGAGGACCACAATTTACAGGTCATAAAATTTCGGCCACTCTTCAAAATTATTATATTAAGCATAGGGTTACTTCTCCATACCACCTCCAGACTAACAGACAAGTGGAAAGTACCAACAAATTCCTGGAATAAATCTTGACTAAAATAGTATCCGTGAATCATCGAAATTGGGTAACCAAACTTTCGGAAGCTTTGTGGGCCTATCGGACGACATCGACCAACACTACTAGTCACTCACCATATCAGCTTGTCTTTAGCAAAGAACCAATTTTTCCATTTGAATTTGAAATAAAGACTCTTAAAATTACACAGGAGATCAGACTGGATTTTATAGAGGCACAAACACGATGCCTACATCAGCTCTATGAATTAGCTGGAGCACACCTATTTTCTCTTGAACACACAACCATTCTTCAGCAATAAAGAGATAAATGGCATGATCAACTTATAAAAAATAAATCACTTTAAAAAGGCAACTATGTGTTATTATATGATTCTAGATTCCATGATTTTATGGGAAAATTGCAGACAAGATGACTCAGACCTTATGAAATCAAATACATTCATGATAATGGTACCATGACTTTAACCACCATTGACAGATCTGGTACCCGTTTTCTAGTAAATGGACATCGACTGCGCCTATACCACCAACCGCTCACAAAGTAGTCTTTCTACCACAAGATAAGTAGTGATCCTACTTTTCAAATTATAGCTAATTGGTGTGGTAACCCAACAACTTCATCTATGTGAAATCTGATTTTTTACCATATTTTTCATAATGCATATATTTTTTGTAATTTGGTTAAGTTTCTTTTTCTTCTTCTTTTTCTTTCTTTCTTTCTTTTTTCTTCCTCCTTTGACTAAGGAAAAAGGGAGGGATAATTGATCTAAAAACAAAAATGTGTTGAGATTTTTTCACAAATGTTTTCCACATACAACACAATTGTTGTTATGTTACAACACAATTATTCTTCCTTTACAACACAATTGTTGTTCCTTTACAACACAGTTTTTGTTCCTTTAAAGCACAGGTGATGTTCTCTCCTTTAAAGAAAAAATTCTTCATCTCCCTTCAACCTAGCATCATTTTTTATTATAATTGTTGTTCCCTTTATTACAATTGTTGTTCCTTTAATAAACAACTATATGACATTCCTGATTGGCGTGATTACCGTTCTTTGGACATGAATACTGGCCTATTATGATTGCAATTCCTTAAATTCTAGTTGTTGTTCCTTTTATCTCAGTCGTTGTTCCCTTTGAAACAATTGTCATTCCCTTTGCACCCAACTATTTTTTTCTTTGTATACGGTTATTACTCTTAAATGCAAACTACAATGTGAATTTAAAAGAATTGATATTTATTTTATCATGGTGTCAAGTATGATATCTTATTCATTACCCCATGAAGAACATATTTTTCTCATCTGGCATATCCTATCAATTTGAATATTTTCTTTATATCTGGATTTTTCGAAATTATCATAAAATGTTCATAATTTGTTACCACCATAGTAGTTTTATCTTTTCTTATATACTCAAATGGTGATTTTCTTTAAACATAATGAAGGACTAAGACATACTTTATTTGGCATTTTTTAATACTCCTTACACCATCCCTAACTCTTAAGGAGTTGATGAGCCACCCTTAATAATAAAAAGAACAATTCTAAAAATATATATATATACTACTTAAAGCTAGATTTTCTCATAAGGATGGGGGGTCTCATCATGAGCCAGCCCACCATGATCATAAGACATTAACACAAGTGACATTCCCATTATGGCCACCAAACCAGGGTAATGGCCTTTGACACTATTGTCAAAAGGACAAGAGGTCTCATCACGAGCTGGCTTGTTCACTTTGTTATGATCTAGTGAGTGGAATTGTTGTTACCTGGTCACCATGCCAGAACAATGGCCTTTTTTAGAAAATCATTTAAATAATAACATGTTACATTTTTCATAAGGATGCTGGCTCATCAAAGGGTTCAATGAAAAACCTGTCAAGGTTATGGATGAATGATGGGAGCATAGGTTTTGCTTGTGGTATTGGAGTATAACATGAATTTCTATATCATTACTATGTCATTAGATTCCTTTTTCTCTGACAAGATATCACCACTACTAGTAAGTATATTTTCTTCCTAAAATGACTAGAGGTGGTACATATACTATTATATGAAAAAATCATAAGTGTTTCAAACCTCCGTGATAAGAATTATTAGTTATAAATTTATTTTACCAACAACAAAAAAAAAATATGTTCTCAAGGGTAATCTTTTTACAAAAAAATCTTTTTAACCATGATAATGATATCTTTCATTACTATGCTTTTAATTTCACGACGATTTTTTCATAACAGTAATCTGTGCATTTACTGCACTTTATCATCTTCCCATTTGGCTGCATATGATTTAATTGTTTCCCTTCACGCTAATTAATGCCTCCGTATGAATTTAACTTCCCATAATCTTAAAGGTTGTGGTCGACCTTTCTCCTATTGGAGGAGGTAGGAAATATCACATGTGTGATATGACTGGGCACAATCATGATACAACTGGACACAAGCATGATATGACTAGGCACAAGCGTAATATGACTAGGAAAAATTAACAAAAATTCGTAATTATCATGATAATCCCCAATACATAAGTATATTGAATGATACTATTTTTGACATGCTGCTATTTCTACTAAGGGATTTTTGGTTTGAACAGCTCTGTATACAGTCACTACAACAATTTTATGAATTAGCAAGTATGGGTGGTAAGCCTATCCGAAATGAACCTACTCTACTACAGGTTACTGAGCAAGCCCGAAGGATCCTAGAGTGGGTAGGCTGGGCTGAATACTTTACTCAACTACAGGGATTCGACAATGTTGTTGCTTTGGAATTTTTGCAGAATTTGAGCAATGAAGTCACGACAGTCAGAGGTAAGAAAATAACAGTCAATGAGACAATTATGGCAGAGGTCATAGGTCTTTCCATAGAGGGAGAAAAATGGATAGATAAGCACACTAGACTTCAAAACACTATGGAATTATTTATAGACCCTGGTGAAGAATTGGCCCATAAAGGCAAAGGTTTTCACCCTGCTTCATTCAGAGAACCATGGTAGGAGCTAGCAGAAGTAGTCTAGAGGTATATTACATGTGATGGTCGCCATGATGTGGTAAGACCTCGACACCTCAAATTTTTGGCAGCATTAAAACAAAAGGTAGTCATAAATCTGCCTTTATTTTTAAATTTTCTCTTGCATGACGTTGTTGGTAGACTTGGTAGAGTTAAGGACCCCAATTCTGTAGTTAGTCATCACTATTTGATTAAATTGGTAGTAATTAGAGAATTGAAATAGTCATAGTTAACCTGGGATAACTTCATGAGACCCAATGAACTACCATCTCTAGAAGAAATGCATGAAGTAAAAAATACTCAGCCTGAAGAATATTTTGGGGACATTAAAGAAGAATATTTCCAAGGAGCAAAGTTAAGATGGAAAGTATCCCATAATGAGGTTAAAAATTGAGAACCCTTTAATTACAGAAATTTTCAAGCAGCTGCTGATTGAATGAAACTTTATGGTAACTTGGTTCTGTCTGAAGGTCCTACATGGATTGTATGTAGATACATGTGTCCCATCATATGGTATCCTCCAGAGGGTTATCATGTTGAATATGACCTTTCTGAAAGAGAAGAAATTGAGGCCTTCAAAGTAATCCAAACAAAAGTGGATGTCGTTGTTATGGTGAATCCCCCTATCCACCTTATTCCTTAACTATGTTACATGTCAATCATCTCTTTACATGAGGAAATACAAGAAGGTAATATGGGGGGTGATGTTGGGCCATGGAAATGGCATGATTCTTATCTTTATTTTCTTAGTTAATATTATGTTTTCAATAATTTTATCTTTAGTTTGCAATAATTTGGGAAGAAAAGGATAATGAAAGTCAGTTAATGGTATTGTCGTTAATTTAAGTATTTTAGATACCATAGAGCTTTAATTTAAGTAAATTGGTGTGCAGAATGATCCAATTAACAATTGTTGTTCCCTCGGATGAATGCAGAGCATTTAAGCATGAACAGGTCATTACCTTATTTATGGAAAAGTCAGCTCAAGGCACGCACATGATCAAGAAGGATAATTGAAGGAGATGTTAATTACTATTCAAGGATCTTATAGTTAGGATGAGAAATCCTAAGAATCTTTCGATTCTCAGGATAGCTCCATTATTAGTATTTTTATGTAATATATATGACTGAAGTAGGGAGGAAATAAGGACGGAACTTTACTTCTTCTATTTTACTATGAAATTGTGAATAACAAATTGATCTTGAAGTTATACATATTATTTTGTAAATCATTTTGATATTAATGAAATCACTGAAGAATTTATTTTAGCTTTCTTGCATGGAATTTCCTCAAGGTAGTGCTTCCAGAGACCTTGGGACTAGTCCCCAAAGGATCTATTGTATGTTCTATATCATTACCATATGGTTATTCACTATATGGATATTGGTTGTGTTATTAGTTGTTAATTTTTCATAGTAGATGATTGATTGAACTTTATGCTTTATAATTATATTGTATATTTCTTGAAATTTTTGATTGAATCACGTGAATTAGTTACATAATCTTAGAGGTTTGATTATGTGAATTTTGTGAATTACTTCGGAAAAGTCAGATTTCAACATAGTAGTATGAATTAAGTAATTTCCCTTATGAATGTAATTTGTTGAGAGAATTCTAAAATAGATAAAGTGATTGGTAAGCAAGAATAGATCTCTTTGATGAATCTTGAAACTCTAGAAGTATGAAGTAAGGCATTTGTTTCTATGAAAAAATTACTTCTTTAACGATTGGATAAGATTTAGTATTTATTGTGATTATTTCATAGCAATAGCCTCACACATCCTTATAATTTAGAATTCTATCCCTGCATAGACTTTACCGACAGCCTTGAAATAACATACAAATCTTGGGTTGACATAATTAATGAAGGTAGGATTAAGTTGATTTCTGTGTCATCTTAGTGCCCAACACCAATCCTTCACTAGTTGATGAAGTGATTGATTAGAATCCGAACCTCATCAATCCCACTCTCTCTGAACATGAATCCCATCAGTTTGTTCCTGACCAACCATTGGTTGAGAAAATGGTTGGCTCAATCCCACCTTCAGTAGATCATACCTTTCCCATAGAGAGTGAACTTCATGCCACTTAGGTTCTTCTTATTTCTTCTGATTCTACCAAACAATGGGACATTTCTCACATTCCCATGAAACCCCCTCCAATAAAATAAGTCAGTGGCTTTGATTTGGAGTCGATTGAAAGAACCTCTTCTCCCTTCTTACATGATTGTTAAGACCGTGGTAAAGGCTTATAATAAGGACATCCATCACATTGTTATAGATGAGGGATATTATGTTAGTATTCTATCCTCCAACTACTTGGCAAGCTTTAGGTTATCCACAGCTTGTGCCCGTTACCTATAATCTGTTGGCTTTTAACAGAGGAAACAATCAACCATTAGGGATCCTTCCTAAGTTTCCTATTACTTTGGGAGGAAATATTGTCTGTATCGATGTGATGGTAGTCCAAGGTCCTTTGGAATTTAATTTACTCCTTGGGCGTGACTATGTTTATGTCATGGGATCTCTTGTCTCTTCACTCTTTGGTTTGATGTGTTTCTCGCATGAAGGAAGAATCGTGACTATTGAACAATTTTTTTTTGTTGGTCCTAATTTGACTCCCAATCAACCAGCTTCTGTAAATGCTCCTTATATTATCACCCCCACCATAGGTTAATTATGTGGAAAAATGTTCCATGCTCTCATCTACTGATGATCTAGAAGGTGATATGGTGAATCATTTACTGGGGGAATTGGAGTCTGATCTTTCCATTTGATCCCTTGATCCCTTCCATAGAGTTGTTCTCCCATCTGATGAGAACCTCTTGGAAGCCATGGCCTCTTGTTGATCATGATCAAGCTTTCAAAGTAGATTTCATTTTCCTGTGTCAAGCTCCTTAATAAATGAAACAAGATTTTGGAGCAAAGTTCCTTTTCTTGTGTCAAGGTCCTTAAAAAATGAAGCAAGCTTTCAGAGCACAGTTCCATTTCTTGTGTCAAGATCATTAAAAAATGAAACAAGTTGCCAAAGCAAAGTTCCTTTTCTTGTGTCAATCTTGTGAAAAAATGAAACAAGGTGTCATGAGCATAGTTCTTTTCTTGTGCCAAGCTTACTAAAAAATGAAATTGTTCCCATTTCCAATTCAAGTATTTGATTAAATCTCATAAATTCCCAGTCAGTTCTTTCACTTGATCTCGTAAATGAACCTTCATTCCATCCACCTGTTAGTACCCAATAGTCTACTTAGGTGCAGGAAATGAATCTTGGGGGGGCATGTACCTCGAATTAAGTCATTATGTTGGGGGCATGCAAACTTATTCCCAGCATAATTTTTCTATATTTCAAGCTTGTTTAAAAATGAATACAATTTCAAGCATAGTTTCCCTTGTTTCAAGCTTTTGTAAAAATGAAACCATTCCCATTTTATCCCTCGTGATTTCCATTTTTATCAGCCTATTTTTTTCCAGATGAGCCTTGGTTTTTTCATTCCATTGTCACCATCTTCTTTACCAATCATACGCTTTCACTTGATTTTTTACCCTTCCCTGAGGAATGGCTACGATCAGTGGTCTTGTTAGATAGCCTCTTGACCTTTGTTGGATTGTGTTATATTCTTTCCATGACTAGCCCATGCACAAGGGGACTACAGGGGGGCCGAAAGCCCCCCCTCTATGTTGCGTTAGGCACTGCCAGGGGATCACAGGGGGGTTGGCTCCCTAGGTAGGTGGACCTACCTATGGTTTTGTGCATGGATTTCGCACATGGTTTTGGGCACGATGGTTTTTATTCCATGGTATTTTGTAGATCCAATCAAAGGAACTATGTTTATGTTCTAATCCAGGGTTAATGGATTGGGGTTTATGGATGTTTTGGTATGTATATATATGTATTATAACATTGAAAGGAACATGATGAAAAATCAATCTAGTAGTCCCGGTTTTGGGATCTAGGGGAAAATCTCTGTGTCTATTTGTTTTGTGTGTTATGCTCTCCCCATTGTTTATTTTGTGTTTTCATAATATGTATTCAAGTAATTTCTGTACGGGGTTAAAACCTACTTTTGGTATCAGAGTTCTTTTGGCTTCAAGGGGATGCCTTTGTTGCTGAGGGGTTTTTCTCGAGCCTATGATAGACCTTTTTCAGTGGGAGATCTGTGGGACCAATTCTTGTGGTGAAAGAAGATGGAAAGCAAGGGAAAGATAGAGATCAAGAAATTTAATGGTCAGAGTTTTGAGTTGTGGAAACTCAAGATGGAGGATCTGTTGGTGGATAAAGATCAGTTAATCGCAGTAGATCCAAGTACTAAACCAACGGGAGTGTCCAATGAAGAATGGAAGAAGTTGGATCAAAAGTAAAAGAGAATAGTACGATTGTGTGTCTCAGATTCAGTATTGCTGAATGTATCAGGGGAAGCTACAGCGAAGGCTTTGTGGGACAAGTTAGGGACTTTGTACCAATCTAAGTCTCTGGTGAATAAATTGTTCCTATGAAAAAAGTTGTATAACATAAGGATGAAATATGGAGACTTCGTGACAGAGCATATCAACGCATTTAATACTGTGGTAAGCCAGTTATTGTCTGTTGATATTAAAATTTCAGATGAAGATAAGTGCATTAGTTTTTTATGTTTTGTACCAGATTTGTGCGATAGTCTGGTTATTGCAATAGGTAGCAATACAACTGCCTTTCAATTTGATGAAATAGTCTCATCCTTGTTGATGGAGGAGATGGGACGGAAAAATTTGTTGAGCCAGAATGGTGATTCCTTTTCTATACGAGGACGATCTCAGAATAGAAACAAAAATAAGTCCTCGAGTGGGAGATCTAAATCTAGAGGAAAATCTAAATCTCAAAGAAAACATGTAAAGTTGTGCTGGAAATGCGGAAAGGAAGGGGCACTACAAAAGAGACTGTAAACCTAAAGCGCTTTAGAAAGGAAAGGGATCTGATGATGCTCCTTCTGTAGAGGCAAAAACCACCTCAGATGAAGGTGGGGATGTGTACTTGGCTTCTTCTTCAAGTACACATGTATATCATGAGGCATGGTTGATTGAATCAGGTGCATCCTTTCACTTCACTCCCCATAGAGAGTGGTTCTATTAGTATGAGAAATATGATGGTGGTGATGTCTTCTTAGGGGATGATAGGAAGGCTAGAATCATTGGTTGCTAAAAACTCAAGTTGAAGTTGCAAGGTGGAAGGATTAGAACACTTCTGAGTGTTCTGCATATTCCTGCATTAGCCAAAAATCTGATTTCTCTAAGCAATTTCGATGATGCAGGTGTAAAAACAGTGTTCGGGAAAGATATCTGCAAGATGGTTCAGGGAGCACTAGTATTGATGTGGGGAGTTCAGATTGGAACTCTGTACAAGCTACAAGGTGGCACTATTATTGCAACAATTTTGTGGTTCTTGAAAGTGGAGTAGAAAATCTAGTGGTCTCTGGAGAAAATATCATGCAATGGCATCAAAGGCTTGGACATATTGGAGAGAAGGGCCTTCGAATACTTCATGGTAAAGGTATGGTAGAAGGTATGTCTAATAGCTCTTTAGATTTTGATTTATGTGAAAATTTTATATATGGGAAACAGAATCGGGTGAGTTTCCCCTCTGGTGGTAAGAGGGTGAAACAAATATTAGAGCTTTTGCATAATGATGTATTTGGACCTGTGTCGGTTCCATCACTGGGTAAGTTTGTGTACTATATATCATATATAGATGACTTCTCAAGGAATACATGGATATATTTCCTCAAGAAAAAGGTTGAAGTATTTGATAGGTTTAAATAATTTAAGGATCTGGTGGAAAACTAGACAAAGAAGAAGATAAAGGTGCTGAGGACAGATAACAGTTGAGAGTTTTGCATGAAGGAATTTGAAGAGTTCTATAAGAAGTGTAGTATAGCATGATAGAAAACTACTTCATACACACCTGAGAAAAATGAAGTTGTAGAAACAATGAACAAGACGTTGATGGAAAGGGCAAGAAGCATGCTCAGTGGTGTCGGGTTAGGACAGGAATTCTGGGTAGAGGCAGTGCAGACTACATGTTACCTGGTCAACAGATCACCTTCATCAGCGTTGGAGGATATGACTCCACAAGAGGTATGGACTGGTAAGAAACCTTCTCTTTCACATCTGAGGGTATTTGGATGTGATGCATATGTACATGTTCCAAAGGAGAAAAGAACAGAGTTGGATAGTAAATCTAAAAAGTGTATCTCTATTGGGTATAAGGATGGTTTAAAAGGTTATAAGCTTTGGAACCCAGTAATAAGGAAGGTTGTCTACAACCAAGATGTGGTGTTTAGAGAGCTGAAATATGTTATTAAACATGAATTCCTACCAAAGGAACCTAAGAAGATAGAGTTTGAGCTAAAGGAGGAAGAATCAGACTCTACAGCAGAAGAGGAATTAGAAAATGAAGAGCCACAAACACCGGTTGTGAGAAGATCAGTTCGAGAAAGAAGGCAAACAGAAAGGTATATTCCATCGATTTTCTATTCAAAATTTTCTTTATCTATTACTGATGATGATCCCAAAACTATGAAGGAAACAGTAGATTCAGAGGATAGAAAACTCTGGAAAGAGGCCATTGTTGATGAAATGGCATCTTTGCACAAAAATGAGGCTTGGGATCTGGTGGAGTTGTTGGCTGGAAGGAAACTCATTGGTAGCAAATGGGTGTTCAAGAAGAAGATGAATGCAAAAGGAAGGGTGGAGAAATACAAAGCTCGGTTGGTAGAAAAAGGTTATTCCGAGGAGCCCGGAATTGATTTTGGTGATATTTTTTTCTCTTTTTGCCAAGGTAGCTTCTATTAGATTACTTTTATTTTTTGTTGTTTCTTTTGATTTTGAGGTAGAACAGATGGATGTGAAGACAACATTTCTTCACGCGGATCTGGAAGAAGAGATATACATGAATCAACCTGAAGGCTTTGCGGTGAAGGGTAAGAAAGAACTGGTATGAAAGTTTAAAAAGTCTCTCTATGGGTTAAAAGAATCACCAAGGATGTTGTACTAGAAATTTGATACAATTATATGGGGACTTGGCTTCACCAAAAGAAAAGTAGATCAATGTCTGTATTTTAAATTAATTGATGACTGTGTTATTTATCTAGTCTTGTATATGGATGATATGTTGTTGGTTGAAAATGACAAAGAAATTATCCAGGATTTGAAGACCCAATTGTCCTTCAAATTCGACATGGAAGATCTTGATGCTACAAACTATATTTTGGGCATGGAAATTAAATGAGATCGGGCAAAGAGGAATATCTGGTTAAACCAAAGAAAGTATGTCGAGACAATACTGCAGTGGTTTAATATGCAGGATAGTAAATCGATTAAGGTTCCTATTCTTGTAGGTGTAAAGTTATCTGTTGAACAGTGTCCTAAGACAAAAGAAAAGGAAGAGGACATGTTCTGTGTTCCATATGCAAGTGCAGTCGGTAGTCTGATGTATGCAATGGTTTGTACTAGACCATACATTTCACATGTAGTGGGAGTATTGAGTAGGTTTATTTCAAAACTAGGGAAGGAGCATTGGATAGTAGTGAAGCGGGTTTTCTAGTATTTGCGTGGCACTAGTGATTATGGTTTGTGCTACCAAGGAAGACCAGGATTGGATATAGTTTTGGACATCCATGGCTTTGTTGATGCAAACTGGGCTAGTGATCTGGATCAGAGAAGATCTACAAGTGGGTATGTGTTTAACCTATTTGGAGGTGCAGTCAGTTGGATGAGTAAGAGACAATCTGTAGTGGCACTGTCAACTACAGAGGCAGAATACATGGCAGCCACTCATGTAAGCAAGGAAGCAGTTTGGTTGCAGAGATTATGTTCAAGTATGGGGTTAGTACAACAAGCTATAAGGATAGAATGTGACAGACAAAGTGAAATTTTCTTGGCAAAGAACCATACTTATCATTCAAAGACAAAGAACATTGATGTTCAGTGTCACTTTGTGAGGGATATGGTAGAAGACAAAAAGGTGTTGCTGGTAAAGGTGGACACTTTGAAGAATACTACAGATGCATTGACAAAGTCTGTGAGAAATGAGAAGTTCTCTTGGTGTAGAGAGACAATGGCCATTGGATCAATGACTAAGCTCTCATGTGGAAAGAAAACAACAAGTGGGAGAATACTGGATTGTTTTATATTCTTTCCACGACTAGCCCATGCATGGGGGGGTTACAGGGGGGCGAAAGGCACCCCTGTACATTGTGTCGGGCGCTGCTGGGGGTATGCAGGGGGTGGTAGCTCACCTGCATGGGGTTCGGGGCAGCACTTAAGGAAAAAAAAAATGGACCATATATTAGGCGGGTGGACCTACCTATGGTTTTTTGCATGGATTTCGCAAATGGTTTTGGGTGTGATGGTTTTCGCTCCATGGTATTTTGTAGATCCAGTTAAGGGAACTAAGGTTATGTTCTAATCCATGTTTAATGGATTGTGGTTTATGGATGCTTTGGCATTTATATATATGTATTTTAACATTGAAAGGAACATAATAAAAAATCATTCTGGTAATCCCAGTTTTGGGATCTAGGGGAAAATCTCTGCGTATATTTTTTATGTGTTATGCTCTCACCAATGTTTATTTTCTGTTTTTAGAATTCGTATGCAGGTAATTTCTATATGGGGTTAAAACCTACAAACTTTACATGTTTTGAGAAGTTCCATCATGAACAAAACCAATTTCTATCCCTTTATACCACTCGCTCCTCTAGGAGGAGTCCTCTTTCAACTCTTTGCAGACTCCCAAAACATGAAAAGATTATCGAGCACTTGTCTTTTCAAACTCGTAAAATTAAATGAAAATATGTATACTCAGTATAATTTTAACCCTTTTATGGACTGAGATAAACTAGATACAAAAAAGGAATACCTTAGTCGAACATGGCTAAGGGTTCTCTTGGGTATTGTTTTCTATCTTTTTGGACCTAAGGGACTACCTACGAAAAGGGACATTTGGAGTTTTCTTTTTCGCCTCTTTTTCAAAATCTCTAAACATGAAAAATATGTCGAGTTTTACCTTCACTAGACTCATTAAAAGATCAAACAACAATGGAATCATCAATCATGACTAGGTCGAACCACTCCTTCTTAGGGTTTGTTAAATATACTCAGAGGGATTCATCCGAAGGAAGAACTTATAGATCAAGCATACGTTATCCTCCTCAAGATTTTTTAAAAATAAAGAGGTATTGACTGTATGGTTGGGGAAATTGGAAAAAGGAGGAATTTGATTTTTCTAATGGCAGTGAATCGCTCTTGAACGTGAAACTCTTCCACTTCATCTTTGTGTCTATTGGGTTGGGCAATATGCTCGTCTTTTGGTTATCACACCATTTTCAGAGCCTCCATTTCAGTTTTGGGTCAATGCTACCAACTCCATCAGTGTTACTGGTATGTTCAAGAGAAGCCATTTAGTTTATCTCTACTAAAATACTCTTAAGCCTTCATTTGATGTTTGCCTTTCCTAATCCAGTTCCATATCAACATCATTCTAATCATTCTATCTCAATCATGATACCCATTTCATGTCATTGATGGGGGATGCATTAAGGCCCTGTTGCAACGGATCATTTCCTATCGACATCAACACATCATCTAGGAAGTTGACTTAGAAGCACACCTTTGGTACCTTGGTGCTTGCATACATCAATGGAAAGTTTCCTCTCTCACCGACATGTTTACATCAATGGCCTTCGACTGAAATATTTTGTGTGGTGTTTGACATCAACTCATTTATTCACACCATACAAATTTTACTATAGTACCTTGAGAGCCATTAACATCATCGATGGTTTCTCTCGCATCTGTTAACGGCTTACATCATTGGTTGGTAATTAGATGGTGTCTACCATGTATGACTCTAGTTCATTCATTCACATGGTTAGAATCATACATTGGTTGGTCATGTGACTAAGATAGAAGACCATAAATCTAGTTTCATCTAATAGGGCTGCAATTTCAGGCATTATACAAAGATCACAATGTATGATGGTCGTGATCATATAGAAAATCATCCAGTCATGGGTCCACCAATTGCATCTGTGGATGCGTATTTTGATCATTGTACATGTTATGTTAGATTATGAGTTGAGTATGGGTATGTCTCCCTAAGAAAACAAATATGTCATGTTGTAAATGTATTGTAACAAATGAAGCTTGTCAGTTGTCCTTAATCCCTACTTGTCACAAGGTAAAAAACTTCAGTCATAAGTCAACATCTTTGACTTTGTGCTTTGGGGGGCATTCTATTATAGGCCAATTTTTCACATCTGATTAGTGAGACTCCTAATGGGATCAATCAACATCCTATTCCCCCTTGTCACCATCTTGAACAAATCCCTAAGAACTTACCTTTCATTTCCCATATTTTCATCCCTAAACTGCTTCATTTGAGCCAGTTTAAGGACCAACACTCCCTGTAAGCCTACTGGGGTGCATTCACCAGTAGGTTGCTCAACTATACACCACATTAGTCACCATAAGATTTCTTGCCTTTGCACCTACATTGGTTCTAGAAATCTGGGAGAATGATCAGGATTCTGGAAACTTCCCCTTCTAGGAGTTTCAAGAAGTTGTTCTAACTACTTACCTTGTATAAAACATTCTGATCCTATCCTTCCCTACATTGGATTTTTCACCACTTATCCTTTGATCCTATCCCTCCATCAAAGGTGGCTCTCTTACCCTAGATTGGTAATTGGATAAGAACTTCAAACTTACCATACTTCTCTATATATTCCCAACCTTATATTTGGTTGGGGGTTGGATTTTGGAGAGTGGTTATCATCTCAGCCACTTAGGGTGATTGGAGGTGCATCTTGTGAAAAGGAAAGGATAAGTCAACAACTTGGAGGATCTATTCTACAAGATCAACTGCTACTTATGGTTGTAATCTCCTTCCAATTATAGTAATGCAAATAATTCATTGTTTTCCTATATGTTATGTTGTTATTTCATTTATTCCAATGCCATGTTGATCTATTGAATGAATTACTTACGTGATACTGCATAGATCTCATAGTTTCTTGGCTTGTGTTATCTCACTATACAGGTTCTAATTTCAGCATTCAAAGTTGGGATTGGAGCTTCCAAGCTAAAGGAGTGAAGTGTGTGAAGGATTCCAAGTAGGCCTCACTCCATCATATATTTACTTTAAGGAAATTCATTTTGTTCCTTGTCTCTCTATTGTTCTAGGTTAGCCATTGAACTAGGGGAGATACTTTTGTCTACAATTGTAAATCCCGTATAAAAACAACTCCTTTGTTTGTGAGGCAAGGGATAGTTATACATACTCTACCTCCTCTATATTTGAACCTATAACTTTTGAATAGTCATTACTTGTGCATTTAGTTATATTAAATTTAACTATTCACTATGTGTTTTCTAAATTATTCAACAAACACTATAAACTACTATAAAAATATATTTATTTTCAAACATTAACCCTATGGATTTCCTAACACATTGTATCGATGAGATTATACAATGTCTATCTTTTCTCAACAACTTATGCTACCATGAAAATGTCAATATCCACATTCAATAAACTGTTAGGTACCTATAATACTAGTGATTACCCCATTACTATTGTAGTTATATCCCTTATTAATATTGTTATGCCCCATAGAATCCCTCTATTGTTATTTTTGTGCCTTTATATTATTATTGTTAGGTCGGCTGGGTTATATTGTGACTCCTTAGACTCCTATATATAGAAAGGAGGTTTTGTCATTTGAATCATCAAAGAATCATTCATTTGTGTAATGTAAAGGAGGTTTCACCCTCGAAGAGACTGAACTCTAAGGCATTGATCTATCTTTTCTATCTTTTTGTGAGCTAGTTTCATAACATTTGGTATCAGAGCTTTGGATTCTAGGGTTTCGCTGCTCCAAAGCGGTCATCGTGGCATTTTCGCTATAACTTTTTTTCTGCGATGTTTCAGAAGCGAAAAAACAAACCCATTTGAGATGAAATCACACTAAACTGTGGGTCCAAATTTCAGAGCTTTTTGCGCTATATTTGCGGAGATATGATCTGAGGAGGTTGGTCTTTTTGCAGACTCCTAAATTACATTCCAAATAGGTGACTTGGGGAAAATCGTCATAACTTTATCTCTGAGCATCAGATTGAAGTTTCATAAGAAGGTACAGAAAGAGGACTGACTGTAGTTTCTTGTATATATTTTTCAAAGCCAAAGGTCGAAACAGGGACACGTGGCATGTCGTACAAGTTCGCTCTATTGAACTAGTCTATAATTAGGTCACTCTGGGAGATTTTGTATAACTCTTCCTTGGAGAATCCAATTTGGATCAGACTAATGGCATTGGAAAGAGGACATAGAGGGCTACTTCAGGTTGCAATTTTAGAACTGGATGATCTGAAATTATAGAGATACATCAGAGGAAATATCAAGCTCCTACAAAGTGAAAAAAGGTGTGTAGATTTTTTTTAAATTTTTGCTTAAGCTTGGTTTGAAAAATTATTTTGAAGGAATTCAAAGGGAATAGTAGAGAATTATTATCAGTAACTGATTCCCTGAGGAAAGAAAATGCAAAAACCTAGTAAGCAACCTGAAAGCTCTAGCATGACTCATGAAGAAGAGGAAGAAATGCTACATGATATATCAAAATTACAAGACCAAGTGCAACAAATGTCACTCTCACAAAAGCTAACAGAAGCTAAGATAAATGGCGTGGAATCTAAGATAGAGGGCATGGAAGCTAAGATGAATGGTGTGGAAGCTAATATGGATGATTTGAAGATAGATTTGAAGACATATTTGAAGAGAGACATGGCAGATTTGAAGATAGATTTGAAGATAGACATGACAGATTTGAAGATAGATTTGACAAATTTTCTACAAGAAATACTTACAAATGGTGAAAGGGTAGTAAGAAATACTTACAAATGGTGAAAGGGAAGTAAAAGAAACTCATGATGCAAACAAAAGAAATGTTAATCATGATTTCATAGACTCTAATGTTGGATCAAAGACCCACCATATTCCAAAAATTGATATGAGGAAGTTTGATGGCAAGGATTCCCCAACATGGATATTACAAATGGAGCAATTTTTCGATCTCAATAATGTGCAAAACACACAAAAGGTACATATTGCAACTTTATATTTGGAACCAAATCAGTTTGTATGGTATAAATGGCTTTGCTCTCATAAACAAATTATCACTTGGGAAATTTTTACAGAAGAATTGACAGCACATTATGAGGATACAAAAAGCAAAACCTTTTTTAGCCAATTGATAAGTCTCAAACAAAAGGGTTCAATAATGGAGCACATTGAAGAGTTCCAAAAATTGAACATAAGGGTAAAAAATATTCTAGAGGAGCATAGGATTGATGTGTTCATAGGGACTTTAAAGGATAATATCCAACATGATTTTCGCCTTTGGGAACTGTTGTGGCCAGCAACACCCCCCCCCCCTTTTTTCATTTAAGTGTTGTCCAAAATGCTAAATTAATGGGGACCCTTAGTTAAAATTTAGGAAAAGCAAGAGTCTCCTTTCTCCAAAATAAGGTTACCATCGTAAGCTTAGGAAGGTCTTTTGAATATTTTAAAACCTAAGTCTATGATAAGGAAAAATCTTTAAAGCCGCGTTGCAAAAAAGATAGGAAGTGCTTCCATTTGAGCATAATCCTGGTATGTACAAGACCCTCATGCTAAGCAATATATCGCATCGCAATAAAGTAATACTCATAACGAAAAAACTTCAAGATTTACCGATCTACGATAACACCGATCGCAAGATCACATATCGCAGAAAATGAGCTGACAAGATTTGGTAAGCATAAAACTTCTGCGATCTGCGATGTTGTGATCGCTGCGATGTTATATTCGTGTGTTTGCGCGATCTGCGATGGTGCGATTTTCGATGGCGTGATCTGCGATGTTACGTAAGCAAATTATAAAATCACTTCATCACGAATCCTGCGGGCACGCTATTTAAGAAAAGCCACTTACCATAATCTGACTCAAGATCATGCGCTTTTAATGATAGTAAAGGGATTAGTTGTCAGCTATTAAATGAAATGTAGACGCGTGCTTTTGTAAAGAATTACTTCACGTAAGGTGGCATATTTGATATATCTGCTGCATTTAAAACTCTCCCATCACCTTTCTTGATCAGTCATTTCCATTTCACTTGTGAGCTGCAGGAACGGAGAGCGAAAGACGATACACAGCCATACGCAGGAAGAAATGGGAAAGAAAAATAGAGCTCAGGGCTCTGAGGCTAAGGAAAAGACGAAGGAAATGGCGCCTTTGTATACAGACACAGCCTGTAACAAAGACGCAGGGATATCGACGTGGGAAAGCATGTACAGACTGCTTGAGGAAGAGAATCCCAGAATAATGAAGGTTACTGTTGTCGCGGGCTGACAACGCTCTTCCGAAGTGTCCTTAGAAGAGCTAGCATGCTCATTTCTTCATCGGATAGCAGCAAGGCCCAAAATTCTACCATATACGGATATGATCAAGTGGATACTTGACAATGCAGACATGGACAATAGACAATTCAAGATTCAAGGACAAGGGCTCATCGGATCATTCGCTGCACAAGATTTAAAGCTTATGTATCATCTTCTTGAACCGTAGGTGACTTACAATGCACAATTCGTTAAGAAATTTGTGGTGGAGAACCCAGACCTGTCAGAGACCACCAAAGATTGGTCCAGAAAAGAGGAACCGCTCAAGAAAGACAAAAACGGTATGTACAACACTGGTTCCCTCACCTCTCCGTATTGCTTTGCTGCAGCCATGCTTTGTAGATTGTTTGGGATGCCAGATATCAATAAGATTTCATCTGAATGGTTACCATTAATAGATGCTGCCACAAATGCCGATATTATGGATTGGTCCAAGATCTGTTCTGATAATCTATACATGGCTATTATCAATTACTGGTCTAAAAGATCCTTGTCTCAAAGGATCTATCCTCCTTTTTATCTATCCGCATATGTTATGGATTCTATTTGTTATGTGTCTAAATTTCCCATTATGGGTTGGAAATGGACTACCCAGGACCCATTACCTATCCATGTTTATCATAAGTTACTGTGGGATTCTCAGTTCATCCCACATTTCTACCAGATTTGTCACGGGCTTATCTTACCCTTGTATAGAATGATGTATGATGAAGATCCCCCAAGGTGCTCACCCGAGGCACGGATAGATATCATCCCCATCGCAAGATGGTTCGGGGAAGAATGGTTCACCTATATTAGAGTATTTGGAAGCACCGTCCCTCCTCATGTCCTACCCTTGTATATTCCTAACAAACTGCTGGCTCGAGAAATTGCTTGTCAAACCTATTCAGAAGGCGGCCTAACTAAAGACCTAAAAGACAAAAAGAAGGCCATATGGCCTCAGTTTCCTGTAGCTTGTGGGGCCTTTTCATTGTTCGATGTAGGTCACGCGTTCACCAAAGTGGAGAAGGTGACGTGTCTACAATTATTTAAATTCCCGGCAAGGCCATTCGACCCTAATGAAGTTGCTCAAGATTTCACAACGAATGTCAAAATAAAAGTATTCATTGGAAAGAAAGATTTATTTGATGATTTATTTCAGAATAAAAGCTCATTCCAGGAAATTTTGTGGGAAGCTCAATCAAAATTGTCTCTAGATGACCTCAAAAGATTCATGGTATACAGGGAAAGAAGACTGGCCAGTGTTCCTTTAGAAAAGTTGCGATTGCCTGCCAGAGAACCGACTCCAAGCGTTAGCCTCAGTGGGAACTCAAGCACTTCCAGATCTAAATCTAACACTGCGCAAGGAGTACCTGAACATTCTAAAGGGTCTGGAAGCGACCAAGGAAAGAACGAAGAGGAAGCTAAAGACACAGCTCAGTCAAGTGAAATGTCGCAATAGGAGGTTATCGCCTCTCCGCCAAGAGATGTCCCCCCTCTCGTCATTAAAACGCCACCCGTCACGACAGAGTTAGAAAAAGAATGGGAAACCTTCAACGAGCTAATCAATCTTGAAGGACAAGCCCCAAGAACACCTGTGAGCAATACACAGGTAGCACAAGAAGTGGTTTCGACCATAGTCAGCAGTGTTACAGAAATGGAGCACATTCCTATCGCTCCACCTTCTGAGCTTCTACTTAATGTAGAAGAAATTCCTCCACTGGATGTATTCTATAGTCCCCAACATAAAGCAGTTGTAAGAAGACAGAGAAAGAAGAGAAAACTATAAAATACACTGTCACAAGATGCTGAACAATTGGATGTCTTATGGAAAGAGCCCAACAATAACCCATCTGAAAATCTCACTAAGTTGTCTCAGATCGCAGGAGCATATGCTTCTGCAACTATTGACAAGGCATCGGAAGTTCAGCAATTGTTGAAAGAACAAGAAGATCAAATACAGCTACTACAACGACAATTGCAACAAGCCAATGCTAATATTGAAGCTAACAAACAGCTCGAGAAGTTGCAGCAAGACTTTCAGCAGATGCAGATAGGCTATCAAAGAAGTCTAGACGAGAAAGGGAAACAATTACAAATTTTCCAAGAAATGCATAAAGATGAGCCTAAGATTACAGAATTTATTTCAAAGTCTATTGGCTTAAATGAACAACTACTGCAGAAACAGGAAGAGTTGGGACATAAGATATCATAGTGGAGTCATTATTGCGAACTGAGTGATAAAATCACCAATCAAGTGGTAGACTTGCGGAGTGACTATGATCAGAGTGACAAAAGAGTGACGGATTACTTGGCTTGGCAGGATGAAGATGAAGGGAAAAGAGCAAGTGCACCCAGAATAAACGAGAATCATAAAGAATTGCTCTTTGATAAATGGGAAGATCAAATCAGGCAGGCGGAACAAGCAGCGGAGACAGCGGCCATGCAAGCAAGCATTCTTATCGACTGTGTAAATGAAAATTTGCACAGAGCAAATTTAATCGAAGAGACCACCCCGAGGTATCTACCAAATAAACTACGACTGGAAGCAGAATGGAAGCAGAAGGCGCAGGAGAAGGGAAAAGCGATCCAAGCATTAAACAGGTTAAATTGGGAGTGTTACTGGGCATACTTGGTCAAGCCGCATAGTCAATGGATGACTGTGAAATGCATCATAAACGCGGCCGAAAAAGTAGTGCCAGCTCTCATAGATTCCGTTTTCGCAGCCCAGCTCAAAGCAGAAGTCAGCCAGCCGACTCTCCTCAAGCCCATGATGAACACTTGCAGCTTTAGAGATCAGATTCAGAAATAGTCTTATTTAGAATGTTGTTTTTTCTTTAAAATTAGATTAGAAAAAGGACGGTCATTTGAAAACCGCATCCTAAATTTTGTAAACAAACTATTATTAGAATTAGGAAGTAGTATTTTAACCCTTCTCATTGCATTTGGAGAAGGGTCCAGAAATTTGTCAAAAACTTGTCCTCAGAACATGCACTTCTGCACCCTCAGAGGAGGTTTTGATGAATGGATGGATCGAGATTTATTAATGTTTGCATTCGATGTCTGCTACTGATGTTGCACTTCTGTACTCTTAGTAGATGTTAGAACAAGTAGAGATAAATCATTGTCGCTTGTAGCTTATAAGTAGGACCAGTCATAAATGGTACTTTTATCTCTTGATCATTTCTGCTTACATTATGAAAGTGATATACAGTTTTTAGTTATTTATATGTTATTGCATGAATGTGTGAGTTACCATTTGGCACTTTTGTACGGTGGAGTCATTTTTTTATGTCTGATGTATGAATAACTTATTATGCGATATGTTGTTCACAACTGTTTTGCCTAACTTTTATGCAAATTGGTTTATCTTAAATGATTTCTATTCTTATGATAGCTGAATGATCTTTATTACCAGTTATTATTTGAAATCTTTTTAGATCGCATAATAGAAGAAATACGCCCCGGGTTAGCATGGATTAGATGTGCTGTTTTTCATTAGATTACAATAGCATAGATTTAGTTTAAAAGTTTGAATTAGATTAGCTTTAAGTATTCTTAGATCAGCAACATCCAACTCTGCACACACACACACCCTTAGATTGGGAAACTGGTCCCATTATCCCCAGTCAGACCCGCTATACCAAACGGATAAGGAGCTGCCAACCAAGGTCCGGACCGGGTGGGTATCCCCCTTGTTGTCGACCTGATTTTTGGGGCTTCAACATATTTGGCGCTAGAAGGAGGGCCTGAAGCATATTGTCTATTGGAATGGTTTGAAATCATAACATTTGAATTAGGATGGCTGCTCACAAACTTCCCATTTGGAGTTGCATCCATGTTTGTGCCTCTTCCAACACTCCACCTGAAGTGGTAAGACTCTTGTCTCAGGTAAAATTCAATGGTAAGAATAATTCTTCTGCTTTTAATCATGCTCTTCAATTTATTCAAAGAGTTTCAAGTTTGAACGTTCAAAGAATTGATGAAGGCGTTTTATGCAGAATTTTTACTCTTACATTCACGGCGGAAGCTAGAAAATGGTGTAGAACCCTCCCAGTTGCCTCAATTCACAGCTGGGACCAATTCGTCAAGACTTTCATTTGTAAATTTGATTGTTATGACTATGACCAGGTATATGATGAAATTGATTATCTACAGAAACAAGATGAATCTGTTAGGGATTTTAATATGTGATTTCATCTTAATTGTCTAAAGTATGATCTTGAAAGTGAACTCATGGATGAAGAATCTTCAGATTATGCTGAGCATTTCCTGCCTCCTATGTCTGATCCAGCAGAAATTAGTCCAAGCTTTGTCTCATTTTCTTCTAATATGAATGAGAATTCCAATTTGAATATACAAATCACTCATGATGGAGAAGGTTCCCAAAGCCTAGGAGGCATGCATGCTCTAATGCAAGAAGACGAAAGTGAGAATGATGGAGGAAAGCCTGCCTTGGAACCAGGAGATGACTTTGATACAAGGTCAGATAATATCATTGCAAGTCAACAAATGCAGATGCCAAGGTTAGAACAGCAAACTAATTCTCCTTCGAAAAGTATCAGTACACAAAGGTATGATCTAAAGCCCGATGTCTATGATGAATCTAATGAACAAATATTTTTCCATGATGATATTTTCAAATGCATTGTTCCAGAATCACATTTTTCTCTTTATCCTGATGTTTTTAGTGATGATAATTTTTCCCCTCTCAATGTTAAAGATATCTCAAAAGGTACAGAGGATTACTCAAATGAGTCATCATTAGGTTTTCAAGATAAAAAGACAGCTATAGAACATCCTTTGATCATTTTCAAACAAGAACCACTTGACCTTCCTTGTCTGAAAATATTCAATCAAAAAGAGAAATCTAGGGAAACCTGTAAAATCATTTATGATAGCTACTTTGATGACAATGATGTTGTTGATTTATCTCAAGTAACTCAACAAAGCTCAGATAATGAGAGATATTCTAATTCAAGAATCATATCAGTCAATCCTCATTCCAAAGTAAAGGATCATTTGCATGATTTTACTATCCAAGACAATACCCCGATCTATGATTCATATCATGAGGAAACCCCCATGCCTGTTCAAAATCATAACTTGTCTTCTGATTCACAAGACGAAATTTGAAATTGCTCGGATCCCATAATTCTGGCCAGTTCTTGTGAAAAAGAAGATATTTCAAGTCAATCCCAGTTGTGCTGTAACATTATTTGTACAGATAATCATTTCATTCTTTCTCACTTGCACTCATTTTGTACAAAATCGGATTGTGTTTTAAATTTTCAGACTTTTGATAGATTACTATGGTATACTGAGCACCTTATCAAAGAACATTCGAAAGATGTGCTACCATTTTTGAAAACTAGATTGTGTCAAGGAAGTATAGAACTTTTTCAATTCCAAAATCAATCAATATCAGACTTCCTTAAAAAAATTCTATGTCCTCCAAGACATCATCGACGAAAGAAAGTATTTTTGGAAACTTGCCAGCAATTCGCGTTAATAGATAAATCTCTTGTCACAAATTTCTATCTATTCCTCATTGATTTATTTAGTGATTTATATATGGAAACTTTCCTTTTACAAGAAATTGCTAAAAGCTTGACTCTTACGCATAATGGATTACAGGCCATTAAAACTGAAAAATCATATTCGCAACCTCGCTTGTCATCTTTCCTATTACATGATCGCCAATCCATAACAGAAATTCATCCTGATTTTTATGATCCAGTAGGTATCCAATTGGACAGAAGATTTCATAAGAAAGAAATTTCAGACAAAATTTCGACTGAAGTTACACTTTCTAATTTCACATCCAATGTTCACAATCCAAGAAATGCTTTGTTCTCAACACTGATGTTTAAAAGGTACATACGTGTAGGAATAAAAATGAAAAGATGGTTCCACTGGAAATATCATTTTACCTAGTTAATTTTTCTGTGTATAATTAGAATAGGAGTAGGAGTAATTTAGCTAGGTTATTAGGTGGATAATTTGGTTTTTAAATATTGGTAGGCAAAATAAGAGAAGAGATTATCCCTATTATGTACATAATCCTAGGGAATTTCAACCTCTCATTTCTTTAAAATGTTTTTGTTTCCTAATAAAATTTGTTGTGGTTAACAGCATTTGACATTTACTAAAGACACCATTTCTCTATCAGATTTTGAACTTTTGCTTGTATAAATAGCAAATTTTTTTTTTTAGAAACTTGATCTTTATTATTAATAGATATAGTTAAAAACTTTAAACCAGATATGATACTAGTTTCAACTTCCAAAAAACTTGACGAAAGCAATCTTAGTGAAGAAATTGTTTTATATCAGTACAATGAAAGGTATCAATAACAAAATAAGGATTCCCTGTAGAAACAGCCATTTCCAAAAACTCTATTATTGTCGTCCAGAACTTTCTTAAGGAAAGCGATGATATCCTCCCTGTTAGAGAAAATCGCAGCATTCAGAGAGACAATCCAAGAAACACTATATCTCAAAGAATAAGAGGTCTCATCACGAGCCGGCTTATCATAATCACAGATATTATAAACTTTGCTGACTTTGCCATTACTGTCCACCAAAACAGGGCAACGACTTAAGATTATTGAAATCACAAGACAAGGGGTCTCATCACGAGCCAGCTTGTTCAGCAAAAGTGTAAATCAAGTGAATGACTATGTCATAATTTGGCTACCAAACCAAGACATTGTTCTTTAAGAATAAAAAAGGAAAAAGTGTCAATATGGATTTTTCTTTGAAAGTTGTAGATCACCTTAAACAGGATAAAGGATCATTACTGAGTAATAGGTAACCCTGTCGAGGCTATAGACGCCTGCTGGCAGCAGAGGCTTTACCTACGACAAAGGAGCATATTTAAAAAGCTGCTACACAGGGAAGACTTTATTTTATCTTTACAAAACCGAGTAATGGCTGATGTAAATGCAAGGACAAGCTGAGAAAACAAACAATTAAAATAGAAAGAAGTTGAAGCAAAATATCATTGACAGTTTGGAGTATAATATGCTTTATCTTTTTATAATGAAGTTTAATTTTCTGAAAAAAAAAATTGTTGTTTCGGAAGTTTAAAAAATTCAATAGAAAATGCAGAGATAACTGGTTCTCCCAAGTGAATCGCCAATTGTTGTGGCCAGCAACAACCCCCCCCCCTTTTTTCATTTAAGTGTTGTCCAAAATGCTAAATGAATGGGGACCCTTAGTTAAAATTTAGGAAAAGCAAGAGTTTCCTTTCTCCAAAATAAGGTTACCATCGTAAGCTTAGGAAGGTCTTTTGAATATTTTAAAACCTAAGTCTATGATAAGGAAAAATCTTTAAAGCCGCGTTGCAAAAAAGATAGGAAGTGCTTCCATTTGAGTATAATCCCGGTATGTACAAGACCCTCATGCTAAGCAATATATCGCATCGCAATAAAGTAATACTCATAACGAAAAAACTTCAAGATTTACCGATCTGCGATAACACCGATCGCAAGATCGCATATCGCAGAAAATGAGCTGACAAGATTTGGCAAGCATAAAACTTCTGTGATCTGCGATGTTGCGATCGCTGCGATGTTATATTCATGTGTTTGCGCGATCTGCGATGGTGAGATTTGCGATGGCGCGATCTGCGATGTTACGTAAGCAAATCATAAAATCACTTCATCACGAATCCTGCGGGCACGCTATTTAAGAAAAGCCACTTACCATAATCTGACTCAAGATCATGCGCTTTTAATGATAGTAAAGGGATTAGTTGTCAGCTATTAAATGAAATGTAGACGCGTTCTTTTGTAAAGAATTACTTCACGTAAGGTGGCATATTTGATATATTTGCTGCATTTAAAACTCTCCCATCACCTTTCTTGATCAGTCATTTCCATTTCACTTATGAGCTGCAGGAACGGAGAGCGAAAGACGATACACAACCATACGCAGGAAGAAATGGGAAAGAGAAATAGAGCTCAGGGCTCTGAGGCTAAGGAAAAGACGAAGGAAATGGCGCCTTTGTATACAGACACAGCCTGTAACAAAGACGCAGGGATATCGACGTGGGAAAGCATGTACAAACTGCTTGAGGAAGAGAATCCTAGAATAATGAAGGTTACTGCTGTTGCGGGCTCACAATGCTCTTCTGAAGCGTCCTTAGAAGAGTTAGCATGCTCATTTCTTCATCGGATAGCAGCAAGGCCCAAAATTCTACCATATACGGATATGATCAAGTGGATACTTGACAATGCAGACATGGACAATAGACAATTCAAGATTCAAGGACAAGGGCTCATCGGATCATTCGCTGCACAAGATTTAAAGCTTATGTATCATCTTCCTGAACCGCAGGCGACTTACAATGCACAATTCGTTAAGAAATTTGTGGCGGAGAACCCAGACCTGTCAGAGACCACCAAAGATTGGTCCAGAAAAGAGGAACCGCTCAAGAAAGACAAAAACGGTATGTACAGCACTGGTTCCCTCACCTCTCCGTATTGCTTTGCTGCAGCCATGCTTTGTAGATTATTTGGGATGCCAGATATCAATAAGTTTTCGTCTGAATGGTTACCATTAATAGATGCTGCCACAAATGCCGATATTATGGATTGGGCCAAGATCTGTTCTAATAATCTATACATAGCTATTATCAATTACCGGTCTAAAAGATCCTTGTCTCAAAGGATCTATCCTCCTTTTTATCTATCCGCATATGTTATGGATTCTATTTGTTATGTGTCTAAATTTTCCATTATTGGTTGGAAATGGACTACCCAGGACCCATTACCTATCCATGTTTATCATAAGGTACTGTGGGATTCTCAATTCATCCCACATTTCTACCAGATTTGTCACGGGCTTATCTTACCCTTGTATAGAATGATGTATGATGAAGATCCCCCGAGGTGCTCACCCGAGGCATGGGTAGATATCATCCCCATCGCAAGATGGTTCGGGGAAGAATGGTTTACCTATATTAGAGTATTTGGAAGCATCGTCCCTCCTCATGTCCTACCCTTGTATATTCTTGACAAACTGTTGGCTCGATAAATTGCTTATCAAACCTGTTCAGAAGGCGGCCTAACTAAAGACCTAAAAGACAAAAAGAAGGCCATATGGCCTCAGTTTCCTGTAGCTTGTGGGGCCTTTTCATTGTTCGATGTAGGTCATGTGTTCACCGAAGTGGAGAACGTGACGTGTCTACAATTATTTAAATTCCTGGCAAGGCCATTCGACCCTAATGAAGTTGCTCAAGATTTCACAACGAATGTCAAAATAAAAGTATTCATTGGAAAGAAAGATTTATTTGATGATTTATTTTAGAATAAAAGCTCATTCCAGGAAATTTTGCGGGAAGCTCAGTCAAAATTGTCTCCAGATGACCTCAAAAGATTCATGGTATACAGGGAAAGAAGACTGGCCAGTGTTCCTTTAGAAAAGTTGCGACTGCCTGCCAGAGAACCGACTCCAAGCGTTAGCCTCAGTGGGAACTCAAGCACTTCCAGATCTAAATCTAACACTGCGCAAGGAGTACCTGAACATTCTAAAGGGTCTGGAAGCGACCAAGGAAAGAACGAAGAGGCAGCTAAAGACACGGCTCAGTCAAGTGAAATGTCGCAACAGCAGGTTATCGCCTCTCCGCCAAGAGATGTCCCCCCTCTCGTCATTAAAACGCCACCCGTCACGACAGAGTTAGACAAAGAATGGGAAACCTTCAATGAGATGATCAATCTTGAAGGGAAAGCCCCAAGAACGCCTGTGAGCAATGCACAGGTAGCACAAGAAGTGGTTTCGACCATAGTCAGCATTGTTAAAGAAACTGAGCACATTCTTATCGCTCCACCTTCTAAGCTTCTACTTAATGTAGAAGAAATTCCTCCACTCGACGTATTCTATAGTCCCCAACATAAAGCAGTTGTAAGAAGACAGAGAAAGAAAAGAAAACTAGAAAATACACTGTCACAAGATGCTGAACAATTGGACGTCTTATGGAAAGACCCCAACAATAACCCATCTGAAAATCTCACTAAGTTGTCTCAGATCGCAGGAGCATATGCTTCTGCAACTATTGACAAGGCATCGGAAGTTCAGCAACTGTTGAAAGAACAAGAAGATCAAATACAGCTACTACAACGACAATTGCAACAAGCCAATGCTAATATTGAAGCTAACAAACAGCTCGAGAAGTTGCAGCAAGACTTTCAGCAGATGCAGATAGGCTATCAAAGAAGTCTAGACGAGAAAGGGAAACAATTACAAATTTTCCAAGAAATGCATAAAGATGAGCCTAAGCTTACAGAATTTATTTCAGAGTCTATTGGCTTAAATGAACAACTACTGCAGCAACAGGAAGAGTTGGGACGTAAGATATCACAGTGGAGTCATTATTGCGAACTGAGCGATAAAATCACCAATCAAGTGGTAGACTTGCGGAGTGACTATGATCAGAGTGACAAAAGAGTGACGGAGTACTTGGCTTGGCAGGATGAAGTTGAATGGAAAAGAGCAAGTGCACCCAAAATAAACAAGAATCATAAAGAATTGCTCTTTGATAAATGGGAAGATCAAATCAGGCAGGCGGAACAAGCAGCGGAGACAGCGGCCATGCAAGCAAGCATTCTTATCGACTGTGTAAATGAAAATTTGCACAGAGCAAATTTAATCGAAGAGACCACCCCGGGGTATCTACCAAATAAACTACGACTGGAAGCAGAATGGAAGCAGAAGGTGCAGGAGAAGGGAAAAGCGATCCAAGCATTAAATAGGTTAAATTGGGAGTGTTACTGGGCATACTTGGTCAAGCCGCATAGTCAATGGATGACTGTGAAATGCATCATAAACACGGCCGAAAAAGTAGTGCCAGCTCTCATAGATTCCGTTTTTGCAGCCCAGCTCAAAGCAGAAGTCAGCCAGCCGACTCTCCTCAAGCCCATGATGAACACTTGCAGCTTTAGAGATCAGATTCAGAAATAGTCTTATTTAGAATGTTGTTTTTTCTTTAAAATTAGATTAGAAAAAGGACGGTCATTTGAAAACCGCATCCTAAATTTTGTAAACAAACTATTATTAGAATTAGGAAGTAGTATTTTAACCCTTCTCATTGCATTTGGAGAAGGGTCCAGAAATTTGTCAAAAACTTGTCCTCAGAACATGCACTTCTGCACCCTTAGAGGAGGTTTTGATGAATGGATGGATCGAGATTTATTAATGTTTGCATTCGATGTCTGCTACTGATGTTGCACTTCTGTACTCTTAGTAGATGTTAGAACAAGTAGAGATAAATCATTGTTGCTTGAAGCTTATAAGTAGGACCAGTCATAAATGGTACTTTTATCTCTTGACCATTTCTACTTATATTATGAAAGTGATATACAGTTTTTAGTTATTTATATGTTATTGCATGAATGTGTGAGTTACCATTTGGCACTTTTGTACGGTGGAGTCATTTATTTATGTCTGATGTATGAATAACTTATTATGCGATATGTTGTTCACAACTGTTTTGCCTAACTTTTTATGCAAAGTGGTTTATCTTAAATGATTTCTATTCTTATGATAGCTGAATGATCTTTATTACCAGTTATTGTTTGAAATCTTTTTAGATCGCATAATAGAAGAAATACACCCCGGGTTAGCATAGATTAGATGTGTTGTTTTTCATTAGATTACAATAGCATAGATTTAGTTTAAAAGTTTGAATTAGATTAGCTTTAAGTATTCTTAGATCAGCAACATCCAACTCTGCACACACACACACCCTTAGATTGGGAAACTGGTCCCATTATCCCCAGTTGGACCCGCTATACCAAACGGATAAGGAGCTGCCAACCAAGGTCCGGACCGGGTGGGTATCCCCCTTGTTGTCGACCCGATTTTCGAGGCTTCAATAGGAACCTGATTCATTAGAGAAGGCACTCAGGTTAGAAAGAAAAATGGAAAGAAAAATTATGGCAACCAAGAAGCATACCACTCACAACTATAAAGATGGAAGTGTTGTTGCGCCTAGTCTTCCACAACCTATAAGGTTGACACCACAACAATTGGAAGAAAAAAGAGCAAAAGGGCTTTGTTACAGTTGTGATAGAAAACACACTAAAGGTCATAAATGTGCTGAGAAGAAATTATTCTACATAGATTGTGAAGAGGAAGAAGAAAAGGAGCAAGAAAGGTCAAAAGAAGAGGATATACTCCAGGAACAAAGCCTAGATAAATAAGAAATGAATCCGACCATATCTTGTAATGCATTGGCAGGAATTACCACTCCTCAAACCATCAAGATAGAAGGAAAAATCAAAAAGAAAAAGGTAATAGTGTTGATTGATTCAGGAATTACCCACAATTTTATTCATTGTAAGGTAGCAAAAGAATTGAATTGCTTCCTATATCTAGCATCAGAGTGTCAAGTGATGGTTGCAAATGGAGTGACAATAAATTGCTCTATAAAGTGCCATAATATCAAGCTATCCATGGGAGAATATGTATTGACTAGCCCAATGCTTTCCATTCCAATGGGAGGTGCTGATGTTGTACTAGGAGTCCAATGGCTACAATCCTTGGGTGCAATAGCTTTTAATTTTCAAGAACTTTTCATGAAATTTTCTATGGAAGGAAATGAAGTTTAATTAAGGGGTATTGCAGGGAAACCAGGAAATATAATCAGCTCTGACGGTATGACAAAGCTTCTAAAAAAGGAACAAAGAGCTGGAATTGCACAATTATGTTTGCTAGATGTTTCCACATCGAAATCATCTATTTCTCCAGATCTCCAAAAAGTCTTGGACAATCATTCCAAGGTATTTCAGACTCCCAAAGGTCTCCCACCTATTTGTGATCATGATCATGCTATTCATCTGATTCTAGGAAGTGTTCCTCTAAACATTAGGCTGTACAGATATCCCTATGCCAAAAAGAGTGAAATTGAACATATGGTTGCAGAAATGCTAGAGGCTGGTATAATTCAACCTAGTCAAAGTTCTTTCTCTGCTCCAGTAGTATTGGTGCACAAGAAGGATGGATCATGGCGCATGTGTCTGGATTATAGGGAGCTCAAGAAGCTCACTATTAAAGATAAGTTTCACATTCCTGTCATTGATGAATTACTGAATGAATTGCATGGATCAATTTACTTCACCAATTTGGATATTCATTTAGGATATCATCAAATCAAAATGAAGACTGAAGACATTCTGAAATAGCATTTAGAACTCATGAGGGTCATTATGAATTTTTGGTCATGCCTTTTGGCCTTACCAATGCACCTTCTACATTTCAAGGTTTGATGAATTCCATTTTCAAACCCTTCCCTAGAAAATTTGTGTTAGTATTTTTTGATGATATACTAATCTACAGCAAGTCTTGGAACGATCATGTTGAACAAGTTGACAGGGTGCTACAACTATTGGAGGAGAAACAATTATATGCAAAAAGATCCAAATGTTTCTTTGGAGTACAAGAGGTGGAATATCTAGGTCATATTGTATCTCATGAAGGAGTTATGGTAGACCCTAGCAAAATTAAAGCCATTAAGGAATGGAAAATCGCCACATCCATAAAGCATCTGTGAGGATTTCTCAGGTTGACAGGGTATTATCGCAAGTTTGTTAAAAATTATGGGAGAATAGCAACACCTCTAACAACATTATTGAAGAAAGATGCATTTTCATGGACACCAGAAGCAACAAAGGCCTTCGAACATCTTAAAGAAGCAATGTGCCAAGCACCGGTCTTAGCTACACCAGACTTCACAAAAACCTTTATTGTGGAATGTGATGCTTTAGGAAATGGAATTGGTGTTGTTTTAATGCAATATGGAAGACCCATTGCTTTTTAAAGTCGTCCAATCAAGGGAAAGTTTTTACACAAAGCCATTTATGAGAAGGAAATGTTGGCAATACTACATGCACTTAAGAAATGGCGACCCTACCTAATGGGAAGACACTTCAAGGTAAAAACGGATCATGATAGCCTTAAATACTTTTTAGAACAAAGATTATCCTTTGAAGAGCAACAAAAGTGGGTCACAAATATGTTGGGTTATGACTTTGAAATCATCTACAAAAAAGGGAAGCAAAATGTGGTGGCAGATGCACTCTCAAGAAAGGATGAGGATGTGGAAGCATTGTTGTGCACCATTTCTATTATCCAACCAGATTGGATAAACGAAGCAAGGGAGGAATGGAAGAATGATGAAGAAGTGTGGGCACTTATTCAAAAGTTACAACAAGATTCCAGTACATCTGATACATTTAGTTGGAAAAATGATTCATTATGGTACAAAGATCGCTTATAGCTCTATAAGAATTCGCAACTCAAACAAAATATTCTTATGGAATTGCACACTTCTCCCTTAGGAGGGCACTTAGGATTTTTAAAAACTTACCACAAGGTTAAGAAGGAATTTTTTTGGGATGGCCTTAAATCGGATATTCAAAATTTTGTGGCAAAATTTTTGGTTTGCCAACAAAATAAAGTTGAAACAATTAAGACCCTGGGTCTATTACAACATTTATCCATTCCAAGCCAATGTTGGGAGGAGGTTTCCATGGATTTTATCATAGGTTTACCCAAGTCTGAGGGAAATAGTGTCATCATGGTGGTAGTTGACAAACTTACCAAGTATGCACACTTTTGTGCATTATCACATCCATTTAAATCCAGTACAGTTTCTACTGCATTTATGGAAACAATTCAAAAGCTACATGGAAACCCAAAGATTATTGTAAGTGACAAAGATCCCATTTTCACTGGAAATTTTTGGACAGAATTATTTTCTTTTCACGGTACTCGGTTAGCTCATAGCTCATCTTATCATCCTCAATCTGATGGGCAAATTGAGATAGTAAACAAATGTTTGGAAGGATGTCTTCATTGCTTTGTATCTGATAAACATACACAATGGGTCAAATGGTTGCCTCTGGGTGAATGGTGGTATAACACTTCTTTCCATACAGCAACAAAAATGACCCCATTTATGGCACTTTATGGATATCAGCCACCATCCATCACATCATATTTAAGAGAAAATTCTAAGGTTCAAGTAGTGGAACATCACATCAAGAATCAACAACAAGTCCTCCAATTATTAAAGGATAACCTCGTGTTGGTGCAGAATAGAATGAAATAACAGGCAAATCAACATCGCAATGAAAGAAGTTTTGGTGTAGGTGATTGGGTATTCCTATGGCTACAACCATATAAACAAATGTCCCTCAAGCAAGCTAAGAAGGATAGTAAATTATCACCAAAGTATTAGGGTCCATACAAAGTATTGCAAAAGATTGGTACTATGGCATACAAATTGGAGCTTTCTGTAGCTTCTCGAGTGCACCTAGTTTTCCATGTTTCATGTTTAAAGAAGGTTATAGGCGAAAAGCTCCCAGTTCAAACAATATTGCCAGAACTTGACAAAGAAGGAAAAATTATATTGGAACCGGAAACAGTCACAGAAACAAGAACTCGAAAGCTACGAAATCGATCAATTTAGGAGTATCTCATCAAGTGGAAGAACTTATCCACTGAAGATTCCACATAGGAGGATGATAATTTTATACAGAAGCATCCAAAACTACTCAAGCATTGAGGACAACACTTTTTTGAAGGAGAGGAGCATGTTAGGTCCCTATAATACTAGTGATTACCCCATTACTATTGTATTTATATCCCTTATTGATATTGTTGTGCCCCTATTGTCCCCATATTGTTGTCATTGTGCCCCATAAAATCCCTCTATTATTATTTTTGTGCCTTTATATTATTATTGTTAGGTCGTCTGGGTTATATTGTGACTCCTTAGACTCCTATATATAGAAAGGAGGTTTTGTCATTTGAATCATCAAAGAATCATTCATTTTTGTAATGTAAAGGAGGTTTCCCCCTCAAAGAGGCTGAATTCTAAGGCATTGATCTATCTTTTCTATCTTTTTGTGACCTAATTTCATAACATAAACACACAAATTGTAAGTACTTCGCATTATATTTCACACTTTCACTCCAAAAATAATTGATATATCTTCTCAATTTTAAGCTATTTTTTTAATGCAAAATCACATTAATAAATGAAATTGAACATCATTTTTCCTTCTAATTATTTTAAAATCAATAACCCCAATTTTATATAAAATAATTAATATTTAAAATTCATACCACAGACATTCATTTTTAATTATAATACATAACAACATCATTCGTTCATAACCATAAGATGAATGTAGTTGATTATAATCTAGATACTAAAAGTACCCATGATGAAATATTAAAAAATGAATTACATACAACTTCAATTTGTTCAAACTACAATAAAACCTTCTGCTACTATTGTTATCGATATCATTCCAAGGAAAGTGAATCAAAGTAGATTGATCTGTGTGAGAATGGGTTTCATATCTCTTTCAACATTTTCAACTTCCCTTCCAAAAATTTTTCCTTCACCCACTTGTTTTCCTCTAACCATTCCTCTACATTTCTCAACATTTTATTTCTATAATTTCCAACCCTTTGATATTCATCGCTCCCTTGGATTTCGCCTCTTTCACTCTCATTTTCATGTTGTATATATAAATTTGCAGCTCATATTTGGAATTATTTTCCCTTTTGGCCTCTTCATCTTCCCTTCGGAACCACTCTCTGTCACACACCATTCTCTCTATTTCCCGTTTGCTCAGCCAACCATAGTCATTGGCGATAACAATGTTATTACTTACCTTGCTACCCTCGTCTCAGGCTGACACTTTCACAAGGACATCAACATCCTATTCAAATGCCCCTTTAGGCTTTGGCACTCCACATCTCTCTACTGGAATTCCACACAAGGAAAATCAATGGAGAAAATTGTTTTCTGTGGTCATAACTCTCTCACCTTCATACACACCAAAAGACATGATTTTCCATTTATCAACCACTATAGTGAAATTTTCCTTGCTTCAAGTGGGGATGTGAGTATTTCTAGGAACAACTAAAAACATAACACCTCCAAGAACTTCAGTTCCAAGACTGATCTGAAATTAAAAACTTAAAGGTTTCTTGAAAAAATTTGCAAGTAAGTTTGTCTTGTAGGCAATGGATCAAGTTGCAAAAGAAAATAAACTTAGTTTTTTTAGTTAAGTTTTCATAAATAAAACTGCGAAAAATAGACCATGAACAACATCACACAAACAACAATTTGATGACACAGTTCACCCCTCTTGGGATACGTCTTTGGGTCCAGTTTTGAATGTTGGCCCTTTGAATTATATGCTCAAAATGTAAATTACATCAACATACAATGCTTAAATCATAAAAATAATGCTGACATTGTGTCCAGAACGCACAAAAACCATTGCCTAGGCTCTTCATAGGCTCAAAAAGACTGAAAAATGACCATGTTAGGCCTATTTCTCCATTTCTCCACTATCTATCTGGAAAAATGACCAAAACTGCTAACTAGGCAATGAATCGTTTCTTTTGGCAGACCGTCGAGGGACAAATTGGTGCAAGAACGATGGAAATCTCGCTAAAAAGGGTGCAAATTATCGGCAGTTTAAACGCACCAATAAGGCCCGATATTTCTCCTCCAGTCTCGGTCATATGGTTGGGGGATAAGTGCATCAAGGTGCCATGCACTTGCCCCAATCCGAATCTTCTCCATGATCACATTAGAAGTCATGTGGCTTGGTGTTAGGCCACACATACACCCCTCCACTCTGGACCCTACGCCTATCATTCCACCCGCGGGTTGTGGGAATTAATATGACCCCAGGGATGGGATAAGTACCCACCCCCAACTCCTTGCCACTCGGTTATATATGCATCAAAAAACCAAGGGCTAGGGCCATGTGCCTCGCCCCTCCTGCCAACTCCAAACCACTTTTTATTTAAATATAAACCAATGACTAGTTATAAAAATATTCAACGTGCAACCCAATGGTTCAGAGATCGTTTTGCAACTAGTAAGTCATGGGGTCGAATCTGGCGGAGGCTGATCAACCCACTAACCCAATTTTGGCACAATTCTCGAGGGTCATGTGGCACCCTCCCATTGGTCCATGTGGCACCTCATGATTTGGCCACCTCAAACCAAGAAACCAATAAAAATGCGTTGACACCACCTGTATGACCTGCCATGTGTCAGTACGTGTGTCATGTCACTTGTATGGTCTGCCCAATAAATAGCCTAATTAAACCTACAAGTTGATTTTTTAGTGGTTTTCCAAAAACATCAAAACGCGATAAGTTTCACATATGATATCAGATTGAGGCGATTCAAGCAGCATTAGAATCATAACGATGAGATCTATGATTTAGCACTAGTTTCAATCTATTTTGAGCACTTTTATTTTTTTAGTGTATTTTTTATCCCCTGGATTAAAGACTCAAAGGTGTATGGTTTCAATATTCATGGTACACATAAATCCTAAGGTGGTAGATTGTTTTAGTCCATAAACAATGGAATTCATTCCATGGCAATGAGATAAAGGGGAAGGGATCTATATGAGACCTTGTGCATTATTGTAGTCTTGTTGCACCATGATCATTTATTATTTTGGGAGGTAGTAGGATTGCAACAAAAAAAATCAATAACCATTGGCACAATTTAGGTTCCATTCGTGAGTTATGCTTTGTTATGTCATTTCATTATTGATGATTATGGTTACAGGGTCATGGTTTGGATTTTTTATGCAAGGCAATTACGATTTTGACTATATACTGGCTAGCAAGTGCTGCCTCTCTCTATTCCCTAGTCTTTTCTATTCAAAGCATAGCTCTACTTTGGCTTTATTATTATTAATTTTCTCTTTCCCCTTTAGTTCACAAGTGAAACTCTATCTAAAGATTCATTTCTCTTTGGATCTGGTCTTTCTCTTCTAGCTTAGAATTCCCCCTCTGCATATATTTACTTCCTTCTACCCCAAGTCTTTGAGATCCTCTTAGAAATGGTTTGAGCACATTTTTTCTACCATGGGAACACATCCTATGCATATTCTCTCTCATTACCCATTCATGCTCCTCTCACATTGTGTTCTCTCTCTCCGCTTCACATTTTTGGGGTCCCTTATCACCTCAAGCTTCTATATTGTTGTATCCATCTTGATTACACTTCTACAAGACTCAAATTTGACTCAAGAATTTCATGGAAACCCAAAATGCCTAGATAAAGAGCCAAGTCACATAATGGTGTTGTCTACTATCAAAAAATTAACTCATGTTCCCAACAAAGAGAAAAGGCGTCAACATGAAGATATAGAGACCAGACCCTGCCTTGAAGTTGAGAATAGATAGTGGAGGTAGAGCATGGAAATACTATGGAGAGGGAATGTACTTTATATATTGATATTTTAGGTAAATTTTCTAAGTGGATACCAAATATTAAGCACACTAGGGGAATACTTAGTTAGTATATGCACATTATTGACATCTACTAGCACATGAAAATGTTTCTCAAGAGAGTTTTGTAGAAATTCCCACCTGTAGATCACCTGATAATGCAATATACTAAAGAAAAAGACTTGATCTACTTCTACAAACAATTTAGCGGAAGCTTAATCAAACATGAGCAACATCAATAAGAACACATATAACTAATATTGAGAAATCAATCACACATAACACAGAAGATATAACTAGGGGAAAGCACCAGCCTAAAACCCCATCTCTGTATTATCATACAAGTGGAAATATAGCTAGTATTACAAAAAGAATAGACTCAAAAGCTATGATACTCTCTCTGCAATACCTCTGCTGCTCATAGATAGTCAAAGGCCTCTATCTAACCTTTGGTCTACCCTACAAACCTCCTATTTCTTTGTGCAATTCTGATTGGGGTCTAGTGCAGCCACTTGTGTGAATTGACCTCTTCACACACTCACTAACCTCTGATCCAACTATGCAGTCCTGAAGGAGATAAATCCTTCTCATGGATGAGCTTCGTTTATAGGAAAAATATTCATGCAACTGATAGTACACTCTCCCTTCTCTGATCTCAATTGGGTCTCTGTATAAACTGACATGCATGAGTTATTCATGAGAGAATCTTCAGTTATCTGAAGCACAGCAGTTATATGCTAGCATGCATTAACTAACTGAACTTGCTTAATTTAAACAAATTGTTTAAATCAAATATAACTGGACTTGACTTAGTTAACTGAGCCAACAAATTACTACTAAAATTAGAACTCATCCTTATCTCTTTAACTGATGGATAAATTCCTCAATTAATAGATAAATTGTTGCATGTCCTCACATAGACTTCATGTTTGATTTTTCACAACTAATTAACTCATGGAAAATTAATTAATTTATTTTCAAATAGCTGTTAAGTTCAAATTCGAATTTTACTTCCTATTTTTATTCCAGGGATTGACTAAAATAGGAATCCATCCTGAACTGCTAAAAATAGAATGCTATTTTTATCACTTCCATTTTTCATTCCTTGTTGCTCAATCCAACACTAGTACCCAGACTGCTATTTTTAGCACTTCTATTTTTAGCACTTCTTGTTTCCATTTTCAACACTCCCTCTCAACAAGAAAGGCTTCAACTCGAACCTGATCTTGTACCTATGGAATGTTCTGCATGCAACACTCCTACCAAGTGTGCTTGCTCCAGTAACTCTCGAAACAAAAAAAAAACTCCCAACTGACCTCTCTGTTGGGCTAGAAACATACTCTGATGCTAAAGCTCCATCTGTCGCTGACAAGTGCTCCCTCTCTGACCTCTGAGCTGCTGCAACACTCCATGTATCTAGCACTGTTGCACACCTCTCTGTGCCATCCTACATTGGTGCAACACTCCTGTGCCTCTCGCATCATTGTAGCCTGCTAGCTCTACACAGTCTGAGACTCCTACACTATAGCTCTCTCTGTCACTCCATCCACATCTGCCTCTACCCACTCAGCCAGTCTTGCTACTCTTCATCGGGGCTCCCATAGCAAAGTCGAATCAAAGAGGTTGGGTACCTCAAGGATCATGCCCCTATTCCAGCCTTCTTGGGACTATCACTCCACATCGCCCCACCTCCTACTTGGAGGTATGGATGCATGTGATCCCTCTACCCACCTGGCTCGAAATTTCCCCCTACTGGAAGTCTCTGCATGAGTGGATGCCTCCATTATGTCTCCTCTCGGCTTCCCTGGTTGTGGCTGCTCCACAACCTCCTGAAGTTGCTTCATCAATCGTGGCTCCTCCACAATCGTCTGAGACTTCTCCTGTGACTGCATGTTGAGAGGTAATTTACTCTCCCCCTCAACCACCAAGTATCTAACCTTTTCCTTGCTCCTCAAGGCTTTGCATGCGTCTTGTACCTCAAGTGCATATAGGTTCTTGGCTAGCACACCAATCTGTTTCATATTTCCCACCATCATGAAATTTTCTAGAAAAAGAACTGATTTTAAATCAACAATATCTCCCTCATCCAAACTCCGATTCAGCCAATTTTTTTTTTTGAATTTGAGTCTTTTTCTGCAAGGAATCCAAATTTTCTATTTGTTTCTGAAAAATTTGTACATAAATTTTTAGATCTGCTCTACAAGCTCTCGGCCCAAAACTCAAAACTTTGAAATCTCTTCTTAGTATATTGTTCTCTCCTTTTATCACCTTTTCTCTGATACCATGTAGAAATTCCCACTTATAGATCACTTGATAATGCAATATACTAAAGCAAAATACTTGATCTACTTTTACAACCAATTTAGCAGAAGCTTAATCGAACATGAGCAACATCAATCACACATAACACAGAATATATAACCAGGGGAAAGCACCAGCCTAAAACCCTATCTCTGTATTATCATACAAGTGGAAATATAGTCAGTATTACAAAAAGAATCAGCTCAAAAGTTATCCTGCTCTCTCTGCAATACCTCTGCTGCTCATAGACAGTCAAAGACCTCTATCTAACCTCTGGTCTGCCCTCCAAGCCTCCTATTTCTTTGCGAAATTCTGATTGGGGTTTAGTGCAACCACTTGTGTGAATTGGCCTCTTCACACACTCACTGACCTCTGATCCAACTACGCAGTCCTGAAGGAGATAAATCCTTCTCACGGATGAGCTTCCTTTATAGGAAAAATATTCATCCAACTGATAGTACATTGTCCCTTCTCTGCTCACAACTGGGTCTCTTTCTGAACTGACATGCATGAGTTATTCATGAGAGAATCTTCAATTATCTGAAGTACAGTAGTTATATGCTAGCATGCATTAACTAACTGAACTTACTTAATTTAAACAAACTATTTAAATCAAATATAACTGGACTTGACTCAGTTAACTGAACCAACTAATTACTACTCAAATTAGAACTCATCCTTATCTCTTTAACTGATGGATAAATTCCTCAATTAATAGATAAACTGTTGCATGTCCTCACATAGACTTCATGTTTGATTTTTCACAACTAATTAACTCATGGAGAATTAATTAATTTATTTTCAAATAGCTGTTAAGTTCAAATTCGAATTTTACTTCCTATTTTTAGTCCAGGGACTGACTAAAATAGGAATCCATCCTGAACTGCTAAAAATAGAATGCTATTTTTAGCACTTCCATTTTTCATTCCTTGTTGCTCAATCCATCACTGGTACCCAAACTGTTATTTTTAGCAGTGCTATTTTTAGCACTTCTATTTTTAGCATTTCTTGTTGCCATTTTCAACAAGTTCTCCTCAACATGAATGAAGTCTGAAAGGAGATACTAATGATGTTGATGAGATACAAATAATGGGTCAAGACTTGGATTAACCTCTTCACAATTTAAACTCGCTATGGAGTATGAAAGAGCCTTTCATGGTCAAGGAATTAGAATCTTTGAAAGTGAATTGATGAATTTTGTTTACTCCACTGCTAGCTACTTTTATGTTAGTTTTCTTAGTTCTTTAGATATGCTTATTTTAGCTAGTCAGGGGCCTGATGAAATTTAGGTAACACTTTTATCTTTTACAAACAATATGACTTATTTTTGGATGCTTAAAAAATTTTGGTTCCATTTCTCTAGTGGCAGATCGACAAAATATAACATATATTTTCTTTAGCCTCTAATGAAATAAATCTCTTCTACTCAAAATATCCATAAGAATGGGACCCCCCTAAATACAATAGGTGGGCCCACTTATCTTATTTCTAATTGCTTAGCACAAAAGCTTAAGCCCCTTGTTAGCCTTATCGAGTCCTTCGTTAAGGACTCTGCCTTTGTTGTTAATGAGTTAAAGGGTATTAAGCTAGATCATGGGGATATTTTAGTTAGCTTTGATGTTTTCTCTCTTTATACAAAAACACCTATTAATTAAACTATAGAAGCTATCAATTACATTATAAATCTTAATATTGCCATGTTAATTGGTATTTTCCTAAGCTCTAATTGTTTTAGCTTCCAGGGTGAATTTTTTGAACATACCTGTGGAGTTGCCATGGTTTCTTCGTCTCCCTTGTAGTTGTTAACCTATTTATGGAAGAATTTGAAATTAATTTTTTGGCTTCTTCTTAGTTCCTCCCTAAGCTTTAGAATAGGTTTTTCGATGATACCTTCATCATCTGGCCTCATGGTCATGATAAGTTAGATATGTTCCTTCAACATCTTGATAATCAATATAACTCCATCAAGTTCACAATGGAGACTTGAAGTTAATGGTAACCTTCCATCTCTTGATGTTATTATCTCTAATATGGAGGGTGGTTCCATTTCTCACCAGGTATTTTCATAAAAGTACTCACACAAAACAATATCTTAATGTGAGTTCCCATCATTATCCGACACAAAACTTTTGAGTTATTAACACACTAGCTACCCATTCTCTAAGGATTTCTGATGAGAGTCACTTGGATGATGAGAAAACAAATCTCCTGAAAGTTTATGGAAATAATGGTTATAAAAAGCACGAAGGTCTCAGGGCTTTCTAAAAGGATAGTAAAAGACTAAGGATAAGGAAGGAACCCATGGATCTGGTCCCTAGTGTTAAACTTCCCTTCATCTTCAGAACCATTAATGACACGATTGGTTCCTTTCTTTAGAAGAATAAAGTCTCTACAACCTTCAAACCAATTAACACCATTCAGAGCTCTCTTAGATGTGTCAAAGACCTCATGGACCCGAAAAGTATAAAAGGTGTTTACTTAATCCCATGGTCATGTGGGAAGCCCTACATTGGAGAGACTGGCCACTCCATCAAACAAAGAATTCATGAGCACATTAACGAAATCCAACATAGGCAATCCCACTCTTCAGCTTTAGCCAAGTATGCGGAAAATCTAATCACCACATTTGTATTGAGGAGTCCCATGTTATTGCCAATATTGATAACTTCCATCATTAGAATATTATGGAAACCATCAAAATTAAGAAATGGGCGAGAAATATCAATAAGGATGATGGATAAAAAATAAGTAGTAGTTGGATTCCTGCCCTTACTTCTTAAATGGCTTCATTTTGGTCCCAATTTCTGCTTCTTCTTTTTCAATTTTTCTTTTTAACTTGTTCATCCTTTATTTATTTTTATAATTTCCAATTATTATAGATTATATTTCTCTTGTTATTTCTATTATTGGATCCTTTATCGACATTTGTTTAATATTTTATACTATTGAATAGAATATATAGTTTTATTTATAGAATTTAATATATATATATATATATATATATATATATAGATAGATATAGATATAGATATAGATATATATGTCAATTTTTTTATTTTTTTATTTTGTCTTATGTCACTCTAGGTCGCTAGCTTACTATTATTTTTATTTTTTTATTATATATATGAAAAGGTATTAATAATATATTTATTTAGAAGAGTTTAATAAATATTGAATTTATATTATATTTAATTAAATTTTTATCTAATGGTCATTTGTTATTTCTATTATTATATTTTTTATTCTTTTATTCTTTTTCTCATATATATATATATATATATATATATATATATATATATATATATATATAAGTTTTTAGAATTTTATATATTATATTTATTTAGTATAATTTAATAAATATTGAAATTATATTATATTTTGTTATTTTGTATTTAATGGTCATTTATTAATAATTATATTTCTTAATAGGCATAGTCTAACTTATAGATGAAATGACCTTTTTCACGACCATTTTTCTAGTTAATTTTAATGAAAATCCAATAGAAAATTTTAAAAACACAAGTTTAAATTGTTTAATCTGCATAATTCGAGTGCCCTAAGGGTTTTTCAAGGTGCTGAATGATATTGATGATTAGAAATTACTGAGATGGGGGTGAATCAGTAACTTAAAATTCTTTAATTTTTCTCAACTTAATTTACTTCTTATGCCACAGATGCTGTTAGAGTCGGTTTGGTCAGCCCTCCATCAAAGATCAAAATTATTTGTGCATTTCAATTTTAGTTGTCCCGCTCCATTCACTCAGCTACATTTCGCTAGGGGCATGCCATGATCTGACGGAGAAAGTCATGTTAATCATTTCCCCTCATGTCTGGCTCCTACTGGCTCAGGTCTTTTGCCAATAATCACCAAAGTCCATGACAGTCAAGGTCTGGTCCTTTACAGGACAAAGTCATTTTCTATGTTTGGGTCTAGGAATTCATCAATTTGGTATTTGGAACATGTCCAGTAAAGCCATGCAGGCCAGAGGGAGGCCCTTACACAGCTATGGTTCAGAGAGCTTCATCGTCACGTGGATAGACTTCGACTCTTCTTCAAAACTCTGTTTTGAAGAAAAGTCAAACAGTGTCATTTATGACAAAATTTTCCAAAAATCGCCAGTTGACTTTTTTCAGATGCAGTCATGGTTTCCACGACCAAATGTCTTGTCATATAGTCCCTGCAAAGATGTGTCGAAAATTTCATCATTTGAGCCAAAATGTCAAAGGGAAAGTGAAAATCAGTGTGTTTTAAAGTCAGTGAAAAAGTGCAAAACACAACATTAGAAAATGGGTTTTCAAGGAAGCAAAAATTAAACCCATCTCTTCCAAGGCTATATATACATGTTTTTACCCAAATCAAGGGCATTGTGCTATTCCAAGACTTGGAGAAGACATTGCAAAGGTGTGAGTGTGAGATTGGAGCGTTTGAGTGAGTGGGAGCAGGTTTTAGAGGGCACGGCGCACATACCCAGGAGCGCGGTGCACTCACTGGGCGTGGCGCACTCACCGGGTGCAGCGCACACATAGCCAGCCCGCAGTTGAAATTTTACACAGGCACGACACATACCTAGTGCATGGCGCACTGGGAATTTCGCACGGCGCACACAGACTAGGGGCCAAGAAACATTTCCAAACCACTCCAAATTTTGGTGAAGGCTATCAAATCAAGAGGTAAGCCTTCTGACATCACCTGTTCATCAAAGTTTATCAATGATATGGTGTTTATAGATATGTTTGAAGGTCACCAAAATGCATAAGGTCAACCATAAAAAATCACCAAGAAAATGATGGCTAGGGTTGCTAAAATGTGTTGTGAGTGCCAAGGTTTCACTCCACTCACCTTTTTCCCCTCACCTATCATTCTTCCCATATCCCCTTGATCATCTTTCCTAAGACCCCTTGCCCTAAATCACTACCAAACCCTCTCCTTATCCCTCCACTATTCGGTCAACACAAAATCACCATAAGACAAGCTCATTGTGCAAGCAAGGGGGTGTAAGAAAGGTGCAAGGTCGAAGGGTTGAAAAGTGAAGCAATTTGGAGCAATTTAGGGTAATCTCAGAGTGCGCGGCACACACACAAAGGAGCGCGGCATGCTCATTGGGTGCGGCGCACACAAAGCACATCCACTGTGTAAATCTGCCACTGGCGCGACGCACTGGGCACTGCGCGCGGCGCACAGGGATATAAAGCCTAGAAACCAACTAATTCGCCCAAAAATTTTGTGGATGCTCATCAAATTTGAAGGGTAGGCAACCTACCTCCACTCTTGCATCAAACTTGAAAGGAATAGCATGGTTTTAGGATTGTAAATCAAATGCAAAAAATTTTATAAAGCCAACAAAAGAAGACACAAAGAAAACATGATCCTAGGGTTTGTGCTACAATGACAGTGTTGCCAAGGTGATTCCTACCCTACCCCCATTACTCATTCCCCTATGCTATTGTCCCTATAATCACTACCCTAACCCTACCAAAAATCATACTCCCTTTTCCCCCTTCCTATTTGCTCAAAAAACCCAAACCACCTTGCAGACAACACAAACCCTACCCTGTCAACACTATACCCAAACTACTCCCAAATCCCTGACAAATCTCTCCCTTTAACCCCTATTCCCATTACATCATTCCCCTCCTAATACTCCTTGTTTTATTGTCCCCTTGGTGGCAGATTGTCAGAGCAACTACCAACTTCATTGGAATCAAAGGGTAGCATAAAACTCAGGGTACAAACAACAGTAATGGCATCCGAAGTTTCATCAGAATATGAGGAGGAGACCCACAGTGATACAGCTTCAGGAGAAAGGGCCCACAGGAGACATCACCGGAGTGGTAGACATCTTAGAGATGAGCCAAACACCCTCACCGAGTTGCAGGCATGCCCTCTTGCTATGTCTTGTTTCCAGCACTTAGCATGTTTTGAATTTTGTCAGAGGGTGGCAAATGTCAGAGTTCATCATGAGTTGGCTCGTCTTTTTGGACTTCACCTACATGGAGGACAGTCTATCTTGGCTGGGGTCACTTTCAATTGACACCCGAAACCATATCAATGGCAACAGGCATACCAAACATTGGAGAGCAGTGTCATAAGAAAAACAAGGTAGAGAGGCATCATTATGAGCCTTTACATCAAAGACAGTTGTTTGAGCCACCTCACAAGAGTTTTTCCATTCAGATTTTTGAAAGATGAGTATGCCTCGCTCATGAAATTGATCATGAAGTACTTCAGTTGCGAGGGGAGGTTTTCTCACCTTTATGCCTATCACATCAATTTTCTCATGCACTTTACCAGGGTGCACATGATGAACCTCCCATTTTTCATCTGCGGGAACATAGAGAGGATGAGAAATTTCATGCAGCACAAGACCCCTCGACAGCAGCTCAACAATGTTTATCACTTTGCCCTTATCCAGATTTTGGTGGACCATCATTTGGGATTGCAGGGTATTGCTTGGGAGGACTTCATCTCCCGTGACTTCTTCGGTTCTCCATAGGCAGTTTCAGAGGTAGAGCATGAGATAGGGGGCCCATCTCATCAGTATGAGTGACATGAGTCTCCTACTATGCCAGTATACATCACCTATCAGAGAGGCAGTAGACCCTTATTTGCAGCAGCAAAGTGAGTGTTATCTCCACCCGGGGTGGAATGGGCCTCGCTTCCGACATCAGCATCACAGGAGTAGGGTAAGGGTAAGGAGCCAGTGCAGGAGGAAGGGCCATCAGGTGAGCGAGAGACCGAATTTCTTCTCCTCCAGGATGATGAGACAGATGCACAACCAACAAATGCAGAGCTTACAGAGATCATCCAGGAGCAACAGTTAGTGATTGAGTCCTTATCCCTTGACTTGGAGAGGGCCAAGTGGAACATGAAGTACATAGAGCAGAGAAATAAACAACTTGAGTACCAACAGACGATCATGGAGCTGCAAAACATTCGTGAGCATCGCCAAGCTGCTCAAAGAAGAAGGGTTGCGCTCACATCTTTGGAGCAAGCAATCAAAGAGGATTGGGAGGCCAACCTTGAGAGGGTCAACATGAATTTGGAGAGGTTGTTGTACAAAGCCGACCAGGACCTTGCTCTACTGAGACATATGGCTTTCCGTTACTGAGTGCGAAACATGAGTGCACAGGCCCGGATAAGGAACTTGAAGGCAAAATTGAGGAAAGCAACAAGAAGAGCAAAAAGGGAAAAAGAGCAGTATCGGCTTCGAATCTTGGCTGAGGCTTCCTTGGCCCATTGTAACACCCCATAGAGATCCTCTAGCCCAAATTTCAAAAAATTTGGGGAAATTTGGTCACTTGGTAATTTTTTGGGTAAAAAATAGGGATTTTCTCCCTATGGCGCGACGCTAAAATTCTAGAGCTCCAAATGAGGAATTGCTTGCAGATTTGGATTCAACATGGAAAATTACGACTACTGATGTCTAGGAAAGAGATTTGGGCAAGATCTGGGTCTCCTAAAGGTCAAAAAACACCCAAAAATGGCCTCTCTGCCACTTTTTTGACACACAGAGAGCAGTCTTGGAATAATGGAGATTTGGAGGGGCAAATGAGCACCAAATTTGAAAATTCTAGTTGGGTTAGGAAGTAGACAAGATAATCTTTCCAGAAAACCCACTTGGGCACATTTTGGACACCTACAAGTGCCCCAAAACAGGCCCCAAAGTAGCGCGATGCATAGAAAAAATGGCATGGCGCACAGAGGAAAAAATTGCCAATTTGCTTCCGTTTCGTGAAATTTCGGTTCGCGACTTCTCCAAGTGGGCCCGCTCATCTACACTTCGGTTTTTTGGCACCAAAGGTGGAATTTAAAGAGTTTTTTCTCTAGATCAGCTTCTATCCAAGTGGCGAAGGAAGGAAAACGGTCACCCCAAGCCAAATGTCATGTTTGTAGCGTTGCACCTGTAGCTGATGGTTGGCTCTCCATCTCCATTTTGTAATGATTCGAGTAACTCCCCAACCCTTGGGCGTTCTATCTCTTCCTCACACATTCTATATATTGTATGCAAGTTATTTGCAAAGGGTTGGTTGGCTTGTAACTTCTGGGAGACTGTGGGAAAGAAACTTTGTTTCTTCACTGTGTATTTTTGACAGAGAATTAATGAAAGGCAGCGACTCTGTTTCATGAGATTCTTGTGGTTGTGAGTGTAGCAAATGTGTCTCTTATGTTTTCATATGTATTTTTTGGGACACCTACAAGTGCCCCAAAACAGGCCCCAAAGTAGCGCGATGCACAGAAAAAATGGCATGGCGCACAGAGGAAAAAATTGCCAATTTGCTTCCGTTTCGTGAAATTTCGGTTCGCGACTTCTCCAAGTGGGCCCGCTCATCTACACTTCGGTTTTTTGGCACCAAAGGTGGCATTTAAAGAGTTTTTTCTCTAGATCAGCTTCTATCCAAGTGGCAAAGGAAGGAAAACGGTCACCCCAAGCCAAATGTCATGTTTGTAGCGTTGCACCTGTAGCTGATGGTTGGCTCTCCATCTCCATTTTGTAATGATTCGAGTAACTCCCCAACCCTTGGGCGTTCTATCTCTTCCTCACACATTCTATATATTGTATGCAAGTTATTTGCAAAGGGTTGGTTGGCTTGTAACTTCTGGGAGACTGTGGGAAAGAAACTTTGTTTCTTCACTGTGTATTTTTGACAGAGAATTAATGAAAGGCAGCGACTCTGTTTCATGAGATTCTTGTGGTTGTGAGTGTAGCAAATGTGTCTCTTATGTTTTCATATGTATTTTTTTATGTTTCATAATTAAATTCATGTTCATTTCCAGTGAAATTTTCTGAGTGAGATTAGGTAGAATTCAATTTTATTGCTCTGCCTGTGGGAAAATTTCATGTTCAGTGTTATTCTTCTATTGAAAAGGATCCATGTCACTATGCCCTTTTCACTTTCTTCAGCAATCTATTCATGCTGCGGTACTTCAAACTAAATTTGTTACATTTTCTGCCTACCTTGCCTCACGGAATAATCTGTGCCTTTGTATTAAATTCTCTGTTCTTTGCTGAGCGCCGGTCCCATAACATCCCAGAAGCTCGGTCATTCGTAAAATTGTTTTCAGAATCCCTATTCACTTACTAGCCTAAGGTAAATATTTCATTGTAAGTCATCTCAGACCGTTTTCGATTATCTATTCACTGAGCGTGACTCGGAGAGATCCCTCTCCTACTCTGGTAGAGATAGCTACCAGACTAAGCGTGGTTTGTGGTTACCCTGAATTTTTCCTTCCTTCAGCCTAGGGCAGATTTAGGTGCTAACAAATGCTTTATGTATGAGCTCAATTATTATTGAATTTATTTTGCAGGTGTCAAGGAGATAAATTTACTGAAATTCTCATCAAGAATTAAACAACATTCACACAACACTCAATAACCAACACATGAAGACGCCAAATATAAGTGGAAACCCCGAAGGGAGAAAACCATAAATTTTGGGTTGAAAGTGATGTGAATGCAAGCTACTACTTCTAATTATATAAACTTATTTTTGTGTAGGCTTCAACCTACAAGAGGCTCCTACCTCAAAGGAAGCTCCAACTCCCACAAATTTTCTACAAGCTACAACCCACTAAAGGCTCCTACCTCAACAGGAAACAACTTATTCTTTATCATGCTACAACATGGAAAGGGACAAAAATATCTCAACCACAACATCTAGTCACAAAATGTTGGTTACCTCATATATCATTATGTTGTCAAGCTACTATTGTACTTCTTCTCCTTTTCCATTTTGTGCCACTTTCGTTGCTTCCCATCAACTTTCTTATGTAGACTCCTTCGCTTCCAAAAATTCATTTTTCCATTCACCATTTTTATAAGCAAGCCTTATTGGTTTTTTTTATTCTTTGCGGGAATTTGAAATGAAATATTGTCTCCTAGTCTTATAAAAACTATTAACAAGCTTGTCTCTTCATTTTTAGTTCTGAAAACAATTTGTAACATAAACTAGAGCTGAAATAAAATAGCTCAACCAGTAATTATTATCTTGTATTATACATTTTTTTGTTTAATGAAAAACATATATTTTTAAGCTCTTGACATATGTTTAACCTTCACATTGATTAGCGCATTTTCACTTCTCATCACTTTCAGCCTTTGCATTTCAAGCACTCTTGCAACAATGTCATACATCATGAATTAATATCAACATATCCACCAATTTGACATTGTATATTTTAACCCTATATAGAAATTACCCACAAAGGAATTCTTAAAAATAGAAAATAAACAATGGCAAGATCATAAAACATAAAACATTATACACAGAGATTTCCTCTGGATCCCAAAACAGGCACTACCAGATTGGTTTTCCATTATATTCCTTTAAATGTTACAATACATATATATACATGTTGAAGAATCCATATACCCCAATCCATTAACCCTCGATTAGAAGATAATTGTAGTTCCCTTGACCATATCTACAAAATACCATGGGCAGAAAACCATCATTCCCAAAACCATGTGCGAAATCCATGCACAAAACCATAGGTACGTCCACCCACCTAATATAGGTCGCACATGGGGCTAGTCATGGAAATAATCTAACACACACCCAACATTCTCCCACTTGTTGTTTTCAATTCGACACAAGGGGTCATAAGAGAGCTTAGTGATTGGGTCATCCATGCAATGCCCATTGTTTCTCTACACCAAGAGAAATTCTCAGTGCTCACAGACTTCGTCAATGCATCTGCAGTATTCTTCGAAGTGTCCATCTTTACTAGCAACACCTTTTTGTCCTCAACCATATCCCTCACAAAGTGATACTGAACATCAATGTGCTGTGTCTTTGAATGATAAGCAGAGTTTTTTGCAATGAAAATTTCACTTTGGCTATCACAGTCTATCCTTATAGCTTGTTGTACTAACCCCATACTTGAACACAATCTATGCAACCAAACTACTTCCTTGCTTGCATGAGTGGTTGTCTTTTATTCTACCTCTGTAGTTGAAAGTACCATTATAGATTTTCTCTTACTCATCCAATTGACTACATCTCCAAATAAGTAAAACACATACCCACTTGTACATCTTCTCTAATCCAGATCTCCAACCCATTCTGCATCAACAAAGCCACGAATGTCCAAAAATTTGTCCAATTCAGGTCTTCATTGTAAGCACAGACCATAATCACTAGTACCACGCAAATACCTGAAATGCACTTCACAGTTGTCAATGCTCATTCCCTAGTTTTGACATAAACCTGATCAATACTCCCACTACATGTGCAATGTATGGTGTAGTACAAACCATTTCATACAATAGGCTACTAACTACACTTGCATATGGAACACAGGACTTGTCCTCTTCCTCTTCCTGTGTCTTGGGACATTGTTCAACAAATAAATTTACACCTACAAGAATAGGAACCTTCACCAATTTACTATCCTTCATATTAAACCTCTGCATTATTGTCTCGGCATACTTCTGTTAGTTTAACCAAAGCTTCCTCTTTTCCCGATCTTGTTTAATTTCCATGCCCAAAATATAGTTTGCAGCACCAATATCTTTCATGTCAAATTTGGAGGACAATTGGGTCTTCAAATCCTGGATAATTTCTTTGTTATTTCCAATCAACAACATATCATCCACATACAAGACCAAATAAATAACATCATCACCAATTAATTTAAAATACACACAATGATCTGCTTTTCTTCTAGTGAAGCCAAGTCCCTGTATAAATCTATCAAATTTTTCATACCACGTCCTTGGTGAATGTTTTTTTTTTTTTAATACTACCTAAGCATCCACGGGGGATTTGAACCAGTGACCTATCACAAGGAGTTCCTTAACAGTACACCCATTCACCGTCAATCCAAAGCCCCGTGGGCACATCCTTGGTGAATGTTTTAACCCATAAACAGATGTTTTTAACCTCCATACCAATTCTTTCTTACCCTTCAACACAAAGCTTTCAGGTTGCTTCATGTAGATATATTTTTCTAGATCCCCGTGAAGAAATGGTGTCTTTACATCCATCTTTTATACCTCAAAATCAAAAGCAGCAAGAACAGATAAAAGTAATATAATAGAAGCTACCTTAGCAACAGAAGAAAAAACATCACCAAAATCAATTCCCGACACCTAGGAATAACCTTTTTCTACTAATTGAGCTTTTTATTTCTCCACCTTGCCTTCTGATTCATCTTCTTTTTAAACACCCATTTTCTTCCAATGGATTCTCTCTAGCAACTCCACCAGATCCCAAGCCTCATTTTTGTCCAAAGATGCCATTTCACCAACCATGGCCTCTTTCCAAAGTTTTCCATCCTCTGAATCTACTGCCTCCCTCGTAGTTCTAGGATCATATTTAGTAATGGATAAAGAAAAATTTAAACAGAAAGTAGATGGACTATACCTTTTTGGTTTCCTTCTTTCTCAAATTGATCTTCTCACAACTAGAGTTTGTGTCTCTTCATCTTCTGATTCCTCTTCTGTTGTAAAGTCTGATTCTTCCTCCTTTACCTCAAACTCCATATTTGCAGGTTCCTTTGGTAATACTTCATGTTTAATAACATTTTTCACCTCTCTAAACACCACATCTCGATTGTACACAACCTTCCTTGTTTCTGGGTTCCTAAGCTTATAACCTTTCAAACAATTTGTATATCCAATAAAGATGCACCTTTCATATTTACTATCCAACTTGGTTCTTTTCTCCTTTGGAACATGTACATATGCATCATAGCCAAATACCCTCAGATGTGAAAGAGAGGGTTTCTTACCAGTCCATAACTCTTGTGGAGACTTGTCATCCAATACTAATGAAGGTGATCTACTGACCATGTAACATGCACTTTCTACCGCCTTTTCCCATAATTATTGTCCTAACCTGACACCACTGGCGATGCTTCTTGCCTTTTCCACCAATGTCTTGTTCATTCTTTCTGCAACTCCATTTTGCTAATGTGTGTATATAGTAGCCATATGTCTTTCTATATGACACTTCTTACAGAACTCTTCAAATTCCTTCTTGTAGAACTCTCCGCCATTACCTATCCTTGACACCTTTATCTTATTCTCTGTTTGGTTTTTCACTAGAGCCTTAAATTCTTTAAACCCATCAAAGACTTCAGGTTTCTTCTTGAGGAAATATATCAATGTATTCCTTGAGAATTCATCTATGAATGATAAACAGTACACAGATTTACCCAGTGATGGAACTGACACAGGTCCAGACACATCACTATGCACAAGCTCTAATATCCATTTTGCCCTCTTAGCACCAGAGGGGAAAGTCACCCGATTCTACTTCCCATACACACAATATTCACAGAAATTGAAATCTAAAGAGAAATTAGACATACCTTCTACCATACCATTACCATGAAGTATTTGAAGGCCCTTCTCTCCAATATTTCCAAGGCTTTGATGCCATACCATGGTCTTTTCTCCAGAGACAACAAGGTTTTCTACTCCACTTTCAGGAACCAAAAAACTGTTGCACCCAACAATAATAGTGCTACCCAGAAGCTTGTTGTCGATCAGTAAAAAGTGTCTTTTTCACCTCTATTTACCCTACATTAACTTATCAATCCAGGAACGATTTGTTATCTCAAAGAGTGTACTCAGTTTGAGGCGGTCATTTGTCAGAGTAATGCTCGTAGTGTAGTGCTTTAAATACAAGAGTAAACGAATGCTTGAAATAAGATCTACTTACAGAAAGAACCTTAAAACTCAAATCATGCACTCAGAAAGCTATAGCAATTTATTAGTCAAGGGTACAGTTATGGTAACTCATCCCTCTGTAAAATGATGTAATTAAAAGACAATCAAGGAAAAGATCATCAATCTGAGAACTAGACAACATATGTCAATGCTCACTACAGTCTCATATCATTCTACACACCAAAGCAATGATAATACAAATGACAGGAAATGGAACAACAACTATTCTTATGAACAAGATTTAACAACAAAACCTTAATCTACGAAAATGAATGCAGCAATTATATCCTACAGGAATTAGGTAACAATCTTTACTCTAAATATAAATCAGACAACAAACAGAAATAGAATGGCAACTAACAGAGATGAAATATAGAACAGCAACTTGAATCAAATATAAATGTACAATAAACCAAAATGAATATCACACACAACACACTTAATATTGAAAGGAACAGTAATCTGACTTCAATACAACAAGTATAAATCACAGTTATAAAGAATAACGATTGTGATTCATAATGGAACAATAACACCAGTTGAACAACAATCATGTCTAAGTGTAAACCATAGATAAATACAGCAATACCGATTTATGAATGTACAACACGGTTACTCTGTAATCAAGCAACAATGGCAATCTGTAAGGAACAGCAATGTTATATCAATGGTTAAAGGAACAACAATGTGTTATAAAGTCAGAATGAACAACACAACATTCTTGTTACAGAGAACAACATTACTCAGTTGAGCATAAACAAAATATAACAAAACCATTATGTAAAATAGCAAAACACATCAGATTATTGAACAAAGCTAATAATGAAAATCACACACGAATTAGAAATAATGGTACAGGAGCAAGTGTTCCACCAGGGCTAGGCCCTTAGCCTCTAGGGACACACCACTTGAGATTACTCTAGAATCAAAGATGGAACGACAACCAGATTTATATTAAAACATCAAAATAGAGTTACAGTGGATCGCTCTTCAATGAGATTTGATGATCAAAGTTCCAAATACAAAGGAGAATTATATAAAAACAACAACATTTCGTCCCCCGGGCTAGTAGTGCTACCCCTTCTTATAACAGTCGAGCGGAGATATCAACGATACAAAAAATCGTTAAGATAGTGGTCCCTCGAGATTAAAGGATCCTGAAGGACTCGCCAAACTGTTAATTCTCAGTTATCCTCTTGTTCTCTTGCACTGATTTGGTATCTCCTTTTCCCTTTCCTGGCTGATACGCTCCAATTTGGATCACCTTGTTTGCATGTGGTTCCCTGTCAAAGGGACAACAATTAACTTTGTCCTATCGTTTCCTTTGGGACGACAATCTTCTGTTTTCTCCTTTTCCTACATAAGAAAAGGGAAATTATTAGTTATTTTGTGTTACATACAAATCCTATAGATTTTATCATAATTTCTTATTGTCTACCTATTTCATGATGCAAAGAGGTTATGAGTTTTAAAGAAAAGATGACAAAGTAAATGATAATATCATACCTTCTCCAGTAATCAACACACCCCCCTGCTGACCCTTTTTCATGCCCTCATGAAAACATTGTAGTTGACATGCAAGGCAATGAGAGAGTAGGCCAGAGATGGGATCTCATGAGGTGGTCTATAGCCATGATGCCTAGCTAGGTGTTCAAAAATATGTCCTGTCTGACCCTCAAGCATTTCATACAAGGCTTGGTATCCTGGTGCAGGGTGCCAAATAACTGGACTGCGGAACCTACAACCTAACCAAGATGGGCCTTCTCTCAAAATAAGGTCACCATAGAGACCCAAGCGATTAGCAGCTAGCTTAAAGTTCTCATAGTTAAACGGTTCCCTAAGTTGGATGTTCGGATTAGAAGTCTGATATCGGAATTTGGCAGCTGCAATGGCAAGGTCCTTGATGGTAAAGAAATATTCTATCCCTTGTCGATTGATTGTTGTATGAATAGGTCCTAATGCCTCAATCATGCCCAGAGTCCTCATGAGGTTCCTATGTTTATTCCACAACTATAATGGGTCTCTAGGCTCGACAAGCACCGATAAGTCTAATCCATTTTCTTGTCTTTGAAAGGCATTATAGGCTTTAAGCCATTTTATTTGATTAACACCAAAAGAAATGAATGCTTGTAGTTGGATATCCCCAACAAAAGGGTTGGTATTCTGCTCTATTTCTTGATCTAACACAAGGTTATGCAAATAGAATTCACATAATAATCTTTGAACCTTCACCCCATAGTGCTTACAACAATTTATGAAATTGTCAATAATGTTTATTTCTATCGGGGCTCCTGCTTTTACATCTTTAAATTTCAATTGCAAATATCATTCCATTAAAAACAAGGCATAGTTCCTAGCAGGTGCTCTACACGCTAGGATGTCAGTATACAAAGAGCATAATGTATCCATTTGTTTGATGACTACATCTAGTCTATGAGTTACCTTTTTGACCCTTTCTTCTTCCTTTCACCATCCTTCAAAAGTTTGGCTTTAGATAAGTTGACAATTCTCAGCTCTTGTTGTACTTTTCTCGAGACACAATCTGTTCTGTAAGTTTCTCTACTATTTGTTGGGCTTGCACCAAGTCCTTTCATAGAGTTACTATCCTCGGATCACTGTCCCACATAGTAGTTGTAAGCGGAAGGTTTACTTGAATCTTCTTATTGCATCGTCCCGTGTTCATGGTTCACATTTCCTCAGAGGATTGTGCCTCTATCTGAACTTCTTTGTCACAGGCCGATATATTATCTATTTGTACTTCGACATGGGCGACAGCTGAATGTTGTTCCTTTTGGTTTTGAACGGCAGGCTAGACTTGAGTCCTCCTAATCTTTTTCTTGAGGGGTTTTGCCAGAATGGTTGCATTTTTTACCCCTGAGGTCCTTTTTTCTCTCTTTCCCATTTTCAAAACCCTGATTTGTTGTTGAAGTCATGTTATCACATTAAGTAGTCTTTGCTGTTCTTTTCGTAATATTTTAATTTCTTTTGTTTTCTTGGAAGGAACAGTTGTTTGTTTACTCGGGCCTGGACTTTTGCCTTGGCCAATTTCCTGGTTCTCTTCTTGGGGTGCTTCCTCATTGTTCTAATCAGGTTGTTCAGGAGTAAAAACCCTAGCTTGTTCTATTATTTCCTGGGTGACTTCTTCTTCCACCCCTTCTCCTTCATGAAATTCTTCTGGTGTAGTCTGACTGGGAACAGATTGTTCCTCTTCTTTATCTTCATCACTTTTCTCTCCAGATATACTTTCATCATGAGCGGAGTGATTCTCTTCTTCTTCTTCCTCGTCGCACAATTCTTCGGATGCATTTTTGTCATGAGCAGAATGCTCCTTTGGTTCTTCTTCGATGTGGAGGTTTAGTGGGCTGAGAGGTTGAGCATATTCGCGCATATTGACCCAAATTTCATCCTCTTGCAATGGATTTTTCAATGGGCTTTCTTCGCGTTGCTCTGTCTCTTCCTCCGCCTGCCCAGACTGCTCAGTCTCTTCCTCTGTTTCTTCTTCCTCATTTTCCTCCAACTCTTTCTCATTCTCCTCTCCTTCCAATTACAGGGGTTGCTCATCCCCAGAATCATCTATATCCACCGGTTGACTAGTATTCCCTTGGGAATTTTCCAACCTCCCTCTGATCCATGCCAATCTAACGGATTTCCTCTGTTTCAATGGTCTATTCGATGTACTGGTAGCATGTTTTTGTTTTGGGGCTAGTAGAGCCAATCCCCCATCTATCGTGACGATTAGTTCCTCCCAACTGCTCTGTTGTTGAGCAAGACTGTAGCTAACTATCAGTCGTATCAACCCATGGTGACTTACTACCGATTCTATGTGGCATGATTTTTTCATGCTTCGGGCAACATCATGTAATAAAGAATTTAAAAATGCAGGCAAATTCACAGAGCATTTCTGTTTTAATACGACTAAAAGTTTAAGGTGGCGTGGTCTTACCACATCTTTCCTGCCTTCACAGGTGATGTAACTTTGGATGATTCTTTCCAATTCTGCCCACGGCTCTCCCAATGCTGCTGGTAGAACTCCCTTTCCTCTTACAGTCAGGTTCTAGCCTTCATCTTGGAAGATTTTTATGATGTTTCACAGTCTCTCCTTCTTGAGAGTCCACACAGGTCCAGTGGCCAGTAGTCCTAAGACCTCTGCAATTATGTCATCGATGACTGCTATGTGTCTCCCTCTTACCGTGGAGTGATGTTCTTGCAAGTTCTGCAAGAATTCAATTGTTACGGTATTGTTGGATTGTTGTAAACGATTGAGATAAGTGATCCATCTTGCCCTTAGTAGGATTTCTCGTGCAGCATCAGAGACTGTCAATACCTGTGGTTCTCTCCGAATTGATCTTCCTCCCATGCTTAGCACACTGTAAAAACGCAGAGATGGCAATGGAACAGCGAGTTGTTCAAGATGTTAGTAAACATAGAGAAAATAATGAAACAACAAGATTGTTCAAATCCCGAGTCACTTATTAATTGTTGCAGAGCATAATATGGAAATAGCTTAGGAACAACAAGTCATGCCAATTGGAAAACAATATACCATTAAGCCTTGCTATTCGCAAGTGAAAATTCTCCGAATAATAGTCTGACACATATGCCAGCAAATTATGAGGTCACCTGCTCCCCCGTGCAATGTGATAGGCCATCCTCAGTCGTCAAATGAGGGAGCGGCTTGCCGAACTACCATGGTACAGAGTCATAAAGGAACAGTGTATACCGAGATGCCATGTTTACAAAAGGAGCAGATTGCCGAAATTGAGGTGTATAATAGAATCACTTAATAAATAAGAGAATGTTGTGATATGATGCGAGGTTGGGAGAATAGGACAACTAACGTGCACAAAAAGTCTGATGCGGTCATTATCAAATTTTTCCGTCATAATTGGTTGTAATAGATTTTCATGTGCTTAAAGGTTCGGGGAAGTTATATACATAATCTCATTTGACCTATTACAAAGGTATAAGACAAAGAAGGGTCTTGATAGTTTCTATTGGTATATAAGGAATGTGACTTCAATACCATCAACAGAGCTCTGTTGCCCACAAGTGTCCATAACCTTGATAGAGTTGTTTCTTTCACCCATGGAACCATGATCCTTTGTATATGCTTAGGAAGTGTTGTGCAATGTCAAAATGGAGGTCATTATGCTGGCTTGGTAACCAGATAAACCATAATGCCATTCACCAGGAAGGAGTGAAAGGTGGGCAGGTCGGCTCATGATGAGACCTCATGTTCCAAGGACTCTTTATTTTTTCTGATGTGCTTCTTGGATCATATCCCTGGTGTGGTGGCCATAGTGGGATTGCCACTTCACTTTCTTCCTTATGATCATGGTAGGGTAGCTCTTGATGAGACCCCCTATCCTTCATTTGAAAAACCATATTAGCAAATCATATAAACATTTTTCTCTATTTTTCTCTTTTATAAAGTACTTTCCTATTTATATACAAAGGGTGGTTCAACACTCGTTAAGAGTAGGAATGGTGGAAGATTTCTTAACATCTCAATAGAAAAATATACCCTTTGTTCTTATTCCTTAATAATGATCAAAGAAGATTATGGGAATTTAAAAAGAACTACCATGATAAAGATAACCAATCATATCAGTATTAGTAGAATAATGACAACAAAGTGATCAATAGTTGTGTCCTTTCCTCTTTTCTCCTATCAATTCAAAGAAATTTCTTGTAAAAAAAAATAGTGATTTTATGTAATTTGCTCATTTCAATATGCTCTAGTTTTGTATCCATTGCGTAAGTGTATATATGTGCTCCAAATCATAAGAAAAAGACTTGAAACTATTGTACATTGAGAGGAACAACTGTTGTCCTTTAATTGGAACAGCAAGGATAACAAGCGTAAGTAAAAGAAATGCGAAAATGTTGTCCTTTCAAAAAGGAACAACAGAAAACGCAAATGTTGTTCCTTCAGAAAAGGAATAGTAGAAAACACAAGTGTCGTTCCTTCAGAAAAAGGAATAGCAGAAAACAAAAGTGTTGTTCATTCGAAAAAGAGACAGTAAAAACAATCGTGTTGTTCCTTCGGAAAAAGGAACAGCAGAAAACAAAAGTGTTGTTCCTTCGAAAAAGGAATAGCAAAATGCAGAGGTGTTGTTCCTTGAAAAAGGAACAGAAAATTGGTGAGAATGTTGTTTCTTCCTAAAAGGAACAACAAAGTGCAAATACAAAAAAATATGTACAGAGAATAATTTATGCTAACAAAACAAAATAATTATGTACAGAATGTAAGAACAATTGAATCACTTAATGAACCAGAGGTGAGAAAGATTTCTCTTCCTCCACCAAAATCTGCATGTCAGAGTCTTCGCGGAGTTGCTGGTAGAAGGATTCCCGAGTAAGTGGTTTGCGGTATAGTTGAACTCGGTGGCCGTTTGCCTTAAAGGTATGTCCGGATCCGTAAATGGTGGTTAGAGTAATGGTGCCATTATCATGTACCTTCTGGATTTCATATGGCCCTAGCCAACGAGTCTGAAGTTTCCTCGGAAAATCCTGAAACCTGGAATCATATAGGAGTGCCCAATCTCCTTCGCGAAAGACTTTCTTTTTAATGAGGGCATCATGCCATTTAGCTCGTTGTTGTTGGATCAATGCAATGTGTTGAAGGGCAAAGAGCCTGATTTCATCTAGCTCATTGATCTGTTGTAATCTATTAATATGTGCCTCGTTTAGATATAGACTAACTTCTTGTGCTATTCGCAGTGTCTGTATCTCGAATTCTATCGGAAAGATGGGTTCCTTTCCAAATACTAGTTGGTATGGTGAATAGCTGATAGTGCTTCTCCAAGTTGTTCTGTAAGCCATAAGGCTTCCAACAATATTGTAGCCCAATCGCGTCTATGTGATGCAATGGTTTTTTTTAGGATTGCTTCTATTATTTTATTGCTGCTTTCTACTTGACCATTTGCCTGTGGGTGGTATGGAGTAGCAATTTTATGCTGGATATGATAGCTTTTTAGTGTTGTAGCAATTTTGTTACCAGCAAACTATGGTCCACCATCTGTAATTATATCTCTTGGGAGGCCATATCGCACAAATATATGGAACAGGAACTGTATGACGGAATCCTCTATAGCTCTCGGCAATGCCTCTGCTTCAACCCATTTGGTGACATATTTTGTTGCTACCAAAATATATGTTTTTTGGTTCGATGATGGGTTAATTGGACCAACAAAATCAAGGGCCCATCGCTCGAATGGTTCAATAACTATGTGTGGGTTCAGGGGCATTTCATCGGACTATCCAGGGTGTCCTGCTCTTTGGCAGTTGTCACAAGCTTAAACAAACTTCTTTGCATCTTTGGAGATCGTGGGACAATAATACCCTGTTTGCAGCACCTTGTAACTAGTTCTCCGATCGGCGAAATGTATGCCGCACGGTTCGTCGTGACAAGCTTTCAAAATGTCAAAAATTTCATCTTCATGAACACATCCCTTGATGTGCATATCTGCCCCTATATGGAACAGGTAGCCCCCAATCCAAGAAAATCGAGTACTATGTTGGACAATATGTTTTCGTTCATTAGGGGTCAAATGTTTTGGTAATTTGCCTACTGCTAAATAAGTTGCAACATGAGCACACCGGGGTGTTTTAACAGTGACAACAAACAAATGTTCATCTAGAAATTGATTTTCAACTCCTATTTCATCCACTGGTTTTGGCATTCGTGAGAGAAAGTCAGCTACAGGATTTTCTTTTCCAAGTCGGTCCTTTCTTGTGATATTGAATTCCTGCAATAAAATCAGCCATCTGGTTACTCTACCATTTGAGATTGGTTTATTTGCTAAATATTTTATGGCAGAGTGATCTGTATACAAGATAATAGGATATCCAGTAATATAATGCCTAAATTTATTGACAGCATGTATTACAGCGAAAAATTCCTTTTCAGTAACAGTATAGTTCAATTCAGCAGGAGATAAATTCTTGCTAATATAATAAATTGCATATGGTTTTTTATCTTCTTCCTGCCCAAGGACTGCTCCAATAGCCGTATCTAAAGCATTTGATGAAATTTAAAATGGCAGGTCCCAATTTGGACCTCTAAGTACTGGGGCTGTTGACACAAGCTTTTTTAGATCCTGAAAAGCAAAGTCACATTTTTTTGTCCAAACAAAGTCAACATTACCTGTTAGTGCATATAGAGGTGCAGCAATATGAGAAAAATGTTCTATAAATCTTCTATAATAACCAGAAAATCCAAGAAAACTGCGTACCTCTGTCTGAGTGGTATGAGTGGGGATTAGCAAAATTATTTGAATTTTGGTTGGGTCTACCTGTATTCTAGCTGCTGAGATACAATGGCCTAAAATAAGTCCTTCAGTCATCATCATATAGCATTTTCCATGGCTCAAATAGAGCCTGGTGGCAATGCACCGCTGCAGCACTTTTTCCAGTGTGTCCAATGCTAGGTCGAAATCATCTCTGTATGGTGTAAAATCATCCATGTATACTTCAAGCCCTTCATTTATTAAATCTAAAAAGATGCTGAGGATAGCCCTTTGAAATGTGGGAGAGGCATTACATAGGCCAAAAGGTAGAACTCTGTAGGAAAATGTTCCCCAAGGACAATTAAAAGTAGTTTTGTCTTGGTCTTCAGGGGAAATCTGAATCTGATTGTATCCACTGAAACCATCTAAGAAAGAAAAAATTTCTTTCCTGCTAAAGTGTCTAATACTTTGTCAATGAATGGAAGGGGAAAGTGGTATTTTTGTGTTGCTTTATTTAGTTCTCTGTAATCTACACAAATCCTCCATTTTCCATTCTTCTTTGGCACCACAACAAGTGGAGAGACCCATTTACTATCGTAGATAGGGTAGATGAAGTTCACATCTAAAAGTTTTTGAAGTTCATCTTTTACAATATCTTTTAAATGAGGGTTAAGTCTCCTTTGTGGTTGGTGAACGGGTCTTGCATCCTTCTCTATGTAAATGTGGTGTGTATATAACTGGGATCGATTCCTTTCATGTCAGGGTAATCCCATGCAAATGATTCTTTGTATTTCCTCAGTAGTTGGATCAACTTCTCTTCTTGTTCGAAAGTCAGGTTGGCATTAATGTTTAAAGTCTTTCCTGGCTCAATTTCTATAGTTTTGTTGTTTGAGATAGAGGTAGTATTTATTGTTTAATCATGAGTATCTTTAAGAGTATCTTCTTCTAATTCATTATCAAATGCTGCTTCTATCATGTGACATTGTATGCGGGGTCTGGATTCAGCTTGGCTAATAAAATTGTTAATGGCATCATCTTCTATTTGATCTTTGAAATCGAGGGCGTCTTCTATGGTTAATGGAGATCTAATATTTTCGGTGAGGTATGATACAGGATGTTTGTTAGTTCTTATTATTGTGACACTTGGCTGGGCTAGAGGATATAAAGCTAGATTCTTGATATTATCCCCCCTAGTTATGGTCATACTACCTTGTTGGGAGCCAATATAAGCATCAGCATTTGCAAGCCAAGGTCTGCCTAAAATCAACGGATGTCCATCAAGTCGGTTTTTGGGGTTTATTATCAGAAAATTAGTAGGATACTGCCAGGAATCAACGGATATCATGACATCATGCAGTGTGCCCTCTAGCCTAACCACGGATTGGTCAACCAGTTCTAATAAAGTGGAAGTCTACTGATGTAATGCCTATTTTTTCACAAGTGGTGGTTGTTAAGATATTGATTGTAGCTCCTAGATCAACTAAGGCATTTGAGAAGGTTTTTCCATTGATTTGTACTATTACTATTGGATTTCCTGGGTCTTCATATTTAACGGGTGTTTCTTTTCCTCATAATAGATCGGATAAGGTACCAACTACTTGAACTGTTGGGTTATTTGTTATTTTCCTCCTTGGTTTTTTTATACATATCTCTTTGATGGTCTTTTCATATATGGGGATGTCTTGGATGGCTTGGAGGAGTGGGATTTTTATGTACAGATTTTTCAGTTCTCCCAGAATGTCAAAATCAAGATGTTGTATAGGTCGAGGTATAATTAATTGTTCTGGGAATGGGGAAGAAGATGTGGTTGCTTGATCATGAATTTGTTGTCTGGTCACATCCTCTTCTTGTGGTGGTTGTTCTATAGGTAATTGATTTTCAACTTGAGTGGTTTTATTCCCCTCTGTTTCTATAATGTGCCCAGATCTTAATTGAAGATCATTACACTCCTTCAGATCGGTTTCTGGTTCTGGTGTTTCAATTACTTGGATAGATTGGACCGATGTATTATTTGGATTAGGGTTGGGCTGGGCCAGGAGTTGTGGTCTTCAGTTAGACTGAGGGTTTTGTTGTAATGCTGGCAGTGTAGGTTGAGGGAGCGGAATGGTTGCTACTGGTTGATTCATTGATCTTTGCCAATTTGTCTGCTAGGCTTGACTCTATGAAGTAGGAGGGGACCATTGTGCTTGATATACATTGTTTTGCCAATATGTTGGAGTATAGGGAAAATTTGGCCAACTGGGTTGACTTGCTTGGTTTGGCCATGGTGATGATGAAGGAAATGGTTTCTATGACCAATTTGAGAAGGGAGGTTGATTTTTCCACATTATATTATATTGTTGAGCATGATATTGCGGAGTTTGAAAAGAAGAAGCTAGGTCTACGAACATACCTGATTGTCGTGGCTGCCATTGATGGCGCTGATTGAGTAGGTACACCAGTTCTGGCTCTTCTTCTACTTCCTTGTATACTACTTTCAATCCAGGAAGTGAGGGACAACTCTCTATAGAGCAGTCTTTTGTACAAATGGTGCAAACTTGGACTGCATCTAATGGACACTCCTTGTGGCTGTGTTTCTTTCTGCATCTGGGACAGAAGATTGCCAAATTCTGTTCTGCCTCTGCTTGCTTTTGTTTGGCCTGCATAATATCAAGTTTTGTTGTCAGTGTCTGCAATATGTCAGTTTTAAAATTTTCTAATAAATCTCCAATTTCTGCATGAGTTACTCCCTCTACAGAGATCTTGTTGTCTCTTGTAAACCTGTCATGTTCCGTTGGTTTTATTCTTGTGCTGCCTCTCGAGCTCCTGATACATAAATCAGTAATGTCAACAAAATTTTCTTAATAAATATCTCCTTTTCCCATAATATTTAGTGTTTCAATCCATTGTTCCTTCATTCCCCTAATTAATGTTGTTTTTAATACATTATCAAGTAAGGGTACTAATGCATAAGGAGATATTTGAAGATTATACTGGAAACATTCAACATACTCTTCTAATGTTTCATTTGGTCTAGCTACCATCTGAAATATTTCATCTTTTAATTCTCTAGACCTGCAATAGTCCTGATATTTCTTTAGAAAAGCATCTTTCATTTGATCCCAATTGTTTATAACACCACCACCCAATCCCATAAACCATCTTAAAGCATCCCCTTTTAATGTAGAGGGAAACAATTTCAGTTTCTGGGGATTGGTGGTATAGTCATATCCTCTACACAGCACATCAAATTCAAATAAAAATGCATCCGGATCTTCTGATGTAAGGCCATGGAATGTAGGGATATGCTGGAGAGGAATTGCTTTCATAGGTGCATTAGCTGCAGTATCCACAATGGGGTATTGCAGTGTAGAGGTTTGGGTGTTTGGCTGGTTCTGGGCCATTTGGTCAAATATATGCCAATAACCTTCTGGGATATCTAGGAGGGTATTCCTAGGTTGTCGAGGGGGAATGGCTTTAACGGGAATGGCCTTAATAGCACTTCCTTTATCTGGGATGATGAGAGTGCCTAATCTCTGGGGGGGTTCTGGTTCTTGAGGTTCTTCAACTTCGTTATAAATGATTTTTGCAGCACTTCCCTTATCTAGGCTACTTAATGGCTGAATTTTCCCAAGAGTAGATCTTGGTTCTTCAGTTTCTCATGTTTCTCCTCTCCCTTCACAGAGGTTGCTAAGATTCCCTTCTTGTAATGATTTTGGGCTAGAATTCTCAATTTCTTGAAAATCTTGCTCTTCGGTTTGACTATGCACCTCAGCAAAGGCTACAGATGGTGATCCTGTGGCCTGAATGGAACTAGTAGGTTTTCTAGAAGCAACTTTTCTAGGTCCTACTGAAGGCTGAGATTTTACTTTCTTAAGGATTTCGTCTATAAAGGTCGATCGGCTAAGGGTCAACGGAGCCTTAGCTTTGTCAGACTTGGGTAGTGGTTTAGGATTCTTTTTGGCTTTTTCTGCTTAGTTATGCACAAAAATCAAATGCTAATTTCTACCCAAAGAACAGCAACAAATCTGCAGGAAAGCGGGTAGGGGAGCAGGGCTATTACATGCTCCATACACAGGTTCTTACCTTCCGTTTTTAAAACCCAGTTCTCTCCTAGTAGGTTCTTACATCACTTTGGAAAAGGAACAAATGGCTACACTCTTCCCCGGTAGTGGCGCCAAAATGTCGAGCAGTAAAAAGGGTCTTTTTCACCTCTATTTATCCTACATTAACTTATCAATCCAGGAACGATTTGTCATCTCAAAGAGTGTACTCAATTTGAGGTAGTCATTTGTCAGAGTAATGCTAGTAGTATAGTGCTCTAAATACAAGAGTAAATGGATGCTTGAAATAAGATCTACTTACAGAAAAGAACCTTAAAACTCAAATCATGCACTCAGAAAGCTATAGAAATTTATCAGTCAAGGGTACAGTAATGGTAACTCATCCCTCTGTAAACTGATGTAATTAAAAGACAATCAAGGAAAATATCATCAATCTAGGAACTAGACAACATATGTCAATGCTCACTACAGTCTCAAATCATTTTGTGCACGAACGCAATGATAATACAAATGACAGGAAATGGAACAACAACTATTCTTATGAACAAGATTGAACAACAAAACCTTAATCTACGAAAATGAATGCAACAATTATATCCTACAGGAATTAGGTAACAATCCTTACTCTAAAGATAAATCGAACAGCAAACAGAAATAGAACGGAAACTAACAGAGATGAAATATAGAACAGCAACTTGAATCAAATATAAATATACAATAAACCAAAATGAATATCACACACAACACGCTTAATATTGAAAGGAACAGTAATCTAACTTCGATACAACAAGTATAAATCATAGTTATAAAGAATAACGATTGTGATTCATAATGGAACAACAACACCAGTTGAGCAACAATCGCACTTAAGTGTAAACCATAGATAAATACAGTAATACCGATTTATGAATGTACAACACAGTTACTCTGTCATCGAGCAGCAATGGAAATCTGTAAGGAACAGCAATGTTATATCAATGGTTAAAGGAACAACAATGTGTTATAAAGTTAGAATGAACAACACAGCATTCTTGTTACAGAGAACAACATTACTCAGTTGAGCATAAACAAAATATAACAGAATTGTTATGTAAAATAGAAAAACACATTAGATTACTGAACAAAGCTAATAACGAAAACCACACACGAATTAGAAATAATGGTACAGGAGCAAGTGTTCCACCAAGGCCGGGCCCTTAGCCTCCAGGGACACACCGCTTGAGATTCTCTAGAATCAGAGATGGAACGGCAACCATTTTTATATTAAAACATCAAAACAGAGTTACAGTGGATCGCTCTTCAACGAGAGTCGATGATTAAAGTTCCAAATACAAAGGAGAATTATATAAAAATAACAATAGTTCATCCCCCGGGCTAGCAGTGCTGCCCCTTCTTATAACAGCTGAGTGGAGATATCAACGATAAAAAAAATCGTTAAGATAGCGATCCCTCAAGATCAAAGGATCCTGAGGGATTTTCCAGACTGTTAATTCTCAATTATCCTCTTGTTCTCTTGCGTCGATTTGGTATCTCCTTTTCCCTTTCCTAGCTGATGCACTCCAATTTGGATCACCTTGTTTGCATGTCGTTCCCTGTCAAAGGGACAGTAGTTAACTTTGTCATGTCTTTTCCTTTGGGACGACAATCTTCCGTTTTCTCCTTTTCTTGCATAAGAAAAGGCCAATAATTAGTTATTTTGTGTTACATACAAATCCTATAGATTTTATCATAATTTTTTATTATCTACCTTGCTCATGATGCAAAGAGGTTATGAGTTTTAAAGAAAAGATGAAAAGATAAACGATAATAACATACCTTCTCCAGTACTCAACACTTGTACAAAGTTCCAATCCAAACTCTCCACATCAATATTAGTGCTCCCTGAACCATCTTGTAGGCATCTTTCTTAAACATTTTTTTTTACACCTGAATCATCTCTCTTTCTTATAGAAATCAGATTTCTGACCAATGTGGGAATATTTAGAACACCCAGAAGTGTTCTAATCCTTCCACCTTGCAACTTCAGCTTGAATTTTCTACGTCCAACAATTCTAGCCTTCCTATCATCCCCTATGAAGACATCACCACCATCATATTTCTCATACTCGCAGAACCACTCCCTATGGGGATTGAAGTGAAATAATGCACCTGAGTCAATCAACCATTTCTCATGATCTATGTCATGTGTACTTGAAGAAAAATCCAAGTACACATCCCCACCTTCATCTGAGGTGGTTTTCACCTTTGTAGAAGGAGCATCATCAGATGCCTTTCATTTCTTAGGAGCTTTAGATCTACAATCCTTTTTGAAGTGTCCTTATTTTTTGCATTTCCAGCACACCTTTACAGGTTTTCTGGGAGATTTAGATCTCCCTCTAGATTTAGATTTCCCACTTGAGGAGTCATTTTTTTTTGTTCTGGGATTTTCCTCGTACAAACAAGGAATCACCATTCTGGCCCTCCATATTTTTCTGTCTCATATCCTCTGACAGCAAGGATGAGACTATTTCATCAAACTGTAAGGTAGTTGTATTACTACCTATTGCAACAACCAGAATATCCCATGAAGCTAGTAGAGAACATAGAAATTTGATGCACTTATCTTCATCTGAAATTTTAATATCAACAGATAACAACTAGCTTACCATAGTATTAAAGGTGTTCATATTCTATGTCACCAAGTCTCCATCCTTCATCCTCAAGTTATACAATGTTTTTTGTAGGAACAATTTATTCACCAGAGACTTAGATTGGTACAAAATCCCTAATTTGTCCCATAAAGCCTTCATTGAAGATACCCCTAATACATTCAACAATACTGAATCTGAGATACGAAACCGTATTGTGCTTTTTTCTTTTCGATCCAACTTCTTCAAGTCTTCATCAGATATTTTTGTTGGTTTAGTACCTGGATCTAGTGTGATCCACTGATCTTTATCCACTAGTAGATCCTCCATCTTGAGTTTCCACAACTCAAAACTCTGACCATTAAATTTCTCGATCTCTATCTTTCCATTGCTCACCATCTTCTTTCACCACAAGAATCAATTCGGCAGATCTCCCACTGAACATGGTCTACCACAGGCCTAAGCAAAGCCCCTCAACAATAAAGGCGCTCCCTTGAAGTCGAAACAACTTTGAAACCAAATGTAGTTTTTAACCCTGTACAGAAATTAAGCGCAAAGGAATTCTTTAAAACATAAAATAAACAATGGTGAGAGCATAAAACATATATACACATATATTTCCCCTGGATCTCAAAGCCAGGACTATGATATTGATTTTTCATTATATTCCTTTCAATGTTACAATACATATATAGACATGTCAAGTAATCCATAAACCCTGATATATTTATCCTGGATTAGAACATAATTGTAGTTCCCTTGAATAGATCTACAAAATATCATGGGCAAAATCCATCATGCCCAAAACCATATGAGAAATCCATGCACAAAACCATAGGTAGGTTCTCCCACCTAATATAGGGTCAAAAAAAAGAATCTCAAGGTGTTTCCTTGGACCCTGTAGATGCAGGCTATTTCCCCCCTCAAACCCCTTGATAGGGGGGGCTCACCACCCCCCCCTCTAACCCCCCGACTTCACATGTGGGCTAGTCATGGAAATAATATAACACACACCCAATAGACATCAATGCCAACATTACCAACATTCTCCCCCTTTTGTGTTGATCTCGACCCAATGATTACTTTTGTTTCCTTTTCTTTTGCCTTCATTTTGTCTCCATATCTCTCTTCCCTTTTGACATCAATGGCAAGGGATTTAATTGGGAAATATATAATGTCCTGAACTTGTATACACAACTCCAAAAGGTATTCTTAAAAGAAACTCAAAATATTTCTCAGTGTCTTTGTATGTGGATGCTAGAGTAAAAAACTAGTGATTCCTCCATAAATCAATGTCAATGCCAGTTAATAGAAGCTACAAGAAGTATTCGGTAGATGATAACCATACTTTCAGTGAGATGATGATGCTTCAATAATAGAACTTCAACAATAAGGTTGCAATAATAATATATATTAATGATTCCAATAAGGCTCCAATAATACCATATATTCATGATAGTACGTACATGGATGAGAAAACTTTAAATATTAATATACAAACTCTTGGCATATCATATACCAATATGATTAATTATTAATGCAATATAAGTCAAGTAAAGTTGATATTGTTAATGTTCTGATACCAAGTTGCCTCAGAATATGTAATTCCTTTGATTGAAACAAGATTCTCTACAGTGTTGCGTGGATATACATTTTTCCTCTAAAAAAACTAGTGTATTACAACCCAATGCAAAATAAGTTGAATCTATCAGTATATAAAACATTCCCTTCTCCTTTTTATATAATTTCTTGTATGAAGCAGTGAGTCTACTTGCGTAATGTTTTCCCAAGTCTAGAAAAAGTTAGGTTCTCCTAAGCTCATTCCATCCATGATCACCCTCCATGCCTATGATGGTTGAACTTCTCAATTAGAAGGGTTGCGCTAGAATTTTCTTATCCAAGTAGTCAGATGGATGGATATACGACATATGATTTACTAGTCGAGAGTGGAATTTGATAATCAGCCTTGATGATGATATGACATGCGTGCTATTTTTGTCTGATACAGTACCTTCAATTGCTTGTAGCATCAACTGTTGTAGCCTTACTAACATCTCAATATGCCCTTGCTATTGGATGCTAAACAACATGATTCACCATTATTAGAGGCTCGCTGCTAGAAGCAGCAACATGAGTCGTTCTCATTCAAATATTAATTAATAAAACTTGCACTGACATGTGCTTTGTATATGAGTGTGAGTAAAACTGAAACTAGGTCAGTTGTGAAACATTGTGGTAACACATGACAGGTTGTGTAATCTACGGAGGGCATAGAGGTTGTTCGGATAGTGAGAGAGAGGTTGTTCGGGCATGAAGGATAGAGTAATATGTGCAATTCTATTTAGTTGGAGAACCTTAATGCTTTTATAATCAAATTCTATGTGCATATAGGCTTATCCTTGGTGTAACCATATTGTGAAATACGAAACCTATGTCTAAAACTGAGAGCACAAGCAATTGACTAATCATTGAAGCTAGCACCCATAACCTGTCAAGATATTGATACACTGATGCTTCCATTGATTCACCTATCAACTCTTAGCCAAACCTAACGAACCCAAACTAAGGTACACCTAGCCTTCTGTTATAGCTCCAAATCTCACTCTTGCTATTTGTGATGTTTCACTCATGGCCTAGGGCAACCCCTCCTTCCAGACCTAGTCGAAATACTTAAAAAACAGTGTTTTACTCCCTATATGGGACATTGCCCTGAGCTAAATGCGTGTGTACGCGGATCTGTGTATACCCAACCCGTGTATATGTCTTAAAACACTTAAAAAAATTAAATCTCCTTAATTTCGGGCGGAGATCACGGGTTTTACCTATTGATTACCTATTAGTGCCCGTGGCCCAACTATTCCCAACAAATTCCCAACTAAAAAACTACTTTGGGAGAAGTATAAAAAGGCTTCAATGGGAAGGTCTAAGGGAGGAGGGAAGAGAGATAAAAATCACTCTGTTGAGATTATCCCTGATCAGGTCTGAAGATCCTTGTGCTTCCAGTACTTCCCCCATTACAGGAAACCCTTGTTTCCTTGAGTTATGATGTCTTTCCATTAGTTGAGATATCCTTGAGTGAGTTATGGAAGGAGCTTGTTGAAGGCTTGAGATTGGATGAATCCGGAGGACGGTTCTGCTTGGAGCCTGCGAAAGGAAGACTCAGGTGAAATCATTCCTTACTATATTTTAGTTATCTATAATAAAAGAAACACTTGTCTTGTTCCTGATATGAATCTTCTTCATGCTTACGATATTAATGTTATGATTTACAAATGAATTATTATTTCAATTGTATAACTAACTTTTAATATGCTATGAAGTTTATTTCCTTATGATGTTTATTCCATATTGCTATGCTTTCTTGAATTGATTATTTTGTAGGTTGAAGGGTTGAAAGGAACTCCAAGAGGGTTTGGACCCTGGCTGGATCTACCCAAACGAAGGACCCCCAGGTGCACCTCTCTTCGCATAGTTTGTTTATATTAGCATCATGGCTGTGTGGAATGCTTGTTCTTCTTTATAGATAACCCCCGCTCTACTAGGGTATTGACCCAAGACCATAGGGGAATTTGTCCCTAAATAGAATTGGCGACTCCACTGGGGACAACAGTATTATTGTTCCTAGTTTGGGTTTAGTCAAGCCAATCAGGGCTCAGCTGTAGATTTACTTGTTGTGACTAAGTAGTCTATTCCTATAGGAACTTGAACTGTAAGTTTGATCAGTTTCTTCAAATCTTTTTTTTCTTGTGATCTTTTATATACGCATCTTGGTCAAGTTAAAAGTCGCGTATGTATGCAAGTTTCACATACAAACCCGTGTATACGCAGTTTTCTCTGGTCTGAACAGCATATACACGCAACTGTGTATTGACACAGTCGTGTATACCCTAAAATTTTCAAGATTTTTCAAATAATTTTTTTTTTTTGAAGATCTATCTGCTGGTCTGAATCTTTCTTGAACAATTACTTTTCTATGTCAGTCTTTATTTTTACAGCAATTTCATGATTTCAAACTCTCTCCGGTTGTGGAAAGTGTTGCTCTTGTTTTGTTTTGTTGCAAGCATCATCAATTTTGTTTAAACACACAAGATTTTTTTTTGGGAATCTTGGCTATTCTGGTCTTCCAGGGCAGAAAGATTGATCTCAATCTTTGTGGCAAACCTTTTTTTAGTGATATTTTTGTTTGCATGTCAAAACTGCATCTTGTGACCATCTGCTTTTCTTACTTTACGAAAGTTGTTGATTGACACTTTCTTTAAAGTTGTCTTTTTGATCTTTTGGTCTTTGTTGCCAAGCTCTTTTTGCTGCTTTTTTATTGTTAAGAGCATCTTGAAACACACTTTTTGTTGATTTTTCACCCATTTTGTGTTGTTAACTTGCAAAGTGTTTTGTTGCCTATTCTTCAATCATAAATTTTTAGTCTTATTTAGAGCACTTTTGAAAAGTCATTTTTGTTTTTGCTTTTGAAGAAAACTTCTTGAAAACTTGGTTTTTTGCTTTCTTTGACATTGTTTTGATTTAGTTTCTTTTTGCGAGTAAAAGTGAATTTTTGTTTGTCTTGAAATTTTCTTTAGTGTTTGGACAAAAATGAGCATTAGTAACTTATATTCTATGTAAGCATCTTAAGTGGCGAATTAGAATTGGTAAACAAGTTACTTTCATTCTTTGATTTAGAGTAGTCTTAAGTTTTGCATCAGCATGTACTCATTGCATTAGGATAAATTTGTGCATCTTTTAGGGCATCCATAGTTTTGTTAATTTTTGTGAGTGTGAAGATTGAGTAAAAGAAAAGAAAATTTGTTGTTTTCTTAGAAGTTCCTCTGAACCTAGTAGAAATTTCTTTCATCGAAGAACAAAACAAGTGCATTTTCATATAGTTTGGTTTTTATTAATTTCTTTTGCATCAAAACACCACAAGTTTCACTTTCGTTTATCCCTTGACTTAAGAACAGCCAACTTAAAAACAAGAGCTAATTAAAATACACTAGAACTTTTTTATAATTGTCAATTTAGACACACCAACAAGTTTTAGGTATTTTAGGGCCTTGGATTAGGCGTGTGGAGAGAAAACTCTCCAAGGCCATTTAATCTGTCAAACATAGGAGTCTGAATAGTGAGTGCAAATCCAATAGCATTATGAAGACCAGGAAAGCTCCAGATCTTAGAGTTAAGCACGAGGGTTTGAAGATAAGGAGGAGAGATACCCCCTCTCCTACTTGTCGGATCTTACCTCAAGACTGTTCCACCTAGCTTCTAACACGAGTTGGTAACTTTAGTTGCTTCTCCTAGGGATCTACATAGGTGGCTGCGGAGGGGAATCCCGTGGCACCTGAGGTCGACGTTGTATCACTCTCAACAGTACTACTGGAGGGCACCCTTGCAAAGTTTGGGGGCTTGCACTAGCGCAAGCTATTGTTAGGAGGTCAGCGTAACTTCCTCTGTTACCTTCACTGGTAGGACTGGGCCGTCATTATCCCAGACTATCTTCGGAAGGCCCCTTACTTCACTTTCTTGTATTTTGGTGTCCGGTCCTCATCACCTAGAGCAGAAATACTTGAAAGTTGTTTGACTGGCTGACATCTTTTAGGGACTTTTTAGTGTGTTCTCTGTGCTCTTAGTTGGCCTAGCTTTCATTTTCTTGAGTCTTTAATTAGATCTTAAAAAAAATTCAAAGTGGCTGACCAATCACCTAGACGGTCTCGAAGACTTCGTGGCCTTTCACCACCAAGTTTAGAGCCTTCTCCTAGAAGGCGTAGAGGTAATACTGCCATAGGGTTTCATCCCATGGCAGCTGACGCATCGGGGATTGATCCTCCCCTCGGGGGAATTAGTGTTCAGGATAGACCTAGTACTTCCACAGAACTAGAAAGGAACACTCCAGTTCTTTCTCGAGTTATCTTTCAATCGGAAGATAACATAGAGATAGAAGAACTCCCAGAGTCGTTAGAGGCTCCAAATTCTCCTCTAACTTCTAGCCATCCAGACGTATTATGATACTTTGGGACTCTGACGCATAGACTGTCAAGTCCAGGTCATATTACGCACTTACCTTTGATGACCACCACTGGAAGCATGGCTTCTACCATAGGTGCTACAACCATGCAGACTCTAACATCAGTACAAGGGGGAGGAACTATTTCCATCCCCTCTGCATCTTTATTTGGGTATTTTGCTAGCACATCCTTAGTTGGGTCTACCTCCATTCCTTCTATGAGTGAAAATTCCCAAGCCAATGCATCTAGTTATAGATTCTTCCCGTTTGGCACCCATTCACAGGGTATTCCATCAGTTCCATTTAGTGCCTCCACATCCATGATGGGTGGGTCAGCTTCATTCCAAGGTTTTCCTTTTGGAAGTAGTCATATACCACATTCCAACCTAACAATAGGATCTATGCCCTTTTCTTTTGTAGGACAAGGCAAAAATCCCTTTCAAGGTTGGACTAACCCTGCGGTTAGTGGCATAGGAACTGGGAATCCATTTTTTGGCCAACAAGGGAATAGGCCGTACTCCATAGTTAGTTCATTTCGAAGTATTCATCCCTTAGATTCTTCTTGGAATCCTTATCAGGGGTTATCAACTCCTTATAATCCTTTAGGAGGGAGCTTCGCTGGTTATGGAGGTTTTTCAGCCAGAGTTGGTCAAACTCTGAGTTTTGCTAGATCACAAGGTTCGCCTTTTGGTCCAGCTGGTTCTACTAGTTACTTCGGGTAGCCTGGTGCCTTCCAAAATCCAGGCCAATCTTTTCAGAACTTTGGGAGCTCCGCCCAGTCTGGGTGGAATCCCCAAGGTCCTCCTAGGCTTCCTTTTCTAGCAACGTTAAATTTGCCATATCTCACAAAATTAACAAACGATCCAATCAAATACAATCCGGCCTAGCCTCTGGTCCCAACCAAACTCCCTTCGGACATTCTAAAGTTCGAGGGGAAGGGCGGTGAAGAGCCGGGCGACCATGTAACCACATTTCATTTGTGGTGCTCATCAAACTCCCTTATTGATGATTCATTTAGGTTGAGACTTTTTCAACACACCTTGACTGGCAATGTGGCCAAGTGGTATATAGAGTTTCCAGGGGGCAGCTTTACATATTTTTGCAATTTGGCTAATATTTTCATAAATCATTTCGAGTTTCCCATCCGTTATGATGTCGGAACTGAACTTCTGGCCAATTTTCGTCAGGACACGACAACTTACATTTCTCATCATATTCAGGAATGGAGACAGAGAAAGAGGCTCATTAAAGCCGAAATTCCACCAAAATACTGTCTTGAATGGTTTTTGAAATCTTTACAACCTGAAATCTCTAAGGATGTCTCCCTGTCCGGAGTCTATTTTGAGGAGCAAGCTATTTTTAGGGCCCAACAATTAGAATTGATTTATTCTCAGTCTGGGATTCTACAAAAAAATTTGCCTGATGCTCCTGGGACTAAGGTTGATCTAGCCAAATCAAAGCCAGGTCCCCATGCAGATGGTATCATTGGATCCATAGACACAAATGCGGTGAACCTGTTGAGCCAATTGTAGCAGTTGTCTTTACAAACTGCTCCTAACAATCAAGTCACATCGTCTAACCCTTCGTCTTCTCAACCCTCTTTGGTTAATGTCGTCCAATCCTCCAATCCCAAAGGAAATCAAAATTCCAATGGGGAAAGGAAGGGACAAGGTAATAAAAAGAGTCAAGATGGGAAAACTATTGCAAATAAACTTGGCAATAATGCTAGTGGTGGTGGAAATGAGTTTAGAAAGAAAGTCAAGTTTCCATGCAAGTTATGCAATGGAGACCATTTAACTCATCTCTGCCCAAAAATTAAAGATGCTCATCACTTGTTAAGGCAACAAGGGACTTCTAGTTCTCAAGCTGTGTTAACCAACCCTTTTCCCCAAGGGCAGCAAATGCTTGCTGGTGCAAGTTCAAATCTTGGTACCTCTGCACGGGGCAACCAGGAAGGGGAGAAATCATCAAATGTTTTCATGATGGGTTCTAACATCCATGTGGTCACTTGATCACGTGATTACGGTGAAACTGAAACATCCAAGGACAAAACTTCTCCTGGACATACCGACCTTCATGTTGAGCGACCCCCTGTCAAGACTATACCACAGATACTGAAAGGTTCCGCGAAATGCGTGACTATCAATCTGAATGCTAGGGCCGCCCAGAATTACTCCATTGTTGAGGATATGGCTCAGATTCCATGCACTATGTCCACTTTATAGGTTCTCCAGTCATGTCCAGCTCAACGAAGTGCTTTGCTTTCTTTGATAGGGGAAGTTGATCCAAACAACTCTTTAGTGCTCATTTTCGACATGCATAATGTCAAAAAGCGACTCCCTCATCACATGGCTTTTCAAATAAAGTCTACATACCAAAAAATTAACATTTTTGGTACCGTTATTGATGAAGGAGCTTCCACATGCGTCATGTCGATGTCATGTTGGAAGGCCATTGGATCTCCTTCGGCTATTCCTTCACCTACCCTCCTAACTACATTTGATGGGCATTCTCATAAGCCACATGGGATTATCCCGGCCTTTCCCATATGTGTTGGGGGGAAGGTCATCACTATTGAAGTAGAAGTCATTGATGCTAACCTAGATTACAATCTCCTCTTAGGGAGTAACTGGGTATACGAAATGGATGTTGTTGTTTTGACTCTGTTTCGTATTATTTGCTTTCCTCATGAAGGGAAAATGGTCAAGGTTGATCAATTGGATTATTGTCCAGTTGATCCTCGAGCAAATTCAGATTCTATTATTCCTTTAGTGGATAACCCTCGTCCGCTTACTGAGAATCTAGGAGTTGGGATGTATTCTTCATTGATGGGTACATTTGATCTTCCCTCTCCTATCACTAGAATCAATGTCGTTTCCGAGCCGAGAGGCTCCCATACTGTTTGGAGGGCAGGGGGCAGAGATGCCAAACCTGACCCCTATCTATCGCCGTAGACGCTGTATCATCCAAGGATTCTTCACGAGAAGAGTTCTTTCGAACTCATTATTTTTCAGACCTTTGGACCTTTACTTCACCTACGACCACATTAGCTGAAGGACAAGTTGGTGGAATGGCATTTCCCATGTCTGTAGCAGAGCTTAGATATCAGTCTATTGTCAACTCTACAGACAACCATTCTACTCCTTTCTCTGAGGAGGAGCTAGATGGTGATGTGGCCCCGGCCTAGACCCTTGATTCTACCTCCGCTATGGACTGTTTAGACACAGTTTTACCATCCGAGGAAGCAATCCTAGAAGTAATGATGGGTGTGCATCGACCTTGGGAAGACTTACACCATCGTTCATATTTTCTTCCTCCATTGCAAGAAGTAGAATCTAGGTTCTCTGAGCTTTTTACTAGTGATGTTTGTACGGTATCAAATCCTTTGGCTCCAGCACACTTTCACGCTGAAGGTAATATGTCGTTGATTTCAAAAATGATATCTATAAACATCTCTAGGAACCCTAACATGATCAAGAATCTCTTCATCGAAGCCAAATGTTCCCCCGAAGAAATTCAATTTACACCGACCTTTTTAAGGAATTTCGAGATGTATTCTCTTGGTCTTATGAAGAAATGCCTGGCATTGATCCATCCATAGTTCAACATGAGATCAAGACGTATGAAAATTCCAAGCTGATTCTTTAGAAGCTTCGGCTGGTTAATCCTAGGAAAGTAGCAGCCATTAAAGCTAAAGTAGATAAGTTGCTCAAAGTGGGTTTCATATACCTTGTTCCTCTTACATATTGGGTTTCTAATCCAATCCCTGTGGATAAAAAACAAGGAACAATCCGAGTATGCATTGACTTTAGGGACATAAACAAACCCTGTTCCAAAGATAATTACCCCATGCCATTTATTGATCAGATTATTGATGAGTGTGTGGGCAATGAGATTTTCTCCTTCATGGACGGCTTTTCTGGTTATAATCAGATTTCTATCCGTCCTAAAGATCAGCATAAGGCAACTTTTATATGTCCCTGAGGTAACTTTGCATACAGAAAGATGCCTTTTGGTCTCAAAAATGTTGGAGCTACCTTCTAGCGGGCCATGTCGTATGCTTTCCATGACATTAAACATATAATCGAAGCATACTTGGACGATCTAGCTGCTCATTCTCAAAAGAGAACTAATCATCCTAGTCATCTTCGATTGGTTTTTGAGCGATGTTGTTTTTACAAGATCTGGTTGAATCCCAATAAGTGTGTATTTGCGATTACATCTGGTTGGTTATTAGGGTTCATTGTGTCAAATGAAGGGATTCGAGTTGATCCCTTCAAGGTTGAGGCAATACTTCATTTGCCTCCCCTGTCCTCAATTCGGCAACTTCAAAGTCTTCAAGGGAAGGCTAATTTCTTAAGAAGGTTTATAGCGAATTATGCCGAGATCACTAAAGGGTTTATGCGTTTGCTACGGAAAGGAGTTCCATATGTATGGGACGACTTTGCAAAGCAGTCATTCAATGCCTTGAAAAAGGCATTAGTCTCTGCCCCACTTTTGAGTCCACCAGATTATGGTAGGGATTTCCTTTTATATCTCGCTGTAGTGGAATCAACCATAGGTATGGTTCTCATTCAGAAAGACGATTCTCTCATGGAGCATGTGATTTATTATTTGAGCCAAGGCTTGATAGGTCCTAAACTTTGCTATTCTCCTGTTGAGAAGTTGGCTTTGGTAGCCGTCCATGCTATCCAGTGGCTCCGTCATTATATCTTGCTACACAAAACTTTTGTCTTAGCGGCGGTCAATCCATTCCAATTTGTTCTCAGTCGGCAAGTGATTGTAGGCAAATATAATCGATGGATAGTCATTTTACAAGAATTCGATCTCGAGTTCTTGTCCGCCAAGTCTAAGAAATATATGGTTTTTGCAGAGTTAATTTCCGAGCTGCCTTGTGGAGAGGATACTGTTTACGAGGAAAATTTTCCTGATGAGCATTTATTCCTCATCTCTTCACTCGACCCTTGGTATGGAGATATCATTATTCATCTCCAGACTTCGAAGTTTCCCTCTACTTTCTCTAAGGATGAACGCAAAAAATTACATCACCTCGCTAAGAACTACGTCATCATTGGTGATACATTATATCATCGAGGGGTTGATTCAATCCTTCGATGTTGTTTAACCCTAGAGGAAGTAGAGTCAATGCTCAATGATTGCCACAGTGGAGCTTGTGGTGGTCATCTTTCAAGGCTTGCTACAGCCCAGCGTATCTTACGTGCTGGCTATTTTTGGCCTTCGCTCTTCAAAGATTGTGTTGAAGCAGTCAAATGCTGTCACCCCTATCAAGTTTATACTAGGAAGATGCGCGCACATCTAGCTCCTCTTTTTCCCATTGTCACTGTCGGTCCTTTTACTAAGTGGGGTATTGATTTTACAACTTGCAATCTGCCTTCAGCAATGCATCACAAGTACATTATCGTGGCCATAGACTACTTCACGAAGTGGGCTGAGGCCATGCCCACTTATAAAAATGATAGTGAGACAGCGCCATTGTTCCTTTTTAATCAGATTATCTCAAGATTCAATATCTCGAGAGAGATTTTCACTAACCATGGTAGTCATTTCTAGAACCAACTAATGTTTGAATTGGCTCTTAAATTGGGTTTCTGGCAGGAGCACTCGTCTCCATATTATCCTCAGGCCAATGGACAGGTCGAGGTAGTGACCAAAATGTTAGAAAATTATATATTACGGAGCAATGGAACACATAAAATATTGCAGAAATATAAAGACAGAAAATGCATAAAACAAGAGAGACACAGATATACATGGTTCACCCAGTTTGGACTACGTCCACGGAGAAACAACCAGTCCTTCCTTTTATATTATCCAGCAAACTGAAGAGATACAACCTACAACAGATCTGTTGTAACACCCTCTTTTCTCTCAATCTCCTCTCTCTTTCTCACTCAGAATACAGATCTACATAGACGCAATACAATTCCCTCATATATAGTAAGGGGTTGCCTTCTAGGGCAAAAAACCCTAAATTAAACATAACTTCTACCGTCAAATCTCCACCTAATGAACAGCCCAGATTGACTAGAAATTACTATACTTTTACAAGGAAATTTTACATCTACTCTTAGCTTCGAGGGAACTGCCCCCGAAACCCCCTGCCAGGGGGCGGCTCCCCAAAGGTCATAGCCGCCCCCCCTAGACCTCCCCTGCAACGAATATTTTTTGGGCGGCGTTGCCACCCCATTTCAAACTAGGGTCCAATGTGGTGATACCTTTGAATACAGAAGATAATCAGGCTCCACATCCAACACAAAACCCTTAAGACGATCCTACAAAGGACGATCGACAAAAATCGGTCCAATTGGCATCTTATGTTATATCTAGCTCTTTGGGCTTACCGAACCTCCGTAAAGACTACTACAGGTTTTACACCTTTTTAGTTAGTTTATGGGATGGAATCTATCTTTCCTGTTGAATGTGAAATTCCATCTCTTAAGTTAGCTATTGAGCTCCTTCCAAAGACCTCTAGTCTCGAAGAGCGCCTCCTTCATTTGGAACATCTCGATGAGCAGCATCGAGATGCTATCACAATCAATGACGCTCATAAGAAAAGGGTTAAAACTCAGTATGATAAAGCTGTCCATCCTCGAGTCTTTTTTGAAGGTGACCTTGTCTTGGTCTATGACCAAGATAAGGATGCCTTGGGGGCAGGCAAGTTCAAACCTATGTGGTACGGTCCCTTTATAATTAAACGAATTTTAGAAAAAGGGGCATATGAGTTAATCGATTTTGAAGGAAACAAGTTGGAAGATCCCCGAAACAGGCTCTACCTCAAGAAGTACTTTAATTAAGTAGTAGCTAGGCAATGGCTTCTTTGTACATTTTGTATGTTTGAACATATCTCATCGGGAGTTTTTGATATTGACACTTTTTGGTCTGCTATGGCAAGTGTTGATGGATGACTTGGTATATTTTGGATTCGTCAATGGTGCTAGTCGGCACACTCAAAACCTTGCTTTCGCAGCTTGGGTAATCTACTATCCAACTAGTCAATTGATGATGTCAAGGGGAGTATGCATTGGTCCTGCTTCAAATAATATGGCTGAGTATACTACCGTCATTAATTTACTATCTGAAGCAATTTCTTATGAAATTGATTCGTTGGTAGTGTCACAATTGAATAACATTTATCGGGTAAGGGATCCATGTTTATATCGCCAGTAGTTAATGGTGAGGCTGTTGCAAAGATCATTTACTTACATTAATTATTTGCAAATTCCAAGATCTCATAATTAGTTAACTGATTCTATCGCTAATCAAGCATTAGACTGGCATATCATTCATTCATCACAATAAAATCAAGCATCAAAAAGTAGAAACTGTATATATCTATATATATATATATATATATATATATATATATATATATATATATATATATATATATAGATCTATATATATATATATATATATATCATAAAATATCTCAAGTGTACATAAGTGTGTCCACAATAATATACAAAAATTGGGACTCAAATGCCCATAATCATGTCTAGTACATCTAATGCCTTGCCTTAGGATGAGCGGCTAAGTATGCAACTACTGCTTTGGCCACATGCTTAAGAGTGTGAACCCAGTCTCGTGGCATGTCAACCACATGATGCTACATGTCTACAGGGAGATCCTCTACGGTCTCCATAGGTACTCGGTGAGTTAGTCTCACCAAGTTCCGTTGAACTATGTGTAGACGTCGCTCTGTGTCTGCAGCTGCCTCTTCGGCACCTCGGCCATGACGTCCATGCCGTGGGAACCCATCTAGTCATACCGCCCCAATATCTGGAACATGATCATCATATTAGTCATTTGAATCCTATCAAAAATATTTTTCAAATTTCATTATTAAATTTGAAAAATCAAAAAATTCATAAAATCAAAAACATTTGTAACCTATGTTGCCCCATGCTGCAGTCACTGGTAAAGCTAGATCAGGATATCCTCGGAAGTCCAACCCAGCATAAGGGTAGTCATCTACGGCAATGTTTGTTGCTCCCACCAGGAGAAGAAGTCATTGTCGAAAGCAGTCCATGGGACGTCCCCACCTCCTAGTCGTTTCATCAAGTCAGCTCACCTACCCATTCGTGGATCTCGTGGGGTGTTGATCGAAACTGGTACTCTAGGACAGAGTGTTGGGACCCTCTCAAAGAAGAAAGAGCACAAAATAGTTCCATATCCAAAGTTTTTGGTCTGTCCCTTCTTGATAGAGGTAAGCTGGCTCTTCAGGTTGGTGAGAAGAGGAGTACACCAATCAAAGACTGTGGTGAGATAGTCTACCACCAAGCTCATGGCTAGCCGTGAAGCCTGGTGTAAGGAAGCTAATCCGTTCACTTTGGCTATGGTGAACAGGATGATCCTCAACAATAAACTCTCCACATGCTTGATTGGAATTTGACTTCCAACCTTTTCCGAATGACTCGGGCAATATATATGCACGTAGTCCTCGATAGAGAGACTGCCTCGTGATCTGCCCGTGGAATGTACTACCTCTCCCTTCCGAGAAAGGCCCGTGATGAAATAAATATCCTAGACCTCTATCTTGAGCAGCATTTGACCAATCATAAATGAGTCATCCTCGATGCTCCAGTAGTGACTAAGAATTTTGAGCAGGTGAGTGTTTTCTTTCATGTTTGGAATTTTAAAGAACTTTAGCAAACCACATCCTCTTAAGGCATCCAAAGCATTAGGATCGTTCATAACCTCATCATCCACTAAGGTATGCTCTCTTTCTCTCCAAGTGATTAGCATCCTGAAGAGAAAACAAATTTAGACTGTTAAATTTTTGTTTTGAAGTTTTCACGGCGTATACACAGGTCAGTTTCATACACAGTCGCGTCCAGGGCCTACGTATACGTGGGTTGCATATAGCCAACCCGTGTATATGCCGCGACAAATTTTTTGACAATAATTCAACGGTGAAACTTGAATTAAAAATTCTAAAACCAATCACAATTAAATGCAAGATAAGTTTAAGGGTTACCTGGTGATTTTGGGAAGATTTGAACGGTTGAATTTGGCGAATGGCAATGCTTGCTCCTTTTGCTTCACTCCTTTGCTCTCAAATCAAACAGTGATAATGGTGAGTCAAAAAACTATTTTATAAGCTTTGAAAATGAAAAAAAATTCAAAACTTGATTTTGTTTTGTCTCATGTAACTTTTAACTTGGGAGCTTAGAATGTCGAGAATGGTTTGATTTTCAGGACATTTTGGACGCTTTTTTGATAGTTTCGAGACGGTTCTATGACTGCTGACCCATCATGGTAGGTATCGCTTTTCACTGGCATATAGGTTAGGGAAGGCAATTTTTTCGTTGCATCATGCATACTAGCCTCCATTTGTCAATACACTTTCCATAGGGTTGATCCCATCATGTTATCGTTTGTAAACCATCTTCATTCACCGATTTTTAAATCATGACACGATGGTAGAACCATCCTTTTCATGGGCATCGTAGTTAGCACCTCACTAAAATTTGTTTCCCATGCTACTCCGATCTAAGTAGGCTCGGGAGTCCTCTGTAGTCCCGCCATGACTTATGCGTTGAAGACTCATTCCTCTTTGCTTCTTTGCTTCGTTCTAGCCTTATACCCTAGAGGCTCCTCAGTGTTGAGTTGTACTACTGCATTTCATTTTGACCATTTGCACCTTTTGGCCTTGAGTTGGCTTCACTTGGAATCGTGTTTAAGCCAGCTTTTGACCATGATGACTGCAAAATCAAACTTGCATTCCCTTGAATTTTGCAACTTGACATACCTCAACCCGTGGAAAGAACACACCTTTGAGTGTCTTTGACCAATTTTCACCTTCCTACATTGAGCATAGGATTGTTCCAATCCCAGGAGCTAGATCCTCTGTTTCACCGACACTAGTTCTTTCCACTGTACTATAGCATTCTTTTATTCTTTTTCCAACTTAAAGAAAAATACAAAAAAAAAATTATATATTCCAAAAAGAGCAGGAACAAGACAATATTTCCACTTATTGTTGGCAGCTAGAGTCAGTTATGTCGCCCTTGAACAAAGCACTCAAAACAAAGTCTCCTCCGTTTGGGGGGGATTTATTTTGACTTAGGTATGCCTTAACCTTGTTATTGATTCAATTTCCCCCAATTGGTTATATCTTCCAATCATATGGACGGTTCGTTCGTGCCTCCTGCATGACGAACTTATACAGAGTCATCATATGCTGCCACATAGTCATATTGAGTCGTGCTTTTGCTCAAGGGAAGTTAGCCTGAGTCGGCCTTTTTGTAGTGTCTCTTGACTCATTTTCTAGTCGGCCATCCCTAGTTGTCAGTATCTTGTCTATCATCACATCAGTTATATTGGTCCTTTACTCGTGCCGGTTTGAGAAGGTCTCCATTGACTTCTTGCTGGCAGGTCTTGTCCTTATCGACAACGACATCTTGCTCTGAGGACAGGCCTAGAGCCACACCCTGTCCCTATTTCCATTATTGATAGGTCACCTTGTGCTCAGCATCAATCAATATCATGGGTCTTTGACTGAGTGGTTTCCCTTGTGTTCGACATCAGCTTACACTATCACACATTGGAATTCATGCAGTACCTTGGTTTCCATTTGACCCTATTGGTGGATACGTCACCTCTCTATCAACTTTCATTATTGGTTGGTTCAGAGGGTTTCTTTCATGCACTAGACACATCTTGTGTACGCTAGAAATGTGCTTCGGTCGGGTTACTACATCTTTCTTCGTCCGATTCCCTCCACATTATTGGCCTACGGGTTACACTCGTGCTAGATTGATGAAGGATGTCTTAATGCCTTCCTTCTAGCAGATCTTTCCCTATCGACTACAACTCATTACTCTAGGGCAAAGATCTATAGTCCATTTGGCAGTACCTTGGGGTTTGCAGTCATTAGTGGCAGATCCTTCATGAACGACAGTGGGAAACCATCATTGTCTCCTGATTGATAGATTCTTATAGGTGTTCGACTCCAGCTCATCTACTCACACTTGTTAGATTGTACTAGGTACCTTGACACTCATTATCATTATCGGTGAGTAGTCTTGTGTTTGTTAACGGTATACATCAATGACCAGTAATCAAATGATTTCTCACATGGTCAACTTCAGATCATTTATTCCCAAGGTGTAGAAATGTACCACGGCAGTCGATGAAGACCTCAGGTTGCATTAGCATTCATTGGTTCACTTGACAATTGCTCCTGTTGCTGCTAGTTGATACCACTTCACCTTATATGTTGCAGTCATTCATGGCGACATTCTATATGCTGGCACCTGAGTTTGTAGTGTAGTACCATCTTACTCCATCATGTTCATTTGGTACTTTTGGGATCAGTCTTTGATATCAGTGATCCGCTTCATCCTTCAGCATCATTGACATTCTTATATGTGATATTCAGACATGTACTTGTTCGATCATGATCAGATGATCCATTATGTATTTTCCAGTCTTTTATACTTGCATACTTAATGGATCCGCTTGTACTTGATATGTGGGCATGCTTTACTTTCTTTGATCATGGGTATGCTCACCTCAGACAGTGTTTCTTTTTATCTCCTTTTGTGGCTTGGAAGGCTAAACTCTGGTGAAGTCCTTCTCAATTTTTGACAGGTTTCATTTCCATGTACTTGCATAATACATTTCAGCGATCATGTACCCCTTCTGACCTCATATATGAGGGTGCATCTGTTATAGCTCCAAATCTCACTCTTGATGTTTGTGATGCTACACCCATGGCCTAGGGCAACCCCTCCTTCCAGACCTGGTCCAAATACTCAAAAAACAGTGCTTTACTCCCTATACGCAACATTGCCCTGAGCTAAACACGTGTGTACGCAGGTTTGTGTATACCCAACCCACATATATGTCTTAAAACACTTAAAAAATTTAAATCTCCTTAATTTCGAGCGAAGATCACGGGTTTTACCTATTTATTACCTATTAATGCCAATGGCCCAATTGTTCCCAACGAATTCCCAACTAAAAAACTACTTTGGGAGAAGTATAAAAAGGCTTCAATGGGAAGGCCTAAGGGAGGAGAGAAGAGAGAGAAAAATCACTCTGTTGAGATTATCCTTGATCAGGTCTGAAGATCCTTGTGCTTCCAGCACTTCCCCCATTACAGGAAACCCTTGTTTCCTTGAGTTATGATGTCTTTCCATTAGTTGAGATATCCTTGAGTGAGTTATGGAAGGAGCTTGTTGAAGGCTTGAGATTGGACGAATCCAAAGGACGGTTCCGCTTGGAGCCTGCGAAAGGAAGACTCAGGTGAAATCATTCCTTACTGTATTTTAGTTATCTATAATAAAAGAAACACTTGTCTTGTTCCTGATATGAATCTTCTTCATGCTTATGATATTAATGTTATGATTTACAAATGAATGATTATTTCAATTGCATAACTAACTTTCAATATGCTATGAAGTTGATTTCCTTATGATGTTTAGTCCATATACTGCTATGCTTTCTTGAATTGATTATTTTGCAGGTTGAAGGGTTGAAAGGAACTCCAAGAGGGTTTGGACCCTAGCTGGATCTACCCAAACGAAGGACCCCCAGGTGCACCTCTCTTCGTGTAGTTTGTTTATATTAGCATCATGGTTGTGTGGAATGCTTGTTTTTCTTTATAGATAACCCCCGCTCTGCTAGGGTATTGACCCAAGACCCTAGGGGACTTTGTCCCTAAACACCTTCCCACCACCTCATTCCTATAATAGCCACAGAATCCATCCAAACTATAGCACATCAAATTAGAGAGCCTACAGTATCCTTTCTAGGTCGACATCTAGATTCAAAGCCTATTTGAGATCCAATTGGAAATAATCGTAGATCCGCCAGCAACAAAAACAAAGAGAGAAGTCTCACGACCAATTGACCACTAATAGAGAAGGCAAGGAGGTGGGCAGCTACTTTGGTTGAAGGAGTGGGTAGGAAGTGTGTCTAAAATAGAAGTGCCTCACATAATCAAAATAAAGAACCAATTTATTTTCTCCTGACCAAGTTTATCCTGAAGCATTTCACCATGAGTGTTGATAATATATTAATTACATAATAATTGTAAAATACTACGGCACAGAAGCACTTTAACTTCCTCATTTGAAAAATAACTGTTATCAAACAGTTTAGCTTGTTGCCAACATTTTAACCATGCATTGGATGCTGCCAAATGCATGTTAGAAAAATAACACCCTCCAGCCAACCATTTATTTGCTACAATTTCCAATGGATGAATCGAACCTGACCATTCTGATAATGCTCTTATAGTTGCAAGGAATTCGTTGTACGTATCAATAAACGCATTAATGTTGATTTCAGTGAATGTTGCATTCAATCGTGGAATAAAACTGCTCTTGTTCAATGCATCAATCGCTAGTGAAATGAATGGATATCCTTCCTGCTCTTGCTCATGCATTACATTCAACTACCCTCAGTTTGCTACTACGACCTACTAGATTGTGATCAGTTATTAGCTGCTGCATTCAATTGTGGAATAAAATTGTTCTTGTTCAACACATCGATCATTGGTGAAATGAACGGATATCCTTCCTACTTCATCTCATGTGTTACATTCAACTGTCCTCATTTTTTTTTATTCATTACCATTTGAGTTGGTCTGATTGCATCAAGTATACAAGTATGCATTCTCTAAATTGATTAAGTTTCTTCTTGCTTTGTCTCCATATTTTTTTTTGGTTATCTAATTGCATTGACAGAGATTAAATTGAAATCTATGTCAATAGTGTTGCTTTTTGGAAACCAATTAGTGATGGCATTTCTCAGGATTATCAAATTTCTCCAAGTTCTTTTGTGGACAAATGTATCCAATGCAGCAAGCTAGTGTCGAATAATGCATTTGGTTCTTCATGTCCATTGGCAAATGCTTTGATTTTTCCTTTCAATGTCTGTATTTTCTAAACTAGGTTTATTAATTGTGGCTTTCATTAACTTGTTCATTTGCTTCAAGGGTCTACACACAGTATTGTGCCAAGAAAAATTTATTTTCAGATATTTTGAGAATAACCTTTGCCTGTATTTGATGTTTTTTCCTTTGCTGCATTAAAAATATTAGTCATTTTGATCATATACTTATGTCAAGAACTTGTTGATATTGTTGATTTGATTGGATATAGAGATGAGATCTTGATGTGTTGATTTTATGCTCATGTCCCTATGAGCATGTGGATTTCCATCATTTGCATTCAAATCTTTGCTCTTATACTACAACACTGAAGGATTTGGCAATATCCTGGTGATGCATTAAGATATTGTAGTGTATGATAGCTTTATGATTGTAGACCCATCTTCATAATTTTCTTGAGTAGCAGACTTATGTTCCTTTGCAGCAATTTGAACTTGATTATTTTCTTACCTGCTAAGCCTTTTTAGATAGAATTTGCAAGTAATATGGTTCAGATGATGACCTCATGTTTCTTCATGATGAGGGCTATTAGTAACCAAACATATAGATGTATAAATTCGCTCCTTAAGATGAGATGACAATGTTTTTTCTTTCATATAATTGCAGAGGTCACATTTTTTCTTACTTATGTTGCGTTGTGTTATATTCTTTCCACGACTATCACACGTAGTTAACCAGGGGGTTAGAGGGGGGGCGGAGCCCCCCAATTTGTTGCACTGATTGCGTAGTGGGGAGGACACAAGGGGTTTGAGGGGTGCAGATAGCCCCCCTCTATGGGTTTCGGGGCAACGCCTCAGAAAATTTTGGTTTTGGACCCTATATTAAGTTGGGCAGACCTACCTATGGTTTTGTGCATGTTTTTCGCACATGGTTTTGGACGCGATGGTTTTCGGTCCATGGTTTTGGATGTGATGGTTTTCGGTCCATGGTATTGGATGCTTTAGCATGTATAAATATGTATTGTAACATTGAAAGGAACATAATGAAAAATCAAGCTAGTAGTCCCAGTTTTGGGATCCAGGGGAAAATCTCTGTATATATGTGTTTTATGTGTTATGCTCTCGCATTGTTTATTTTCTGTGTTTTAGAATTTGTATGTAGGTAATTTCTGTATGGGGTTAAAACCTACATTTGGTATCAGAGTTGTTTTGGCTTCAAGGGGACACCTTTGTTGTTGAGGGGTTTCGCTCGAGCCTGTGGTAGATCCTATCCAGTGGGAGAACCACAAGATCAATTCTAGTGGTGAAAGAAGATGGTGAGCAGTGGAGAGATGATATTGAGAAATTTAATGGTTAGAGTTTTGAGTTAGGGAAACTCAATATGGAGGATCTGTTGGTGGATAAATATCAGTGGATCATAGTAGATCTAGGTATTAAACTAACGGGAGTGTCTGATGAAGAATGGAAGAAGTTGGATCAGAAGGCAAAGAGCATAATATGATTGTGTGTCTTAGATTCAATATTGCTGAATTTATCAAGGGAAGCTACAACGAAGGCTTTGTGGGACAAGTTAGGGACTTTATACCAATCTAAGTCTCTGGTGAATAAATTGTTCCTATGGAAAAAGTTGTATAACCTAAGGATTAAAGATGGAGACTCGGTGACAGAGCATCTGAACGCATTTAATATTGTGGTAAGTCAGTTATTATCTGTTGATATTAAAATTTCAGATGAAGATAAGTGCATCAATTTGTTGTGTTCTCTACCAGATTCGTGGGATATTTTGGTTATTGCAATAGGTAGAAATGCAACTGCCTTGCAGTTTGATGAAATAATCTCATCCTTACTGATGGAGGAAATGAGACAGAAAAATATGGAGAGACAAAATGGTGATTCCTTTTATGTACGAGGACGGTCCTAGAACAGAAACAAAAATAAGTCATTGAATGGGAGGTCTAAATCTAGAGGGAGATCTAAATCTCCAAGAAAACCTATAAAGGTGGTGTGTTGGAAATGCAAAAAGGAAGGGCACTACAAAAGGGACTATAAATCTAAAGCTCCTCATAAAGGGAAGGGATCTGATGATGCTCCCTCTGCAGAGGCAGAAACCACCTCAGATGAAGGTGGGGATGTGTACTTGGCTTCTTCAAGTACACATGTAGATCATGAGGCATGGTCGATTGACTCAGGTGCATCCTTTCATTTCACTCCCCATAAAGAGTGGTTCTATGAGTATGAGAAATATGATGGTGGTGAAGTCTTCTTGGGGGATGACTGGAAGGCTAGAATCATTGGTCGCCGAAAAGTAAAATTGAAGTTGCAAGGTGGAAGGGTTAGAATACTTCTAGGTGTTCTGCATATTCCTGCATTAGCCAGAAATTTGATTTCTGTAAGCAAGCTGGATGATGTAGGTGTTAAAAATAGTGTTCGAGAAGGATACCTGCAAGATGGGTCAAGGGGCACTCGTGTTGATGTGGGGAGTTTTATTTGGAACTCTGTACAAGCTACAAGGTAGCACTGTCGTTGATGGGTGAAACAGTTCTATGGTTCCTGAAAGTGGAGCAAAAAATCTAGTGGTCTCTAGAGAGAAGACCATGATGTGGCATCAAAGGCTTAGACATATTGGAGAGAAGGGCCTTCGAATACTTCATGGTAAAGGTATGGTAGAAGGTATGAGTAATATCTCTCTGGATTTTTATTTCTGTGAAAATTGTGTATATGGGAAGCAGAATTGGGTGAGTTTCCCCTCTGGTGGTAAAAGGGCGAAACATATATTAGAACTTGTGCACAGTGATGTGTTTGGACCTGTGAAGGTTCCATCACTGGGTAAGTCTGTGTACTATATATCATTTATATATGACTTCTCAACGAATACATGGATATATTTCCTTAAGAAGAAATCTGAAGTCTTTGACAGTTTAAAGAATTTAAGGCTCTAGTGGAAAACCAGACAAAGAAGAAGATAAAGGTGTTGAGGACAGATAACGATGGAGAGTTTTGCAGCAAGGAATTTGAATAATTCTATAAGAAATTTGGTATAGCATGGCAGAAGACTAATCCATATACACTTGAGAAAAATGGAGTTGCAGAAAGAAATAACAAGACATTATGGAAAGGGCAAGAAGCATGCTCAGTGGTGTCGGGTTAGGATAGGAATTCTGGGCAGAGGCAGTGGAGACAGCATGTTACCTAGTCAACAGATCACCTTCATCAACGTTGGAGGATAAGACTCCACAAGAGGTATGGACTGGTAAGAAACCCTTTCTTTCATATCTAAAGGTATTTGGATGTGATGCATGTGTACATGTTCCAAAGGAGAAAAGAACCAAGTTGGATAGTAAATCTGAAAAGTGCATCTTTATTGGATATAAAGATGGTTTAAAGGGTTATAAGCTTTGGAACCCAGTAACAAGGAAGGTTGTGTACAACCGAGATGTGGTGTTCAGAGAGGTGAAAGATGTTATTAAACATGAAGTCCAACCAAAGGAACTTGAGAAGATTGAGTTTGAGCTTAAGGAGGAAGAATCAGACTCTACAGTAGAGGAGCAATCAGAATATGAAGAGCCACAAACTCCAGGTGTGAGAAGATCAGTTCGAGAAATAAGGCAGCCAAAAAGGTATAGTGCATCTGCTTTCTTTTCAAATTTTCCTTTATTTGTTACTGATGATGATCCTAGAACTGTGAAGGAAGCAGTAGATTCAGAGGATGGAAAACTCTGGAAAGAGGCCATGGTTGATGAAATGGCATCTTTGGACAAAAATGACGCTTGGGATCTGGTGGAGTTGTCGGCTGGAAGGAAACCCATTGGCAGCAAATGGGTGTTCAAGAAGAAGACAAATGCAGAAGGAAAGGTGGAGAAATACAAAGCTCGATTGGTAGAAAAATGTTATTCCCAGGTGTCGGGAATTGATTTTGGTGATATTTTTTCTCCCGTTGCCAAGGTAACTTCTATTAGATTACTTTCATCTGTTGCTACTTCTTTTGCTTTTGAGGTAGAATAGATGGATGTGAAGACATCATTTCTTCACGGGGATCTGGAAGAAGAAATCTACATGAAGCAACCTGAAGGCTTTGCAGTGAAGGGTAAGAAAGAACTGGTATGCAAGTTAAAGAAGTCTCTATATGGGTTAAAAAAGTCACCAAGGATGTGGTATCAGAAATTTGATACATTTATATGGGGACTTGGCTTCACCAGAAGCAAAGAAGATCACTATTTGTATTTTAAATTAATTGGTGATCGTGTTATTTATCAGTTCTTGTATGTGGATAATATGTTGTTGGTTGGAAATGACAAAGAAATTATCCAGGATTTGAAGACCCAATTGTCCTCCAAATTCGACATGAAAGATCTTGGTGTTGTAAACTATATTTTGGGCATGGAAATTAAAAGAGATCGAGCAAAGAGGAAGCTCTGGTTAAACCAGAGGAAGTATGTCGAGACAATACTGCAAAGGTTTAATATGCAGAATAGTAAACCGGTGAAGGTTCCTATTCTTGTAGGTGTGAGGTTATCTGCTGAACAGTGTCCCAAGACACAAGAAGAGGAAGAGGACAAGTCCCATGTTCCATATGCAAGTGCAGTCGGTAGGTTGATATATGTAATGATCTGTACTATACCAGAAATTGCACATGTAGTGGGAGTATTGAGCAAGTTTATGTCAAAACCAGGGAAGGAGCACTCGACAACAGTGAAGTGGGGTTTCAGGTATTTACGTGGCACTAGTGATTATGGTTTGTGCTACCAAGGAAGACCAGAATTGGACAGAGTGTTGGATATTCGTGGATTTGTTGATGCAGAATGGGTTGGAGATCTAGATTAGAGAAGATCTACAAGTGGGTATGTGTTTAACCTATTTGGAGGTGCAGTCAGTTGGATGAGTAAGAAATAATCTATAGTGGCACTATCAACTATAGAGGCAGAATACATGGCAACCACTCATGCAAGCAAGGAAGCAATTTGGTTGCAGAGATTGTGTTCAAGTATGGGGTTAGTACAGGGAGCTATAAGGATAGACTATGACAGCCAAAGTGAAATTTTCTTGGCAAAGAACCCTGCATATCATTCAAAGGCAAAGCACATTGATGTTCAGTATCACTTTGTGAGGGATATGATAGAAGACAAAAAGGTGTTGCTAGTAAAGGTGGACACTTTAAAGAATACTGCAGATGCATTGACAAAATCTGTGAGCTCTGAGAAGTTCTCTTGGTGTAGAGAAACAATGGGCATTGTAGGGTTGGATAAATGACTAAGCTCTCTTGTGGCTCCCTGTGGAAAGAAAACAACAAGTGGGAGAATGTTGGGTTGTGTTATATTCTTTCCATGATTGGCCCATGTAGTTAACCAGGGGGTTAGAAGGTGGGGGGGGGGGGGGTGTTATAGACATTTTTGTGCCTTACAGCTATAAGCATGAAATGTCCATAAACCAAGGGATCCTAAGTCCCTAAAGATGTTGTTCCAGCTCCTAAAGAAACAAGGTCAACAAATTACAGCTTCTCCCAGAAGTTCTCCACCAGAAACTGCTCAAAACTAGTCAAATCAGGATCAATTCAGATGCTCCACTAGCTGCCTGCGTTGCAAAGCACCCAAATACACTGGCTAGGTGCATTGCAATGCACTTGAATGCACTACCAGGGTGCGTTGAGCAGGAAATGACAAGTGGCAGAGTCATTCAACGAGGTGGAGAGACAATGGAAGCTTCTAGAATCTTCTCCAATGACACTTGCCTCACTGAATTCGACCAGTGATGAGTAAGAAGCTCTCAGTCTCCAAGTGGAAGCAAGAACTGACAGAGAGAAGCCACTAATAAACTCATGGGATGACTCATCCCCTTTGCATACATCTATATATGGATCCCTCACCAAGAGATCCAGGAGGCTGGAATTTTGTACTTTGCAGAGAATTGCTGTTGGTTTTGAGATTGAGATTAGTGCATTGGGTGATTTATTCTTTGTTGGAGGTGAAGAAGGGATTCCTTTGCTAGGAGGTAGATGTTGGATCGGGACTTACTTGGTTGTATCTCTTCCTGGATCTTCTTATTATATCAATAAAACTATTTGAGTTTCTCCTACATGCTTGTGTATCAATGATGTTTTGTTATATTTGCATGTTTAGCTTAAATCTGATCCTAAGCTATTTATCAATGTAAATCTATGTCTTTGTGTAGTTTTCCTCTTCTGTGATCTTGTAGGAACTTGGTGAAGCTGGGCGAGTAAGGGAGTAGGTAGTGGGAAGCAAACAAAGAGGAGAGCGATTGGATCAACAAACTAGCGCAAGACACAAGTTAGTTCATCCTTCCTCTTCGTTTACATTTCATAAAGAAGAATACGAAAATAGTTTTCCTTGTTTGTTGCTAAGGCACTATCACACCTTAGAGTGGGATAGGGGCATTCTGAGTAGATACTTTTCCCAACAACAAAATGGCGACTCCACTGAGGATTGTGTCTAGTTATTTTATTTGTGTTTCTATTGTTGTTCATCTCATAAACTCAGGAGTGGCGAATCGAACTGCATTTGCCATTTACAAATGCAAAGTAGAGATCTGCTACTCTAGTCCATTCACTGGGCCTGTTTATGATCTGAACAATTGACTCACAAATGATCTGATTACCCTTTGTGATAGCTCTCAAACCTCTTGTAAATCAACCCTCTGATTGTGCACATTTGATTGCTTTTATCCGGCCAAAAACCATAGATTAAACTGCAAACCGTGACCCAGAACCCAGAAGAAATTCTCGTTTCTACTTCAGCACAGGCTCTGTGAAGAGACTCTGCATTTCAGCGCAGTTCCTGAGAGGGCTACCTGCGTTGCAATTCAGTTTCTCTGTGTAGCAGGTGCGTTGATCAGCCTAGCCCTGCCTAGCTGAGCTTCTTTGCTCACTTTTTCCAGTTTTGCCTCTGATTTTTGCAGCTTGTTATCAGTGTGTGTACCTATCTGAAAACCCCTTTTCTTTGCCTTAATTCTGCCTCGGTTGTATAAAAGAAACTGTATTTGTTTTTGTGTATTTGTTACGTCATTTACAGTTTCCCATTGCAAAAGTAAACTGGTCATACTGTCGCCCTTAGATCCAGATCTATCGTAAGTGTCGTTTTGATCTTAGGAGAAGGTTTATTTGCTATTGACAGTTGATTGCACTTTTACTTTTGCCTTTGGTTTGAATTTATGAATTTCTAGTGTCGAAACAAGTGTTTACTTCAAAATCATAAAGTGTCGTAATCGTCTCTACTTTTTTATTTCGAAAAGAAGCTTGTTTGTGTTTTTCACTTGAAATCGAATTCAAATTTGTACAACAACTTTCTTTTTAGGCATCAATATTAAGAAAGTGAAAAACAAATACATGCACAAGTGCATTTGCATATTGACAGTTTGTATGGCTTGATTTAGGAAAAGTGCATTTACAGTTTGCTCTTTGCTCTTTGAGAAAAGATTGTGTCTTTCTTTTCCCCTTGTAGCTAGGATTTTCAATGTTGAAAAGAGATAAAAGCTTGCTTATCATCTTTAGACTGCATTTAGGAATTACATCTACATCTCGTGGTGATCCAAAAAGGCAAACTTCTAAGAAAGATCAACCTAAAATAAATTGAATGAACTTAACAACGCTTTGTAACTTAACGCACAACATAGAGGTCTAGGCTAGAGACGTGTTCCGCCGTCGTAAAGCCTGGTAACTGTTGTCCTCACTGTTGGTTGGGTGATTCCTACACTGTGAGACGATAAGTGCCAGTACGGATTGTGCTCCCACGTACCGTCGAGTATATATTGGGAGACCCCTATAGGCATAAAACCTTTATCCATAGGAAGCCGTGTCGGCCGCCCTACTGATCAACTTCTTGGATAATGAGCTGATGTCGACAAGAAGTGATCCGTCAAAGGAGGGCCTTAATGAATCCCACATCAATGACACGGAACGGAGAAAATGATTTTGATGGAGGTGAAAACGATCTGGTGACATACGGTTCAGGGTGGCGGTCATGAAAGAGTGAAGCATAATGTATGGTAGTGGATAGGACACGGGTGACTTCTCTGGATGACTTCTCTTGAACATGTCGCAACACTTGTGTGATGGATCGGTAGCATTTACCCCAAATGTGGATGGTATGGCGTGACCATGGTGATGTGACCGGTGAATGAAACAACCCAACCCGACTCTGGCACGGAGTGGAAGTGTCATGTTCAAGAGCGACTTGCTACCAATAAAGATTCTTTGAGTTTCTTCCCAATTTTTCCCCAGTCATTGCTGATCAGTACCTCTTTATTTTTGTCAAGCTTGAGGAGGATAACATATGCTTGTTCTATAATTTGCCCTTCGGGCAAACCCATCGCTATGTTTTAACGAGCCTAGCGATAGTGAAACTCGTTCTCGTCTAAAGACAAGTTTGTCGCTATTAATGTTTTTAACGAGTTTAACGACAAAGATAACTCGGTCCTTTTCATTTTTAGAGAGTCTGAAAAGGAACATAAAGGTAACTCCGGAATTCCTTTTTCGTCATCTAATCCCTTGAGTCCGAAAAAGTATAAAACAATACAAAAGGGATGAAATTTCGATAGTTTTAACGAGCCGAACAAAACAAGCGCTCGATCTTTTTGTGCAATAACCCCTCAGGTCCAAAAAGATTAAAATCTAGAGGAGGGATAGCACTTCCGGTCGCTTTAACGAGCTGGAAGGCCAAAACTCGGCAATCTTTTCATACTTTACGAGTCAGATGAAAAGAGCTTAAAGAAGACTCGTCTTTCGAGGAACGAGTGATAAAATGGGTAGCAGCTGATTCCAGGTAAGGGTTGGAATTTTCCAAGCACGGCAGTGTCACAAGGATGGCTAGTGAAATCACTCTTTGCAGCTGTTCCTCAAAATGGGTAAACAATCAAATGGAGGTGAATGATCGGCCAATGGAAAAGTGGAGGTGACGGTGCAAACACGACCAAGGCTTTAATGGCTGATAATGTTACATTCACGGTGGTTATTTACCGAAGGATAGTTCATTTTTTAACGAGCTTAAACGCGGATTGAAACACTTGCTCGGTCTTATGTTTATTTTTTAACGAGCATGAACTATGTGCTAAAACTGCTCGATTAATCCAGTCATATGATAAGAATGTCTCATGGCAACTTTTAGATTTTTCCCCCACATCCTTTCTTTATGCAAGTTTGGTGACGACTAATCCTACGAGTTTAAAGGGTTAGAGGTCCTAAAAATTTAAAAAAATAAATAGTGACCCTTCCTGATAAAACAAATGTTTTGTCAGCTCAAATAAAGGGAGACCTCGAAACTCTGTTTTATACCTGGGGGCATGCAAACCTTTTGGAGTGCAAGCGAAGGGCGACTATTTATTTTTTTAAATTTTTAGGACCTCTAACCCTTTAAACTCATAGGATTAGTCGTCACCAAACTTGCATAAAGAAAGGATGTGGGGCAAAAATCTAAAAGTTGCCGTGAGACATTCTTATCATATGACTGGATTAATCGAGCAGTTTTAGCACATAGTTCATGCTCATTAAAAAATAAACATAAGACCGAGCAAGTGTTTCAATCCGCGTTTAAGCTCGTTAAAAAATGAACTATCCTCTGGTAAATAACCACCGTGAATGTAACATTATCAGCCATTAAAGCCTTGGTCGTGTTTGCACCGTCACCTCCACTTTTCCATTGGCCGATCATTCACCTCCATTTGATTGTTTACCCATTTTGAGGAACAACTGCGAAGAGTGATTTCACTAGCCATCCTTGTGACACTGCCGTGCTTGGAAAATTCCAACCCTTACCTAGAATCAGCTGCTACCCATTTTATCACTCGTTCCTCGAAAGATGAGTCTTCTTTAAGCTCTTTTCATCTGACTCGTAAAATATGAAAAGATTGCCGAGTTTTTGCCTTCCAGCTCGTTAAAGCGACCAGAAGTGCTATCCCTCCTCTAGATTTTAATCTTTTTGGACCTGAGGGATTATTGCACAAAAAGATCGAGCGCTTGTTTTGTTCGGCTCGTTAAAACTATCGAAATTTAATCCCTTTTGTATTGTTTTATACTTTTTCGGACTCAAGGGATTAGATGACGAAAAAGGAATTCCGGAGTTACCTTTATGTTCCTTTTCAGACTCTCTAAAAATGAAAAGGACCGAGTTATCTTTGTCGTTAAACTCGTTAAAAACATTAATAGCGACAAACTTGTCTTTAGAGGAGAACGAGTTTCACTATCGCTAGGCTCGTTAAAACATAGCGATGGGTTTGCCTGAAGGGCAAATTATAGAACAAGCATATGTTATCCTCCTCAAGCTTGACAAAAATAAAGAGGTACTGGTCAGCAATGACTGGGGAAAAATTTGGAAGAAACTCAAAGAATCTTTATTGGTAGCAAGTCGCTCTTGAACATGACACTTCCACTCTGTGCCAGAGTCGGGTTGGGTTGTTTCATTCACCGATCACATCACCATGGTCACGCCATACCATCCACATTTGGGGTAAATGCTACCGATCCATCACACAAGTGTCGCCGACATGTTCAAGAGAAGTCATCCAGAGAAGTCACCCGTGTCCCATCCACTACCATACATTATACTTCATTCTTTCATGACCGCCACCCTGAACCGTATGTCACCAGATCGTTTTCACCTCCATCAAAATCATTTGCTCCGTTCCGTGTCATTGATGTGGGATTCATTAAGGCCCTCCTTTGATGGATCGCTTCTTGTCAACATCAGCTCATTATCCAAGAAGTTGATCTAGGAACACCCCTTCAGTACTTTGAAGCTTGCATGCCTTAATGGCAAGTTTCTCACTTTCGGCGACAGGTATACATCAATGACCTTCGACTGAAAGATTTTGCGTGGTGTTCGACGCCAAGTCCTTTATTCACACCATGTGAATTGTACTGCAGTACCTTGAGGGTCATTATCATTATCGGTGATTCGTCTCGCGCTTGTTAACAGTTTACATCATTCGCTGGTAATCAAGTGATGGCTTTCCATGTTCGACTTCAAAACATTTCTCACATGGATCGACTTGTACTTAGAGTGAAGATCGAACGAGATTGAAGACCCCGAATCTAGTTTCATCCATCCGGGCTGCGATATATATTCAGGAAAAATAAAGACATTGAAATGTACAGCATTACAGCACAGATAATCATCCTACCAAAAGGATGATGACTTCACCAGAATCATCAGTCTACCATCAGACAATTGTCTGTCCTATGTACATGAAAATGAATTTATAAAGCTGAGCATGGGAATGCCCGCCTCAGCTAGATCATGAAAACAGTATGAAAATAATGTATTGTATTGTATCTCATTACAGGTATCCTCTCCAGCATTAGAAGAACTTCGGTTCCTCCTAATAAAGCATTTCACCCGATAAACGGCCTCATACTTTAGGGGGCAACTATTATAGACATTTTTGTGCCTTACAGCTATAAGCATGAAATGTCCATAAACCAAGGGATCCTAAGTCCCTAAAGATGTTGTTCCAGCTCCTAAAGAAACAAGGTCAACAAATTACAGCTTCTCCCAGAAGTTCTCCACCAGAAACTGCTCAAAACTAGTCAAATCAGGATCAATTCAGATGCTCCACTAGCTGCCTGCGTTGCAAAGCACCCAAATACACTGGCTAGGTGTGTTGCAACGCACTTGAATGCACTACCAGGGTGCGTTGAGCGGGAAATGACAAGTGGCAGAGTCATTCAACGAGGTGGAGAGACAATGGAAGCTTCCAGAATCTTCTCCAATGACACTTGCCTCACTGAATTCGACCAGTGATGAGTAAGAGGCTCTCAGTCTCCAAGTGGAAGCAAGAACTGACAGAGAGAAGCCACTAATCAACTCATGGGATGACTCATCCCCTTTGCATACATCTATATATGGATCCCTCACCAAGAGATCCAGGAGGCTGGAATTTTGTACTTTGCAGAGAATTGTTGTTGGTTTTGAGATTGAGATTAGTGCATTGGGTGATTTATGCTTTGTTGGAGGTGAAGAAGGGATTCCTTTGCTAGGAGGTAGATGCTGGATCGGGACTCACTTGGTTGTATCTCTTCCTGGATCTTCTTATTATATCAATAAAACTATTTGAGTTTCTCCTACATGCTTGTGTATCAATGATGTTTTGTTATATTTGCATGTTTAGCTTAAATCTGATCCTAAGCTATTTATGAATGTAAATCTATGTCTTTGTGTAGTTTTCCTCTTCTGTGATCTTGCAGGAACTTGGTGAAGCTGGGAGAGTAAGGGAGCAGGTAGCGGGAAGCAAACAAAGAGGAGAGCGATTGGATCAACAAACTAGCGCAAGACACAGGTTAGTTCATCCTTCCTCTTCGTTTACATTTCATAAAGAAGAATACGAAAATAGTTTTCCTTGTTTGTTGCTAAGGCACTATCACACCTTAGAGTGGGATAGGAGCATTCTGAGTAGATACTTTTCCCAACAACAGGGGGGGGGAGCCCCCCCCTCGTTGCGCCGATTTCATAGCGAGGCGGTCACAGGGGGTTTGAGGGGTGCGGGTAGCCCCCCAGAAAATTTTGGTTTTGGACCTTATATTAGGTGGGTGGACCTACCTATGGTTTTGTGCATGTTTTCACACATTGTTTTGGACGCGATGGTTTTTGGTCCATGGTTTTGGACGCGATGGATTTCAGTCAATGGTATTGGATGCTTCGGCATGTATAAATATCTATTGTAACATTGAAAGGAAAATAATGAAAAATCAAGCTGGTAGTCTCGGTTTTGGAATACAAGGGAAATCTCTGTGTATGTGTTTTATGTGTTATGCTCTCGCATTGTTTATTTTCTGTGTTTTAGAATTCGTATGCAGGTACTTTCTGTACGGGGTTAAAATCTACAACTTCATGGACCACATGATAGTTAAGTACAAGGGTCATTATGATTTACAATGTTGCATTCTCCATAAACATTTAGAAAATAAAGAGATTTGAGAAAATTTTGATGATGCCAACATGCTTTGTTTAGATATGCAAATGTTCATTTTGAAAACATTTATATACACACTTATGTACAAAATATATACATGTGTGTATTTCTTAAAAAATAAATTGCATTAAAGGCTGAACTTTTGGATGGTGCACCTGATTGATGTTGCTTGCTCATGAAGAAGATGCCTTGATTTCACTATTTGATGATGTCTTTGTTCTTGCTACTTCTTAACTACTTCAATTTTTTGACAAAATCATGTGCTTCATGTTCCTCTTCTTTACTTCTTGCTCCTGTAGTCTCCCCCTTAGAGGGTGCATTCAATTTCAAGTTTTAGATTCTCCTTTTGAAGTTACATCAGTGAGAAGCACCACTAGGAAGTATCCCTAGTTTGTTTCTCAGATACTCAAATGGTTCCCTAGCAAGAGGTTTTGTAAATATATCTGATATTTGTTCTTTTGTGGGTATGTACTCCATCTTCACTGTTTTCTCAACCACTTGTTCTTTGAGAAAGTGGTACTTTATAGGGATATGTTTAGTCTTTGAATGAAGCACATGATTTTTTGAAATGCTTATTGCACTTGTATTGTCACATTTGATAGAGATAGTCTCACTGAAATTTACCTTCATATCCTGAAGTGAATGTTTCATCCACATCCCTTATGTGCAACAAGTTGCAGTTGCTATGTATTCAACTTTTGTTGTAGATAGAGAAATTGATGCATGTTTCTTTCTTAACCATGCAACCAAAGACTCTCCTAGGTAGAATTCACCACCACTTCTACTTTTTCTATCATCCACACAATTGGCCCAATCTGCATCTATGTATCTTGTCAATGTAAAGTCCTTACCTTTTAGATACCATAGTCCATAGTTTGTAGTCCCTTTCAAATACCTGAATATCCTCTTTGTTTCTAATAGATGACTTTGTTTAGGTGTTGATTATTATCTTTCCACTAATCCAACTACTAACATTATATCTGGTCTAGAGGTTATTAAATATAGTAGGCTTCCTATCATGGATCTATAAAGCTTTTGATCCACATTAGGAAATTTATCATCTTCACATAGCTTGCATCCATTTTCCATGGGGGTTGAGATAGGTTTACAGTATTCCATTTGGAACTTTTACAATATATCTCTTAGTTATTTTTCTTGAGAAATGAATATTCCTCCAGACTTTTGTAGGATTTGGAACCCTTGGTAAAAGGTAAGTTCTCCAATCATTGACATTTCAAACTTGGATTTTATCTCTTTAGAAAGCCATTTTACTATATGATATTTTTTGTTTCCAAACATAATATCATCCACATATTGTTATCGAGAAAACTAGTGTCCATTCAGAGCTGCTAGTCCCACTAAGACGGGTAGCTATCTTAGAAACAAACAGATTAAAATTACTTGTGTTTTCCTTTATGAGAGATAGATGAGAGAGAAGCAGAGCGCACCAACCTCAGTCTTTCGCTAGTCTCCTTTGATAGAGCTTTCGCCACTCCTTTCTCACTTGTCCCACTTCAAAGAACACCTGTAGAGTCAAGGCAGCAAAATACCATCAAAGCATAGAGATCTATAACCATAAATAATGTAGGATCAGATGTACATTAACCATAAAAATGCATACACAAACAAGATTTAGAGATATACAAGCATATGGAGGAAAACTCAAATAGCTTTATTGATAGAAGTAGTAGAAGAGAGGATTACAACCAGGTTGTCTGATCCAGTATCATCCTCCCAGCATGAAAGACCTCTTCACCTCATACAAAGCAAGATCACCCAACAATGTCTTCAAAGACAAACCAACAGCACTTCCTTGCAAATTACAAAATTCTAGCCTCCTGGATCTCTTAGATGAGGGATCCATATATAGATGTTTACAAGAGAGTGAGTCAGCTTCTGGGATTTTGATTAGTGTCATTTCACTGATAGTTCTTGGTTCCACTTGGAGATTTCAGATCTCTTACTCATCCTGGGGTGAATTCAGAGAGGCAAGTGTCATATGAGCAGTTTCTAGAAGATTCTCTGGGTTTCCACCTAGCACATTACTTCTACCATTTGTCTGCTCTCACTCATCGCACCCTACAGAAGGGCTTGCCAGTATGCATCGCACCCCTAGTGTGTAATAGGTGAGATGCATCGTACCCTATGCATGGAGCAGTCTGTATGGTCCAGTTTTGACCAGTTCTGAGTAGTTTTTCATGGAGAACTTCTGGGAGATGATGTAATCAGCTGACCTTGTTCCTTTAGGGCATGAACCAACACCTTTAGGGGTTTAGAATCCCTTAGTTTATGGACATATGTGATTGGGGTTGCAGTGCCCAAATATGTCTATAACAGTTGCCCCCTAAAGCATGAGGTCGTAAATCTTTTGATGTCGGGTGAAATGCTTTATAATGAGGATCCGAGGTTTTTTCAAACTGGAAGGTGACATGTAATAAGATACAATACAATACATTATCTTCACAATATTTTCATGATCTAGCTGAGGCGGGCATTCCCATGCTCAACTTTATAAATTCATATTCATGTACATAAGACAGACAATCGTCTGTGTGGCAGACTGATGATTCTGGTAGAGCCATCATCCTTTAGTTTGGATGATTATCTGTCCAGCTGTGATGTACATTTGATGTCTTTATTTTCCCGAATATATCGTAGCCCAGATGGACGAAACTAGATCCAGGGTTTTCAAACTCATTCAATCTTCGCCCGAAGTACAAGTCAATCCATGTGAAAAGATGTTCTGATGTCAAAAATGGAAAGACATTGCCTGATTACCAGCCAATGATGTAAGTTGTTAACAGGTGCGAGAGGAGTCACTGATAATGATGATGACCCTCAAGGTACTGTAGTACAATTCACATGGTGTGAATACATGAGTTGATGTTGAACACCACGCAAAATCTTTCGGTCGAAGGCCATTGATGTAAACTTGTCGCCGGAAGTGAGAAACTTGCCATTGAGGCATGCAAGCTTCAAAGTACTGAAAGGGTTGTTCCTAAGTCAACTTCTTGGATAATGAGCCGATGTCAAAAAGAAGTGACCTGTCATAGGAGGGCCTTAATGAATCCCACATCTATGACACGAAATGGAGAAAATCATTTTGTGGAGGTGAAAATGATCTGATGATATAAGGTTCAGGGTGGTGGTCATGAAAAATGGAAAGTGAAGGTATTGCAGTGGATAAGATGTTAGCTAGGTTGGTGAATTCTCTGAGGGACTTCTCTTGAACATACCAACGACACTGAAATGGAATGGTAGCGTTAACCCCAAGGTGGATGGTATGGTGGACCAATGATGATATGATCGGTGAACGGAATAACCCAACCCAACTCAATCATGGTGACGGAGTGAAAGTGTCATGTTGAAGAGCGACCTGCTACCAATGAAGCTATTCAAGTTTTCTTCCCTTTTTCCCCAGTCATTGCTAACTAGTACCTCTTTATTTTTTTCAAGCTTGAGGAGGATAACATATGCTTTTTCTATAATTTTCCCTTTGGGCAAAGCCGTCACTATATTTTAACGAGCCTAGCGACAGTGAAACTCGCTCTTGTCTGCATGGACAAGTTTGCCGCTATTGTTTTAACGAGTTTAATGACAAATATAACTCGGTCCTTTTCAATTTTAGAGAGTCTAAAAAGGGGTGTAAAGGCAACTTCAATGGTCCTTTTTTGTAATGTAATCCCTTAAGTCCGAAAAAGTGTAAAATAATACGAAAGGGATGACTTTTCGATAGTTTTAACGAGCCGAATCAAGACAAGCGCTCGATCTTTTTGTGTAATAATCCCTCAGGTCCAAAAATATTAAAATATAGAGGAGGGATGGCACTTCCGGTCGCTTTAACGAGCTAGAGAGGCCAATTGCTCAACAATCTTTTCATATTTTATGAGTCAAATGAAAAGAGCTTAAAGGAGACTCATTTTTTGAGGAACGAGTGATGTTTTTTGGATAGCTATTAGTTCCAGGTTAGGTTTGGAACTTTTTCAATCATGGCAGTGTAAAGAAGGTGGCTAATAGAATCACTCATTGCAGCCATTCCTCAAATGGGTAAACAATCAAATGGAGGCGTATGATCAGCTAAAAAAGAGTGGAGGTGATGGTAAGAACATGACCAAGGTTCAAAAGCTAATAGTCATGCGATCAAAATGGTTATTTACTGGAGGTGGGGTTCATTTTTTAATGAGCTTAAACTCTATGGGAACACTTGCTCATTGCTAGGTTTATTTTTTGACGATCTTGAACTTCGCATAAAATTGCTCATGGTGAGGTTTATTTTTTGACGATCTTGTACTTCGCATAAAATTGCTCGTGCCAGTTGTATAATAAGGATGTCTCATCAGTAGGTTCATTTTTTAGGGAGCTTGCCCCATCCGCAACTTTGCTTCGAAGCCTTTTGTATGCAAGCTAGGAATGACCAACTACTGTCCTAGGGGTTAAAGAACTACTAAGTTTGGGTAGGATAGCTTCTCGATGAGAAACATCTCCTTTACTTTGTCGTTTTCATTGGTCCCGACAAAGGTGAATGGTTGATCAAACCAATCACCTAACTTAAGCAATTGAAGTTAGCAAAACTACGGGGTTAGAGTTACGCTAGTTGCTTTTCACTTGCGTACAAAAAGGTTTTCATGCCCCCAAGTATAAAGTAGAGTTTCCAGGTCACCATATGGAAGTTCTTGCATTAGCAAGATTGTTCCACCCGCGTTGTAGACAAAACACTTCTTCGGCGATGTTCATCGAAATAGACAAAGGTGACTGTTGTTAGTCCCAATCACATAACCTTTGACGAGGGAATCTTTTTCCAGTCCAAATCCATTTTCCTAAACGGACAAGGGTATCAGACTAGTCATATTCCTACACGAAAACCTACCTTATATCTGGGGTTTTCCTGCCAAAGCAAACTAGGGCGCATGCCTCCTGGGTTTAGTCACATTCACCGAATCACTCGCGCTCATCAAGTGGATTGACTTGAGATTGATGAGACATTCCTTGTGCAAAAGGACCAGTTAGGGATGGCATTTGACTAATAGCTGTGTTTGAACCAGGGAATGAAAGCTGGTCAACTAGGTGGACCATCCTGCCTTCATGTGGAAAACACATCACTTGAAAGATGAGGAAACAATAGCTCCCATGCTATAAATGTAGTCACATCCAAGGAGTAGATTGTAAACTAATGGCCCTTGGACTACCATCGTGTTCAGATCAACGGTTTTCCTTATCAAAGGTATAGGCAAATTTGGAAGGATCCGTAATGGTGGACTGGTTCCTTTGTTGAAGCCTGAGAGATTTCAAATCTTAGGTAGAAGCGATGGTGAACCAAGCGCTTTCCAAGTAGTGGAGGAAAGGATACTCACGGAAGCCTCTTCATCTATGATAGTACCAACCATATCATTCTGTAAGCTTGTACTATGATTCGGAATGGTACATTAGATGGTAAGCAGGGTCTCCCTAGTAGATTCCAATCGAAGGAGACAACTAGATTTCTTGGAGGTGGGACCAAATAAACGGCCGGGTAAGTCTCTGACGAACTTCCTTCCTATGGTAAAGGAATGGGTAGATTACCCCATGTTCATCAGAGTTTGTGTTTATGAGGAGAATTTGAATGGTGTCGTTCTCATTCTCTTTGGTGACAGTATCATCTGAAGGTGGACCCTCTGAAGGCAAGATTGGGTCGACTACCGTCTTGACCTGTTGACTTTGGTCCAGTGTGGACTCAGAGGGTTTATCTTCAATGATAGGCGCTTCAACTGACAACAATGGTGTGTCAGTCGGATTTTCAACTAGCGATGGACTCGGCAAGAGTTTCTTGTATCCAGGAGGAAGTCGCTGTGGTGATGTAGGACGGTTATCCAAGACTCTTTTAGCTTCATCTAAGAAGGGACAATGGTGGAGGGCATGATCGCCTTCACATAGTCTACAAGGAAATTTGGATCTTCCTTTTTGTCCATTGACTTTGTTTTCACTAGTTGACGGTGTGCTTTCAACATGATCGTCAGCGGTTGAAGACACCATATTGTGCAAGCGTGGAGACCAGTCCCTCAATATCTGTGGGATGCAGGGAAAATCTCGATGATAGTGGTCTCCCTTGCAAATGACACATGGAGATTTAGGTTTGGAAGGTGCGGTCTGTGGATTTTCACCAGATGATGCACAATTGCCCCCTTTCGTCATTGGATTCTTCTTCTTCTTCTCCTTCCCTTTCTTCTTCTTCTTAGTTACTTGGTTTTTAGCGTTACTAGATTCACCAAGAGAAGAGGAAGAAGGAGAGGGAGAAACAAACGAAGTAGAAGGTGGGGGAGTAACTTCATCTGGTTGCTGATTTGATTTCTAAGGAATTGCGGTGTTTTGAACGATAGAGGTCGAGAAAATCCATACGGGCAGGCCAATTGTGAGTCCTGGAAGGGACAATGTGGCCATGCGTGGAGCACCAACATCCCCCCAAGAGGAGAAGGGACTAGGATTTCCCCCAAGGGGAAATCCTTGATTGGTAGACTCCATTTCTCAACCTAAAGACCAACAAGGGAATAGTGATGGTATTCTGATTAAAATAAATTTTATGACGCTTTGACACAACTTGCTTTTTCAATTTTAAAGAGTCGAGAAAAAGCTAAAGATGACTCTAGTCACCTTTGATTTTTAATGAGCTTGAAGTGACAAGTGCTCAGATGGACCTTTTCTTTTAAGGAGTTTGAAAAGGAATGAAAGTGACTACTCTGGAAATTTAGACAGAGGGATTACCAAACCAATCGCAAAACTACAGAATACCTTTTATGGTACGGAAATCAATCTTCCCGAATGTTGTGTTCAGTGCATTGCAATCGATAAGGCAGCAGACACGACTTCCTAAGGATAAAGGATGTAGCCTATTGTGGTCTCCCAATATATACTAGATGGTACGTGGGAGCACAAGTCCGTACTGGCACTTGTCGTCTCAAAAAGGAGGAATCACCCAACCTATGATGAAAGCGATAGTTACCAAGCTTTACAACGTCGGAATACGTCTCTAGCCTAGACTTCTAAATTTTGTGCGTTAGGTTCCAAAGAGTTTTTATGTTCATTGAGGTTTATTTTACAGTTGATCTTTCTTAAGAAGTTTTACTTTAAGGTTCACCATGTGACGTAGATATATAATTCCTAAATGTGCAATCTAAGATGATAAACAGCCGTTTACTTTCTTTTTGCAATGAAATTCCTAGCTACTAAGGAAAGAGAAATGAAATTCTTTCAACATAGAGCAAAGAGCACACACTAGATGCACTTTTCCTAAATCAACTTCAGCATGCAATCTTAATGCAAATGCACATGCATGTATTGTTTTTCAGTTTCTTTAATGTGAGAATGACAAAAAGAAAACAAAGTATAGATCTGAACTATCTTCTTTCAAAGAAACAGTACTAACAATTTTCTTTTCAAAAAACAAAAGTAAGGTCAAGATGACACTTTGCGATTTCGAATTTAAAATTGCTTTCGACACTTGAAATACTAATGATTCAAATAAAATACAATGGAAAAAGTGTAATCAACTATCTAAAATAGGAATGCTTTGTAACACTCTTTTTCTTGACTGAAAACGACACTTGCGACACTTTCAAATCAAAAGATGGTAGTTCGATTAAGCTACTATTTGCAGAGGAGAACTGTAAATGATGAAAAATACATAAAAAAAACATTCACAATTCCTTCTGATGGAGGCTGAATAATGCAAAGGAAGATGGTTTCAACAGAGATATACTGATCATAGATAGCAAAACTATTGAATAAAGCTGAAGATAATGAAGAAAAAACAAAAATCTGGAGACAGAAACAGTCTTAGTCAATCATCGCACCTGTAACATAGGGAAATAGGGATGCATCTCACCTACAACACATGGGAGATGCGATGCATCCAGGTTTCCAAGAAGAGACAGTGTGATGGTCCAAGGACAAGACTGTGCTTGGTTTTCACTCACAGTTTGCAGCTAAGTTCAGGGGTTTAAGCTTAGCTAATGATAGTCAGTAAACACAAATTATAGGTGCTGATCTAATGAGGTTATTTGAGCTACCACCAGGGCACTTAGGATGTTTGCAAGCTATATGTTCAATTCATAAACTAACCTAGATATTGACTGAAGCAGTGTTGATCTACTTTGCAGTTGCATAGCAAAAGCAGTTCGAAGGCAAGCTGGCTTAACTTCAGGCTCCGTCTATGGTTTATAAAGAAAACAACAGTAACAAAACAAACAAACTATTCGCTCCCCAGCGGAGTTGCCATTTTTGTTATCAGGAAAACTAGTGTCCATTCAGAGCTTCTAGTCCCACTAAGACGGGTATCTATCTTAGAAACAAATAGATTAAAGTTACTTGCGTTTTCCTTTATGAGAGATAGATGAGAGAGAAGCAGAGAGCACCAACTTCAGTCTTTCGCTAGTCTCCTTGCTTGAATCCTCTCTCCTTTGATAGAGCTTTCGCCAATCCTTTCTCACTTGTCCCGCTTCAAAGAACACTTGTAGATTCAAGGAAGAAAAATACCATCAAAGCATAGAGATCTATAACCATAAATAATGTAGGATCAAATGTACATTAACCATATAAATGCATACACAAACAAGATTCAAATATATACAAGCATATGGAGGAAAACTCAAATAGCTTTATTGATAGAAGTAGTAGAAGAGAGCATTACAACCAGGCTGTATGATCCAGCTTCATCCTCCCAGCATGAAAGCCCTCTTCACCTCATACAAAGAAATATCACCCAACAATGTCTTCAAAGAGAAACCAACGACACTTCCTTGCAAATTACAAAATTCCAGCCTCCTGGATCTCTTGGATGAGGGATCCATATATAGATGTTTATAGGAGAGTGAGTCAGCTTCTGGGATTTTGATTAGTGTCATTTCACTGATAGTTCTTGGTTCCACTTGGAGATTTCAGATCTCATACTCATCCCTGGGTGAATTCAGAGAGGCAAGTGTCATATGAGCAGTTTCTAGAAGATTCTCTAGGTTTCCACCTAGCACATTGCTTCTACCATTTATCTGCTCTCACTCATCGCACCCTACAGAAGGGCTTTCCAATATGCATCACACCCCCTGTGTGTAATAGGTGAGATGCATCACACCCTATGCATGGAGCAGTCTGTATGGTCTAGTTTTGACCAGTTCTGAGTAGTTTTTCATGGAGAACGTCTGGGAGATAATGTAATCAGCTGACCTTGTTCCTTTAGGGTATGAAACAACACCTTTAGGGGTTTAGAAGCCCTTGGTTTATGGACATATGTGATTGGGGTTGCAGTGCCCAAATATGTCTATAACACATATACAACCACAATCAGTACTTCATCTTCATAAGCTTTTACGTAAATATTACTATTAGCTCCTCCTCTCTTGAACCCTGTTTTTGAAGGTACTTGTCCAGTCTAGAGTACCACTTTTGTGGTGCTTGTTTAAGACCATATAGTGCTTTCTTTAACCTTCATACATATTTAGGTTTATCTGATAATGTAAAATCTTCAGGTTGTTCCATATATACTTCTTCCTCGAGATCACCATTTGGGAAGGCAAACTTCACGTCCATTTGGTACACCTTGAAATCATTGTAGCACACAAAGGCCAAAAACATCTAGATTGCCTCCAGTCTTGTGACTAATGCAAAATTCTCTTCATAATAAAGTCCTTCCACATACCAATATGAACTTGCTCATATTTTTTTGCTAGTTGCCTCCATGTTTGTACTCTTTCACTTTTATCTCTAATAATTTGATTTTCGGGATGATTCTTTTGAGTGTGTCTTGAGGGTCCTTTTGAATGAATCTTTGTATCTTCTAGTTCTTCATCTAGTATTTCACTTTCTTTTAATTCATTTTTCCTATTAGATAGCTCTTCATCAAACTTTACATCTATGCATCCACAATCTTATGTAACCTCTTGTTATAGAACCTATACCCCTTAATTTTTTATGAATATCCCAAGAATATTTCTTCATCTTATCGAACATCAAACTTTCCTAGCTTTTTATCATTGTTTTTAATATAGCATTTACTTCCAAATACTTTAAAATGCTTGATTGAGGTTTCATGTTCCACATCTCATAAGATTTCTTATCACAGTTTAGTCTAAGATTTTCCTTATTGAGAATATGTATTGTTGTATGCACTGATTTTTCCCAATAAGTTTCAAGAATGTTTCTTTCTTGCATCATGGCTCTAGCCATTTTCTAAACAGATTTGTTTTGTCTCTCTGCAACTCCATTCTATTGAGTCTTTTCTTCAATAGTATACTATTGTTTTATGATAAATTCGTTGCAAAGGCCTAGAGACTCATATGATGTAAATTCACCTCCTTTGTCTGATCTTATGTAATTTATCTTGCACACTGTTTGGTTTTCTGCCAGTGCCTTGAATATTTTGAACTTCTCAAATGCTTCTGAATTATTTATGAGGAATGCCACCCATGTCAATCTCGAATAGCCATCAATTATCAGCATGAAATATTTTTCTCCTCTTGGTGCTTATGTTCTAGAAGGCCCACATAAATCCATGTGAGCTAGCTGCAAAGGCTTACTACTTGATAGTTTATCTTTGAATTTGAATTATGTTCGTCTTTGTTTACCCATTTCACATGACTTGCGAATAGAATTTTGAGGCTTATTTATTGTTGGTAGATCTCTAACGGACTCTTCTTATTGAGTCTAATGATGCAATCAAAATTGAGATGCCCCAGTCTCCTATTCCATAGCCAAGATTCATATTTTTTGCTAATATAGCATTCCTCACTCTCTTCCTTCAAGATATGTACATTATTCTCTGTTCAAACTCCTTTAGCTAGAGTCTTCTTTTTAGTTGTTGACCTGATTTCATAGCCTTGAGCTCTGAAGAGAACCTCACAAACTTTGTCACACATCTGACTTACACTCAACAAACTATGTTTTAGACCATCTACAAATGGTACATCATGAGCCTCTTCTCTTATATAATTCAAACTGACCCTTTCCTCTAATTTTTCCTGCTTCATTATTTTTGAATTGACATTTCCAATTTATTTTCATCTACGGATACAAACTTTCTTTTATCTCCTATCATATGTCGAGAGCAGTCACTGTCCACATACCATTTAGTGTTTTCATCTTGAGCATATAGGACAAGGTCACACTTATCAGCGTTCTTTTCTTCCTTCTTCTTTCTCCATTGCATGCATCCATCTACTCTATAATTATTATGAGATGATAATCTATTTTTCTTAAGCAGACATTCATATGACTTGTGCCCAAAGTTGTGACAATAGAAACATTCAATGATATCAAGGATAGGAGCATATGCATTTTTATCTAGATTCATCTTTATTTTCCTTACATATCTTAGAATTTCCCAAATCAATTATTTTGACATAAGCTCTACATATCTTAGCCTTACATATCTTAGAATTTCCCAAATCAATTATTCTGACATAAGCTCTATAATCTATGGTTTTATGTCCAAAACTTTTATAGTACTAAAAATATCCATAGAAAACATATTTATACCTGGTAGTGGATTCCATTAACGGGTATAACCATCTAGACATTTGATAATATTGTCTCTTGAAGAAGTATGATTTCTGATAGTTTGTTGTTTGATTTTCCATTCCTTTTATCTCCTAGACTTTTCTGGTTTATTTGATGTAGCAGAATGTCTTCCACCGTCTTTGCTTCTTCAAGTTCAACTTTTAGCTTGATAATGTCATCTGAACTTGATTCTTCTTTTACATATTTCAATAGGATCTCTCTATTTTTTCTATTCTTTAGTTTAAGCCTTTCTATTTCATTCAAGGAACTGATCAACTCCCCCTCAAGATCGACCTCACCTTCCTCTTCTTCTTCATATTCCAGGAAATATTTTTCAAGTTCTTCCAAGGCCGTCAACATGAATTCACTGATTCCATCTTCACTAGAGGATTCATTGGAGCTTTCAGATACACTGCTATCTTCTTGAGCATAAAATCTTTTTCTTTTAAACTTTCTCTCTTTCTGCATTTTATTAGACTTGTTCTTCTCTTTCCCTTTAGGTTGATTTTCTTCTTTCTTATAGGGACATTTTGAAGCATAATGCCCCACTCTTTCACAATTAAAACACATAAATGGAAGTTTTCCTTTGTACTTACTTGTTTCTTTCTTCAACCTTCTCAAAAAGTTTGCTTCTTCTTCATCATAACTTGAGCATGAACATTCCTTTTCTTTTATGGACTTATCTTCCTTGAAGGTTGCCTCTATAGTGACTTCCTTCCCTTTTCGAATTCTCATCTCATATGATGTCAAAGAGCCAAGCAGTTGATCCTTGTTCAAAGTTTGAAATATTGATGTCTCTTTTATAGATGAAACCTTAGGATTGAATTTAGAAGGTAATGACCTCAATATTTTCTAAACTATCACACTTTCTTTGATTGTTTCTCCGAGGCCCATCATGATATTTACGATTTCATCAACTCTTAAAAATAATTTAGCTATATCTTCATCTTCATTCATTTTTAAGGTCTCAAAATGCATTCTATACACTTGTAATTTGGCCATCTTTACCTTTTTATATCCTTAATGAATATTTTCTAAGTTAACCAATATATCTTTGGTTGTCGCAGAATGCATTACTTTGATCAATTCAGACTCACATCGACCACTCAGAAGTGTATTCATAGCTTTTTCATTAGCTATAAAATTAAGTTTTCCATCTATGTCACTAGTTGTTTCCTTGACTCTTCATACCCTACCATCACAGCTTCCTAGACTTCTACTCCTAAAGACATTAAATATGTCTTCATTCTCACTTTCGAGAAGGCATAGTTTGTACTAGCAAATAAAGGGGCTTTATTTGTTGAGAATCCTTTTTGACTGGCCATTTTACTGACTTAAGACCTCCTTCCAGTTGTTAGACTGCGATTGAAGGAACTTGGATCTAATACCAATTGATATTGATGATTGAAAATTACTAAGAGGGGGATGAATTAGTAATTTAAAATTCTATAATTTTTCTCATCTTAATTTACTTCTTATGCAACAAATACTTTATGTATGAACTCAATTATTATTAAATTTCTTTTGGAGGTGTCAAGGAGATAAATTTGCAGATATATTTATCAAGAATTCATCAACATTCAATAACCAACACAAGGAGACACCAGATATAAGTGGAAACCCCTTAGGGAGAAAACCACAAATTTTAGGTTGAAAGTGATGTGAAGGAAAGCTACTATTTCTACTTGCATCAACTTATTTTTGTGTAGGCTTCAACCTACAAGAGGCTCCTACCTCGAAGGAAGCTCCAACTCCCACAAATTTTCTGCAGTCTACAACCCACGAGAGGCTCCTACCTCAACAGGAAACAACCAATTCTTTATCATGCTGCAACATGGAAAGGGACAGGAATATCTCAACCACAAAATCCGGTCACAAAATGTTGGTTACCTCATACATCATTATGTTGTCAAGACTATTGTTGTACTACTCCTTTTCCACTTTGTGCCATGTCTATTGTTGCCCATCAACTTTCTTATGTAGACTCCTTCACTTCCAAAAATTACTTTTTCCATTCACCATTGTATATTTTATAAGCAAGCCTTATTGGTTGTTTGTATTCTTTGTAGGAATATGAAATGAGACATTGTCTCTTGGTCTTCTAAAAACTGTTCACAAGCTTGTCTCTTCATTTTCAGTTCTAAAAACAATTTGTAACATAAACTAGAGTTGAAATAAAACAACTCAACCAATAATGAATATATTGTATTATACATTTTTTTTATTAATGAAAAAATATTTTTCAGCTCTTGACATATGTTTAGCTGTCACATTGATTAGTGCCTTTGCACTTCACACAACTTTTAGCCTTTGCATTTCAAGCACTCTTGCAACAATGTCATACATCATGAATTAATATCAACACATCCACTAGTTTGACATCAATTCCAACATTACCAACATTGAATCCACTTATGCATTCAAAAATGAATTTTAAACAACCAAATATCTTGAAATTGTATTGTTTACATATTTTGGTGAATTCCAATGAAAACGGTTATTTCGTCTATAAGTTAGACTTCACCATTATTAAGTTGTAAATAAGTTTTGTTACAATACCATGGGCCAATACCATGGATTATCAATACCACATGACAAAAAACCATAACTTATTTCGAAATTAAAATATTTTATAAATATTTAATTTTAATTTTAATTTTATAACATTTATTTAATTAAATCTAAAAATAAAATAAAAAATAAAAAAACTTATAATTACTTTCAAAGCATATCTGAACTCTTTAAGGTTAAACATTTAAATAGAGCCAAAAGATGTTGTAGTGTCTAAAAATGAGTGTAAACATTTAAATATTGGTTCAATTAATAATAAAAAGTTAAAAGTAATAAAAATAATTAAATTCGTTATATTATACTTTTATTTTTATTAATAAAATTAGGAATAGTTTTTAGATAAAGGAATATCAAAATATAGATATCACATTTAAATATATAATATATAAATATTAGCTATAAATTAAGATCCATTTTACCATATAAATTAAAATAACGATTCCTTAACCATATTTAAACTTAATTAATAATCACATTAAAACTTAATGTTTACGATATAACAATAATTTTAACCATGGATATTCACCTCCACTTTACTGGGTATTCACCACTCTAGATCCATCTATACTCTGAATCTACTAAGCCCCAAGAAGGATCAAATTCCTTTTCACTTTAAAAAATGTTTGTATCTCAAGAGATTTGATCCCTCGTAACACTTGGTAGATCTGGAGATAAGATGGATCTAAACTAGTATAGAAATATTTGTATATACACAAAATATCAATCACTTTGTTAGAGGGGTTGAGAGGGACTACCAATTCCATGTTTTTTTTATGATTCATTATTTTTGTTTTACACATGTTGAGCATCTTATCTGTTATCCATACACCTTTCGAAATATGAAAGGTGGGGGTAAGCATCTTTTCCTTTCAATGTTGCATTACATGCAAAAAAAGTCAGGGGAAAGTTGAGAAAAAAATAGTCAATTGAGTGTATCCAATGTGCTTGGGAAGGTTTAATGATAACCTCCCCACTCATATTCAAATCTCTTTATGACATGATGTTTCACTGGGAATTTTTTATTTTATTTTTTTCACTTAAAAAAAATAAAACATTCATATATTATATATAATGTTTTACATATGCTAGTCTTTAACTATGTTATTTTGCACTAGTGTCTTATGGCTACTCTGGAATGATACATAACCTACTATGAAGACATAAAACCCTGCCTCTCAGAGAGGAAAATATGATGAAAACACATTGGAAAGAATACAAAATCAGTCAAATAGAAGGGATGAACCAGAAAGGAGAAGCGTGCAAAATAACCAGATGAAAAAAGAAAAATTGTAGGGAGGAAAAGGTTAGATTTTGAACTTCCCCTACCCACAGATCAATCCATTGTATAGCACCTCAAAGAACATATACCTAGGAAGCAGAGACACCCCATTATTTGAAAGAATATCAGCTTTGATGTTCTGCTCTCTATAGACATGTTGAAAAGAGAACTCAAAAAAAGATGCCTTTAGCTCCGAGATCATTTGCGCCCAGTTACAAAGAGAGGGGACCTCAAAATAATGTTTCCCTTGAGCCCATTGGATCACTGAGAAAGAATCCACAACAATAATCAATTGGGATTTTCTTTTGTACTAATTATCTTGACTATGTTGACTCTGTGTTAATCACTACTACCAATAACATACAAAGTAAAAGAATTGAGAAAAAAACTGAAAGTTAAATATTTGTTGACTCCAGACGCAAAGAGAGAAGTGAAAGTTGATTCTTGGAAAAATACATAAAACTTAAACAAGTGTGGACCCCACACGAAAAATGAGTAGTGAAAATAAATTTTGGAAAAAAACATTAAAATAAATTGTGTACCCCACACAAGTGAAAGTTAATTTCGATAAAAAATAACAAGAAATTTAAACCACTATGGACCCCACTCACGAAGACATAGATTCATTGGAGACCATTAAACATACAAACCTACACGCAGAGAGATGAAATTCTAGGTGTTTCATTGAAAGGAATATAAATATGAGTTAAATTGGTTATTCTCTTGGTATTTTAGATTGTTTAGCCTTGTGGATGTCATTAAAATCATTCATTCATTTATTCATCCCACCTTCTCCTATTGTGTAAAGTGAAAATATTTTATTTTGTTCCCTTTTGTATGCAATGGTGGTGCAAGCATCTAGCATAATATCGATTTATCGCACCAATCCCAACTTCTCTTCCCTAAACAAGAATAGTGCCATAATAGTATGGGATGGATCTGTTTGGAAAGGCTTGTTGGGGTTTAAAAATTTGCAGTTTAAATGCCTTTTTAAAGTGGATAATGAAGATGTTATACAAATGCATGATCACCTCCGTGATTTGTGAAGGGAAATTGCAGAGGATGAATTATTGCCCCATATTTGGCTTCCCATCGGGAACATTAATGATTGGATGCACCAAAAATCAATGTCTTAAGTCATAAATAATTCAAACTTTTAAAATAGTTATATCGAGTAGTCTAAGGAGGCTATCATATCACCCAAAAATAATGGAAATTTTAGTAAGACTTTTTTATAAAATTAGGTTGAAATTTTTGGAAGTCAAGTTACAGTTGTGAAGCTTCAAGATTATAGGTGCCTTAGAGGTTCTTGATGATGTTGAATCCATTTCCACTATTAAAAAAAGAAAAAATAAAAAATATTAATTCAAACACTATAACACTAAGATTTTTTAATCTTTTCTCACTAGATTCTAGGAAGAAATTTCGGCAAAATTGTGGCTTCGGTACACAATGTCTATTTTTTTCGTAGAAATATGTATATAGTTTTCAACTTCTCCATCGTTTTTCATCTTAAAAATAATTAAATTTAAACATAGGAAGTTGCGTACATTCTCTTAATTCCCCATTAGAATGAACATGTTTTAACTGAAGCACACAGAATTAGGATGCTTCCTGAAGGGTATAGCACCAAATGAGTGGGGAAAATCTCACAAATATTGTCATGGTACAATGGAGTCACCAAATGTTGGGTAAGAATGTGATGAAGCTTCACAATATATTTCACAATAAATTCTATCATTTTCTTGGTTTTGCTGTCATAAATTTCATCCTTGTTGAGACTGAAGGGTTCCAACTTGTTGAGACTAAAGGGCATCTGTTAGATCATATATTTGTGGTGCATTCGCCAAATCTCATATGGATTTATTGGCATGATTTTCCCTACACTTACTTACCTTCTTGGATTACAATTAAGAATTTAAGGATTTTGAGAGTGGAGGGGAGTGCGTTGGAAACATTATGGCAAGGCAAATCCTAGGTAAATCTAAACTTATGAGCTAAAGTGTGAGGTAATTAGCTATTGATATTGAATAAGAGGGAATCAAATGATTTCTGATATTTTTTCTTATGAGAATCATATATCGCATTCTTACAGTGTATATATCTCTTTCTTATACTAGAAATACTTGATCTTTTAGGCACCTATGCAATTGCAGCCTCTCCAATTTCTCGCACCACTTCAGGTCCATGCTACTATATTATTTCAAGAGTTTAATTATCCTTAAATATTTTAGTGCTTCACCGTAAAAACATTGAAGTACGGCCCTCCCAACTAACACATCAAAGATCCCTGAAAACGTTGAAGTTGATGGGAACAAATTTGAAATAATTGCCAAATGCAATTGAACTCCCTAGGTTTAGAAATTTTATGGATAGGAAACCCTTTGTTAGACATGGTGATGCCTCCATTGGGTGACTTATGAAAACTGAAGGAATTGGGCCTCGACTATCAAGTATGGAAGGGAATTTAAGTGTTTGTCAGTTTCGCTTCAACAAGTAAGTCAGATGAATTTGTTGAAAATGGCTAGTTATCCATTGATCCAAACATTAGAGGTATTATTTGATGAAGTTATATACACCAAACTTCTACATTTCAACTTAGAGGAGTATATTAATGTAGAGGAGGTTGTAGCATTACCAAAAGTCACTCACACATGTGAAATATAGTAGTTACCAATATAGATCCTTTTTAATTATGAATCCAGCAAGCATTGAGAGGGATCAAATCTCTTGAGGTGCAAAACTTGAAAAATAAATTACACCTTAAGAGATTTAATCCATATTGAGATTTAATCCATATTGATGCTCGATATATCCATGGTTTTCTTTCAAAAAAATATTGGACTATTTCTCAATTTGTGCATGTTATCCTTGCATAGGATCCATGTTAATCTTCTCTGTATCGTTCCAGGATCGGTCGAAGCTTCATGAACTGGTTTTATCAACTGTTGTATTTCTTGGTCCACTTCAACTTCATGTGATTATTATTCTGAGGCTACAACGCATGTGGAAACACTTGGTGCATAAAATTGATGGATGGTTCGTGTCAGTTGTGGTGACGAAGAATGAACTGGAGATGGTGGTGGGATGTTCAAGAAAGTAGTTTGATAAATAACAGGAGAGAGAATTTGAAGGTTCTCATTTAATATTAACCACTCATGAACTGCTAACCTTGTTTGAGCACTTGATTCCTTAATATCTACTAGAAACTGAACTTTTTCTTCCAACAAATTCTCTTCTGATACCGTTGTTCAAAAGTCTTGGCCTATTCGAGTTGTTAGACCTAATTAAGTATTCCCTAATCACTATGTTATCTATGTACTAAGATGATCATTCCTATCATCAATTGATGCACCACCTATTGGAAGGCATCGATACGATCATTAGCTTTGGATGGAATGTCTACGTTAGCTTTTTTTGTTGCCCAATGTTGACAATCAAGCCAAAAATCCCTTTCTCATTCCTGCCTTTATTTAAGCTTATTGGTGTCTTTTTTCCTCTGTTTCATCTACAATTTGGATCCTTTTACATAATGCTCTAAACCTTCAAAAATTTTCTTATCACTATCAAGCTTAAAGCTGACATACTTACTATGAATTTCAATAAGTTATTTTTTAACTTGAGTTCCTGGCATACTTGTTGAAGTTAGCTCATATGACATTATGTCGGTTGAAGTATGCTAAGTGACTAGTGGATCATTTGATGGCATATCAATCGCTATTTTTTGTTGATGATCTATCAACACAAATGATGTATCCTAGGTCTGATCATTATGAGTTCTAATTGTATCATCCAATATAGTTCATTCTGATGAATTTTGCTATGAATCTTGGTGGTCCGACTAATGTTTCTCCTCTTCAATGTGTGTCAAAGAGTGAGGAGGTGTATCCTCAGTTACATCAATCTCAGTAACTTGAGTATTTTTCTGTCTAGATGTAGTCTACTCCTTTTAGATTTGTTCTTAACTAGAAGTATCATTTTTCTCCTAAGTAGTCTTTTCATTTTTCTCCTGAGTAGTCATGTCATTTTGCTCCCGAGTAGTTGTGCCATTTTGGTGAGAATTATGTCCCAATGAAGCCTAGTAAATTTCTTGCATCTTTTGTTGAACATTTTCTATAAAAACTTCCTTAGCATTTCCTAATGCTTGTAATATTTTGGCTTCAACTATTGAGGTTTGTCTTTTAAGGATTTATAATTGCTTTTCCTTTTGTTTTAATAGACTACAAGACTTCCTGAATAATTACATATAGTTGTTGTCGTTGTTGTCGATTTTCTAGATGAATATTTGGTAACACCTCTTCCCATCAAATTCATTCAGAGGAAGTTGGGGTAGTCTTGGTACTTTGTGACTCTTTTCTGCTAGAATTTTGTGATGACTCTGCTAAAGGAATCAATTTGTCAACCTTTAAACGCTGCAATATAACACAAATTCATTATCCTCCTCCAACTCCGCGTCAGAAAGTGGGGTGATGATACCTTGAGATGGTTCTAAGACTCCTAGTGGAATAGGAAACATTGTGTTTGATTTTCGATGTGACTCATCAAAAAATATCTTGACATAAGGTTGGTAGGGTAGTTCCTGTGGGCCTACATCTGTAGTATTATTATACTAGACTCTTGTAACATTTAGAAATAAATGAATGTGGTAAGTGGATAGTAATTCTTGACGTGCATGTTGCGGCTCTCTCCAATTGTTGAGGATGAATTAATATGAAACAACCAATTTCTAAATAACTCGGACCTAGAGACTAGAGTTTTCCCAACCAACCATGTGAGAAAATATTAAAATTATTAATCAATGACATAACCTTCCTCGTGAAACCGATCTCTCCAACTGATGAACTAGACTTCATGGCTAACAAATAAGAAAATAAGGAAAGTGAATATGTTTACCCCAATTTTGGCCCTCCTAAAAATTAGTTTTGATGAGGTATTCAACATATTTTTCACAGTTGTACATCTTCCCAGAGTCTTCTATCTTGTCAGTTTCTTCCAACATGTTTAATTTAACATCTGAGGCCTGACCAACGGGTGTAAGACATAGGGATATGATCATAAAATTCCATCTTACCAAAGGGTCCTAGACATGGCAATCGCTAAACCTCTTGAATTCTTTCTAGATAACCCGCCAATGAGCTTTGTAAGGCACTTGTTACATTCAATTGTATTAGGCACCTTTTCTCCTTTATATGAAAATCCTATAATCAAGTAGATAGCAGTCCTAGAAATCGAATGAGGTTGTGAAATCTAGAGCTTCCCACTATGGTATCTACTTATCAATTATTTTGTAGATTCTTCCTTCATACCCTGCATATCTACCACTAGTGGGACACAGAGCATGTCACAAATTCCTTCCTTCTCCAACCACTCATATTTTGAAGTCCACTAATTATTCAACTTCACCCAACAAAGAAATGATTCATAGTACTTCTCCCAAGATGTCTCATCTACCTTTTCCTATTTGATATGATGCATGCATATTTCAAGCTATGATTTTCCTATAAAATCAAATCTTAACTTGGTTCAGGGCTCAACTATAACATCATCATCCTCAGAGTGCACTTTCCTCTTCACCATTACAAAATCACTCTGAAATTCTGTAGTTCTTAAACAAAATGACAATTTGGAATCATAAATCACAGGGCTCAAGATGTCTGGTATACCATCAAATTCACAATTGACACAACGATATTTATGGAAAAATGTTAGGAATGCCTGAGGCTTCATTGATTTTTATGGAATTGGAATTAAATGTGTCATAATTCCCACTTGCTTCCTTTTCTGTGAATTTTCTCGTTGAATTTCGATTTCATATTCCAATTTCATTTCACCACCTTCTTTGCAGAAGGCTAAATGATTTTTTGATGATTTGCGTTGATGGCTAAAGCATGTCTCACAATGATTGGACGTGTAGAGTATGTAACGTGTCATGACTGGATTGATGTTTTTGAGTATTTTGATTTTAAAATATTAATTTTGGTCTCTTGTGAGTTGTGCTATCAAACTCATGTGCTTGGCATTTATTTACAACTTATTTTCTGATACTACCTTCTAACACGTATTTATAGCCTATTTCTTGATTATCTATCCTATTGAGAGGTTATTTATGGTCGTGTTCTACCGAACGATTCTTTTTTCCTTCAGGTTAGTTTCGAACTTACTCTCTCAGTTTGTCTGCTGAGTCAAATATGTTATTATAATAGTCTTTTAATCTTTCTCTAAGTTCTTGTCATCTTTCTTCCTTGGAATGATGTTGATCCATATTCTATTTAGCTCTTCCATTTAGGATATTGTGTTGATCTACTTCTTGTTCCATATTTCTATCATAAATGTTTCATTGATTTGCACTTTCTTTCTCTTTATTGGATCCCCAAATGTTGTGTTAGTTACTTTATTTCTAATCTATAACTGCCTTTTGTAATGAACTTGAAAAATTATAATTAAAAGAGACAACTAGTAATTGTACAAATTTGGTCGGTTATCCTACCACAGAGTGGTTTTCAAGCTAACCCATGTCCCTAGTGCCTTAGAAAGGTTTTCACTAGAAACGCACCATTGTTATTAAGAGACATACTTCTTGAGTCAAGCACCGTTGTCAAGTGACTTGAACAGGTGCCACTGCAATGTCTTCAACTGTGCAACTCCCAAAGGACGTATGTATTCAATAAAAAAGGGCCCCAACCATGCAATCTCTAGTTTTCTTTGTTTACCCTTCACTCGGTTGTCATATAACAAAACTAAATCACCGACTTTAAAATTCTTCATTTGCAAATTTCAATCGTGTCATTCCTTTTGTTGTTCTTTACTAGCTTGATGGTGATAATGTGCATGGAGTCAGTCTTCCTCTAATTATTGTAATTATTGGAGTCGTTCCTTTTGCAATTTTGTATTATACCTCAATATAGTCGATACATTTATTCCATTCACCAATGCTAAAGTGGAGTGACTATTCTTTTCCATAAACAAATTTAAAAGGTGTCGATCTCGTTGACTTCATGTACGTTGTGCAATATTCCTAGAGGATAGCTGGTACCTTATCATCTTATTCATCTCTATCTAAATTACAAAACTTTGTTAGTCCCTTATGCAATGTTTTATTAAATGATTCGATAGCGCCATTTTCTTGTTGGTGGTATGCAATAGTCTTCCTATGTTCGATCATAAAGTTATTCATTAATGTTTGAATTGTGGAGTTCATGAAATGAGTCCCTTTATAACTAATGATTACCATATGACAGCCAAACCAAATTACTATATTTTCACATATGAATTTTGATGCTACATCTTTTGTACACGATTTGACCAATTCTACTTTTGCCCACTTTGTTAGATATTCCATTGTTGTTATGATATATTTTTTTTCCCATACATCTATCTCTTTTGGGAAATGGTCTGATGAAGTCAATTTCCAAAATCTCAAAGGGTAGCAACATAATAATTGAGTGTAATGGCATGAGGTGTTTAGGTAGTGGTCACCCAGAAATTTGGAATATATCACATTTTCATAAGTGTATTCAGTAACCTCCAAATGTTGTTGGCCACAACAAACTTTTTTGTAGTATTTTTCTTGCGTTATGTCACCCTGATAATGACCTCTAGCTCCCCATTTACATTCCTCATTGATAATTTCCTCCCTTTCATGTTCCAAGGCACAACTATGAAGTACCTCGTTGATACCAAGTTTATATAATTTTCCATTTATCAATGTAAATGTTGTTGCTTTAATCATGAGAATATTTTTCTTCTTTTTAGATAATCCCTCAGGTGCCTTTCCCATGTGTAAAAATTATGCTTTTTATGTCAACTCTGCAGGGATCACTTCAATTCTAAATAGGTGTGCATCCAGGAGGTCATCTTCAATATTTGTCGGCTCTTCTCCATATTCTAGTCAAGATAAATGATCAGGACTAACATTCTTCTTTCTTGGTCAAACAATAACTTCAAATTCAAATTCTTGAAATAATAATAACCATCAACAAATTCACCCTTGATGAACTGATTTATTAATGAGGTACTTTAGTGCTTGATGATTAGTATATAAATGGACTCACGAGGAGGTAATGTCAAAAATTATATAAAGTGAAAATCATGGCTAAAGCTTCTCTTTCAATCGTTGAACAATTTCTCTCAACTTTATTGACCTTCTGACTGCCATAGGAATTAGGGTGATTTATTGATTCATCATCAATTTGCACCAAAATTACTCTGATTGCCACATTTGATGTGTCTAGATGCACATGAAACTACTTTGACTAGTCGGGAAACTTGTGAATGCGTGCTTCAACTAATTTCCTTTTATAAACTAGAATGACTCGTCGCAATCCTTTGACCAAATAAATGGAACATCTTTCTTTAAAATTTCATCTATGGGAAATTTTTATTGAAGTAATTCCTAATGAACTGTTTAAAGTAACCAGTATGGCCCAAAAAGATTTTAATATGCTTTTGATTCATAGGAGGTTTCAAGTCTAAAATCACTTTAATATTAGCCATATCAACTCTGATTCCATCCTTTGAAACCACATGGCCTAGTAGCATTCCAATGGGTGTTGCAAAGAAACACTTTTTGATGTTCAATGATAAGTGAATTTGTCTTCATCTTTCCAACATTAATTTTAGCCATTGTATGTGATATGTAAGCAATGTATAGGCTACCTAGTCATCAAAGTAGACTTCCATTATTTTATAAATATATTCCTGGAAATATTGACGATGATTCATGAAAACACTATTGATGTATTTTTTAGTACAAAAGGAATTACTCAATAAGAAAATGAACCAAATTCAGTGACAAATGTTGTATTCTACTTCTCTTCTTCTGTAATAGGTACTTGATTTTATCCTAAGAAACCATCTGTAAAGGAATAAAATTCGTGACCTGCGACTTAATTTATGATGTCATTGGTAAACAAAGTAGGAAATGGATTGGCCACTATTAATTTTTTCAACCCATGGTAATTGATACATATGCATGGTTTAGTCAAGTCATGCTTTTTGGGCTGCACAACCATGGGACTTTCCCATTTTGATGTCTCTATTAGGTAGACGATGCTAGCAGAAAGCATCCCCTTTATTTCCTTTTTCACAATGGGTTTATACTTATGAGTAAGCTTGTAAGGTCTCTTTTTTATTGGCTTAGCTCCAAGAATGAGGTTTATTTTCATCTTCCCCATTTCTTTTACAAGTCCCTTTAAATATTTATAGTCACGGGCGAATACACCTTGATATTCCTTGAGTAAGTTGACAAATTACATTATATGTTTTTCCGACCAATAATCACCAAGTTGGGTGAACTTTGGTCGATCATCATTTGATCCATAAACTTCTCATATATTCACTTCCACATCCATCCAGTCGGGTGTCTTTGACTCATCAAGTCACTGATCCCCAGGTTATATTTCTTGGTATGCAAGTGGAAAGTCTGGTTTTTTTGGTTTCTCAATTTCTTGCTTCTCAAGTTTCTACATTGATTTTATTCTTCCATTTCCAACAGGATGACCATTTTTTGTTTTGATGTACATGGCACGTAACTACAGGTCGATGAGATATTTACTACTAGTTTTTTATTGTCGGTTGGTTTTTCTTTTATAATTTCCTTTATTTTTTGAACTGTGTCATTCAATTTGTGTTCCTCTAGTTTAAAGTCAAAATCCTTAATGAAATTTTCTCTCTACTCTTTCAATTGTAGAGATTTCTCTCAAGCTTCTTCTACTTTATACCTCCTGTTCGGAAAGTCGAAAAACGTATTTGGAAACATATGAGGCCAGACCCTTTCTCTCTATATCTAATCCTACACCATACTAACTCATAGTTATTGATGTGAAAGATGGGGTCCCATCTAGGCTAAATATGGGTATATTTTATTGTGCATAAAGATTTCAGCCTCCAAAGAATTTAATAAAATATGTCATCATTGTTATCCATGTTTGAAGTTGAGATGAGTGGGAGTACCACCATCTTACTGCTTGACCCATAAAGGTTTTTACTAGACTTTGCATCCTTCCCTGTTCACCAATAGATTTTGTTACCTGCTTGACATGGTTAACAGGTGAGGCCCATTCCTTAAAACAAATCATACTGTTGGAATCTTATGTTAAATTATTCGGAAGTTGTGTTGTTGTTCCTCTATAATATTTTTCTTTAATAAGAGGCATTTCTTTAATAGAATAACAAGGTTGGATTTTCATCTTTGGAATTACTTCAATCATTCAACATTCTTTGAATTTTGATTCATAGTTTTCTACTTGCTACTCGTAGAGCTTTGCGTCATAATTCTGACCAATGGAGAGAAGAGAACCTGTCAAAATTTCACCAAAAGAATTTAATTCAATATTATCTCAATCTTCATGTAGTACTTGGTACAACCTTCTCGTTTCTTATTCTTCCTCGCAAGTTTCAAACCATGGCTTTCCTTCGTATGGGTCCAAAGGAATAATAATTTTCTTGTCATTACCTTTAAGCTTAATTCTATCGTTCTTTAATGATATAGTTTCTTTTATCCTTCGTCCCCACGGTCTATTGATTAGTGTAAAATGTGTAGGTATTCCATCAACTAAATCAATGACTTAAAAATCAACTATTGCCGAGATGCCCATAATCAAAGTTTTTATTTTCCTTAACGTCCTAATAGGTTCGATGAATCTTTGATCAGAAATTTTAGGATAGTTAGTTGTCTTATGCGGATTTGGTCTTCCCATGCTAATATGTGTTTCTCGAGGGAGTATATTAACTTGTGACCCAAAGTCAATGACAACTTGTTTTACCATATAGCCATTTATTTCCAAGTCGACTTGTGGATCATGATCTTCAATTTTTTTCCCTGAATAACTGTCAGATATTTTGCATTTCTCCTTGCTTTCGTTGTAGTCTTTTAGCATGTTTATAAGCTCTACTAGATGTCCAATTAAATGTCATTCTTTTAGAAGTTCTAAAAATTATTCTAATATGATGTCCTTTGCCATTTTTTGTTAGTCATTTTATTTAAAAGAAAATTACACTACTCTTGTCATTGTGTCATTTTTATACCTTTATATCTAGATACCTAGTCATTTTTTTTACTTCTTGAATAAATTGCTAATTGTGACTATTATTATCTCTTCCAATGCTTGACCTTGTAACAACATGAATATTCTTCTAATTCAATATATCTTGTTTTAGAATGGTTTGGAGTAAATTCACAGCTTTTTATTCAAAACATTTTCAATGATCTTGGGGAAATCTTCTAGGGAATGATCCCCCAAGCCGCACATATTGCAAAAGTGTAGGTCAATATTATTTTTAATGTGAAATTCGGGGTTGTATGTCCCTCCTGCCAATAGGTAAAATATTTAAACCTTCCTTAACCTTGACCAGGTCCTTAACCTTTTCTATTATATCCCTCTCGTCAGCCACCATAACATCCGCGGTAGTTTCCTCATTCGCCACATGTTGGTGGCTCATTTAACTGATCTACATTTTTTGTGTAATAGATGACATGGTAATTTAGCTTATTTTTTCCACTTAGTGGACATTCTTTTGTTGAGTGTGTGTTATCATCACAAATGGCACACCATTTAGGGTTATAATTATGAAGATTGTACCGACAATCTTTAGTTGTGTGATTTGAAGTGATCTAACATACATTAGAGTATATGTTAGACTGTCTCCGTCAAACATCTTGATCAAAGTAGCCTACATATTTACAAGTATCCTTAATATGTCCTCCATTTCGACAGTTAGTGCATCATAAGTTATTCTTTTGAAGTGTTAATTCTAACAACGTATTTTGCAATTGCTCAATTTTGTCTTCAATTTTATTATAATTTGATGAGGTAGTCGACTGAACTTCATCGTCTATTTCAATATGTTGAGCCAACTTAAGAGCCTCTTCACAAGTTTTAAATTCATGCATTCTCAGTGGACCATGAATCTTTTGGAGGAGACTAGCCACATACCATTCAACTAATAATTTTTCATCAATAATATATGGGACCTATCTCAACAAATATTTGAATATTTTGTCATATTCTCTCACTGTTTCATTGGGTCATTGTTTAATTTCCTTTAGCTTATATGCTACTAGATGTTTTACATATTAGGCCTTGAAGAAAGTGAGAAATTTGGTTTTAATTTCATCCTTTGATTTTGGTTTCTTCTTAGTGAGATTCATGAACCATGTCAGTGCATGTTTCCTCAAGGCTATTGCAAACTGAGCCATCTATTTCTTTTCATTAGTAATATCACTTAAAGACTAGAGTTTTTCACAAACCCAATGTTTTTTGGGTCTTCATCAGCCTCATAGAATGGTATGTGTTTTAATCCCATTTTACTTATCATAGGTTTCAACGTTCCAGATGTTCCAATATTACTTTACCATTCATTAACATCAGGATCGACGGTGAGTCAATTACTCTCAGGAATGTTGCTTTCTTTCTCATACGGCATCTTTTGAGAATGACTCGTTGGTTAGGCACACTCTATCTATGTATTTTGTAAACTGAATCACTCCAGGTTGCAACTATTCATTAACCACATTTTTTACTTTCGACTTATTCAATAGATAATAATTGTGGTAGAGGTGGTACGATCATGAGATTACTGAGTTAGAGAAGTACTTGTTCATTTTATTTATTCTTACTATTTGGTTGCTTTTGATAAGGATTTATGGCTTCTGACTGATTTCTTTCTTCATATTCATTATTCTAAACAACGGGCATGCCTAAATATTTGCGTGATGTTTGTTGAAATATTATCTAATAGTGGGACTTTTTATTGATACATTTGGAATTCCTCATATGGAAGGACCAAAGTCATCAATTTCCATTACGTCTACTTGGCTTCTAGAACTTATTTGTAGACTACTGTTTTCTTTTAGAGTAGGTGACGTTATGCCTCTCAACTCATCTAAGGAGTCTCGTGCATGTTCACTCACATGCTCGTGATTTTTCATTTTCATTCTCTGGTATTCTTCTCTTATTTTTTCGTGTCGTTGTTATATTTTTTCCCTTTTTATTTTATAGATATGAGTCAACTTCTTGTATTATCGGTTATTCTTCTGTCTAGTAGTTTTTTGGTGTTGTTTTCTAGCAATTGACCTTCTTCCTTCCATCTTTATAAATTTTAACTACTCTAACTTTTACTTCTTTATTTTTCTTTCTCTTTATTTCTCATGACTAGTTACCCCCCTGCATGTCGACCCAAATTAGTGTTGGTAAGAAAGGGAGTACATACTAATCATATTTATTTACTTAAAAATTAATCCCATGTTTCTTTTGTATCTTTACACTAGGAACTTCTACCGGTCAGTTTTCCTTTTATTATCGCTCAATATTTATTGGAGTCTACATTCGAGGTCAGTACTCAATGATATGAATTGTACTCTTCTCGAGGAGGAACTTATGCAGAAGGATGGGAATCAAGAAAAAGAAGTTATCATGTGAATTGTCAAAAACCTAGCTTTGATGTGTTCAATAGAGGTTCATTCTTCTATTGCTCCTTTTTCACAAAAAATATTCAAAATTGACTTGACCCATTTATGCAGATTCATTCGACCGATGTTTGATAGCTTCAGTAAAAGTCAGGCATCAAATTCACTTTGGGGTTTTTTCATGAGCCACTCAATCGAGGAATTTCTTGATTTTCATTAGGGTGCCTTCGATAAACCATTTGTGCCTGATGTAAAAAAGTTGGCTTTGGCTTCTGCTAATGATAGTTTTTTCCTTCTCACATAGTTCTTTAGGTAGTTATTGATTTTCGTCTCCCACCAAAATTGTATCTCTTCCAATATTAACATTTATGCTTACATATTTTTTATGACTCGAATCCAAAACTACCACATGGAAACCAAGTTTGTAATCTAGTGAAAAGTATGCATGGTTTCAAGTAGCAAGGACATCAAGCATTCACATAACAAAGCACATAAGTAAAGAGAAACAGAAGAGACACAAGCAGTGGAGAACCAGTGGAAGAAAACTTTATAGTATACCTCTTAAAATCCAATCAGAATCAATACATTGATGCATTGACATATATTAATATCATGTTGGGACTGTTAGGCTAGATTTGTCTCAGGTTGAAAAGACAAGGTTCTAGGTCCACATCAAACCACGCTCAGCCTCGTAGCTAGCCCTACGAGGACAGGAGAGGGCTCTCTCCGGGTCAATCTCAGTGAAATATACTCAATGGGCTGGAGATGAATGATTTAGCAACTGATTTTAGGCTAGGTATTAAGTGCAAAGGATTTGATTTGAGTTTTTTAGGGTTTTGTTGAAAAGATGGGAAAGGCAAATTTGGGCTCGGGGATGAGGCACAGTTTCTGCAGAGGTCCGATTGGGGCAAGGAAGGCGATCGTTTTGATGCTTTAAAGTGAGTGAGATGGATATATCAGACTGTTGAGAATCTAAGGAGAGCAAGAGAGTCTCAAGAATTCCCCTTAAACAGATGAAAACATGAAAATTTAAACAAATTCAAAGGCAGAGCATAACAGTTATGGATTCTACCTTAATCACTCATTTGTTCAAATTCAGAAGAAGAAGCTTGAAAATGATACACATAACACTAGATAAACTTACAATTACTCAGAGAAGCACACCATCAAAACATAAAGCCACATGGATCCCAAACAGTGCTGCAAAACCCTGGTCTTTCCTTAGCCAAAAATGCAGAAGTGAATGTACAATAGAGTGCCAAACTTTTCCCAAGAGTCCAACCCTGAAAATGACTTAGAAATTACATAATATAGACAAGCCAACCTATTCCCTTGCCTCTAGGGGTCGATCTCATCCTTCTAGGAGCTGTTTCAACCAATTCTAAACAAAGCACTAAAATCTAGGCAGTCAAAACAACTTGCCTCTATAAGGTAGGAAACTGATTCATTCATTAAATTTTCACCTTTTAGAGAATGAATCTTCTAGAACAAGTAACTAAGTGCCAAAATTACATCATGTTTACTCAATTACATCAAGATAAGTCAAAAATAACATCACAAAGCAAAACTAGTCAAACTGGCCGAATTTCTGAGCTGGAAGGTGAAAAATTGGGCAAAAAACCTCTGTGCGTCGCGCCAATTTCTGTATGCGTCGTGCCACTTTGGAGCTGATTTTGAGGCACTTTCTGAAGTCAAAATTGAGCTCAAGTGTGATTTTTGGAAAGCCCTGCCTGTCTACTTTCCAACCCAAGTGGAATTTCTGAATTTGGTGCCCATTTTCCCCTCCAAAAATTCAATCTCCCAAGATTGCTTCCTGTGTGTCAAAATAGGGGCAGAGAGGTCATTTTTAGGGTGTTTTTGACCTCCTGAGGACTCAAAACTTGCCCAAACTTCTTGGCCATGCACCAACAGTCATAATTTTTCATGAAAAATCCAAAAATATAAATTTTTTTTCATTTGGAGCCTCCAATCATAAGCACGCACCACGTGGTGCGGCGCACAGGGAGAAAAACCCTGTTTTTTGCACAAAAATTTACCAAAAAACCAAAAATGCCCCAAATTTCTTGAAATTTGGGCTAGAGCTTCCTTATCAAGTGTTATGCTGGGCTAATGAGGCCTCGGCCAATATCTGAAGACAATCGAGCTCCCTTTGCCTCTTTTTCTTCTTGATTGCCTTCCTCAATTTCGCCTTCAAATTCCTGATTCGGGCCTTGCACACCTTGTTTCGCGCCATGTAGTGGAAAGCCATGTGTCTCAGCAATGCATGGTCCTTGTCGGCCTTGTCCAGTAGCCTCTCTAAGTGCATGTTAACTCTCTCAAGATTGGCCTCCTGATCCTCATTAATCTCTTGCTCCAATGACGTGAGCTCAACTCTTCTCCTTTGTGCAGCTTGGCGATGCTCACGAATGTTTTGTAGCTCCATGATTGCCTGTTGATATTCAAGTTGTTTGTTTCTCTGCTCCAAGTATTTCATGGTCCACTTATCCCTCTCCAAGTCAAGGGATAAGGCTTCGATCTTTGTTTTCTGCTCTTGGATGATCTCTCTAAGTTTGGCGCTTTGTGGACCTGTATCTGTATCTGTATCATGAAGGAGAATGAAGTCGGTCTCTCATTCACCTGATGGCTCACCTGAAGGCCCCTCATCCTACATTGGCCTCTTGCCTTTGTCCTGTACCTGTGATGCTAATGGAGGAAGCGAGGCCCCTTCCACCCCAGGTGGAGATAACACTCGCTTTGTCGCTACAAACAAATGTCTGGTGCCTCTCTGATATGTAATGAAAACTGGCACACTAGCAGTCTCATGGTGCTCATACTGATGAGAAGGTTCACCCTCATGCTTAACCTCTTATAATCCCTGTGAAGCTCTAAAGAAGTCACGAGAGATGAAATCATCCCAAGTGATGCCCTGCAATCCAAGCTGATGAACCACCAAAATCTTAATAAGAGCAAAATGATAGACACTATTAAGTTGTTGCTGAGGGGTTTTACGCTGTATAAAGGTGGTCATCCTCTCTATGTTCCGGCAAATGAAATACGGAATGTTCATCATCCGTACCCTGGTGAAATGCATGAGCAACCTGATGTGATAAGCATAAAGACGAGAGAATTGTCCCTCACAGCTGAAATATTTCATAATCAATCTCATTAGTGGAGCATATTCATCTTTCAGATACCAGAATGGTAACACTCCCTTGAGTTGCCTCAAGGAACTGGTTTTAATGTATGGCTCATAATGTTGCCGGTCAATCTTCTGTTTCTTGTGCCATGGTTCACCAATGTTCAGTATATCGGTTGCTAATGAGACAGATTCTGGTGTAAGTGTGAAGGTGACACCAGACAAGATAGTCTAATCTTCGTGCAAGTGCAACACAAAAAGACGAGCCAACTCATGATGAAATTTGACACTAGCCACCTTTTGAAAAAACACATAGCATGACTAATGCTAAAAACACTGCATAGCAAGAGGGCAAGACTGCAATTCTGTAAGGGTGGTCGGTTCTTCCCTAACATGTCTGCCACTTTTATGAGGCCTCCGAGGTGCCTATTCTTCCAAGGGAGAGTCACTTTGGGTTTCCACCTCATAGTTCGATGAATGCTCAGATGCCATGAATGCTGGAAAAAATACCTTGAATACAAGATGTTGTTGTATATAACTGTACTTGGACTGCTCTTTTTGATGTAAAAAACTATTGTGTTGTGATTCTGCCACCAAGGGGAAAAAAAATGTAACCAGGGAATGTTAGGAAGGGGAAACAGTAGGGGATTAGGGAATATTGAAATAAATTTAATTATGGAGAGGAGGGGGATTTTAAATATGGGAATAAGGTTTAGGGTTTGGGATTAGTTGTATAGGGTTGAGGAGATTTTTATAAGGGCTATGGTTTTGGGTTTTTGGGATTTAAATGTAATGTAGGATTGATCAGCTTAGTGGGGGGGGTTAGGAAATGAGGAAACAAGGGAAAAAATGGGGAAAAAGGAGAATCCTTGGTGACAAATCAAAGATTAAAGAACCTACAGCAAACTTCCTTTGAAGGCACTTTAGAGGGAGGGTTTGGATTTTTTTTTTTGACCGATACCACCCATAAACCACCAACACTTATCACAAAATTTGAAGCAATGTCAAAATAGTAGCCCTACCTGACAAATTCACACAAGGAGTGAGCAGTTTGGTGAAGTTTCATGCAATATCGGGCTTTGGACTATATGCGCCACGCCAAGAGCCCAGTGCACCGCGCTCTCTCTGTGCGTCACGCCAGTTCAAATTAACATTGAGCAGAAACTCCCAGTGCGCTGTGCCACCTATTATGTGCGTCACGTTGGTTAGTTGCAAACAATTTCTCTCTAAAACATGCACTGCTCACCCAGACTCGCCTTGAAATGCTTTTCTCCAACCTTGGCATGCAGAATGACTTTCATCTTCATGGAAAAACCTTTATAAAGACATCAATTTGATTTTTGGTTCTCCAAAACCCATTTTTGTAATGTTTTGCAATTGACACTTTTTCACAGTTAATAGAACTCTGACTTTTTTTTCCTCCTTGATTTTTGGTTGAAATGATGAATTTCTTGGCAATTTTTTGCAGGGATAGTTATCATGGAATTTGGCAAAGGAGACCAGGGATGCGCTTGAAGAATTCAAGAACTGAAAATTTTTTAAAATTATTACAAATAACAAAATGCCGACTTGTCTTCAAAACAGAGTTTTGAAGAAAAGTCATAATCCATCCATATGACGATAAAAATCTTTGAAATAACAACTTATCAAGAACCTCCCTCTGGCCTGCTGGCTTTATTAGACCTTGTGAAGACACAACTTGACTAACCCTAAACCTAATGACTAAAATGAGTGTAATGACCTAGAAACTGCAACAGGACTACAAATGAATTTTAACATTTGATTTTGATGGACAGACCTGAGCCAGCAGTGCAAAGCATGAGGGGAATGAACGACAAAAGCCCTTTCGTCAGATTTATGGCATGCTCCTAACGAAATGCAACTGATCAAGAGAGATGGGACACCTAAACATGAAATGAAAAAAGAGTTTTGATATTTGACAGAGGGATGACTAGACCGACTCTAACATTGGATCCAATGGGGATGGTAGCTCCTTGGAGGTGCCAAGAACGGCAGATCTCTAGAAGAGCTAGATAGTGCCTCCATCCATTGGGCTATGGAGTCATTATTTCGACAAACAATACAAGATGTTGACTCAATTTATTTGATTGAAACTTAACTCAAAATGACTCGATAATAAAACTAACATAACTGACAAACTGATTCGACAAACTGAAATCTTTCTTCAGAATTATAGCCTTCACTTCGGGCCCCAGACTGAAGAAAAGATCACAACACACTTTTGCAGCGAAACATAAATAGAATGGTATTTACAACGACAATGATAACATTAGAAATAACTCAGAAGAGGTACCGCTTGAGCAACCGACCATTGACCAGCCCTCCTGGACAATCTTCCCCGTTCATCTCCTTCAAAAGAAAAGCCTTCTGACCCGGATATGCTACAATCTTAAAAGGACCTTTCCAGAGATTGTCAAACTTACCGTGCTTGCCCTTTTCCTCATTCCTTGCATCCCACTTTAACACCACATCATCCAACTGAAATGTGTCCGCCTTTGCTTTTCTGTCATATATCTTTTTAATTCTCTCCTGTAACCTGAATGTGTTTTGAAAAAAATCTTCCCCTGTCTGCTGCAAGTGGATCATTTGATTTAGTATTCTCTGCATTGGATCCTCTTCACTACCAGCCTCTTGAAGAAGTTTGACTACCGGAGCTACAAGAGAGGTAGGGAACACTGTGTCAACTCCATAAACTAGCTCAAAGGGGGACATACCAATGGATTTCTTTTGACTCACTCGATCTGCCCAAAGTGCATGGACCAGCTTCTTATGCCAACTTTTCTTGTTTATTTCCAGCATCTTCTTAATGATATTAACCAAGGATTTGTTAGAAGATTCCACCACTCCATTGCCTTATGGATGATAGGCGGTTGAGTGACCCAAAGTAATATGATATTTACTACAAAACTCAACCATCCACTTTGACTTGAAAGCTGCTGCGTTATCAGTGATTAACTTATTCGGGCAACCAAAACGAGACAAAATATTATTCTCAAGGAATGAAATTATTACCGCATCCGTAGCTTGCCTAGTGGGAATTGCTTCAATCCACTTCGTGAAGTAATCTGTCGCTGTGAGGATCCATCTATGCTGACCTGAAGAAGAAGGATGAATTTCACCAATGAAATCCAACCCCCACTGTTGAAAAGGGGCACTCACCTCAATGGGCTTAAGCGGCAAAGGCTGTAATTTCTGTTTTCCTTCAAAAATCTGGTAGTTATGACAGCTCTTGACAGCCTTAAACACATCAGCAAACAATGTCGGCCAATAGTATCCAGCCCTCAGAATTTTGTTTGCCGTTGTTTTCCAAAAATGGTGACCGCCACAATCTCCTTTATGGAAATCCTCCATGACCTGCTTCGCTTCTTCTTCCACCAAACAATTTAACAAAACACCACCGGGATCTTTCCAATAAAGTGCAGAATTCAAAATACAAAACTTAGCAGCCTTTAACTTAAGAGTTCTAGCTTTGTTTCTAGCCATACCAGGTGGCGCGGACAAATTCTGAAGTACATATATGATATCTGAATATCATGGAGAAAGAGCAAACATTTCTGATACCTGAAGTGACGAACTTTCCTCATTTTCATTAGACATAGCAGCGATCAGATTTATGTCTAAGACATACAGATTTGATTCAACCATCAACTTCGCCAATCCCTTACCTTTAACAAGCTTTGTGGGCCTTATCTCCACATCATATTCCAGCAAAGCTGCTATCCACTTGCCACATCTTCCTTCAGGATCGGTCTGGACCAACACATCTTTGACAGCAAGGCTAGGAACATAAGCTAAAATGTGGGAATGCAAAATGTAAACACGGAAATCTTTAAGTGCTTTTACAAGTGCAAGGGCTTCTTCTCGATAATGTTGTATTTCAACGCAGCATCTCTTATAGTCCGGCTGAAGAAAGCAATGGGTCTTTCATGCTCATGTTTTTTCTGCATTAACACAGCTGCCATAGTATGCTCCGAAGCAAATGAAAACAATATAAAATCCTAAGTATAATCCAGGCTGATTAGAACCGGAGCTGAAGAAAGAGCCAATTTTACTAAATTGAAAGATTTTACAGCCTCTTCCGTCCACGACACTTGGCTGTGCTTCTTAAGCATGTTTGTAATCTCCCTAAGATGTTCAGCAAGATTAGGAACAAAGCGGCGCAGAAAATTCATCTTACCTTTAAACGATTGAATCTCCTTCTTATTCTAGGGCAGGTCAATTTGCTGAATTGTTTCCACACGTGCTGGATCAATACGAATGCCATATTTTGAGATAATGTGCCCAAGTAGTTTGCCTTCATCCATGGCAAACAAGCTCTTCTTAGGATTCAGTGACACACCATATTTTCAAAGACAATTTTCAAATGATATAAGTGTTCTTCATCTGATTTGGAAAACACGGTCAAATCATCGAGGTACACAACCAAGAAGACATCCTTCTCATTTGCGAAAGCCAAGTCCATTGCCCGCTGAAAAGCGGCACCCACATTCTTCAAACTGAAAGGCATTTTTGCATAATGAAAGGTTCCCCACGGAGTGGTGAATGCTATTTTGTCTCGGTCATCTTCATGGACTAAAATTTGGTTATATCCGAAATAACCATCGAGTAATGATATGCGAGATACTCCAACTACTCGTTGAAGTATGTGATCCATTTTTGGTAGCAAATAATTATCCTTCAATGAAACTTTGTTGAGATTTCGAAAATCAATGCACAAATGAATCTCACCGGTCTTCTTTCGCATGGGCACCAAATGAGATATCCAATCAGAAAAACGGATGGGAACAATGATTCCTGATTTGTACAACCTGTTTATCTCCTTCTCAATTGATGGCAGCAATTTTGGATTAAGCCTTCTTAACTAACTGACTATCAATATCATTGAAACTATCTATACTATCCATCACTGTGTACCCAAATTCCAATTCCAGCACCATCATTTCCCACTGCACCATCGAAATCCATGGTCCACAGGCCATCTTCCTCTTCTTCTAATGTTGAAACTCTTTTTCCTCTGTTTTTTCTGCTTGTTGTCCATCATCTTTTTCGGATAGCTGAATGGTATTTCCATGTTCTTGTCCTTCTCTCTTTTAAACTTCTCTGAAATTCTCTGCTACAACTAACTGACTATATATATCATTGAAACTATATATATCATCTGCTACAACTAACTGACTATCAATATCATTGAAACTATCTGAATACAAAACAAAAGACTCTAGATCTGTATGTGCATAATTAATCGGATGATTAATTGGTTTCTCCTTGCTTGTAATCATGTATTTCATTTTCTGTTCACGATACAATTTTCTCATTTGGCCAAACACTGGGATCGTTGCATAGGAGAAATCAACTTGCATAGTTCCTTTGATATTTGCTCCCGAAGACCTTGAAAGAAGCATACCGAATCGGGGAGGAATGTCTACCACAACAACATCCATCAAAATATTCTTAGTCGGAATCTGATCCAAACTAACCACCAACTCTTTAATAAGCCCAATACATCTCACCCTGCTGGAATCGAACGAATAGAGATCATGGTACTTCCTTGTGATGTCCAAACCCAACTTCTCCATGATAGCTTTTGGCATAAGATTGTGGGAGGCGCCAGAATCAAACATAGCATTGTGCAACACAAACTCATGCACTCTCAAACAGATATAAAAAGGAGGCACATCACTGTCTGGAGACTCACCATTCAATGCTGGTCCAAAAATCAGCTCAGGTTTATCATCTTCCACACTCACCATATCAGACATTGGATCAAAATTCAAAATCTTGGAAACCTGACCTCTATAATTGTTGTTCTTCATCAACTCTATCAAGGGAATAGATACCTTCAATTTAGAAATTTCATTTTCTAAACTAAAAGTGGAAGTCTTCTCTACCTCTTTGGTTGGAACCTCTTTCTTCTCGGCTTTATCTTTCGGTACAATGGGCTGATTAACTCGTTCATTTGCTGATGGAGATTTGTTAGGCATAGGATCAACAACTTCTTTGCCTTTATTTGGTGCAACCGGTGGCTCATTCTTTGATGCTGGACCTTCCTTTCTCTTTTGGATGGGATTGATGGGGACATTTTTGTTTCTTAATGAATACTGACGCTGCTGGGTGGACAAGGCATGCATATACCCTCTTTGATACTCATCCGACTCCTCTTCAAGAGCTGTGTCATTCGACAAGATAAAATCTGCATCATGTTGTACAACTGAACTTTCTGCATACTCATCATCTTCAGTGATAAATGTGGGCATATCATCAGGAGTAAAGAAGTGATTTTCTTCTCCTATTACATGGTCTTCATCATCAGATTCGGGGCCAACAAAATTCTGCTGAAGAGGTGTCTTTACTTGCTACTGTTGTGATATTGTTTCTTGTGCTCGCTGCTCACGCTGTTTGATCCTGAATTGTCGCTGTTGTCCACGGAAATTGGGATTCCGAATCTGCAGTTCAAGCTTATCAAGCGTCAACCTTTCAATCATCTTTTCTACATCGCGTAGCCCCTGATCTGAGGTAGAGGCTTCTTCTTTTATTGAGACTTTCTTCTCAACTTTCATTCTAGTTCTCTTGTCATTCAAATTTGCCTCAACACTAACAGCAATTTTCTGCATTTCTTCTAAGGTAGCTAGATCTCTCTCCCTTAACTGATAAGCCATGTCCGGATCAAAACCATCAGGGAACTTAAGCAAAGTTGATCTTCTAGTTGGCTTTAAACCCTGGAATTGCATTATAAACCACATTGAATCTAATACAATAGTCTTGAACGGACTCACCAGCATTTCGTTTGATCTTGGTATATTCAGAAGTGATTTGCAGTGGATCTTTCTTTACTTCCCACCTTTCCAAAAACTGTCTTTTAAGCTCTTCTAATGTAGGAACACTTCTAGCCGGAAAAGCTCTGAACCATTTTCTTACCTCGCCACTGAAAGTCTGCACGAGTAACCTCATGGTCACATTTTCTTCATCGATCTCATGGAGATCAAAGAAATCCGTCATTTTGTCGACATGTTGCTGAGCTGTGATACCCTGAGGTGTGCCATCAAACAAAGGAATTTTGCTCTGATAATCTGCAGGCATGTCATTCAAAACTTGAGGCAGCGCGAGAGGTGCAAACCGAGCAGCCATTGCTCTTGGTGGATTTGGTCCAGGGGATGTTGAAGGAGAGGGTGCAGTTGATGTGTGAGGCGTATGAGGCGGCGAAAATGGAGGTGAAGCAATTTTGGATGTAGAAGGAGTAGACGAAGGTGAATTTACAGCAGACTTTTGATCAACAATGTTAGGCTGCGGAGGAAGGGTGGGAATGAAAGACGGCTCCGTTGGAACCCTTGAGCTAGATGGGGTTGAGACAGCTCCAAGAGTTGTAGATGCAGCTTCTAGGAAATCAACGATATTTGCAGCCTCAATGTTAGTTTGGAGTTGTCTTAGAATGAAATTTTCAATATACTTATTAGATTTTTCAATATTCAGAGCAGCAAGAAAATCTAGATTTGGGACGATAAACTCAAGAGCATTTTCAGACTTGGTTTTAAATAATGACAATTCAAACTTTTCATCAAAATCAAGCTCTTCAAGATACTCAAAAATTGTCGGGCATGAACGAGATCTAAACACGGGAGTGACAGAGCTCTCTTGGCGAACAATTCTTGAAATCAGATTAGGATTCTCGTAGAAAGGGGGAGGATTTGGATCTAGATTAGCTCTTGTATATCTCTTTGAAGCCAGCGTGTTATTTTCAAGAAATCAAAGGAACAAAAACAACTTGATCAGCCTGTCAAATTATAAACCTATCATCCAAAGCTTAGAATTCTCAGATGTACTGGGGTGATTTACAAGTCAAGTGTCACGATTACAAGCTAGACCAGAGATTGACTAAAGCATCGTTTATCTACTTGTGCTAATGCAAAGCAAAAGTGTTTCCAAGGCTACCTGGCATAACCTCAGGCTCCGTCTGTGGCTTATAAAACCAATGACATCAACAAGCAAACCATTTTCTTCCCCGGTATGGTCGCCACTATGTTAAAGCCTAGATTTGTCTCAGGCTGAAAAGACAAGGTTCTAGGTCCACATCAAACCATGCTCAGCCTCGTAGCTAGCCTTACGAGGACAGGAGAGGGCTCTCTTCGGGTCAATCTCAGTGAAAGATACTCAATGGGCTGGAGATGACTAATTTAGCAATTGAATTTAGGCTTGGTATTAAGTGCAAAGTATTTGATTTGAGTTTTTTAAGGTTTTGTTGAAAAGATGGGAAAGGCAAATTTGGGCTCGGGGATGAGGCACAGTTTCTACAGAGGTCTGATTAGGGCAAGGAAGGTGATCATTTTGATGCTTTAAAGTGAGTGAGATGGATAGATCAGACTGGTGAGAAGCTAAGGAGAGCAAGAGAGTCTCAAGAATTCCCCTTAAACAGATGAAAACATGAAAATTTAAACAAATTCAAAGGCAGAGCATAACAGTTATGGATTCTACCTTAATCACTCATTTGTTCAAATTCAGAAGAAGAAGCTTGAAAATGATACACATAACACTAGATAAACTTACAATTACTGATAGAAGCACACCATCAAAACATAAAGCCACATGGATCCCAAACAATGCTGCAAAACCATGGTCTTTCCTTCGCCAAAAATGCAGAAGTGAATGTACAATAGAGTGCCAAACTTTTCCCAAGAGTCCAACCCTGAAAATGACTTAGATATTACATAATATAGACAAGCCAACCTATTCCCTTGCCTCTAGGGGTCGAGCTCATCCTTCTAAGAGCTGTTTCAACCAATTCTAAACAAAGCACTAAAATCTAGGTAGTCAAAACAACTTGCCTCTATAAGGTAGGAAACTAATTCATTCATTAATTTTCACCTTTTAGAGAATGAATCTTCTAGAACAAGTAACTAAGTGCCAAAATTACATCATGTTTGCTCAATTACATCAAGATAAGTCAAAAATAACATCACAAAGCAAAACTAGTCAAACTGGCCGAATTTCTGAGCTGGAAGGTGAAAAATTGGGCAAAAAACCTCTGTGCGTCGCGCCAATTTCTGTATGCGTCGCGCCAATTTGGAGCTAATTTTGAGGCACTTTCTGAAGTCCAAATTGAGCTCAAGTGTGCTTTTTGGAAAACCCTACCTGTCTACTTTCCAACCCAAGTGGAATTTCTGAATTTTGTGCCCATTTTTGCCTACAAAACTTCAATCTCCCAAGATTACTTCCTGTGTGTCGAAATAGGGGCAGAGAGGTCATTTTTAGGGTTTTTTGACCTCCTGAGGACTCAAAACTTGCCCAAACTTCTTGGCCATGCACCAACAGTCATAATTTTTCATGAAAAATCCAAAAATATAAAGTATTTTACATTTGGAGCCTCCAATCATAAGCGCGAGCCACGTGGCACGGCGCAGAGGGAGAAAAACCCTGTTTTTTGCACAAAAATTTACCGAAAAACCAAAAATGCCCCAAATTTCTTGAAATTTGGACTGGAGCTTCCTTATCAAGTGTTATGCTGGGCTAATGAGGCCTCGGCCAATATCTGAAGATGATTGAGCTCCCTTTGCATCTTTTGCTTCTTGATTGCCTTCCTCAATTTCGCCTTCAAATTCCTGATCGGGCCTTGCACACCTTGTTTCACGCCATGTAGTGGAAAGCCATGTGTCTCAGCAATGCATGGTCCTTGTTAGCCTTGTCCAGTAGCCTCTCTAAGTGCATGTTAACTCTCTCGAGATTGGCCTCCCAATCCTCATTAATCTCTTGCTCCAATGATGTGAGCTCAACTCTTCTCCTTTGTGCAGCTTGGCAATGCTCACGAATGTTTTGTAGCTCCATTATTTCCTGCTGATCTTCAAGATGTTTGTTTCTCTGCTCCAAGTATTTCATGGTCCACTTATCCCTCTCCAAGTCAAGGGATAAGGCTTCGATCTCTGTTTGCTGCTCTTGGATGATCTCTCTAAGTTTGGCGCTTTGTGGATCTATATATGTATCTGTATCATGAAGGAGAATGAAGTCGGTCTCTCATTCACCTGATGGCTCACCTGAAGGCCCCTCATCCTGCATTTGCCTCTTTCCTTTGTCCTGTACCTGTGATGCTGATGGAGGAAGTGAGGCATCTTCCACCCCGAGTGGAGATAACACTCGCTTTGCCGCTGCAAACAAATGTCTGGTGCCTCTCTGATATGTAATGAAAACCAGCACACTAGCAGCCTCATGGTGCTCATATTGATGAGAAGGTTCACCCTCATGCTTAACCTCTTATAATCCCCGTGAAGCTCTAAAGAAGTCACGAGAGATGAAATCATCTCAAGTGATGCCCTGCAATCCAAGCTGATGAACCACCAAAATCTTAATAAGAGCAAAATGATAGACACTGTTAAGTTGCTACTGAGGGGTTTTACGCTGTATAAAGGTGGTCATCCTCTCTATGTTCCAGCAAATGAAATACAGAATGTTCATCATCCGTACCCTGGTGAAATGCATGAGCAACCTGATGCGATAAGCATAAAGACGAGAGAACCGTCCCTCACAGCTAAAATATTTCATAATCAATCTCATTAGTGGAGCATATTCATCTTTCAGATATCGGAATGGGAACACTCTCTTCAGCTGCCTCAAGGAACTGTTTTTAATGTATGGCTCATAATGCTGCCGATCAATCTTCTGTTTCTTGTGGCATGGTTCACCAATGTTCGGTATACCAGTTGCTAAATAGACAGATTTTGGTGTAAGTGTGAAGGTGACACCAGCCAAGATAGCCTGATCTCCATGCAAGTGCAACACAAAAAGACGAGCCAACTCATGATGAAATTTGACACTAGCCACCTTTTGACAAAACTCATAGCATGACTGATGCTGAAAACACTGCATAGCAAGAGGGCAGGCCTGCAATTCTCTAAGGGTGGTCGGTTCTTCCCTAACATGTCTACCACTTTTATGAGGCCTCCGGGGTGCCTATTCTTCCAAGGGAGAGTCACTTTGGATTTCCACCTCATAGTCCGATGAATGCTCAGATGCCATGACTGCTGGACAAAACACCTTGAAGACAAGATGCTGTTGTATATAACTGTACTTGGACTGCTCTTTTTGATGTAAAAAACTGTTGTGTTGTGATTCTGCCACCAAGGGGAAAAACAAATGTAACCAAGGAATGTTAGGAAGCGGAAAACAATAGGGGATTAGGGAATATTGAAATAAATTTAATTAGGTAGGGGGATTTTGTATATGGGAATAAGGTTTAGGGTTTGGGTTTAGTTGTATAGGGTTGAGGAGATTTTTATAAGGGCTAGGGTTTTGGGTTTTTGGGATTTAAATGTAATGTAGGATTGATCAGCTTAGTGGGGGGGTGGGGGTAGGAGATGAGGAAACAAGGGAAAAAATGGGGAAAGGAGAATCCTTGGTGACAAATCAAAGATTAAAGAACCTACAGCAAACTTCCTTTGAAGGCACTTTAGAGGGAGGGTTTGGATTTTTGTTTTGACCGCTACCACCCATAAACCACCAACACTTATCACAAAATTTGAAGCAATGTCAAAATAGCAGCCCTACCTAACAAATTCACGCAAGGAGTGAGCAATTTGGTGAAGTTTCATGCAATATCGGGCTTTGGACTATATGCGCCGCGCTCTCTCTGTGCGTCGTGCCCATTCAAATTAACACTGGACAGAAACTCCCAGTGCGTCACGCGCTTCCAGTGTGTCGCGCCACCTGTTATGTGTGCCGCGTCGGTTAGTTGCAAATGATTTCTCTCCAAAAGATGCATTGCTCACCCAGATTCGCCTTGAAATGCTTTTCTCCAACCTTAGCATGCAGAATGAATCTCATCTTCATGGAAAAACCTTTATAAAGACATCAATTTAATTTTTGGTTCTCCAAAACCCATTTTTGTAATGTTTTGCAATTGACACTTTTTCACAATTAATAGAACTCTGACTTTTTGTTTCCTCCTTGATTTTTGGTTGAAATGATGAATTTCTTGGCAATTTTTTGCAGGGATAGTTATCATGGAATTTGGCAAAGGAGACCAGGGTTGCACTTGAAGAATTCAAGAACTGAAATTTTTTTAAAATTATTACAAATAACAAAATGTCGACTTGTCTTCAAAACAGAGTTTTGAAGAAAAGTCATAATCCATCCATACGATGATAAAAATCTTTGAAATAACAACTTATCAAGAACCTCCCTCTGGCCTGCTAACTTTATTAGGCCTTGTGAAGACACAGCTTGACTAACCCTAGACCTAATGACTAAAATGAGTGTAATGACCTAGAAACTGCAACAGGACTACAAATGACTTTTAAGATTTGATTTTGATGGACAGACCTGAGCCAGCAGTGCAAATCATGAGGGGAATGAATGACAAAAGCCCTTCCGTCAGATTTATGGCATGCTCCTAATGAAATGCAACTAATCAAGGGAGATGGGACACCTAAACATGAAATGCAAAAAGAGTTTTGATCTCTAACGGAGGGATGACCAAACCGACTCTAACAGGGACAATTATAGTAGTCTAACTATCTAATCAAACTCTAACTTAATCTGACTTTAGTTATCTTCTTAACAAGCTTATCATTCTTCTTTACAATGTATTTTTTCTGACTCAACTAGGCTAGTTGACTAAGTCGACTAGCCTCTCCAACACACATTGCATTTAAAAAAAAAACATAAAAAGAAAAAGAGACTTTGTATATATCATCTACAATTCATATTAAAAGGGTTTTAAAAGTGATGTAAAATCACTTTATTTTATTTCTTGTTTTTATATTAACCATTTTGTTGTATATAATTTACTTATATTTAATTTCAAACTTTCAATTTTGGTTACAATATTTCTATGTCTAATTATTATATTAAAGTTTTATTCAATATCACCTAATCTTATTTTTTTTATATAGTTGATTAAGATTTTAATTTCATGAATACAAAAATACAAATAACAATTAGACCATTCAAGTGAAAAATTAATATTTAAATAAATCTTCTCACATATAGTTCATTAATTCAATGATACAAACATTTCACCATTTAATGGGGAGAAATCACTTTAATTCTTCCTACAAGAAGAAGTATTGTAACTTTTCCTTTTCACATATTTTCTATGGTAGTTAGGGTTAGAGTAGTTAGTTATTTTTATTCGTTTTAGTTTCATTTTGTCAAGGTTCCTCACTTCAGGAATTTTCTTTGCAAGCGACAACCCCTTGAAAGATGATGGGATTGAGTTGCATCAAACTTGGCATGGATTCAATCCTGCTTGAGTGGCTTAAAACAATAGGGAAAGTGCACCCGACAGTTCTCGCAAGCCTTCGAGAAGTTCAAGGTGTTGGTGTTAGGAGAAACTCATTTCATAAAGATCAACACCTGTAGAAGTGTGTAGGAGACACCACACTAGGAAAGGATATTTTGATTGGAGTTAAAAACAAAATTTGGGAGATGACTAACAAGAAAAATTTTCAAATAAGGCCTTATGTCAATATCTTACTTGGGTGTGAAAAGGCGATAATAACTAATGTAAATATAGAAATTAATAATATGATCCCTTTTCTTAAAGAGAGGTTATCGAGTATAACTATATTATTTGACTTTTTAACTCTGGTCCCATAGTCAAAATTAGCCGTTGGATAAGATAGCCATTGGGGGTCTCTGCTCATACTATTTAAATTGCATAACTAGATCTATTTCTTCAACTTGTCCTGACGATGAACCACACTAGTTGGTTCGAAACGCGTTGACAAATGATATTCTATGTGATTTACGTTGAAGAATCTCTCATAAATTGATATGGATCACAGAAGCCTCAATTCGACAAGGTTAAAGGAGGTTGATCAAATTATTGATTGTATTAATTCATTAGAAGAAGTAGGTATATGATCCGGTATCTTTACTTCATTGACATTTTCAGAAGATAATCTAAAAACCATATGTGAAAACACTTAGAGAAGAGGAAACATAAAGGAGACCATAACGACAATGCACACAAAAATTTGATAACAAAGTTCTTCCATGTGGACTACATTTCTAGGCCCTGCTTCAATAGTGGGGAGCCCTCTTCATTCATCTTAGAAAAACGAAAATGAGTACATGGAAAAATATATCATTATACCTCCAATCCTGCAAGTGACATGAAAATGGGTTGCTCAAATCCAAAAACATACCTCACTAGTGAAATCCTCTCAAATTATGAGTAAATTGAGTATAAACTTGACTATATTTTGTCACCTACAACTCCAGCCCCTCAGAGAATTTCCACAACAAAATCTCTACAAGAATATTCCTAGAATACTTTAAGGAATATTCCCCTAGAATATACCCTATCTCGAAAAACATGCCATAGGGTTCCACCCTACACCAATTCTATCGTGCTCAAGGTTTCGATCAATACTAGTTACATAGCTTCTCATCGGTCCTCTCCCTCTTCCAAACGAAGTATTGTAAGGTTTTATTGGGCCAAGTCAGTAGACCTACAAAGGTTCCTCCATCTAGCAGATTGGTTGGCATATACATGTATAGGCATTTTAGTTTAGGTGGTCACAGGTTCCAACCCCTGTAAACCCCTTTTTAATATATATATGACAATACCAATGGTTATAACCATTGGTTATAAATATGCTAATAATGCTAAACCTCCAGCTCGATAACCATTTAACTTGACCACTGGGCTTGATAACCATTTGACTTGAGCGTCAAATAAGGACCACCAAGTTGGCAAATTGAGGACCAATTTGGCCACCCATTGGGTGCCACATGGCACCATTTAATTGGGTCATGTGGCCCCATATCATTAGGCCACTTCAATGGCCATGTTGTACCTAATCATGCCCTGTCTTTGCCAAGTGTCTTTCACGGCAATAGTGGGTCCCTCCAATGTTATCCATACTAGATGACTAGGTTGCCACGTGGTAGCATGTGGGATTTCCATGTGGCACCCTCAGGTCTACTTGAAAATTTATTTTATTGTTTGACAAAAGCTTCAAATGGGCATAATTTTCAAATATGGTGTCAAATTGAGGTGTTGTTCACACCATTAGAAAGCTCTTGTCTATCTCTATGACTTGATGCAATTTTCGTTGAGATTTGAGGGCTTCAAAATTTTGGCCTTTTGGGATCCTCTTGGATCATTCTGCCCCACTAAGAAACTTTTGGGCCTCCAAAATCCTCATCAATAAATAGGTGGACGAGGGAATTTCTCCCTCACTTTTTCCTTTTCAATCCATTGTGCCTTACTAGGATGCATCCATTTGAAACCTACTCAAAGGTACTCCACGTATCCTCGTTGCGAAGTCTTGGTTCTTTTGTCAAGGATGATGTCTTTAGTAAACTTTTCTAAGTTCTCTGGTGAAAAATCATCCACTGATGGAACCTATCCACTCTCCTCTAGATCCATGACCATGGGTGGTTCATAGAGTTTCAAGTTTTCAACATTAACCATAAAATACATATGCATATATGTTGGATGATCAAGGCGATAAGAATTGTTTCCAAACTTCTCCAAGATGATGAAAGGAGCATATCTTATTGGTCTCAATTTATTTCCTTCTCCCATCATCCTGTTCTTACTAATATGGATTCATACCCCATCTCCAAGCTGGAACTAATGATAAAATTGGTTTATTTCATGTCGATATTTGTATCAAGCCTGACTCTTTTCCAAGTGTTACAGCACTTCTTAATGAATCATTTAGATCCGTTGAATGAACTTGTGTGCTTTGTCTTTGTGACTTCGTTTGTTGTAATCCTCATCCTTCCCAAATACCAAATCTAAGGTATCTTTCAATAGGTAACCAAAGCATGTTTCAAATGGTGAGATTTGAGTTGAAGAGTGAAAAGCTTTGTTGTATGCATGTTTCAAGTAATGGATCTGCTCATCCCACAACTGAGGATGTATGCTACAATAGCCTCGAAGCAAGTGAACCACTATTTTGTTGACAACCTATGTCTATCCACTGGTTTGTGGATGGAATGTCGTACTCCTCTCTAGCTTGGTGTCCATTATCTTCCACAAGCTTGTCTGAAACTATCCAAGGAATCAAAAGTCTCGATTAGAAAGAATGGATGTGTGTAGCCCAAAATGGACCCATACATCCTAAAAGAAAATTTGTATAGTTTTCTCAATAGTAATCTGCTTCTTACATGACATTAAGACACACATCTTACTAAACCTATCCACCACGACATACAAATAGTCATGACCTTCTTTGATAAAGAAAACCATCCTACAAAGTCGATGGAGACACTCTCCTACAAAGAACTTTTCTACGAACCTCCTTCAATATTGTACTACACCCAAAAAGATTCTTACTTTTGTTACATTGGTAGGCTTAGGCCATTTACAATTACATCAACTTTTGAAGGATCATTTTTCAATTGACCTTCTCCAACAATATGACTTAAATAAATAAAAGTAGTTTTTCCAAATTCAAATTTGGACATTTTTACATATAGTTTCTCCTTTTGAAAAATATCAAGCCCTTTTTTTACATGTTTTACATGATCATGCCAGTTTTTGGTGCAAACAAGTATATAATCTAGATATACAAGCACAAACTCATCCAAAAAAGGTATAAATACATCATTCATCACCCTCATAAATGTATATGGGGAATTTCAAAGCTCGGATGACATTTCCAACCACTCAAACAACCCTTGTTTGGTCTTGAAGATTGTTTTCCACACATCATCTTCTAAAATCCTGATTTGGTGGTAGCCATTTTTCAAATCCAACTGATCAAATAAATCATCTATGTGAGGGAGAGGGTAGCAGTTTTTCACCGTGATCTTGTTGAGAGCCTGATAATCCACACACATCCTCCATTTGCTATCTTTGTTTGGCACTAACACGATGGGTGAACCACATGGAGAAGAGTTAGGTCTAATGAATCCTTGGTTCAACAAGTCTTGCACTTGCTTCTTTATCTCTTCCATTTGAACAACTGACAACCTATACATATCCACATTTGGCAAAAGAGCATCTTGTTGGAGATGAATTTCAATGTTGGATCTCCCTTTTAGGAGGTAACCCACTTGGTTCTTGAAGAATATCACCATAATATGAGACAACATCATACAAATGTTTCCTATGAGAGGGATCACAATCTTTGAAAGCATCATATGCTTCAACATCTTTTTCCCTCACAAACATTAGAATGCAACTTTTTCTAGAGTTTATGATCCTTTTCATCTATCTTTCCCTAACAAGGTTTTCATTTATCTTCATGCAATGGACTCTAACAATATATTCCACCCCATTCTTGGTGAGATGGGATTTGTTCTCATGCTAGAAGAAGACTGCTTTCTTGTCATCAAATACAGACTTCCCAAGACTATGCCACAAATATCCAGAGGGACAACATCCGGATCAACCTCATCTACTAGCTTTGAAGTAATGAATAACCTAACCCTACATTGTTTGGTTACATGGATTTTTTGCATCATCACATACCTAGCCAAGAGGGTAGGGTTTTGGATAAGGTTTGGTTTATATTCCCAACTTCTTAACAATTGATTCTTAAATTAAATTGACTTGAGAACCCGGGTTAAATAATTTCTCTATTTTGGTATGCTTAGACACTACCCTAATATGGAAAAATTCACTTCTCTTCCATTCATCAACAAGAGATTCATTTGTATAACTTGAACTAGCATGAATTTCAGAACTTGAATTAACGTGAAGAGAGTTGTTACCTTGTATGGCCACAATTTTAATTTGCATCTCATCGCAAAAATTAGATCCAAGGTCTTGTTGGATTATAGAAACCCTATTCTACTTCCCTTTTCCACCATATTTATTTGGATTCAATTATGGATGTAGCTTCAAACAATTCTCTTTATCATGCCCTTATTTCTTGCAATGTGTGCAAGATGGCTTTCTCTCTTCTTTCTTGGTTGTAGCTATCTTCTTGTCCTTTCCCTTTCCTTTTCCTTCAAATTTGTTGTTATGAGGTTTGGATGATGACTTTTTTGGATTATCTTCCCGCTCATGTTTACCCCTGCCTTCAGGGTGAATGGATTTCACACTAGCCTCATCAATTGTAGTGGGTTCAAACAAAAATAAAGAATGTCAAAGATAACTATGTAAAGCACCAATATAATTCATCACAGCTTTAGGTGAATCTAAAGGAATGCCCAAAGCTAATGCTTTCTTCCTAAATTCCTCTATGAAAATATGAACATTTTCACCTTTTCCTTGTCTTAAATATTTCCATTACATCATGGATTTTTGTTGATATCCCAAAGGATAAAATTGTTCTCTTAATGCATAAACAGATTCAAACCAAGAAAAAAAGAGTTTACCGAAATGCTTTTTACCTTTCTGAAGTTTTCTCTCCCACCATATAAGTGCAATTCCTCCCAGTAAAAGAGATTCTAAATGGACCTTTTCCTCATCTTCTTCGATCTATTGTATCTCACAATACACTTCAATCTACCTAATCCAATTATTTAGTGTTTCTGCACTAGATTGTTCATTAAACATGGGAAAATCAAACTTTACATCCAACTTGAAAAAAGTTTTTTTAGAATAATTTGTTTGTTGATTAGTGTAATTATGAGAAGTAGATGAGGAAGTAGAACATTCAATATGGAGATGTAGGTTCAATAGGTTCTCCTCCATTTCCCTGATTTATCGAAGCATAGTCCTCTGCTTTCTCTTCCTTCTTCTTTTCATTCTTTATCAATTTCCTCTCATAAACTGCAAAGAATTTATCTACCATATTTGGCATGGTGTAGAAAGCTTTATGGAAAGCTTGATATTCCTTAGTATGGGCATCACCATCTACCATTTTCCTTCTTCGTGTTGCACGTCCAAACTCTATGTTAAAAGACTTAAGTTTTCATTCACCCTTTTGTAGATTGGCCCTAGTTATCATTCGCACTTGTAATTCAAATAAACAAGAAGACCTCTCTAATACCAAACATGATATATGATATTTACTTCATTGATGTTTTAATAAGGTCATGTAAAAACCATATGTGTAAACACTTAAATAAGAGGAAACATAAAGGATACCATAAAGACAATGCACACAAGAATTTGATAACAGAGTTTGTCCAGTGTGGACTACGTCTTCGGGCCCTACTTCAATAGTGGGGAGGCCTCTTCGTTCATCCCAATAAAATAAAAATGAGTACATGGAAAAATAAATAATTATACCTCCAATCCTGGGAGTGACCTAAAAATGGGTTGCTTAGATCTAAAAATAGACTGCACTAGCGAAAATTCTAGGTAATTTGAGTATAAACTTGACTATATTTTTTCACCTACAAATTTGGCCCTTAAGAGATTCTTAAGTTTGCATAGAATATTCCCTACAAGAATATTCTAAGGAATGTTCCCCTAAAATATACCCTATCTCAAAAAACATGCCACAAGGCTTTTCCCTACCTTGTTTTTGTCACGCATAGGGTTCTAATCAGTATTGGTTCCACAACCTCCCCTAGATCCTCTCCCTCCACTAAATGCAATTACATATGGTTTTATAGGGTCAGGCGAACAAACCTACCAAGGTGTTGAAGCCTCGAAAATAGTTGCGATGACATGGGAGAAAACCACCTAGTCTAGACCTTGGTTAGTAGCTCCTTTTCCATTTGGCGTAGTGGCTCCGACTAGGGATAATGGGACCAGTTTCCCAAAAACGATTTTGATATTGTTGGTGGGGTGATATATGATGTAACGAGAAAATGATTGAGTTAAGTGTAATCTATTCTAACTACTAAACACATGCATATATCCTAATTTAACACTATTTAACTATAAATATACCCAGGAATTAAATACAATATGTGATCTACAATGATATCTTACAACAATTGGTAATAAAGATCATTCAACTGCAATAAGAAATTAAATTGTTTAACAATAATCATTTTGGATAAATAGTTAGACAAAACGATTGAGAAAAATATATCGCATACAAAATCGTTCATGTATTCAAAATAGAGTCAAAGTTAACATCATACAAAAGTGTCATAATGCTAAACTGCAATTTCAGACTTTCATACATAAAACAATTGAAAGAAGAATGATTGCTTAGTACATAAATAAAACATGATCATAAGATAAAAGTACCATATATGACAAGTCTTACTCATGTTCTTTAGCAATATTGACCCAATTTCAATCAATCCAACACATTCTAAGAGTACAAAAGTGGATTTCAGTAGATCATGCTAGATATTTAAAACCAAATAGATCATGTTTCATTCATTTCATCAAAACCTCCTCAAAAGTACAAAAGTTCAATGTTTTGAAGAATGTTTTTGATAAAATTTCTGGACCCCTCTCTAAATGCATGAGAGGGGTTTAAATACTAAACTATATGTCTTAAAATAGATTATTACAAAAATAGTTGAGGAGGTTTCAAACAACCTTCCTCAGATTATGCAAAATAAAACTAAATTAAATGACTAACTCCTTTGCACTTGATCTCTAAGGTCGCAAATATAAGTCATGGGCTTGAGCTGAGGCGGTTGGCTGATTGCATATTTTAACTGCCCAACAAATATGGCATATGTTAGTGCTAGCTCCATATTTTGTGTAGAGGTTGTTAAGCACCTCAAGGTCATCCACTAGCTATGTGGTTTCACTAAAAACTGCCAGTATGCTTACCAATTCAGCCTGTTTACTAGTTTGATTTCCTCCTCCTTCTTTTGCGTTTCCTGTCTACACTACTGCTGTAACTGTTTGACATTCAGAATAAATCCTAGTATACATTCCGTAACAAGATTAGCACCATGAATATTTTCATTGATGGCTTCTACTATGTTGTTTGTTGTTATCATTGTTTCCCTTTCTGCTTTTTTTAACCGAGAATCCCAATCTGTGAACAAAATGTCCTTATGAGATTCCTCCAGGTTCGGTAGGTCAACCTTTCTCCCATCCTCTAATTCTTGTCAGGTGATGAAGTCATAAATCCTTTTATGGATTTCATCATACTCAAGTCTCATGGCAATGACCTGGTTTGTTAACTTATCACTGGTCTCGCAATAAGGACTTATCTACAAGATCCTTTGGCAAAATACTTCCTTATGCTGCATTAGTAGGGAATTAAGGCTGAGTGATTCCTTCATGAACTCATCGATTTGTAGATTATCCTTAAACTTATCTATCATAGCTTGTATCCGCACATCTCTTTCTGCTACACTGGCTTGATGTTGTATTCTCATCTGTTCAAGTTCCTGTTGGAGCTGGGCTACTTGTAGATTGGATTTTTCTTGAGCTAATTATTGTTCTAACAGCAAAATTCTTTGTTCCTTTTCCTTAAGAAGCATTTCGACCTTTGTCGCTTTGTCAATAGTTGTTGTGGCATAGGCTCCTACAAATTGCGATAATTGTCTGATATTTTCAGATGGGTCCATGGGCGAGTCCTTCCATATGATGTCCACTGGTTCATTTTCCAGAGTCGTAACAACTACAACTTCTAGATTTCTTTTCTTCCTTTGTCTCTTGACTACAACTTTGTGGGTAGGACTATAAAATACATCTAGTGGAGGTATTTCCTCAATTCTCAAAACAATTTATGAAGTAGGGTAGCAGGAATCATTTCAACGTCCTAAGTGCTCATAGCTCCTTCCCCTGTCATTTATGGATTTGACTTGTGTTGGGTTTCCTTAGGAGTCTGTATCTCATATGTTTGCTCAGGTTTTAAATCTGTGTGAAGATTTTTGTTGAATTGTTCTCATTGTTGTTCTAAATCAATAATTGGAATTTTTCCTAACTGAGTTGATGTAGAGGTAACTTATGCTTGTTTCTTTGCTGAGGTTTGCTCGATCGTTTCCTCTGTAGTTCCAGTTGTGTCATTTTTGGACTCTGTACTTTTGTTTCCTCCCCCATTTTGATACTACTTCTCTAAGTGCTCTGACTCATGCATAGATCTCTCTTCGGTTTCTTCTTCCGAGTTTTCTTTGGAGCTGCACTCTAAGCTTACACTGGGAGTTGGCTTCCTTATTGGTCCAATCTGTAGTCGATCCAATGGGACCTTAAATAATCTCCTTTTTCTATACACATGGAAAGCCTTAAGATCGTCCGGGGTCAAAAGTAGTGATGCCATATGTGTCACTTGTGAAAATGTTTCTTCCTGTAGGAAGAGGTCATCAAAGGCATCCTCTTCGTGGGTGAACTACTTTAGTTTCACCATAGTAGTAAAGTCCTTACCAGTGAAATTTGGGTCATATTGCCTTCCTGGTGTTGTAGCTAATTTCATATACTTAATGATCTCTGCTTCTTTGCATGCATGTCCAAAATCATGTAGTGCAAATGCACCACATTATAATGGAAATCTAGGCCAAGTGGCCTTCTTCTGCTCTTTTATTCCTCTATTTAATCCGCCTTCTCCTGCTGTTTGGTAGGATATTTCTCTGGCCATTAAGTTGTCAGGGACATAATATGGGAGAACATGGGGTGAAGCAATGCTCCCAAATACTCTGATGTAGGTAAATGTCTCTTCCCCAAACCACCTGGATACTGGCAAGATATCTAGTTTAGCCTCTTTAGAAAACCTAGGGGAAGTCCTGTTGTATAATTCTTTATGAATGGGTAGCATAACGCCTTGGTAGATTTTATAAAAATGGGGCTGAAATTGAGATTCCCAAAAACTCTTATGGTACATATGGATGGGAAGCGAGTCTTGTACAATCCACTTCCATCCCATATTGGGAAATTTAGAACTTGTTATCAAACCAGCTCACAGAAAGATAGAAAAGATAGATCAACGCCTTAGAAATAAGCCTCTTTGAGGGGACAACCTCCTTTACATTACACAAATGAATAATTCTTAGATGATACAAATGACAAGACCTCCTTTCTATATATAGGAGTCTAAGGGGTCATAATATAATTAGAGTCGATATAACAATAATAATGTAAGGGCACGATAATAACAATAGTGGGCTTCTATGGGGCACAATAATAACAATATGGGGACTACATGGGTACAATAATATAATAAGGGGATTGTACTAATAACAATAAGGGGTTACACTAGTAGTATAGGGGCCTACCATGCCCCTTTCCTTAAAAAATTGTTGTCCTCGACGCTTGAGTAGTTCTTGATGCTTTTGTATAAGATTATTGTCCTCCCATGTGGAATCTTCAGCGGGTAAGTTCTTCCACTTGATGAGATGCTCTGAAATTGATCAATTTCATAGCTATCGGGTTCTTGTTTCTGTGACTACTCCAGGTTCCAATATGATTTTTCCTTTGTCTTCAAGTTCTGGCAATACTGTTTGAATTGGGATATTCTGCAACTTTTGAATGAGTGGCCACACTTCTTTATCCTTCTTCAATTCATCCCTTGCTTCGTTTATCCAATCTGGTTGGATAATAGAAATAGCACAAAACGATGCTTCCACATCCTCATCCTTTCTTGAGAGTGCATCTACAACAAAAATTGTCTTTCCTTTTCTGTAGATGATGTCAAAGTCATAACCCAACATATTTGTGACCCATTTTTTCTATTCTTCTAAAGATAATATTTGTTGTAAAAAGTATTTAAGACTATCATGATCCATTTTTACCTTGAAGTGTCTTCCCATTGGATAAGGTCACCATTTCTCAAGTGCATGTAGTATTGCCAACGTTTCCTTCTCATAAATAGATTGCCTGAGATGTAACCATAAAAATACCCAATCACCTACATCAAATTTTTTTTCACTGCGATGTTGATCTACCTATTGTTTCGTTCGATTCTGCACTAAAGTGGCATTATCCTTTAAAAGTTGGAGAACTTGTTGTTGATTCTCGATGTGATCTTTCACTTCTTGAACCTTTTTCTTCTTGATATGTCCTTCTATCTTGAGAGTTTGAGGAGTGGTAATTTCTTCCAATGCTTTACAAGATATGGTCAGATTTATTTCTTGATGCTCGATGTGATCTTTCACTTCTTGAACATTTTTATTCTTGATATGTCCTTCTATCTTGATAGTTTGAGGAGTGGTAATTCCAGCCAATTCATTACAAGATATGGTTGGATTCATTTCTTATTTCTCGATGTGATCTTTCACTTCTTGAACCTTTTTCTTCTTGATATGTCCTTCTATCTTGACAGTTTGAGGAGTGGTAATTCTTTTCAATGTTTTAAAAGATATGGTCAGATTCATTTCTTATTTCTCTGGGGTTGGGTCGTGGCGTATATCCTCTTCTTTTGATGTTTCTTGATCCTTCTCTTCCTCCTCTTCATACTCTGTAAAATAATTTCTTCTTAGTGCACTTATGACCTTTAGTGCATTTGCTATCACAATTGTAACAAAGCCCTTTTTCTCTTTTTTCTTCCAATTGTTATGGTGTAAACCTTGTAGGTTGTGGAAGGCTAGGAGAAAAAACACTTCCATAATTATAGTCTTGACTAGTGGGATTTCTTGTTTCCTAATTTCGTTTTCAATTTTTCTTGCCCACCTGAATGCCTTCTCCAATGAATCAGGTTCCCAAAGACGAACCTCATGTTGAATGTTATCCTTTAAAGTACCTATGAAGACATCAATCCTTTTCTTCTCTAGAATATCATTTACTCTTATATTCAGTTTTTGAAAGTCCTCAATGTGCTCTTCCATTGAACACTTTTGTTTGAGATTTATCAATTGGCTAAATAAGGTGTTTCTCTTTGTATCCTCATAATGTGCCATCATTTCCTCCGTGAAAATTTACCACAGAACAAGTGGTTTACGAGAATAAAGCCCTTTATACCATAAAAATTGATCCGGTTATAAATATGGAGATGTAATAAATACCTTTTGCAACAGTTGCACCTCATGTAGATTAAAATATTGCTCCATTTGGCGTATCCAATTTACCGGATCCTTGCCATCAAACTTCCTCATATCGCCTTTTCTTGATTTTAGGAGCTCGATCTTGAAACAACTATAAATCTGTAATTTCGGCTCTTCCAGTTCTGAAATTGCGACCTGAAGTAACCCTCTGTGTCCTCTTTCTAATGCCACCATTCTAATAAAAATTGGATTCTCCAAGAAAGAGTTATCCACAATCTCCCAATATGACCTGATTATATACCTTTTCAGAAGAGCGAACTTGTATGAAGTGCCACGTGTCACTATTTTGACCTTTGGATCTGAAAAATATACAAAAGAAAATACAGTCCGTCCTCTTTCTGTAACTTCTTAAGAAATTTCAATTTAATGCTCAGAGAGAAAGTTATGACAATTTTCCCAAGGTGACATGTTTGGAATGTAATTTGGGGTCTGTAAAACCCTAACTTCCTCAGACTATATCTCCAAAAATGTATTGAGACAGGATCTGACATTCAAAGCCGTGGTTCGGACCGTTTTCTTCTCAAATGGGTTTTTGTTTTAGCTTTTGAAACTTCGTAGCGAAAGAGTTATAGTGAAAATCCCACGATGACCTGTTTTAGTTGAAATTCTGGATCTTGCAAAAACCCTAACTTCCTTAGATCATATCTCTGAAAATATAGCAAGACAAGCTCTGAAATTCGAACCTGACGTTTAGCATGAGTTCGTCTCAAATGGTTTTTTTTTTGCTTCTGAAACGTCGCAGAAAAAAAGTTATAGCGAAAATTCCACGATGACATATTTGGAGCAGCGAAACCGTAGAATCCAAAGCTCTGATACCAAATGTTATGAAACCAGCTCACAAAAATATAGTAAAGATAGATCAACGCCTTAGAAATAAGCCTCTTTGAGGGGGCACCTTCCTTTACGTTACACAAATGAACAATTCTTAGATGATACAAATGACAAGACCTCCTTTATATATATAGGAGTCTAAGGGGTCATAATATAATCAGAGCCAACATAACAATAATAATTTAAGGGCACAATAGTAACAATAGTGGGCTTCTATGGGGCACAATAATAACAATATGGAGACTACATGGGTGCAACAATATAATAAGGGGGTTGTAATAATAACAATAAGGGGTTACACTAGTAGTATAGGGGCCTAACAGAACTAAAATAGATTGCATCCATTACAAAAGCACTCGTGAAAAAGGGGGGAAATATTCTTAAAGAAGAACTTCTCTTCCATCTATATTCTATAATGGCCTTATAAAAATTGTTTGATATAATTTGATCTCAATTCATTATTGTTGCATTTACTATTGAATCTAATAACAGGAGCCATTATGAGGAAAACTTTGCGCTGTCGGGTTTACCGAACAATCTATATATCATTGATGTTGCAAAATTATGAGGGGGGGAATGGTTGTTGTAGAGTACATACTAGATTTATCCTATTTAAGCTTGCCTTCGCTTGATGTCCAGATCTACGTGACGTCTATCGGGTCTTCATTTTCCTTGGCAAATTTCTCAAGGAACTGTTTGTTTTAGAGCTTTTGCGGCTCTGGTAACTAGTATATTAGTCATAGGTTGTCTGCTGAGAAAGACCCCATGACCTCTTGTCTATGATTCTTGAAGGCTTTGTCTGTGATGTCCACCTCATTATTAATCCATTTGACCATATCTGTGTATGGGATTATCTTTGGTCTCGCGATTATGCAGTGTAGGAACGAACATGTTGTTTCGAAATAGGAGGCATTAGAGGAAACATGAGCATATTTCGTGGCCTTTATTACCAGTGGCCTTGGGCTTTCTTATCCTAACAAGTTATACATGGCCTCCAATGTTGAAGTTCCTCCTTCCTTGTTGCACGTAGTATCAGAGAAAACAGGGATCATTTCTGATTTCTCGGATGCAGTTGCCTTTCCCTTCTTCCCCATCGTTCCTAACAATGTTCCCTATGGATTTTTCTAGAAATGGAGCAAAGCAGAAGCTATCAAATAAACACAAGCAATAACGAGAATGGGAATGAATGATATAGATAACCTAAAAAGGTTGACAAGAAAGGAGTTTTAATCAAATGCAGATGAAAAGATATCATATCACATCGAGCCACTTTTTAACATAAATTCCATTAACCTATATTAAATAGCCACTAATGGTTCCTTAGTGCTGCCTTTATTTCTCACTAATGTACCGCATCATAAAAATGGGAAGGAAAACTTTTAAGGTTGCGGGCTTAAGTTGTGAGAATGTCAATTTTGTGATTTTGATGCAATATCCCAAATCGCATTATCGCACATTTGATTATGCACTTTATTGAAGTTCCTTAGGATTCTGCAGGATGCGAGATAAGCGGGATAAGCAGTACATCCTTTGTCATTTAGAGCGTAGTTTGTTCAATGGAGTAATTACTTTATAAAGTGCTTTTTACTATGTGGCGAACTTACTTACAATTCATGACATTGGCTCCTATCGGGTCCGGGCTTTTATCGCATTTTTCAAGATCACACAGTTCATAATATTTAGAATTTTTTAAGTATTTTGACGTGATGCAATAAGGTTGACTTGTTCTATCGCATCTCGCATGTTTCAACATGCTTTGTGGGTTTGTGTCCTTTGTGAGTGCCGATACGCGATTGCAATACGGGTTTTATTTTATAGGAAATGCCATAGTTCTTAGCTTTAAATGAAAATCCCAGTGATCCTATTGATTGAAACTTGTGGGTTTTGCTCGTTAACAAGGCTTTTGACACACTTGGTCCAGCGGTATGTGAAAAGCCGAGAATTGCTAGTTTTCAAAGGGTTTTGACTTGATACCTTATTTTATCCTTTAACAATTTAAAAGAAAGTTCCTAAGTGCTAAATTTCTTTTTGGAGTGTTTTTTATCAAGGGTCCCCATTTATTAATAGAATTTTAGCTATTACACCATTAAATGGGAGGGGTTGTTGAATAGTACAACAATTGGTGATTTGCTGGAGGAAATAGTTATCTCTGACAGTTTTTTGAAATTTCTAAAAACTTCCAAAATAAATGTAGTTCAAAAAATAAAATACATGAAATATAAGATAAGTAACATTTCTCGGAATAAAAAAACAAAATCTACCTAATTATCATCCATTTGATTATCCTCTTCAATATGAAAATTGCTTTGTCTACATCAGTCATTACATGGTTTTAAAGATAAAAACAGGGGGCTCTCACAAATTAGCTTTTAGATGTACTCAGTTGTCATAGGTAGAGCCTCTGCTACCAGCAGATGTCCATAGCCTCGACAGGGTTACCTTTTAACTAGCAATGATTCAGTATCCCATCCAGATAAGAGTGCAATTTTTGGAGATAAATTCAAATTGATATACTTACTCTCTTTTTCTTTATTTTCTAAACAATTCTTTTTCCTTGAATTTTTCTCATTTTTCTTCTTAAAGGTCATTGTCTTGGTTTGGTGGCAAAAATTGACAATGCCATTCACTAGTTGTAACTTAACTGAACAAGTTGGCTCGTGAAGAGACCCCTTGTCTTTTGGCTGACATAATCTTAAGAGATTACCCTGTTTTGATATGCAGTATTGGTAATGTTAGCTTGTTACTTCCCTATGATCATGGTAAGTTGGCTCTTGATGAGACCTCTTGTCCTTTAAGTTTAAGCATATTTTTGAATTACACTCTAAAAAGTGAAAGCTTACTAGATGGGGAGAACCATTGACTCCCTAAGAGTTTCTGGATGACAATTATAGAGTTAAAGATGCTTTTCTGTAGAGAGCCCTTGCTTTGTTATAGATACTTTTCTTGACTGATGGTAGAACAAAGGTCCTTTACAAAGTTGAGGTTTAGCAAAGGACAAGTAATTTTGGTAGAGAACAAGCAGATTTCAGAGTAATAGAACTTAGCTTATGTTTCAAATGTAAAAATCATCATCTTAACAATCTCTACTTATACAAGCAAAAAGTAAAAATATAAAAGATATTATTATTGTAAAGGCCAAAAGTAAATGCTACTCAAATTTTATTTTCCAAAAAGTAAAGGCAATAGTGTACAAGGGATATAAGAGGTTATCTTCTATGAAAAATATTTCTTCAGAATCTCCCATTAATATGCATAGAATCTCTCTTGCCTGATAAATCTTGCAATAGAAAGGTTGATGGGCCTATTTGTTCCACAATTTGAAACGATCCAAGCTACATTCTTTGGAATTTTGGTATGCTTACCTTTTTCTTCATCTTCTTTATCCCACTTCAATACCAGGTCTCCAAGCTAAAAGGATTTTGAACTTACAGTCTAATTCACATCAAATGAAGATTTGACTAACTATTGATGATTTGCATGTGTGATTTTGGCTTTATCTCTTTCTTCTTCGAGCTTGAGGATTCGTGATTGTCTTAATTTCATAGAAGAGGAAGGAGTTTCTTCTATAAATTGAACCAGGGCTAAAGAGGGAAAATCTACATTTGTAGGGAGGAAAACCTCTTTCCCATAGACCAAATTAAATGGAGAAGTGCTTATTGAGGCTTTATGTGTTATTCGATCTGCCCATAGAGCAAATGTTAAAGACTTATGCCAATTTTCTGACTTTGATCAATGGTTTGTTTGATGATTCTAATGATATTGTTGTTTGAAGATTCAGCCAAGCCATTTCCTTGAGGATAATAGTTGGCAGAGTATTTAAGTTTAAAACCTCTTTTAAGAGCGAATTTTTTCATAGCATTGCCTGTAAAATAAGATGCATTGTCAAACATGAGGGCAGATGGTAGACCAAATTTGGTAATAATAAATTGGTCAATAAATTCAATGATGTTTTCAGAATTAGCTACCTTAAGTGGAATTGCTTCCACCCATTTTGTGAAGTAATCAATCTTTGTAAGGATGTGTTTATGCTGCTTTGAGGAGTGAGGAACGATCTCACTTATTATGTCTAGTCCCCATTGTTCAAATGGTTATTCAATGTTGACTGACTACAATGGTAATGTGGCTTTCCTCTGTCTTCCAATAGTTGTTTGACAAATTTTACATTTCCTCACATATTTTTGTGCATCCTTAAATAAGGTTGGACAATAATAGCCAGCATGTAGGATTTTATGTGCGGTTGTGTCCTCTCCAAAATGTTCACCAGCTAGTCCATCATGGAGTTCCTGCAAAACCTTTTTGCCTCATATTTTTCAAGGAATCTAAGCAAAACATAATCATAATTCCTTCTAAATAACACATTATTGATGATTTCATATTGCTTAGATTTTATCCTCAAAGCCATGTTTCTTTTGTAACTTATTTTCGTAGGGGCATATCCATTTTTCAAATAAAAGATGATATCAACATATTTGGATTTAGTGTCGTTGAGGCTTACCTCATATACTTGTATATCATCACCTGAATCTTGTAGTGCTAGTAAGTTGGATGCTCCTGCTAACATTCTGCAAAAACTTTGACCTTTAACAATTTTAGCTGGTCTGATCTCAATGTCATATTATTGCAGTGTTGTTACCCAATTTTCTATTTTCTCACCTAGATCTCTTTGCATTAATAGATTTATCACTGCTGAGAATGGGACTACTACTTTAGTGTGAGTTTTGAGGAGAAAGGGTCTGGAATTTTTATTGATTTGAAAATAGCGAAAGCTTGTTTTTCAACATCTGAATAATTTAATTCAGTCCCCTACAAATTGGAGCTAAAGAAAGAAATTGGTGCTTAGGCTTTGTCATCATTGCCTTGTATCAATATAGTTGCATATGATGTCTCAGAAGAAAAAGTATATAAGATGAAATGATTAGAAAAATTTGAAGTTTCTAAAGAGGGAGCATTTATGATTACTTGTTTAATTAAATTAAAATCTTCATTCTTGGTATGTCCCCATTTAAAAACATAATTTTTCTTAATCATAGATTGGAGGGGTAAAACAATTAGTGAAAATTCAAGGACAAATATTTTGAAATAATTTATCTGACCTAGGAAATATTGCATGGATTTTTTATTATGAGGTAAAGAGATTTCAAAAATTTCTCTTATCCTATCAGGATCAATGTGAATTCCTTCTTTGGATACAATAAATCCAAGGAGCTTTCCTTCACTTAAAGCAAAGAAAGATTTCTTGGGATTGAGAGAAATTTCATACCTCTGACAATGCTCAAATATTTGTTTTAAATCCTTTAAATGATTACTGTGCCTTTTTTAATACACAATTATATCATCTAGATAGATTACCATTGATTTATTTACCAAACCTTTGAAAGCTATGTCCATGGCTCTTTGAAATGTTGCACCAACATTGATTAACCCAAATGGCATCTTTTGGTAAGCATATGTTCCCCATTTGTCCTAAAATGTGGTCTTTAGTTGATCATCTAGATGTACAAGAATATGATTATAACCTGAAAATCCATCCAGGAAAGACATTAGTTCTGAGCCTATAACTGATTGCAGTATCTATTCCATAGGAGGTAATGGGAAGTTGTCCTTCTGACAAGCTTTGTTGAGATTGTGAAAATCTATACATATTTGAATATCACCATTCTTTTTCCTGACTAGAAAAAGGTTGGAAACCCACCTTGAATGCCTAACAAGAAAAAATTATTTTGGCTTTGAGAAGCTTATTCAATTTAGATTTGATCTGATTTTCTAAATTCGAGTGAATTTTTATCAACTTCTATTGCAGCGGATTTTCATCGGATATCATGGGAAGGTATGTTGAATGATGGAAGTATCATATGTCTTAAGATCTTCATAGTTCCAAGCAAAGACATTTTTGTATTTCTTCAACAAATGAATAAAGGTTGTTTTTTCATCAAGTGTAAGACCAAGTCCTAGATTGATATTTTGAGGTTTAAGGTCAATTCCAAGATTCACTAATTCAAACCTCAAAGTTGAACTTTGAAGTTTTGATTTAGTGGGTTTCTTGAAACTGTCCTTAAGATCATATAAGTCTTCCATCTTAACCGCAAACTTAGGTATGGAATTTAGGGTTGCTTCTTGCTTAAGCTAGCTATCATGTTGATCTTCATCTATTATCTAGTTGTCATAAGAGCCTTTAGATGTTAGAAAGCTTATGATATCCAGATCATTATTAAAGACTCACCAATTGTTGATATTGTCAGGAATAGAAGGCCTAAAAATTAATTCAATAGAAAAGCGATCAGGGCTATAATCTCCTGGTGGAATGAGCTTAGATGCAACATTAGCCAAAAGATCGACACTTGCATTTTGAAGTCTTGGGATAGGGGGAATGTTAGACGATGTAAAATGAGAGGGGAGGTCTTGGACTAATGATTGATAATGTTTCAAATGTCCAGAAAGATAGTGTTTAGTACTTCTTACCTATTTTATTACAATTTCTGAGTCTCCGAACACTTGAAGATGTTTGATATCAAGTTCGTTGGCTTTATACAGCCCTTGAACCAATGATTCATATTTGGCAGTGTTGTTTGTGCATTCGAATTCAAGTATGCATGCTAACATAGCCTTTTCCCCTTCTGGGCTAACTAATATGCATCCTTCTCTAGCTCCATCATTAGATTTAGATCAATAAAAAAATAAATTCCAAAATAAATAAATAACTACAAGCTTATCTACAAAATTTGTACACTTAGAAGTATATGATTGAGAATAATTTTCAACTTGCAATATAACATAATTTTCCAAGAAGGGTGAAGTATTTGCATTAAAGTTGCCTAAAAATGATTTGATTGAATAGTTTCCAATGATATTGTTGCTATATGCAACTGGATCATTCTCTCCTTCTAGTTTTGTAATGATATACTTTTGATATCTTTCACAGTCAGCCCTTATTTGATTTGGCTTTCCATTATAGAGAAGCCACATATGGGACCAGTCAGTTGCAAAATAACCATGAAGCTTTTCAGACCAGACTCTACTAAGGATTAAGTCATAGAATTCTAGCATATTGGCTACAAGGATGTCAATTACTTGACATACTTTTGGGATTGATGAGAGTCTAATAGTGACTTGATTGGGTTCTCCTATAACTTTTACTTGGGATCGATCTAACTACACAATGCGAACAACATATTTTTGGGGCTCTGCATTCAATTTCACACAAACTATTCTCCGTAGAATGTTGGATGAAGCTCCAGAATCAACTAATAATTGTGTATATTTTTGTTGAAAACTTCATAAGTCATAAGAAATGAAGGTGTATGGGATTTGGATCTTCCTCCTATTAGAGAAATATCAGTTGAACCAATTTTGTCTAATGAGGTAGTAGGAGGCCTTCCCATTTCTTGAGCAACCTGTGATATTTCAGCTGCGAGAAGAGGAGAAGAAGGAACTGCTTTTAGTTCTTTAAGAAATATCTTATGTTGATGTTTTAACTTTCTAAGCTAATGAAATGTAATATTTTCCCTAGTCTTTTTCATATCTTCAACGATGTTATATTCCATTTCATTAGAGGCTAGAAGGGTTTTAGTTGTAGGTAAATAATTTGATTGAGGAGGAGTGGTTTGAGTGGATTTGGGGGAAGATTTCTTACCTATTTCTTTGTCTTTAGGAGCATAAATTGATGTTTTCTGTTTTGGATTTGTTTATGGTAAATCTACAGTGCTTCTCCTCTTGTTTGCGACAGGTAATGCTTATTGTGCTTATTCGTTAGGAAGAATGAAATCCCATGTTCATTGTAATTCAAATACTTCTTCATCATCAGTTTGTTCTTCAGTTGTTGAGATTTTTTCTTCCTCCATATCTAATTCAACATTTGATATCGTTCTTGGAGGCTTAGGATTAGAGGAGAGATTTATTTTATAAGGTCTGTAATATTTCCTCGAGGAATTCTCTGCTACCTGCTTCTTGATGTCAACCATTTCATTGGACATGGTTTTAAGGACCTTTTGTAGACCTTTAAGATCAAAACGATCCTTAGGTGTTTTTTTCTTGGATTCGTCCCTAAAAGTTACCTTCTTGGATTTTCGTTCTTCTAATGCATTCTTCGTATCTAAAGCTAAAATGTGTTTTTCTACAACTTTGGCTTATTTCATGTTTTCTGCCAAATTTGGTTTCGCACCTCTATCGACAAAAATTGTTGTGTTTGAGAGAAGAGCATAAATGTACCATTCATTTTGGACTTCATCATTGGGATTTTATTCAATAACTTATTAAAACGTGAATTGAAGTCCTTAATCAATTCTCTAGGTTTGGCTTTCAAGTTGGAGAGATCATTGATAATAGTAGTCATGGATCGGTCATCTCCAAACTTGGTTAGGAACTTCTCTTGAAAGGCATCCCAACTATTAATGGAACCATATGGTAATGAAAAATACCATAACCCTACTGATCCTTGTAAGGTATAAGGGAATAATCTTACAACTAAATTTTCTTCTACTACTCCGTTGAGATTTATGGACAACATAAAGTTGTTTATGTGTTCTTCAGCTGGTAGGCCATCATCAGGATTGAACTTTGGTAACCACTTTTCTGGATGGGCGGGCAATGGATGTAAGGGTCCCGCCATTCGAACAACTCCTAGATTTTTCCATGGTCTTTGAGCCATCATAGGTATCTGTGTAGAGGAAGATGTTCTGATAGTTGAAGGTGGGTAGAGGAGGCTTGTGTTCTAATACCAGTGTAAACCACGATCTGGAGTTGTGAGGTGGATGATTGATTTTGTGATGAAGTGGATGGAATGAATGAGGGTGTTTCAGGTGACGATTAGAGAACCTCAATATGAGCTTCATAGTGTGTTTTCTTAGTTTTCCTTCGATTTGGTAGAGGGAATTCAAATGGGGGAATCCCAAATTTATCGCTCTGTGATCTAGTCAACCTTTGAGAGGAAGGAAACTGAGAAGAGACACTATCTTGGGATAATTCAGATTCTTCTTGAGATAAAGAAATCCCCTGCAGTTTATGGATCAAGGACTTAACTTCAGGGGTTTCTATAAAAGAAGATTGATCTGATTTATTTGAGATCACATTAGTGGATTCTAAGGGTTTTTGTACAACTTCTCACTTAGGATATGGGGATTTGGAATGTGAACAAGAAGTTGGAGGGGATGGTGAGGGAGTTTACTCTTAGAAAGGCCTATTGATTTGAATTTACTTTCCATTCATATTTAGGCCCTCCTAGCGCCAAAATGTTGAAGCCTCGAAAATTGTTGTGACAACATGGGGGAAAACCACCCAGTCTGGACCTTGGTTAGCAACTCCTTTTCCATTTGGTGTAGTGGCTCCAACTAGGGATAATGGGGCCAATTTCCCAGAAAAGATTTTGACAATGTTGGTGGGGTGATATATGATGTAATGGGAAAATGATTGAGCTAAGTGTAATCTAATCTAACTACTAAACACATGCATATATCCTAATTTAACATTATTTAACTGTAAATATACCTGGGAATTAAATACAATATGTGATCTACAATGATGTCTCACAGCAATTGGTAATAAATATCATTCAACTGCAATAAGAAATTAAATCATTTAACAGTAATCGTTTTGGATAAATAGTTAGACAAAACAATTGAGAAAAATATATCGCATACAAAATTGTTCATGTATTCAGAATAGAGTCAAAGCTAACATCATACAAAAGTGCAATAATGCTAAACTATAATTTCACACTTTCATACATAAAACAATTGAAAAAAGAATTATTGCTTAGTACATAAGTAAAACATGATCATAAGATAAAAGTACCATATATGACAAGTCCTTCTGATGTGCTTCTGCAATATTGACCCAATTTAAATCAATCCAACACATTCTAAGAGTACAAAAGTGAATTTCAGTAGAGCATGCTAGATATTTAAAAGAAAATAGATCTTCTTCCATTCATTTCATCAAAACCTACTCAAAATTAAAGAAGTGCAATGTTTTGAAGAATGTTTTTGATAAAATTTCTAGACCCTCTCTAAATGCATGAGAGGGGTTTAAACACTAAACTATATGTCTTAAAATAGATTATTACAGAAATAGTTGAGAAGGTTTCAAACAAACTTCCTGAAATTATGCAAAAATAAAACTAAATTAAACGACTAACTCCTTTTCACTTGATCTCTAAGGTTGCAAATATCAATCATGGGCTTGATTTGATGCGGTTGGCTAATTGCAGATTTTAACTACCCGGCAAATACGACATTTGTTAGTGCTGGCACCATGTTTTGTGTAGAGGTTGTTATGCACATCAAGGTCATCCACTAGTTGTGTGATTTCACTAAAAACTGCTAGTATGCTTGCCAATTCAGCCTGTTTACATGTCTGATTGCCTCCTCCTTCTCCTGCACTACCTGTCTCCACTGCTGCTCTAACTGTTTGACATTCAGAATAAATCCTGATATACATTCCGTAACAAGATTGGCGCCATGAATATTTTCATTGATGGCTTCTATTATGTTGTTTGTTGCTATCGTTGTTTCCCTTTCTGCTTGTTTTGATTGAGAATCCCAATCTATGAACAAAATGTCTTTGTGAGATTCCTCTAGCTTCAGTAGGTCAGCCTTTCTCCCATCCTCTAATTCTTGCCAAGTGATAAAGTCATAAATCCTTTTATGGATTTCGTCATACTCAAGTCTCATGTTAATGACCTAGTTTGTAAACTTATCACTGGTCCCGCAATAAGGACTTATCTGCGAGATTTTCTGGCAAAATACTTCCTTCTGCTGCATTAGTAGGGAATTAATGGTGAGCACTTCCTTCATGAACTCATCAATTTGTGGATTATCCTTAAACTTAGCTATCATATCTTGTATCCACGCATCTCTTTCTGCTAAGCTGGCTTGATGTTGTATTCTCATCTATTCAAATTCTTGTTGGAGCTAGGCTACATGTAATTCTACTCGCTGATTGGATTTTTCTTGAGCTAATTGTTGTTCTAACAGTAGAATTATTTGTTCATTTTCCTTAAGAAGCATTTGGACCTATGTTGCTTTGTCAATAGTTGTTGTGGCATAGGCTCCTGTGAATTGCGATAATTTTGTGATATTTTCATATGGGTCCATGCGCAAGTCCTTCGATACGATGTCCATTGGTTCATTTTCTGGAGTCGTAACAGCTACAACATCTAGCTTTCTTTTCTTCCTTTGTCTCTTGACTACATCTTTGTGGGTAGGACTATAAAATACATCTAGCAGAGGTATTTCCTCAATTCTCAAAACAATTTCTAAAGTAGGAGTAGCAGGAATGATCTCAACGTCCTGAGTGCTCGTAGCTCCTTCACCTGTCATTTCTGGATTTGACTTGTGTTGGGTTTGCTTAGGAGTCTATATCTCAGATGTTTGCTCAGGGTTTGAATCTGTGTGAAGATTTTTGTTGAATTGTTCCCATTCCTATTCCAGATCAATAATTGGGGTTTTTTCTCACTAAGTTGATGTACAAGAAACTTATGCTTGTTTCTTTGTCGAGGTTTTCTCCATCATTTCTTCTGTAGTTCTAGTTGTGTCCTTTTCAGACTCTTTATTTGTGTTTCCTCCCCCATTTTGAGACTATTGCTCTGAGTGCTATGACTCATGCGTATATCTCTCTTCAGTTTCTTCTTCGAAGTTTTCTTTGGAGCTACCCTCCAAGCTTATAATAGGATTTGGCTCCCTTATTGGTTCAATCTGCAGTAGGTCCAATGGGACCTTCAATAATATATTTTTTCTGTATACATGGAAAGCCTTAGCATCGTCCAAGGTCAAAAGTAGTGATACCATATGTGTCACTTGTGAAAATGTTTCTGCCTATAGGAAGAGGTCATCAAAGGCATCCTCTTCGTGGGTGAACTACTTTACTTTCACCATAGTAGTAAAGTCCTTAACAGTGCCATTTGGGTCATATTGCCTTCCCGGGACTGTAGCTAATTTCAGAGACTTAATGATCTCTGCTTCTTTGCATGCATGTCCAAAATCATGTAGCGCAAATGCACCACATTGTAACGGAAATGTAGGCCAAATGGCCTTCTTCTTCTCTTTCTGTCCTCTGCTTAATCCATATTCTCTTGCTGTTTGGTAGGCTATTTCTTTGGGCATGAAAATACATCGTATCACGTTGAGCCACTTTTAACATAAATGCCATTAACCTATATTAAATAGCCATTAATGGTTCCTTATCACTGTATTTATTGCTCATTAATGTACCTCATTGCAAAAACAGGAAGGAAAACGTTTAAGGTGGTGGGCTTAAGTTGCGAGGATGTCGATTTTGTGATTGCGATGCAATATCGCAAATCGCATTATCGCACATTTGATTATGCACTTTCTTGAAGTTCCTTAGGATTCTGCGGGATGCGAGATAAGCGGTATAAGTGGTACATCCTTTGTCATTTAGAGTGTAGTTTGTTCGATGGAGTAATTACTTTATAAAGCGCTTTTTACTACATGGTGGACTTACTTACAATTCATGACATTGGCTCCTATCGGGTTTGGGCTTTTATCGCATTTCGCAAGATCATGCAGTTCATAATATTTAGATTTTTTAATTATTTTGATGCGATGCGAAAAGGTTGACTTGTCTTATCACAATATCACTTCATGCATGTTTCAACATTCTTTGTCATTTTGCGTCCTTTGTGAGAGTCAGTACGCGATTGCGATAAGAGCTTTATTTAATAGGAAATGCCTTAGGTCTTAGCTTTAAATGAAAATCCCAATGATATCTAAGTTAAGTGCGGTGATCCTTTTGATCGAACCTCGCGGGTTTTGCTCGTTAATAAGGCTTTTGACACACTTGGTCCAACGGTATGTGAAAAGGCGAGAATTGCTAGTTTTCAAAGGGTTTTGACTTGATATCTTGTTTTATTCTTTAAAAGTTTAAAAGAAAGTGCCTAAGTGCTAAATTTCTTTTTGGAGGTTTTTTTATCAAGGGTCCCCATTTATTAATAGAATATTAGCTATTACACCAATAAATGGGGGGGTTGTTGAATAGCACAACACAAGGTTACACCAATTGGTGGATTGGTTGGAACATATATGTATAGGTGTTGGCGTTTTGGATGGTGATGGGTTCCAACCCCTATCGACCCATTTTTAATATAGACAAAAATACCAATGGTTATAACCATTGGTTATAAAGATATATATCGAGAACGTTAAACTTCTAACTCGATAACCATTTGACTTGACCGCCAAATCAGGACTACCAATTTCACCAGTTGGGGGCCAATTTGGCCACCCATCAGGTGCCACATGGAACAATTTAATTGGGCCACATGGCCCCATATTATTGGGCCACTTCAACGATAATTTTGTACCAAATCATGACCTATCTCTGCCGAGTGTTTGTTATGTTAGCGTGTGGTCCCCCAACAATATTCATACTAGATGACTGGGCTACCACATGGAATTTTATGGGAGTGCCATGTGGCACCTTAAGGTTCACCTGCAATTTTTTTTCACTGTTTGACAAAACATTTAGTTGGGTGTAACTTTCACATATGGTTTCAGATTGAGGTGTTGTTCACATCATTGGAAATCTCTTGTCGAGCTCTACAATTTGATACTGGTTTTGCTAAGATTTGAGGAATTCTCATTTTTGGCCTTTTGGGATCCTCCAAGATCACTATAGAACCCCTAGATCTACCCTACAAAGACAAATGCATTATGCTTGTTTCATCATTTAAAGAATCAAAGAGAATTGTTCAAGAAATGAGTGACGAAATATGTACGGCTATGAAAATCATTGATTAATTTAAGGTTGACTAGAATTTTATATAAATATTAAACATATCCTCCCCCAGACAAGTACAATCTGGCTAATTTGGGAGCAATAGTTTCAGGATGCCTTAAAGAATTTACAGGAAGACTTTTGATGTGTCCCCTTCACTATAGAAAAAGCTAACTCTAGAAAGTTAGTAATAAATTCTCTTTTTAGAGAGTTCAATGTATTTTGGTCCTTGATAGAATGATCCAACAAGTACCAAATACCAGGTTTCAGCTTAGATATAAGATTATTCTCTCCCAATCAAAACTTAAGAAAGAAAAATGGGTATTTATGACATAGTGGAATATGTTCAGGAAGCTTATGAGACATCTTAACCAACATATCATGCATGTCATAGCTACACAAGTGTTATGTAACCAGCTCACAAAATAGAAGAAAATATAGATCAACGACTTCAAAATTAGCCTCTTCGAGGGGGAAACCTCCTTTACATTACACAAATGAAAAATTCTTAGATGATACAAATGACAAAACCTCCTTTCTATATATAGGAGTCTAAGGGGTCACAATATAATCAAAGCCGACATAACAATAATAATATAAGGGCACAACAATAACAATAGTGGGCTTCTATGGGGCACAATAATAACAATATGGGGACAATAGGGGCACAACAATAATAATAAGGGCTACAATGACAATAGTAATGGGGGAATCACTAGTATTATAGGGACCTAACATGCCCCTCTCCTTCAAAACAATGTTGTCCCAACGCTTGAGTAGTTCTAGATGCTTTTGTATAAAATTCTCGCCCTCCCATGGATAGCTTGATATTATGGCAATTTCCAGAGAAATTTATGGTTCCTCCACTTGCAACCATCACTTGACACTCTGGTGTTGGATATAGGAATCAATTCAATTCCTTAGCTATATTACAATGAATAAAAGTATGGGTATTTCCCGAATCAATCAATGATCCAAGTGGCTCCAGACACATGCAGAAGTCTAGAAGGACTCAAGAAGGGTCAAAAATAAAGTTTGGATTATGCTCGAACCAATTTCATGTTAAATATCTCGTCGTCGTGATCATAGTGGTATGAACGGTTTGTCAATCTGAGTCCGGATGAGGAAGATAGAGGTAGTCAAAGTTGGGTTGACTTTTGCTGACTAGGGAGGCTTAAGGAGGCCACAATTTCGACTTTTTCTGGCAGATGGAATCTAGGCAACTCCGGCCAAATTCCAAGAAAAATCATGGCCTTGTTAATTTGACTCCTTCGGCCAAGTTTTGAAAATTTTGAAAAAGGCCTCATTATTATTATTTTAAAAAATTAAAAATATATATATAATGGGAGGTGTTGGGCCACCACCCCCACCACCGCACACCAACTAACGTATATGCCATAGGTTAATGACGAGGCCAGTGGGGATTGAACCCGCCCGCCCATGTGGGCCGGCCCCCACTGGGTGGCCCCATGAACAAACCACGTACCATAGAGAATAGTACCCCACGTTTGAATAACCAAAACCATGTCACGGCGCATCACAAAGTTAATGCGCCCACGTACAACCAACGCACCAACTCCGCACCCACAAAAAAATTAATGCACCAACTCCATCCCATTTTTAATGATGGTTATGGCTAGGGTTATAACAAAACGATTTTTTCATAGTAATTTGGGAGGGGCGGGATTTCATCCCCCAACCCCTCCTCAACAAATTGCTTTATTTACCATTATACCAAACAAAGTTTGGTTGACAACTCCGCCCAAAAAAATTTATATAAACCCTCATGTCGTCAGTACCTAAGAGTTGGGAACCAGGAGCGGGCACGGATTTCGAGGCGGAGGAGGCAGTGCATGCAGTTCGAGGCAACATTTTGCAGGAGGGTCGAATTTTCACTTTGTTAGATTTTGACAAATTTTATATGGTTTCAGCACTTCTCGACGCCACGAACAAAATGGTGTTGTCCATTTCTCCATCAAATTTTTGCATTTTTTGGCCATTTTTCTATATGCAGGTGGAACCATGACTGCTATAGAAACCATGCGCAGAACCATGATCCTTGAAATTTTCCCGAGGAGGTAATTTTTCTCCATGTCAGAATATAGTCAAATTTACAATCATTTTTCATGGTTTTCCATAGGGAAAGCAATAGCAAGGTCAGATTCTCCCTTTTAGTTGTAGATTTCCAGTCCACCCATGGAGCAGAATCTTTGAGGAATCTAGGGGGAATCTAAAAGATTCCTTGAGCCCCAAATTCTCAATTTCTCAGAATTCAAAAATTGGATAGTCGATTTTGCACTATTCGACACCAAAAATTTGATGGCGCATTCAGATTTCTCATTTTCTCATTCTATTCTTCAACCACTTTTCCAAGTGGAATGCAGGTGTGAGCCTTTATGTGCGAGTATCCATTTCCATGTGATTGATGTCATGAGATTGATGGCACGAACAGCTTCAGCAGTTTTACATCTGCTTCTTCAGATGACCCTTGGTTGTGAGGTATATGCCATGTGTTCATGTACTTCTTTTACTATGCATTGTGCTACATAGATCCCTTTTTGATGTTTGACGAGGGATCTTATTTATTACTTGTTTTCGTGATTCCTGCTTGATGTGACACAGAATCGTCTGTGTGATGTAATTGTTGTCATGATTTGTCATGTTATGTTTTGAGATCCCTTTATTATATGTTGATGTGATACTCAGGTTGTCATCATTTATGTTTGCATTGAGATCCCTTTCATGCCATGTTGGTGAGATGCTCATCATGCATGAGTTTGTGTCATACTAATAGGAGTCTTTTGACTAAGAGTTCCTGTAACGGAACATCTCTTGGAGCCACTCCTACGTGAGGGCATTTTCCTTATATGATAGTGACATCACCTCTATGTACATGATCACTATTGAAAACACTTAGTGCAACGTCCTACACCATCTTGACACTGGGGCCCAAAGATGTAGTCCCTCCTTGACGAACTCCGTTATCAACATCTTGTTATTTCATGTGTTGATGATCGACATGTTCCTCTTCTTTACAGCATGCAGATGTATTCACTTATGTTCTTTTAAAAATGCAATTTAACACATCATGAAAGTAAAAGGTCTTGGAAGGGTCCTTTGTCACACCCAGACCTAGATCGAGTGGTATCAGAGCGATATTTGTGTGGATGTGAATTGCAGCATGAACAATGGAACGTGCAGTGATAGAGGATGAAAAAATGATGTACGAGACCATGCTCAAATTTTCCAAAAGAGTGGAAATAATATATGAAACTCTGCAGAAAGAGATAGAGGAAAAGGAGCAATTGCAGCTTCCGTTGCAAGCCACGGAAGAGGCCCTGGAAGAACTGAAGCACAACAAACATAATCTTCAAACAGAGAACATTGAATTGAAGATGCTTCTACATGAAGAGAAAGAGGAGAAACAAAATTTGCTACAACAACTGCAAGCTAAGGACGAGGCCTTGGAAAAGCTGCAGCGTGACCCATGTGAGGTAAAAAGTAGTTCTCTAAATTCATGTATGTGTCTTGATGATGATTTCGCTATTTTTTAAAATCATACCACAGGAATTGGCTCCAAACTATTGAAGAAAATGGGTATGAAGGAAAAGGCTTGGGAATTAATGGCCAAGGCATTGTCAACCCCATCAAAGTGGAAGAATTACCCTGTCGAACAGGACTTGGATATGTCAGAAAGGAAGTTGGGGAATGCGCTGAGACAGCTAGCGAACCACCAACAACGGATGATGAGAAACCCTCATCAGTTCTTTCCAAATCGATAGAGGAGGTAAAAGATGTTGAATTTCTTTCGGTTTCATCTTCACATAGTATGATTTCTGTTGGAGATTTGGAGATCCCAATTACAGGTATAAACATGAGGCTCCTTACTAGGATGAAGCACGAGAAGGAAAAAGAACTTGGTGTTAATAACCAAGGCATAACTCAACCTTTGGAGGTTATGTAGAGACCTCAATTTGCAGGCTCGAGATACACTAAAGGAGAATGCTCGAAGGTGTCAGATTCTTCCAAGACATCGTCAAAATCGTCGAGGAAAGAGAATTATGGGAACACATCCCCATCATCCCATGGCAGTGCCCATTGCAGGGAGAGAGCTGAGGCAAGCTCTCATCACCATACTTACACCAGAGATAGCAAGGAAAGGTATAACCACTCTCGATATTCGAATGTTCATTTCGGTTATAATCATGTTGTTAGAGATGAACGTAAAACATGGAATCGAAAAACATGTACCTTTTGTGGATTACAAAACCATACGTTTTCTAAGTGTTGGAAAAGAATGGCAACACACAAAAGGATGAGGCGTGAAAGACCCTCTCAACAACAGGCAAAGAAACATGTTAAACAAATCTAGAGGAAGAATACCTATTGCAGTCATTGCAACAAAAGTGGCCATCAAAAAGCCACATGTTGGAGGCTCCATCCAGAGCAGTGCCTTAAATACAAAGCGTCAGTGCATGAACTAGGTGAAGCAGTCGTTCGACAATCGAATGCGCCACAAGGAGGTGACCCATTCTCCTTGATATGTGAAAAATGGTTTCTAGATATGTTATAATTTCATGGTCGTTCTTTTGTAAATCATTTGTTGCATTTTAAAATGTAAAAGTGATGATGTGTTTCCATCACTTGTTCAGCAACAATGATGTTTGATATTATTTTGGGTTGCATGTTAAACTTTGAAAGTGATGTCATGTTTCCATCACTTGTCAAGACAACAGCATTTGGTCTTATGATTGTAAATCATATGTTGCAATAATGATGTGTTTTCCATCACTTGTTGAAGCAACAATGATATGTTGGCCTCGTTTTCATAACTGGAGTGTTGCGCCCATCTTGATGTAAACTTGACCACTGAGTATGTGTTATAAACTCATGGCAAGTGTGGGACGCTTGGGTCATTAGTTGGTCATGCAAGTAAAGCATGTACATTGTAAAACAATGTACTACAAATTGTAGGTGTTGACTCATCGCTTAAGGTTCTGAAGAACAAAGGTGAAGGAGATGGAAACGAGACCTTTCAGGACGCTTGTGATGCAGACAAGGTACAGAGAAGTTGCAGATTATTTTTCATGCTTTTGGTGGACCAAAAGCTCCTCAGTGGGGAGGATTAATCTAGATGGCTCGAGACACGTGCAGAAGTCCAAGAGGACTCAAGAAGAATCAAAAATAAAAGTGTTTGGATTATGTTCGAACCAAGTTCATGTTAAATATCTCATCGTCGTGATTGTGGTGGTGTGAATGGTTCGTCAATCCGAGTCCGGATGAGGAAGATAGAGGTATTCAAAGTTGGGTTGACTTTTGCTAACTAGGCAGGGTTAAGGAGGCCACAATTTCGACATTTTCCAGTGGACGGAATCCAGCCAACTCTCGCCAGATTCTAGGCAAAATCATGGCCTTGTTAATTTGACTCTTTCGGTCAAGTTTTGAAAATTTCGAAAAAGGCTTCATTATTATTATTTTTAAAAATTAAAAAAATATATAACGGGAGGTGGTGGGCCACCACCCCACCACCCCACACCAACTAACATATATGCCATACGTTAATGAGGAGGCCGGTAGGAATGAACCTGCCCAGCCCACGTGGGCTGGCCCCATGAACAAACCACATACCATAAAGAACGGTACCCCACGTTTGAATAACCAAAACCATGTCACAGCCCATCACACAGTTAATGCGCCCACGTACAACCAACGTACCACCTCCGCGCCCACAAAAAATTTAATGCGCCAAATCCATGCCATTTTTAATGACGGTTATGGCTAGGGTTATAACAAAACTATTTTTGCATGGTAATTTGGGAGGGGCGGGATTTGATCCCCTAACCCCTCCTTAACAAATTGCTTTATTTACCATTACACCAAACAAAGTTTGGTTGACAACTCCACCCAAAAACTTTTATATAAACCCTCATTTCATCAGTGCGCTGAAGAGGTAGGAACCAAGAGTGGGCATGGATTTCGAGTTGGCGGAGGCAGTGCATGCACTTTGAGGCAACATTTTACAAGAGGGCTGAATTTTCACTTTGTCAGATTTTGACAAATTTTATATGGATTTAGCACTTCTCGATGCCACAAACGCAATGGTGCTTTCCATTTCTCTATCAAAGCTCTGCATTTTTCAGCCATTTTTCAGTATGCAGGTGGAACCATGACTGCTGCAGAAACAAGGAGCGAAACCATGATCCCTGAAATTTTCCCGAGGTAATTTTTCTCCATATCGGATTATAGTCAAATTTATAGTTTTTTTTCTACAAGGATCATAATGGCGAGGTAAAATTCTCCCTTTTAGTTCTATATTTCCAATCCACCCATGGAACAAAATCTTTGAGGAATCTAGGGGGAATCTACAAGATTCCTTGATCCCAATATTCTCAATTTCTCAGAATTCAAAAATTGGACAGTCGATTTTGCACTATTCGACGCCAAAAATCTGATGGTGCATTCAGATTTCTCATTTTCTCATTGGCATGAATAGATTCAGTAGGTTGACATCCACTTCTTCAGATGGCCCTTGGTTGTGAGGTATATGTCATTTGTTCATGTACTTCTTTTACTATGCATTGTGCTGCACAGATCCATGTTTGATGTTTGATGAGGGGTCTTGTTTGTTACTTGTTTTCATGATTCCTGCATGATGTGACGTAGAATCGTCTGTGTGATGTACTTGTTGTCATGATTTGTCATGTTATGTTTTGAGATCCCTTTGTTGTATGTTGATGGGATACTTAGGTTGTCGTCATGTATGTTTGCATTGAGATCCCTTTCATGCCATGTTGGCAGGATGCTCATCATGCATGAGTTTGTGTCATACTGATAGGAGTCTTTTGACTGAGAGTTCCTGTAGCGGAACATCTCTTGGAGCCACTCTTATGTGAGGGAATTTTCCTTGTATGATAGTGACATCACCTCTATGTACATCATCACTATTGACAGCACTTAATGTAGCGGCCTACACCATCTTGACACCGGGGCCCGGAGACGTAGTCCCTCCTAAACGAACTCTGTTATCAATGTCTTGTTATTTCATGTGTTGATGATTGACATGTTCCTCTTCTTTATCGCATGCAGATGTATTCACTTATGTTCTTTTAAAAATGAAATTTAACACATCACGAAAGTAAAAGGTCTTAGAAGGGTCATTTGTCACACCTGAACCTGGATCAATCAACACTATTACCTTTTTCTTCTTGATATGTCCTTCTATATTGAAAGTTTGAGGAGTGGTAATTCTGGTCAATGCATTACAAGATATGGTTGGATTCATTTCTTGTAAAAATATTTCCAGAACTTGACAAGGAAGGAAAAAATTAAAGGAAACATGCAATATTTGAAGACAAACGTGGAAGCTAAGATGGATGGTATAGAAGAAAAAAATCAAAAGCTACATGGAAACCCAAAGATTATTGTAAGCGACAGAGATCCCATTGTCACTGGTAATTTTTGGATAGAATTATTTTCTTGTCTTGGTACTCATTTATCTCATAGTTCATCTTATCATCCTCTAATACGAAATGTTATGTAACCAGCTCACAAAAGAGAAGAAAATATAGATCAACAACTTCAAAATCAGCCTCTTCGAGGGGGCAACCTCTTTTATATTACACAAATGAATAATTATTGGATGATACAAATGAAAAAACCTCCTTTCTATATATAGGAGTCTAAGGGGTCACAATATAATCAAAGTCGACATAACAATAATAAAATAAGGGCACAACAATAACAATAGTGGACTTCTATGGGGCACAATAATAACAATATGGGGACAATATGGGCACCACAATAACAATAAGGGCTACAATGACAATAGTAATGGGGGATTCACTAGTATTATAGGGACCTCACAACAAGGCACTAAAGCAGTTCCACCCTTTAATCAATGGTTGAACAAATTGAGGAATTAGATAATGAAGTTGAAGTTTTGCTAGCCATCCCAAAGCCCAAGAAAAATAACATGCAAAATCCTAAAGTCCAAATTCCAGATGTCACACCAATTAAAATGTGATCCAAAGTTGTAAGAAAATATAAAAAAAAACATTTCTCGGAAATATTTTTTATTTTATTTTATCATGCAATGTTATTTCTATAGTTACAAAGACAATTATTTAACAATTGTGAAATTTTTTGTATAAAATGACCTTATTTCCCTTTTTAAGGGGGTTGGATCTTAGAGGAAGGAACTTATGTTTGTGGTATGACTTCTAAACATGTTGTACTAACTAGATTTGTGAATATTTTGAGGTTTAATGATATGAAGTTATGAATACATAACTCTTTTTTCATGTTCTTTTCATTTATATTGTTTGTGTATATTATGATTGAAGCTTGTGGCTTATGCAATCGACATGATCGAGTTAGAATTCACTTGATCATTACTTGGGTTTCTTATTCTTCTAGATATTTATACTATCTAAATTGTTTGAATTGAGATATTTGGTTGATCTATTGTTAATTGAATATGCCAGTGTATGACGTTGATTGTTTAATTATAATAGTTCATAAAAATATCATAATATCAACATATACATTTGTTGTTCAATTTCTTGTGCCTATTTAACTACTTTGTATGAGTTTATCTTGGAAAATGTTAACAAGTAAATAATTGACATGATCATTTTTTATTTGTTACGATGTTTATTGAACTCATTTATGTTCTGAAATATACTAATGGAGAATTCTATGTGTTCAACTATTTGTTTTGTGTGTCATATGTGTAGTAGTTTGATACATGATATTGAATTATCTTGCACTTGCATTATAATAGAGAATATTATACTTGAGATATAGCAATACTCAAAGTTTTTCTATCTTCCCCCCTTCTATTTTTTATGTTTTAGGATTTAGTTATGCTACCTGTGATCATATTACATTTTGTGTTTAGTTATTTGAATTACATAATTGAATTTCTCATATGATTTATAGGTCGTGTATTGCCTATAAGTTTCTTCCCACCTAAATCTAAACCATGAAAACATTTTACTCGTTATCTATAACCCGGTCAAATCTAAAATTTTATCATAGAATATCTAAATATATAAGTTATAGGGAATACCCCTTGAGGTTAATGGATGCTAGCCCTATAGCCTAAAGTGGGTGGATAATTTTCCTGGTTGAATGTCCTTTTGGATTTTTATTTGTCTCTAGAAAATTTTATGAGACAACACTATTGTAATAAATCATTGGAGTGATTAAGGCAAGGAAAATTTATTGAAAGGGAAGACAAAACCTATCTCAATTAAGCAGATTTTAGTGTTTCAAATTAATAAATGTAGACAAAATGGGTGTTCCCTATTCATGATCCAAGTAACTAGTATAAAAGAAATCAACAAACCCAAAATTGATGATCACCCAATCTTAAAACAATACAGTGATGCATTTTTGGAAGAAATATTAGGATTGTCATCCAGGAGAGACATTGAATTCTCCATTGAGTTTATTCCTAGTTTTGTGCTATTTCTAAGACTCCATATCACATGAGCATGTGAAAGGTAGTAGAATTTAGCTACAACTAAAAGTGATGTTGGATAAGGAGCATATTAGACCCAGTGTGTTTCCCTGGGGAACCATAACATTTTTTGTGAAGAAGAAGGATGGTACATTATGACTTTGTATTGATTACTTACAGTTGAATGAAGATATAGTGAAGAAAATATACCCACTACCAAGAATTGACAACTTATTTGACTTGATGAGAGGAGCCACAATATTCTCCAAAATATATTTAAGAGTTGGCTACCGTCAAGTTTGAATTAAGGACAAATATATTCATAAGACAATGTTTAGGATGAGATATGGGCACTACGAGTTTTTGGTGGTGACATACAAGCTTAAAAATTCCATAACCACATTTATGTGCTTGATTAATAATGTATTCAACTATTACTTGGATATATTTGTGCTATTTTGTGGATGATATTTGGTTTTACTCAAAAACCAAAGAATAACATGAATAGAACTTCAAGGTAGTGTTGTAATTGTTAAGAGAGCTTCATAAGTTCAATATTTGGGGCATGCAGTCTCAAAGGAAGTTTTTGTCGTAGGTCCTGGAATGATTAAGGCCATAATGGACTCGCCCATTTCCCACAATGTCACAGAAGGTAGATCCTTCAAGGGATTGGTCGTATGTTACTAGTGGTTCATTTGAGACTTTTCAAATATTAGACACCCAATCATAGCCTTGTATAGGAAAGGATTTAAATTCCAATGGACTTTAGAGTGTGCAAATAGCTTTGAGAAACTCAAGCATTTTCTCACACATGCACCTATCTTGTGAATAGATGATCTAGAGAAGGATTTCCTAATCTGCATTGATATTTGTAAGGAAGGACTAGGTCGAGTTCCGATGCAAGAAGTACATAACTATTTCACATTTGACTTGGAACTTGCAGAAATTGTGCTTGCACTAAATATGTGGTTTCACTACTTTCTTGGAAGAAAATCTGTGTTGATGTCAAATCATGGAGGGATGAGATACTATTTCATCAGCCTAAAATAAATGCAAGACATGCTAGATGGTTATCTCTAATTAGTGAGTTTTGCTTTGAGGTCAAGAATATCAAGGGTAAGGAAAATAGAGTGAAAAATGGGTTTAGAAATAATGTACACATAACTCACTTTCCCGCCATGAGTGCTTGTGAATTTAACATCAAATAAAGGATCAAAGGGGCATTGCAACATGATGAAATTTTTCATAATGTGAAGGAATAATTACAACAAGAACCAAAAGGAACACTTAGCAAGGGCTACAAGCTCACTAATGACAAGATGTTGTTGTATAAGGATAGAAGGTATATACCTTGTATAGATGACTTGAAGAAGCTCATAATGGATGAGTTCCATAAATGGCCTTACTCTACTCATATTGGTTATTATAAAATGATAACAACCATGGAGAAAATATATTATTGGCTAGACATGAAGAAGGAAGTTGTTGATAACTTTTGTAGGTGTCTAGAATTCCAAAGGTTAAAATGGAATGCAGGAACCGAGTGGGACTGTTGCAACCAATTCCACTCCCTCAGTGCAAATGGGAAGTCATATCCATGGACTTCACCATAGGATTTCCAAAGACACCCAAAAAACATGATGTCATTATGGTGGTAGTAGATAAATTGAGAAAGGAAGCTCAACTTAGAGCTATCAAGTCCACTTAGGAATCCATTGACGTAGCTCATATTTTCATAAATGAGATATTCATATTACATTTCATAACAAAGAACATCATATCATATCATGATACCAAGTCCACATAAATATTTTGGAAATAACTGTTTATTGGCTCTAGGACTCAATTAATATTTAACATAGCCTATCACCCTTAAACAGATGGACAAACTAAAAGAGTGAAAAAAAAAATTATAAGACATGTTAAGAATGTATGGCCTGCATTAGCCAAGGAGGTAGGAAGAATTCCTTCCATTAGTTGAATTTGCATACAAAAATGGTTATCAGGAGTCGTTGAAGATGATCCCTCTTGAGGCTTTGTATAGAAAAAAAATGTAACACTCCCATTAGGTGGGATGATCTAATAAACATAGTGTTTATTGTACCTGATATGTTGAGGGAAATGGAGAAAGAAGTAATTAATATTAGGTAAAAGTTGAAATATGTTGTGTGTGGAGCATGATTGTTCAGAGGTCGTTGTTTCAGCCGGATGTATACCCCAGGAAGTTTTGTACACCCCTCCACGCGGGGGGGTGCGGGGGACTTGTCCCCCCGCGGGGTCCGGGGGGGCCGATTCCCCCCGGCTAGGGGGTCCAGGGGCTAGAGGTCCCCGGCGGGGGCCCAGGGGCAGCGCCCCCAAAGCCAAAAATAAATGCAAAATTGCCTTGTAAAAGTATAGTAATTTCTAGTCAATCTGGGCCGTTCATTAGGCGGATGATCTGATGGTAGAACTTATGTTTAGTTTAGGGTTTTTTTCCCTAGAAGGCAACCCCTCTCTTTGTATGAGGGCATTGTATTTGAGGCTGTGTGATAGATGTGTATTCTGTGAGCGAGAAACAGAGAGGTGAGACTGTGAGAGAAAACAGAGGATATTACAGCGGATTTGCTGTAGGTTGTGTCTCTTCATTTTGTTGGATAATAGAAAGGAAGGACTAGCTGTTCGGGGTGGACGTAGCCCAAACTGGGTGAACCACGTATATCTATGTCTCTCTTGTTTTGTGCATTTTCTGTGTTTATATTTCTGCGATATTTTATGTGTTCCATTGCTCCGTAATATATAATTTTCTAACAAAAGAACCCATAACACGAAGAAAATTTATGCATATCAATAGAAAATGCACATATAATTCCAAGTGGGATATCATGTATATCTCCACATCAAACCAAGGAAGAGCTTATTAAAAGTGGGGTCCTATGTTAGGTTAGCACCCAAATTTTGTGGACCTTTCATATTTTGGAAAGCATGGGTCCAATGGCTTATAGACTAACCTTGCGACTCACTATGAGGGAACATGATGTATTTCACATTTATTTACTTAAAAAGTATGCACATGATACTAATCATGTAATTGATTAGTTTTTTATATAGGTGGAATCCGAGGGAGAGTTCCAACTAGAACCATTGTGCATCGTGGACCGAAGATAGGTTGCACTTTAGAATAAGTAATAGAGTAGATTAAGGTGCAATGGAAGAACTTTGGGCTAGATGAAGAAACCTGGGAATATGTAAATCAAATGAGGGTACTTTACCTGTTCTTGTTTAGTGTAAGAGGATGTAAAGAGATGTAACTATAAATGTTAGTTTTTATTTTGTTTCTGTTAACATAAGATCGAGGATGGTGTTCCTTTAAGGGGGTGGGTTTGTAACATCCCCTATTTTACCCTTTCTTTTTGTAATGTTAATTTTGATGGAAACACCAGTGTGAGGAACCATGACTAGTTAAACTATAATTGAAAAATTGCTAATTACTATTTAAAATTAGTTAAAAACTAGTTGAACAAAGGAACAACTTACTGATCTTAAGTCTTAGGGAAGTTTCTTTCTTGCTTCCATATTTTGAAAATCCATGCTCAACTAAATTTAATGTCGAAAGGAATTTTCAATTGGGAAAGGCCATTATTTGACATATTTTTAAATGTGACATAGTTAGGGGTGAATTGTGTTTCGATGACAGTTAATTATGAAGATAAAAATTAGAAGTAGTTAAAGGAAAGGGTGGTGCACATTTTCCCTTCTCCCCTTGCATATCAAGGAGATAATCGAAAATGGATTTTCATAGTAAATCCAAGTTAGTGCTCTCCCAAATGCACCATGGGACATAGAAATTTTACATAGACACAAAAAAGAAGAGAAAACAGGTTGGTTGGTTAGCTGGTAGGACTTCATTTGATTAGAAATTCAAGGTTTAGTTCTCAATGGTCAAGACTAGGATGTATCTTGTTTTTATCACACATTCATGTTTTTATTTGGCTAGATCATGCTTTATGTTATGATATGTTCTTGGGTTTGATCACTAGTCATGTGTGGGAATTGTTGTTCTCTCTCCCTTCCTGATTTTGGTGCATGGGAAATATTATTCTCTTAGAGGAAAAAATGATTCAATATGAATTTTGGAAGGTGTGGGGCTATGGAGTATAACATGGATAATTAAGCAGCATTAGATTTGACCTAGAACTTGTAGTCTATGACCTTAATGTTGTCCTTTATGATCTTGGGAGTTAGTCCCTATGTTTTTGTGTTTTGTGCCATTGGATTGTGTTTTCTAAGACTATGTGGTTATTGGGAGGAACAATGGATGACCAAATCATTGTAATGTTGTTGTATATCTATTAACCGTCAGGATAGGGAAATTTGAGTTACTGTGGTGATTATTGGAGATTTATTAACCACCTGGACAATGGATTGTAGATCCTTATGGTGCTTTCTATGAAAATAAGGATGTGATATTACCTAGACAATGGATTCAATCTCCTGGATTGAGCAATATCCTCATCTGGAACTTGGGGCGAAGCCTTGTGATTGATCTCAGAGAGGTAATTGGTTCACTATGGTTCTTATTTCATAGTTGTTAACCACTTGGATAGTTGAATCCATATATTTAGTGTTTAACAAATCCATTGATGTGAAATCCCCTCTGCAAGCATTTCCTTAGACTATGAATCTGACTTGAGGGTTGTCATTTATAAGAGAGATTATAGTGTAGCTAGCATATGGTTGGGTGGAGAGTGGAAGTCCCTCCTTCAATTTCCAACTATTCTAACACACTCAAATAAGTATTGATGGTTTATACATATTCAGTTTATGGATTATGACAATCTTTCTTATGTTCTTTACTAATGTATCATTCGGTATTACTCAAGAAAAAATACCTGAAATAAATGCATATTCATGGTCGACAACCTATCTTATATATATATATATATATATATATATATATATATATATATATATATATATATATATATATATATATATATATGTATATATGTATATATGTATATATGTATATATGTATATATATATATATATAGATATATATATATATATATATATATATATATAGATATATCTATATATATATATATATATATATATATATATATATATATATATCTATATATATATATCTATATATATATATATATATATATATATATATATATATATATATATATATATATATATATAGATTGTGACAATGAATGCTTGAACTATGTGGTTACTTCCATCTTCATGGATTGTTGCATACCTTGTACTCTTATTACTTATTGTTTGAAGTTTACTTAGGATTAACCAGTTATATTATAAGTGTTTAGTTATATTAAATGTTGGAATTGGGTGATTCACTTCCATGCTCATGTTTATGTATTATCTTACATACCATGAATGATGCGAAAGTTTTATGGTTGTATGCACACTTAGATATTGGTATGACTGAGGACTATAATCAACTCTAACATCCTAAGATTCATTGTTAATGCATGGTCTATAGCACTCTTGATAGGTTACACAAACTTGAATGTATCCTTGAAAATGAATGAATACCCTGTCTCATTAAATAATTTAACCAACACGTAATTGAAAAAAGAGTTGTATTGCAATGCATAATTCACTTTGCACATAGGTAAATTTAGGTAAATTGGCCTTTAAAGCTATTTCTACCTCTTATTATGGATCTGGTGTGATTTTAAACAATGTTGGTGCCCCATTTATATTCTTCCAGGATGACATAATATTGTTGAAATCCTTTATTTGGGCCTTAGATTTCATCTTCAAAAATTTAGCATTCGGGCAGTTTCATCTTACTTGAAGAAATTCCCCGAATCTTCATTATTTTATCCTTTTCCCTTGCCTTAGTTCTTCTATAGGGAATACAGTGATCTAGGCATCCAATGGTGGCAAGGGCCATTACCATTGTATGCAATCCAAATCCCATCTTGGTTGGATTCCCATTTCAATAGCCAAACAAATATGGGAATCTAGGATTTGGGAGTGGCAAAGGGCACTCGCATAGGAATAGGTTCAAATGGATCTAATTCCAGATCTTCTTTTGCATTATGCTTGGATCTAGTTATCTAGGGGTCTAGGGGTGGTAAGTGTTGTCAATAGATTGATAAGATAGATAAGGAATGGGCCAGATATAATAGAAAAACAACAAAAAATGAAAAGGCGTGGTGACTAGCGGACATCGCTTTAAGTTGACATGGAAATGCCACAAGGGAATGTTACATGATGGTGCTTGCACTGGTTTAATTTCATAGCTCACTTGGATATGGTGATTCAATCATGTAGGGGTGTTGAGCGACAACACAAGGTTGAGAGTTCACATAGGCGATGGGTGGATGTAATGGTAAGGTAATGAATTATGCCATGGTGGAAGATCCAATGGGTCCAACACTGAGTTGGCATGGTAGTTCCTTGGGAGAATAGTTAGGGCCATGTGGATTCCACATGGAAATCCATCGATGGTGGGCTAACATAATTGGCTTGACTTCTAGTGGGCATAAATTTCAATCTAGGATTTGGATTGAGGTAAAAATTATATTTCCAAAAAATCTCAATGAGATGAACATGATGGTGATGTTTGTGTTGAGATTTCAAGACTTTATAAAAAGAAGTTTTTCCAACCACATATCCATAATATACCTTGGTGTTTGGGTTAAATCAAACAAGTAACACCTCCCATAACCCGAGACACTTAACAGGGTGGGAGGGAGGGTTACATAAAAGAAATGAGAATATTCTTAGCATTTACATGCTTCAAAAGATTCAAAGTCTATCAAATGGATGTCATTTCTGCATTTATGAATCAGTTTATAAGAGGAAGTATACTAAGATAAACTAAAAGGATTTCAACTATTTGAAGATGTAGACTAGGTATGTAAACTAAAGAAGGAACTCCATGGATTAAAGCAAGCTCAAAGAGCTTGATATTCAAGGATTCATAGATATCTAAAAAACAAGGATTTAGGAGAGGCGCGTCAAATAGTAATATTTATATTAAAACCAATAATGATAATTTTCTAACCATTGTTGTGTGTGTGGATGATATCATCTTTGGAAGTGATTTAGATCAAATGGGTCAACAATTTGTAGAAAACATGCAAGAGGATTTTGTGATTTCGATTCTGGGATAATTGTCATTCTTCCTTGGGTTACAAGCTTCTTAATGAGATAGAGGTATTTTCATCTCTCAAACTGATTATCTAAAATAAATACTAATTAGTATATTGGAGACACCAATGCCTCAATAATGGACTCAGGATTTTAGTTCATCTATTATGCACAAATAGCAGTGTTTTAGTAGCCCTATGTTCAATGATGCAAAATTATTGGGAAAAAGTACCTAAAGTACTTGTTTCATATAAACTGACTAAAATTTTTCTTTGAAAGAGGTCATAGTTTTAGAATTCAAATTCCACCAAGAATTTGGCTACAAAGAATGATCTTATAACATTAAAAGAAATTTTTCTTAGGCAGGAAAGGGCACAAAGATATATCCAAAATGGAGAAATGATCATGTGAAAATATATAAAGAGAAATAATCAGTTAGAAATAGGTGGTGATCAGAGCATATGAGAGAAAATATACACCATCCAGAAGCGGGGGTGAGGACAACACACTCGTAAGAAGAGTATGTGCATGCAAAAAGAAAAAGGGTGAAGTCTGTAAATTTTGTGAAGAGATAAGATATATTTAGAGATATGATTCTGTAAGAGATGATAAGAAATCTTAGAGACAATGTAGTTGCATAAATGAGAAAAAAATCATAAAAGAAGTGATGAAGCTACGAAGGTTGACAGATGGATGAGTAAATAGCGTGTATAATAGAATGGTGTGTTGTGTAACATAGGAGAAGAGTGCTAGTGAACCATAAAGATAAGGTTGTTGTAGAGAAAGAAGATAAGAAAATCATATATGAATTAAAGGGAGTTATCATAAAAGAATTAAAATAGGTTCCTTCATATCTAGTTTGAAAATGTGATGAAATAAAGATGTAGAGGGTAGAAGAAATTGGAACAATTTATCTAATGGAGATTGATGTCTCTAGCAACTTGGTGCTTGCAAATATGAAGCGATTGGTACGTCCAACAAGTTGGTGTTTGCAAATATGAGGGGGTTGGTACCTCCAGTATGTTGTTTCTTGTAAAGAATAGGGGATTGGTCCCTCATGTAGGTTGTTTCCTACAAACATTGTAATAATAGTTCAGTGCATTCATTAATCATATAAATAAAATATTTTTCCTCGTTTTCTTGTAGTTGGATTTCCATGTATATCTTGTGTTAAATGTTGTTATGTGAATGGTATATTGTTTTATGATAGAATGATTTATTATGTTTAAAATTGAATTATATTAATTCACCCTCCCCACACCCCCCCCCCCTCTTAGTATGATTGTTAAATCCAACAACATAGTTGACTAAAGGAAGGAATTCTTCAAATGAATGGGGTGATGTGTACTTAGCTTCGATGAGTGCATAGTTGAATCATGAGGCAACTTTGGACAAACATATCACATGAAACCTCATAAAAATAGCTCTACAAATATGAATAATATGTGTTAAATTGTAGAAAGAAAAGGTTTAATTTGACTTTTGTCTTAGTCAAATGGATAAATTCAAATTTCCACATCAGCAAGATGACTTGAGCTGCAGTTAGCAGAAGTGACATGGCCAAATCACTTAGTTAAATCAATCAATTCATGTTTGTGGGATAGAAGTAGAGTTGTGAATGAGTTGATTGCTAAGATCTAGCAATCTAGTAGAATTATAGTTAGTGAAACTCAATTATTTGAGCTCTAGTCATCAATAGAGTGAGTATGAGTTCAGTTGAGTAGTTATAATTGTTGTTAACTCAATGATCTCTCAATTAACTATTCAATTTACTAAAAGTATCCCTAGTCATGCATGAAATTCGAATTGCCTAATTTAGTGAAGGAAAAAGGCATAATTGTGATATTATTGTACACTAGTGAGTTACAGAGTTTGCATGTAGAAGTGGAGCTAATTTCCTTAGGAATTGCGCAAGGAAATAGGAGGAAGTTGGAGGCCTATTTTGGCTAAGTGTTGGTCGGAGAAGGAGATCAATATTGCAGTGTTGATTAAGCTTCAAGGATTTAAGTTGTCATTGTAATAGATCATTTTTCTCATCTGATATAATACAAACATAGGGGGGGGGTTTCCTAGTTTGGTTCCCCAGTAAAATTGTGTTCCTTGTGATTGAATGATTGCATGTGTTTCTATTGTCAGTTTTCCCTTTCACAAATTGAGTAGAAGAAATTTGTGTCTTTTGTTTTCAGTCTGAATTAATTAGAAGCTACACATTTCAATTTATTTCTACATGGTATCAGATTTATTGAAAACTACATAGAAACTAGGTTCCTGGTCATCTTTCAAAGAAATTTCGTATAACAGATTTCTGGTGTATGAATTTTATTCAAAGCAGGAACAATGTCTTTCTATAGGTTGAGTCTTGAGTACACATTGGAGGAAACTTTGAATTTCATAGCTTGGAAATAATGTATGGAAGTTGTGTTAGATGACAATGGAGTATTGGAGTACACACAAACTAATATTCCAAAACTAGCAGCATCAAATGCTCAACAATTGGCTCAGTGGAAGAAAGATACTGCAAAATCTAGGAGGATTATCCTGGAGGGAGTCAGAGACCATGTGGTTTCGAGTTTGCATGTCAAGAAGACTATTTATGCAATGCAGGAAACCCTCACAGAGCTATTCGAAAATAACAATGATGTCAAGAAATTGGAATCGAAAGATGAGCTCAGGAACATTCAAATGCAGAAAAATCAAACCATTGTTCAGTACCTATCCAGATCCACTCAGGTTAGAGATGAACTTGGAGGAGATATTGTACCACCATATTAACTTGTGATTTTAGCACTCCTTGGTCTTCCAAATTCCTAGAACAACTATCAAGATTCAGTTAATGGAAGAGACAAACTCCCAAATTAGGAGAAACTTTGGTCTGACCTGGTGCAGGAGGAGATTAGAAGAAACACTAGAGATAGAGTCTCATCTAGATCTAATGAGGAAAAATACTATGCTCTAGTTAGAAAAGGAAAGAATTCCAAAGAAAAGAAGGCCCAATGAGAGGAAAAATCCAACCAGAACCATGGCAAGAAGAAAGACCTCAGTAAAATTAAATGCTTTCACTTCCCTGAGTATGGACACTATGCAACCAATTGTCCACATAATAAATCTAGTAGGGACCTTGCAGCAATAGTAGGAGGAGATTCTCTCACATCAAAATTCAAGTTAGATTTCACCCTCATTACTTGCATGGAAAGCACAATAAGAGGGAGTGGGCAGTACCTATACTTTGGTGCTTCATATCATATTACAAGAAATAAGGATTTCTTCAGCATCCTACAGGACCTACATTACCCATAGAGATTGGAGATGATGGGATATATAGTATGAAATGGATTGGCACTGTCACCTTTAAGAGGGAGTTAGGTTCTCATCTTCACCTAAAGAATGTAATGTGTGTGCCTAGTCTAAAGAAAAAAATAGTTTATGTAGTTGTACTTGAAGACAAAGGATATGATGTGGTGTTCAGTAGAGGGAAGGCATATATGAAGCATGTTGCTACTGGAAAAGTAAAGCAGATTGGTGTTCAAGTTAAAAATATTTACAAGCTAGAGGTATATTTCACCATGCATGCAACTATACCTCTAGAAGTGAGGTGGGGTGATGTAGAGCCTTAGTCCAAGAAGTGCAAATATTTGGGTAGGATCTACCGGAGAGAAACAGTTGCAGTATACTCTTCTCATGGATCATTACCCCTGCTATAGGGGCCCACAGTATTTAGTAGTAGGAGGGTCGGTGTCAATTGATGCAGTCAGATCTTAGGCAACAGTTGCAAGCTAGTAGTATTCAGAGACTCAAGAGATAGTTACAACTCAGAGACATAGTTGATTCAGTATTTTAGATGCTTTTGAGTTGTAGTTCTTGCAATAGCAACAAAAATAATGAGAGGGGGTGTTAATTTTTTTAATAAATTCCTATAGAGGAGTAGGATTGGGGTTGTTCATAATCCTTTTCTTGGTAAGAGGGAGTGTTAAATTGTAGCAAGAAAAGGATTCATTTGACTTGTGCCTTAAACAAATGGAAAAATTTAAATTTCTACATCAGTAGGATGCCTTGAGTTGCAGTTAGCAGGAGTGGCATGGCCAAGTCACTTAGTTAAATCAGTCAATTCGAATTTGTGGGCTAGAAGTATAGTTTTGGATGAGTTGATTTCTAAGTTCTAGAAATATAGTGGACTTATAGTTAGTGAAACTAAATTATTTGAGCTCTAGTCATGAATAGAATCAATATGAGTTCAGTTAAGTAGTTGTAGGTATTGTTAACTCACTGGTCTCTTAGTTAACTAGTCAATTTACTAAAAAACAACCATATTCATTCATGCAATTCGAATTGCCACATTGAGTGGAGAAAAAAGGCATAATTTTAATTATTACTATACACTAGTGAGTGTAGAGAGTTTGCATGTATAAGGTGAACTAATTTCCTCATGAATTGTGGAAGGAAATAGGAGCTTCCTATTCTTTAGGCACAAGAATTGCATAAGGAAATAGGAGGAAGCTAGAGGCCTATTTTGGCTAAGTGTTAGTCAAAGTAAGAAGAGTAGGAGATCAATATTTCAGTGTAGATTGAGCTTCAAGGATTGGAGTTTTCATTGTAATAGATCTTTTTATCATCTAATATAATAGGAACAGAGGAGGGGTTTTTCTCAGTTGGGTTCCCTACTAAAAATTGTGTTCCTTGTGATTGAATGATTGCATGTGTTTCTATTGTCAATTTTCCCTTCTGTAGATTGAGTAGAAGAAATTTTTGTCTATTGTTTTTAGTCTGAATTCATTAGAAGCTGCAAATTTTGAGTTATTTCTACAATATGAAGGAGGTGATGTATACTTATGGCAAGGTTGAACAACTAGGATTTTTGGACAATGTCAAGTTCAACTAATACTCGAATATGGGAGTATTAGAACACTACCAAGTGTGCTTCATATCCTAGGTTTAGAAATAAACTTAATATCCATTATAAAAATGGGTAATGCAAGCGTGCACACTTTATTTGAGAAGGATTTGTGTAATATGGTTTGTAGAGTGCTGGTGTTGATGAGAGATTTCATATTAGAATCTTGTACAAGTTATTGGGGCATGTTGACCACAATGGATGCATTAATTAGTCATTCTTAGGACTTATGTGATATCCCCTTGTCTAGTTTATGAGACCACATTATGTCACTATGGTATGGGACACATCATGAGAAATGGTCTTCAATCTAGGAAAAACAAAGGTATGGTTGAAGGTTTTCTTGATTTCTCTATGGAATTTGATTTCTATGAACATTTCTTTTATGGGAAATAAATATTTTATGAGATTCACATCTAGTGCTACAAGGAGGAAAGGGATTCTAGAATTGATACATAGTGATCTGTTTGGGGCTATGTCAATTCTATAACTAGGAGGATATTTGTCCATTAAAAGGGTACAGTTATAATGAAAGGGTACAATGAAAGGTTCAAACTAAACTACAAATATAATAAACAAAATTATAATGAATGCTTATTAAATCCTTCACATAGGTCCCTAAGGGCCTTAACATATCCCACCATTTAAAAAAAAACATTTCCCTTAAAGCTTGTAATTGAGGACATTTCATTACAATTTGCTCATTTACCCATGAATCCTTTTCTAGAGACATATTATTCCACTTGGTTAGGCACTCAATAATGGTACTCCCATTTTGAGCCATTTGAAGGTTTCCATAATGTATTGTCATGGTTTATTTGATATTATCCATATGCATAAAGGATGCCATAATGGGACACTTTAGTGTATGTGTGATAGGTAAAATTATACTATTGTTCTACTAGAGGAATCCACTTAATCCATTGATACTTATTATCTAAATAATAACATAATAGATAACCTTATTAACACGTGCCAATCATTTTTTTCTTACCATCTATTTGTGGATGATATGGTGACTTATGGATAATATTGTCCCACTCATCTTCTATAATTATTTCTAAAACTTTCCTATGAATTTTATATCTCTACCACTTTCTATTACTTTATGAAATCCATAATGTTGACAAATTTCCTTCATGAACAATTCAGACACTTGGCTTGTTATATATGTACTTTGTATTCCACAAAATGGTGCAAATTTTGTGATTCTATAAACACCACATAAATACCAACCTTACCTTTATATTTTGGTAACCTTGTATGGATGCACACTAATACATCTTCCTATCCTTGATTGGGTTTGTTTAATGGTTGAAGTAACCATGGATATTTTATTGCATCTCCTTTATTTATTTTTCAAACTTGGCATTCTCTTAGAGATTTTTGAATATATTTCTTCATTCCTTCCCCAAAAAATATGTTTTCTTTGGTCCTTTGATATTCTTGAAGTAACCATGCATGTCCTACCATTAGAGAGTCATGGGAATTGTTAGTGTCAGTATCTTCATCCCTCTGTTAGTGACCAAATTCTCTTGTTGCATTGCATGTTAGGTGTCTCACCCGATCAGCTGCATTCCATTAGGGTCATGGATCATCTGACAGTAGTGGCTTATTATACATTTTCCCTCATGTGTTGGCCCATTTTCATTCATCTAGATCATCTGCAGTCAATTTTTGTCTTTAAATCTGTAAAAGTCATTTTTAGGGTTTTAGGTCCCATTAGGTCTAGGTTTTCGTCAATAAGGTCTTCAAAATGCTCAATAACAGTCAGCAGGTGCATGAGGAGGTCAAATAAATCAGAAACAATAATTTCCATAATCACTCACTCAGTGATTGATTTTTCCTCAAAACCCTGTTTTGAGGAAAAATAGAGTATTTTATGTTTTTATGTATAAATTTGATGTAATTTTAGTTTTTTCATATGTAATAACTTCAGTGGCAACCCTGGTCACCTTGCCAAGCTTCAGCAACTCCATCATCTGCAAGGCAAAAAAAAAAAATCAAAGCATTCATTTCATCAAAGGCAAAAATAAAGCAAACTGCCCGAGTCAAATGCAAACATTACAAAGTGGGTTTTTGACAAGTGAAAAAATAAAATCTTTTGTATATAAACCATTTTTCATGTTTAAAAAATTCATTTGCATCTAAAGGAGAAAGAGGGAACAAGAGAAAGGTCATGTTGGAGAAAAAGAGAAAAGTCGCAGCAACTTAGGCAAGTTTCAGGGGCATGGCGCATAGGGCTGGCGCTGCGCATTGGGCCGCCCTCTGTAGTGTTAAACTTACACTGGCGCGATGCATTGAAGTGGTGCGGCGCACTGGGTTTGTCGCACGGTGCATTGGGCTTCAAGCCGGATTTCACCCACAAACTCTCCCAAATTTCAAAATTCGCTCAATCCTCAGGTGTTCAAGTAAGTCAAGCATTCTTCCACTGCCAGTGAATGAGTTTCTCTTAAATTTTATGGTGATTTAATGAGAAAAATTTGAAACCCTACCTCCTTGCAATTTTTTCCAAAAAACAGTTGCATAGGGTTTACAATTTGTGTTTTTGCTGCCAATTCCACTCCATCACTCCCTCACTCTTTGATTCCCTCATTCATTTTCCAGTTTCATCAACCCATTCCCTAATCCCCATATCCTTAAATTTACTATCCCCATATCCCTAACTCCCACTATCCCAAACCCTAATCATTGTCCCAAGAACCTAAATATTATTCCTTAAACCCCCTATTCCCCAAAAAACTTGTCAACAACATTCCTGAAACCCCTCATACACTTTCCCTCCGCAATCCCTCATACATTCTCATCCTTGACAGCAAAAACCTAAAGACACCATAAATATCTTCATACTCATCTAAGAAAACTCAAACATTGGCAAACATTGAGTCTTATCCTTCTTATGACCAAGATTAGAAGACACTCAGTGATTCTTCTAGAGAAATGCATGCACCAAGGAGACCTCACAAGGGTGGTAAGCATATACGAGAGGAGCCTACTTCACTTGCCGAGCTGCAGGCCTGTCATCTTGCTGTCACATGTTTTCAACACCAATCTTGTTATCAGTTCTGTGAGATGGTAGAGAGAGTCCAGTACCATCATGAGTTGGACAGGTTATTTATGGTCCATCTTCATAATGGCCAAGTCACTCTAGCAGGTGTGACATTCACCTTGACACCGGACGCTATTTCTCTAGCAATTGGCATTCCAAATGTTGGTGAGCAGTGGAATAAAAGGCAACAGATTGATAGAGAGAATTATGAGCCTTACATCAAGGCTGGTTATTAGAGGCATCTCAACAGATTTTTTCCCTTCAGATATCTGAAGGATGCATATGCTCCCTTGATGAAACTCATAATTAAATATTTCAGCTGTGAAGGCCGGTTTTCTCACCTATATGCTTATCACATCAGATTGTTGATGCACTTCACTAAGGTGATAATGATGAATCTCCCCTATTTTATTTGCTGAAACATTGAGAAGATGACCACCTTAGTGCATAGAAAGCCTCCTCAACAGCAGTTAAATAATATATATCATTTCGTACTAATCAAAATTGTGGTCATGCATCAGCTTGGTTTACAGAAAATCTCATGCGAGGATTTCATCTCACATGAGGTCTTCACAGGTCCTCAAGTACCCCCAATAGTTTTTCATGAGACAGGAGGACCTTCACATCAGCAGGAGATTAATGATACACAAACCACTAGTGTGCTAGTGTTTGTCACTTATCAAAAGGGCACTAGAAGGTTGTTTACAGCGGCAAAACAAGTATTATCTCCACCCGGGGTGGAAGGGGTCTCATTTCCTCCATCAACAGAGAAGATACAGGACAAGGGAAAGCGGCCATTACATGATCAGGGGCCTTCAGGAGGGCAGGAGACAGATTTCATTCTTATTCAGGATGATGACAATGATTTAGGCTCACAAAGCTCAAAGCTTAGAGAGATCATTCAGGAGCAACAAGATGACATTCAACATTTGTCTCTCAACCTAGAAAGAGCCAAGAGGATAATCAAATATCTGGAGCAAAGAAACAAACAGCTAGAGGATCAGCAAACTATCATGGAGCTACGAAACATATGAGAAAACCGACAAGGTGCCAAAAGGAGGAAAGTCAAGCTCACAACACTTGAACAAGAAATTAATGTTGATCGTGAATCTTGGCTTGAGAGGGAAATTATCCACTTGGAAAAGATTCTATAGAAGGCCAAACGAGAGAAAAATATGTTGAGGCACATGGCCCATCATAACTTGGCATGAAACAAAGTGTGCAAGGCAAGAATCAGGAACTTGGAGGCCAAGTTGAAGAAGGCATCAAGGAGGCAAAAAGAGCAAGATAAACTTCAGACCTTGGCTGAGGCTTCGTTGGCCCAACACAGCACTTGATGAAGGACACTCAGCCCAAATTTCAAGAAATTTGGGACACTTTTTGCAATTTTGAAATTTTTGGCTTAAAAAATAGGTTTTTATGCCCGATGCACCGCACAACCTGGCACGTGCTTTTGATGGGGACCTCCTTTTGAGGAAAACTTAGGATTTTGGAATTTTCATGGAAAAATATGCATGCTTTAAAATTTCCAAGAAATTTTAACAGGTTTTGAGCTTCCAAAAAGGTCAAAAACACCTCAAAAATGACCTTTCTGCCCCTTTTTGGACACACAATAAGCAGTGTTGGGAGAACTCATTTTTGGAGGGGCAAATGGAGGCAAAATTCCACTTGTTCTGTAAAGTAGACAGGAAGACCTTTCCCACAAGCCCACTTGGAGAAAATTTGGACATCGGGAAGGCCTCCAAAATCAGCTGCACAAAGGCACTATGCATAGGGAAATCAGCGCGGCGCATTGGAGAAATTTTGCTCATTTTTGGCCAAAAACTCTGTTTTTCGCCTAGTTTTTTTCAAAGTTTGACTTTTCTCCTTCTACTTTTCAAAATCATGATGTAATTTAATGTGACATGATGGATTTTGATGTAATTATGCTAAATTTTCACTCTTAGAGGTAGATTCATCCATGAAAAGGTAGTTTGCAACTGAATGAATCAGTTCCCTAGTTTTTAGAGGCAAGCTGTTCCACTGCCTACTTTTTAGTTCTCAGTTTAGACTTTGTTGGAAAAGCTCCTAAACTTACGAGCTCGACACCTAGAGGCTAGGATTAGTTGTTGGTTGCGTATATCTTGTAATTTTTCAGTCATTAGCATGGTTGGACTTTTGGGAAAGCTTAGAGCTTCACTGTATATTCATTTCAGCAGTTTGGCTAAGGAATAGACCAGGGTTTGCAGCACTTTATGGGATTCATGTGGCATCTTGCTTTGGTATTGTGTTTTCTTCTGTAATTGTAAGTTTACATGTGTTTTATGTATGTCATTATCTCTCTTTGCTTCATCCTAACTAAATCAAACAAAAAATAAAGGTAGAATACAATGAAAGTGCAGTGCTCTACCTAGGGTTTGTTTAGTTATCTATGTTTTCAGCTGTTTAAGGATCCCTGAGTTTTTTCATGCCATTTTCAACTCCTCACCTGTCAAAATCTTTCCATCTCACTCAATTTGAAGTACCAAATCATTTGCCTACCTTGCCCCATAGAGATCTCTGCAAAACTAAGCCTCATTCCCCAGACCCAAATTTGCCTTTCACATTTGAGCCAACAAAACATCATCAAATTCAATCAAACACCTCTGTACACATACCTAGCCTAAAATCAGTCATCTCAAGCTTTCATTGGCCATATTTTCTGAGATTTACAAGGAGAGAGCCCTCTCCTGACCTGGTAGGGCTAGCTACCAGGTTAAGCGTGGTTTGATGTTACCCTAGATCCTACCTTTCTCAGCCTGAGGTAGATTTAGGCCCTAACATAGTGGCGACTCCACTAGGGAACTAGATTGTTTGTTTGTTAGTGTTATTCGTTTTATAAACTACAGACGGAGCCTGAAGTTATGCCAGGTAGCCTTCGAACTGCACATTGCTTTGCGAGTGCATAAGTAGATAAAAGTTGCTTCAGTCAATCTCTGGTCTAGTCTTATAAACGAAACATCTGACTTGCAAATTGCCCCAGTACATCAGATAATTCTAGACTTTTGGATGATGAGTTTAGAATCTGATAGGCTGAATAAGTTGATTTTGTCCGTTTGATTTTTGGGAATAATTCAACACACTGGCTTCCAGACGACACACTAGAGCAAATCCTGATCCTGATCCACCTCCTGTGTATGAAAATCCCAATCTTATTCCGAGAATCCTTCATCAAGAAAGTTCTGTGATTCCTGTGTTCAAATCTTGTTCATGTCCTGTTGTTTTTTAGTATCTTGAAGATCTTGAGTTTGACGAACAGTTTGAGCTGTCGTTGTTTGAGACCAAATCTAAAAGTGTTGTTGGTTCTACTGCCCTAAATCTAGAGTTTGTCAAAGATCTTGAAACTGAAAAGGCCAATAAATCAATTGATGATTATATTTTGAAACTTCAAACTTCCATTGTGGCTACAAACATTCCTGAATTCTTAGAGTCTACATCTGCAACTCTTGGGTCATCTGCTATTGTGTCTAGTTCAAAAATTCCTACCGAACCTCCTTTCATTCCCACCATTCCCGTGCAGCCTTCCATCTCTGATCAGAAATCTGCAGTGTTGTCACCTCCATCCACTCCTTCTACCCCTCAAACATCAAAAATTTCTTCACCTCCATCCACACCTCATACATCAGCTGCTCCAACCCCTCCTACATCCCCAAGACCAGTCGTAAATCCACCTAGAGCAATGGCTGCCCGATATTCACCCCTTGTGTTGCCTCAAAACTTGGATGACATGCCCGTTGATTATCAAAGCAAAATTACATTGTTTGATGGTACCCCTCAAGGTATCACAGCTCAGCAACATATGGATAGGATGGCAGATTTCTTTGATCTCCACGAGATCGATGCAGAAAATGTAACAATGAGATCGTTTGTGCAAACTTTTGGAGGCGAGGTCAAAAAGTGGTTTAGAGCATTGCCGGCTAGAACAATCAATTCATTGGAGGCACTTCAAAGACAGTTTTTGGATCGCTGGGAGGTAAAGAAGAACCCTCTTCAAATTCTTTCCGAATATGAAAACATCAAGAGGAATTTTGGTGAGAGTGTCTAAGATTATTGTGTTAGATTCAATACTATTTACAGTGCAACTCTTGTTGATATAAAGCCACCTATGGGGTTGGCTTTGATTAAGTTTCCAAATGGTTTTGATCCTGATATGGTCTATCAATTAAGAGAAAGAGATCCGACCACTTTGGAAGACATGCAGAAAATTGCAGTCAGCGTTGAAGCAAATCTTCTTTCCAAGAGAGCTAGAACAAAGGCTGAAAAGAAGGTAACGATAAAGGAAGAGGCTTCCACTTCAGATCAAGTGCTCCATAAGCTTGAAAAGATGTTTGACAGGCTCACAATTGTTGATAAGCCTAAAGCACAAGTCAAAAATCCAAACTTTCGTGGCCAACAGCAACCACAATTCAGAATCAAGCAATGAGAGCAACAAGCACAAGACCAAGTGGCACAACAGCAAGTGAAGACACCCTTACAACAGAATTTTGTACATGGTCTAGAATCAGATGATGAGGAGAATGTAATTGGAGAAGAGAATCATTTCTTTACACCTGATGATATGCCAATTTTTATCACTGAAGATGATGAGTATTCAGAGAGCCGAGCTATACAAAGGGATGAAAATTTCATCTTAGCAAATGAAACAGCTCTTGAAGAAGAGTCTGATGAATATCAAAGGGGTTATATGAATGCTTTGATAGCCCAGCAGTGACAATATTCACTCGGGAGTAGAGATGTACCCATAAATCCAATTTAGAAAAGGAAGGTGGTGATACCGCCAAAGAATGATCCTCCCATTGTGCAGAAAAAGGGAAAAGAGACAGTTGATCCTACCACCAGCAAAACACCATCAGCCAATGAAAGATCAAATATGCCAAGTATATCAAAGGAGAAAACTGAAAAGAAGGATGTTTCAGCTAAAAAGGTAGAGAAAACGTCAGTTTTTAACTTAGAAAATGAAATTGCTAAGTTAAAAGTATCTATTCCTTTGATTGAGTTGATGAAGAATAGCAGCTATAAAGGTCAGGTGTCTAAGATTTTGAATTTAGATCCATTATCTGATATGGTAAACATGGAGGATGATCAACCTGAGTTGATCTTTGGTCCAGCATTGGAAGGTCAATCTCAAGATAGTGATGTAGCTCCTTTTTACATTAGCCTTAGGGTGCATGACTATGTGTTACACAACACTATGTTTGATTCCGGAGCCTCTCATAATCTCATGCCTAAGGCAATCATGGAGAAATTGGGTTTGGATATCACTAGAAAGTATCATGACCTTTACTCTTTTGATTCTGGTAGAGTAAGATGCATTGGTCTTATTAAAGATTTGGTGGTCATTTTGGATCAGATTCCAGCGAAAAATGTTTTGATGGATGTGGTTGTGGCAGATATTCCTCCTAGATTTGGCATGCTTCTTTCCAGATCTTGGGAGAAAAACTTAAAGAGACATTGCAGCTTGATTTCTCCTATGCTACTATTCCCGTGTTCAGTCAGATGAGGAAATTATACCGGGAGCAAAAGATGAAGTACATGATCACTAGCAAGGAGAAATCGGTAAATCATCCAATCAACTATGTACATACTGATTTAGAATCATTTGTTTTATATTCTGATAGCTTTAATGATGTAAATAGCCAAGTAGTTGAAGTAGAAGACATTCCAGAGATCACTGAAAATTTCAGAGAGGTCTTAAAGCAAGAAAGACAAAGGCTTGATAGTACCGTTGAGCAATCAGCCTTCTGACAGCAGCAAAATAATGATGGACAGCAGGGAAAAGTAAAAGAGCAAACAGAATTTCAGCATTTGGAAGAGGACGAAACCGGCTTGTGGAGCATGGATTTTGATGGCGCAGTAGGAAGGGAAGGTGCTGGAATTGGCATTTGGATACGCAGCCCTGTTTTCTCCCCAAACAAAGTGCCAAGCAATGTAAGGGTCTGTTCGTATAAATTGGCTTTTGACTGTTCAAATAATGAGGCTGAATATGAGGCTTTAATTGTTGGTTTGAAAATCCTTAGAAAGTTAAATGCTAAAATAATTTCAGTCTATGGCGACTCCGAGTTAGTTATCAAGCAAGTGAAAGGGGAATACCAAGCTAAGCATCCTTGAATGCAGGCCTACCGCAATGCGGTATTAGATATCTTGAGATTGTTTCCAAATTACACTTTGACATGTGTCCCTCGTGTTCAGAATGTTATTGCAGATTCACTTGCAACAACAGCAAGTAATTTGAAAATTCCGATGAATTCAAACAACAAATTTGAGATTCATGTGAAACATCGCCCAACTGTCCCTGATAATCAAAGGTATTGCAGGTGTTTCAAGATGATAAAGAAATTGAAGAATTTCTGCAAAATGAAGGTAAATTCAAAGACACTTCTATCGATGGGGAGCATGATGATGGTGAAGCAGACATAGAAGTCAATCAGATGGAAGTTTTGCAACTCAAAGACAATGTCATTCCTAAAGGTCTAATACCTTTAGAGGAGTTGTTCGATCAAGATGATGTAGCCCGAAAACCAAGCTTGCTACCAACCGAGAAAGGAGTTGAGGATGTGAACATTGGATCAGCAGAAAATCCTAGAATGGTCAAGTTATCAAAGGCGTTGCCTCCACAGGTAAAAGCAAAGTATATCAGTTTATTATCTTCATTTACTGATGTATTTGCATGGGACTATTCAGATTTGAAGGCATATGATACGAGCATAATTCAGCATATAATTCCGATCAAGCCAAATCAAAAGCCATTTTGACAAAAGTTAAGAAGAATAAATCCAAAGCTCTTGCCCTCAATAGAGAAGGAAGTGAATCGATTGTACAAAGCTGGTATAATCATCCCCATAAGATTTTCCAATTGGATTTCAAATTTGGTGTCCATGCGCAAGAAAACAGGTGAGATTCGATTATGTATTGATTTTAGAAATTTGAATAAAGTGTCTGTGAAAGATAACTATCCATTGCTCAATATGGATCACATACTTCAACGAGTAGTTGGAGCATCCCACATGTCGCTACTCGATGGTTATTCCGGTTATAACCAAATTCTAGTCCATGAGGATGACAGAGATAAAACAATGTTCACTACTCCGTGGGGAACTTTCCATTATGCCAAGATGCCTTTCGGATTGAAGAATGCTGGTGCGACCTTTCAGCGGGCCATGGATATTGCATTTGCTAATGAAAAAGATGTCTTTTTAGTTGTTTATCTTGATGATTTGACAGTTTTTTCTAATTCAGATGAAGAGCACCTTTATCATTTGAAGATTGTATTTCAATGGTGTAGAAAGTATGGTATATCTCTCAATCCAAAGAAGAGTCTATTTGCCATGGATGAAGGCAAGCTGCTTGGTCATATTATATCAAAGGAGGGCATCCGCATCAATCCAGATCTGGTGGAAGCCATTCAAAAGATTGATTTTCCACGAAGTAAAAAGGAGATCCAATCATTCAACGGTAAGATGAATTTCTTACATCGCTTTGTGCCCAATCTTGCAAAACATTTAAGGGAAATCAGAAACATGCTCAAGAAAGATAGTGTAGTGAGATGGACAAAGCAAGAAATAAAGTCTTTCAATTTGGTGAAATTGGCCCTTTCTTCAGCTCCGGTTTTGATTAGCCCGGATTATACTCAAGATTTCATTTTGTTTTCATTTGGCTTGGATCATACTATGGCAATAGTCTTGATGCAAAAAAGAGACCAACTCGAGAAACCAATTGCATTTTTCAACAGAACCATAAGGGATGCAGCTTTAAATTATAATATTATTGAAAAGCAAGCTCTTGCTTTGGTAAAGGCATTGAAATATTTTTGAGTTTATATTTTGCATTCCCACATCCTTGCTTATGTCCCTAATACTGCTGTTAAAGATGTCTTAGTGCAAACAGATCCAGAAGGGAGAAGAGGCAAATGGATTGCTGCTTTGTTGGAATATGACGTGGAAATCAAACCAAAAAAACTCATCAAAGGACAGGGGTTGGCCAAACTAATGGCTAAGTCAAATTTGCATGCCTTGGACATTAATCTCATTGCTGCTATGTCCAAGGAAGATGAAGAAAGTTCACCTGCTTAGGTATCAGAAATTTTTCTTCTTTCTCCTTGGTATTCGAACATTGTTTATGTGCTCCAAAATCTGTCACCACCACCTGGAATGGCTAAGAACAAAAGTAGGACTCTGAAATTGAAGGCTGCCAAGTTTTGTATCATGAATAATGCACTCTATTGGAAAGATCTCGATGGTGTCTTGCTCAATTATTTAGTTGAAGAAGAGGCAAAACAGGTTATGGAAGACTTTCACAAGGGAGATTGTGGAGGTCATATTTTCTGGAAGACAACAGCCAACAAAAAATTGAGAGCGAGATATTATTAGCCAACTCTTTTTGCTGATGTGTACAAAATTGTTACAAGTTGCCACGAATGTCATATTTTTCAAGGTAGGATAAAATTGCAGCCTTTACCGCTCAATCTGATTGAAGTAAGTGCTCCATTTTAGCAGTGGGGTTTGGACTTCATTGGCGAGATTCATCCTACTTCTTCAGCACAGCACAAGTGGATCCTCACAGTGACAGACTATTTTACCAAATGGATTGAGGCGATTCCCACTAGGCAGGCCACTAATTCAGTAATCATTTCATTTCTTGAAAAAAATATTTTGTCTCATTTTGGCTATCCAAACAAGTTGATCACTGATAATGTAGCAGCTTTTAAATCTAAAAGAATGATTGACTTTTGTAATAAATATCAAATTACTTTGGGGCACTCAACTACATATTATCCACAAGGCAATGGATTGGCGGAATCCTCAAATAAATCTTTGGTCAATATTATCAAAAAGTTGCTAGAAACGAACAAGAAGAGTTGGCACAAAAAGATGGTTAATGCACTTTGGGAAAACAGAGTAAGTCAAAAGAAATCTATAGGCATGTCCCCTTTCGAGCTCGTGTATGGTGTTGACACAGTATTCCCAACCTCTCTCGCAGTCCCGGTGGTTAAACTTCTGCAGGAAGCTGGCAGCGAGGATGATCATTTGCAGCAAAGAATCAATCAAATGATCCATTTACAGTAGACTAGAGAGGAGGTTTTTCAGAACACTTTCAAGCTGCAAGAGAGAATCAAGAAGATATATGATCGAAAGGCAAAGGCAGACAAGTTTCAAATAGAAGACATAGTGCTAAAATGGGATGCAAGAAATGAAGATAAAGGTAAGCATGGCAAGTTTGAGAATATTTGGAAAGGACCTTTCAGAATTGCTGCATATCGGGGCCAAAATGCTTTCCTTCTGAAAGAAATGAATGGAGAAGATTGTCTAGGTGGGCCGGTCAATGGTCGGCTGCTCAAACAGTACTATTTTTGAAATGTTTTCTGCTATCATATGTATCATTGTACATACCGGTTTGTTTAAATTTCATTGCAAGTGTGTTCTATCATCATTCATTCAGTTTGGGGCCCAAGGTGAAGGCTATAAAACTGAAGTTTGATTGCAGTTTTGGTTTGGATTGTTTTAGTCAGGTCTTTCAGTCGATTTCAGTCTTGAAATTGAGTCAGTTTTGAGTCAGATTTCAGTCCTGAAATTGAGTCAAGAGTTTGGTTTTGGTTTGTCGAAGTTATTGACTCCATAGCCCAATGGACGAAGGCACTGCCTGCTTTCCCAGAGATCTGTAGTTCTTGGCACCTCCAAGGAGCTACCATCCCCATTGGAGCCAATGTTAGTGTCAGTATCTTCATCCCTCTGTCAGTGATCAAATTCTCTTGTTGCATTGCATGTTAGGTGTCTCACCCGATCAGTTGCATTCCATTAGGGTCATGGATCATCTGATAGTAGTGGCTTATTATACATTTTCCCTCATTTTCTGGTCCATTTTCATTCATCTAGATCATCTGCAGTCAATTTTTGTCTTTAAATCTGTAAAAGTCACTTTTAGGGTTTTAGGTCCCATTAAGTCGAGGGTTTCATCAAGAAGGTCTTCAAAATGCTCAATAACGGTTAGCAGGCGCATGAGGAGGTCAAATAAAGTTTCAGCAACAATAATTTCCATAATCACTCACTCAGTGATTAATTTTTCCTCAAAACCCTGTTTTGAGGAAAAATAGAGTATTTTATGTTTTTGTATATAAATTTGATGTAATTTCAGTTTTTTCATATGTAATAACTTCAGTGGCAACCCTGGTCACCTTGCCAAGCTTCAACAACTCCATCATCTACAAGGCAAACAAAAATCAAAGCATTCATTTCATCAAAGGCAAAAATAAAGCAAACTGCCCAAAAACAAAGTTTGAAAAGCAAGTCAAATGCAAACATTAAAAAGTGGGTTTTTGACAAGTGAAAATTTTAAATCTTTTGTATATAAACCATTTCTCATGTTTAAAAAATTCATTTGCATCTAAAGGAGAAAGAGGGAACAAGAGAAAGGTCATGTTGGAGAAAAAGAGTAAAATCGCAGCAACTTAGGCAAGTTTCAAGGGCGTGGCGCATAGGGCTGGCACGGCACATTGGGCCGCCCTCTCCAGTGTTAAACTTACACTGGTGCGGCGCATTGAAGTGGCGCAATGCACTGGGTTTGTGACGAGGCGCACAGGGCTTCAGGCTGGATTCCACCCACAAACTCTCCCAAATTTCAAAACTCGCTCAATCCTCAGGTGTTCAAGTAAGTCAAGAATTCTTCCACTGCCAGTGAATGAGTTTCTCTTAAAGTTTATGGTGATTTAATGAGAAAATTTTGAAACCCTACCTCCTTGCAATTGTTGCCAAAAAACAGTTGCATAGGGTTTACAATTTGTGTTTTCGCTACCAAATCCACTCTATCACTCCCTCACTCTTTAATTCCCTCATTCATTTTCCAGTTTCATCAACCCATTCCCTAATCCCCATATCCTTAAATTTACTATCCCCATATCCCTAACTCCCACTATCCCAAACCCTAATTGTTGTCCCAAGAACCTAAATACTATTCCCTAAACCCCTTATTCCCCAAAAAACTTGTCAACAACATTCCTAAAACCCCTCATACACTTTCCCTCCACAGTCCCTCATACATTCTCATCCTTGACAGCAAAAACCTAAAGACACCATAAATCTCTTCATACTCATCTAAGAAAACTCAAACATTGGCAAACATGGAGTCTGATCCTTCCTATGACCGAGATGAGGAGACACTCAGTGATTCTTCTAGAGAAATGCATGCACCAAGGAGACCTCACAAGGGTGGTAAACATATACGAGAGGAGCCTACTTCACTTGCCGAGCTGCAGGCCTGTCCTCTTGCTGTCACATGTTTTCAACACCAATCTTGTTATCAATTCTGTGAGATGGTAGAGAGAGTCTAGTACCATCATGAGTTGGCCAGGTTGTTTGTGCTCCATCTTCATAATGGCCAAGTCACTCTAGCAGGTGTGACATTCACCTTGACACCGAAGGCTATTTCTCTAGCAACTGGCATTCCAAATGTTAGTGAGCAGTGGAATAAAAGGCAGCAGATTGATAGAGAGCATTATGACCCTTACATCAAGGCTGGTTATTAGAGGCATCTCAGCAGATTTTTTCCCTTCAGATATCTGAAGGACGCATATGCTCCCTTGATGAAACTCATAATTAAATATTTCAGCTATGAAGGCTGGTTTTCTCGCCTATATGCTTATCACATCAGATTGTTGATGCACTTCACTAGGCTGAGAATGATGAATCTCCCCTATTTTATTTGCCAAAACGTTGATAAGATGACCACCTTAGTGCATAGAAAGCCTCCTCAGTAGCAATTAAACAGTATATATCATTTTGCACTAATCAAAATTGTGGTCATGCATCAGCTTGGTTTACAAAACATCTCATGGGAGGATTTCATCTCACATGAGGTCTTCACAGGTCCTCAAGTACCCCCAGCAGTTTTTCATGAGATAGGAGGACCTTCACATCAGCAGGAGATTAATGAGACACAAACCACTAGTGTGACAGTGTTTGTCACTTATCAAAAGGGCACTAGAAGGTTATTTGCAGCAGAAAAACGAGTATTATCTCCACCCGGGGTGGAAGGGGTCTCATTTCTTCCATCAGCAGAGTAGATACAAGACAAGCGCAAGCAACCATTACATGATGAGGGGCCTTCAGGAGGGCAGGAGACAAATTTCATTCTTATTCAGGATGATGACACCGATTTGGGCTCACAAAGCTCAAAGCTTAGAGAGATCATTCAGGAGCAACAAGATGACATTCAACATTTTTCTCTCAACCTAGAAAGAGCCAAGTGGATAATCAAATATCTGGAGCAAAGAAACAAACAGCTAGAGGATCAACAAACTATCATGGAGCTACGAAACATACAAGAAAACTGGCAAGCTGCCAAAAGGAGGAAAGTCAAGCTCACAACACTTGAACAAGAAATCAATGTTGATCGTGAATCTTGGCTTGAGAGGGAAAATATCCACTTGGAAAAGATGCTAGAGAAGGCCAACTGAGAGAAAAATATGTTGAGGCACATGGCCCATCATTACTTGGCAAGAAACAAAGTGTGCAAGGCAAGAATCAGGAACTTGAAGGCCAAGTTGAAGAAGGCATCAAGGAGGTGAAAAGAGAAAGATAGACTTCAGATCTTGGCTGAGGCTTCACTGGCCCAACACAGCACTTGATGAAGGACACTCAGCCCAAATTTCAAGAAATTCGGGACACGTTTTGCAATTTTGAAAATTTTGGCTTAAAAAACAAGTTTTTCTGCCCAATGTGTCGCGCCACCTGGCGCGCACTTTTGATGGGGACCTCCTTTTGAGGAAAACTCAACTTTTTTGGAATTGTCATGGAAAAATATGCATGCCTACAAATGGCCAAGAAATTTTGACAGGTTTTGAGCTTCCAAAAAGGTCAAAAACACCTCAAAAATGACATTTCTGCCCCTTTTTGGACACACAGGAAGCAGTGTTGGGAGAACTCATTTTTGGAGGTGAAAATGGAGGTCAAATTCAGAAAATCCACTTGTGCTAGAAAGTAGACAGAAATACCTTTCCAACAAGCCCACTTGGAGAAAATTTTGACACCGAGAAGGCCTCTAAAATCAGCTACAAAAATGCGCTACACATAAGGAAATCAGTGCGGCGCATTGGAGAAATTTTGCTCATTTTTTGCCAAAAACTCTGTTTTTCGCCTAGTTTTTTTCACAATTTAACTTTTCTCCTTCTAATTTTCAAACTCATGATGTAATTTAATGTGACATGATGGATTTTGATGTAATTATGCTAATTTTCACTCTTAGAGGTAGATTCATCCATGAAAAGGTAGTTTGCAACTGAATGAATCAGTTCCCTAGTTTTTAGAGGCAAGCTATTCCACTGCCTACTTTTTAGTTCTCAGTTTAGACTTTTTTGGAACAGCTCCTAAACTTATGAGCTCGAACCCTAGAGGCTAGGATTAGTTGTTGGTTGCCTATGTCTTGTAATTTTTCAGTCATTAGCATGGTTGGACTTTTGCGAAAGCTTGGAGCTTCATTGTATATTCATTTCAGTAGTTTGGCTAAGGAATAGGCCAGGGTTTGCAGCACTTTATGGGATTCATGTGGCATCTTGCTTTGGTATTATGTTTTCTTCTGTAATTGTAAGTTTACATGTGTTTTATGTATGTCATTATCTCTATTTGCTTCATCCTAACTAAATCAAACAAGGATAAAGGTAGAATACATTGAAAATGCAGTGCTCTACCTAGGGTTTGTTTAGTTATCTATGTTTTCAGCTGTTTGAAAAGGATCCCTGAGTTTTTTCATGCCCTTTTCAACTCCTCACCTATCAAAATCTCTCCATCTCACTCAATTTGAAGTACCAAATCATTTGCCTACCTTGTCCCATAGATATCTCTGCAAAACTGAGCCTCATTCCCCGAACCCAAATTTGCCTTTCACATTTGAGCCAACAAAACATCATCAAATTCAATCAAACACCTTTGTAAACATACCTAGCCTAAAATTAGTCATCACATCAGTCATCTCAAGCTTTCATTGGCCATCTTTTCTGAGATTGACAAGGAGAGAGGCCTCTCCCGACCTGGTAGGGCTAGCTACCAGGTTAAGAGTGGTTTTATGTTACCCTATATCCTACCTTTCTCAGCCTGAGGTAGATTTAGGCCCTAAGAGGAATATCTCAATACTTGTTCCTTCAATTTTGAATGAGGGAATAGATTTTGTATACCCTTCCTTAACAACTATATCCATGTCAAATCTTGTGACTCTATCCTTTCCTCTCTTTAGAACCAACTTTGGTATTGGTCACAGTATGGAAGATATTACCAAATTAACTCCCTTCCACTTCCATTGTTCAATAGAGTTCATCCTTTCCTTTATATGTTGTATTTTTGTTGTTTAGTAATATTGTCATTTTTCATACATAACAAGCTTCTTACAACCACATAGGGAAAAAATATGTAATAGAATATAAACTTGAGGCTTCTCCTATTCAAGAAATATCATCTTCGACTACATTTTCCTCCCCATTTCCAAATTATTATGAAATCAGAGCCTCTCATTTTTTCTACACATTTTTATTGCTCTTCTAAAGACAATATTTTCTCCAAAATGTACCTTAGGCTATCATGGTATATCTTCAATTTAAAGTGTCTCCCATTGAGGTACTATAACCATCCTTTTATTGTGTTTACTTACATTTCTTTTTTATATGCATATTTCACAAAATATTTTCCCTTGAATTATTTGCTTTCAAAAGAAAATGTTCTCCCTTGTTGTGTCAACATTACTATAATTCCTTGTACTAATGCATCACATTCTACTTTGAATGTCATAAAAAAAATAAGGTGTAATCAATACTAGTGTAGAGTAAATGACATGAGAGAGAATTCCAAAGTATCCTCATTGTTCAATATAAATGAATTTTTATTCAAGACATATGTGAGTAGGTCTTCAATACATGCATAATTATTAACAATGTGTTGGGCGATTTAGTTGTCTGCTAAATCCTTGCCATTTAATTTATCAATCCGGGGAATCGTAAACTTAGAAGCAAACCAATATATATGGGACCTTAGATGAAACAGGTGTAAGAAGTTTGTTTAGAATGGAAATGCATATTACAAATCTAAACTATCAGATCTATTCTATGAAAGCATAAAAATAATGTTTGATCAATGGAATTATTTTACTTTAGAAGATAGAGAAGAGTCTCTTGTTCAAGAGTCCTGGTTGTCCTTCTACCATCTTTCTATAATAACATTGCCAAACACCTAAGAAAGCAGGAAAGAAAGCATGTAAATGAAAGCAAGTAAATATTGTTTTCAGTTCAGTTCTTAATGGAGAAGAGTCTCCTAACTTAGGAGAACTTGATTTCTCTAGATACTGAAAGGGAATCAATATTCACATAAATGTAATCTAGGAAAGCATAAGAGAAAGTAAATCTTATTTCAATTTAATCTAGCTCATGGAGAAGAGACTCCTAACTTAGGAGTTCCTGGTTTTCCTTCTCACATCAAAACTAGCTATTGAAAGGAGATCAACCTTCACACAACAAAACATGGCCACAACATGAATTCATACTAAAATTATCTACAAGTATTTACAAGAAAGAAATAAGATGAACTTCATAATTAAGATTAGTATATTCACAACATTATTCTACAACAAAGTGTACTTATCTCAGTATGGGGATCCTTCCTTTCCTCAATGAGCACACATGAACAATTATCACACCTTAAGAATCAAACAACACTCATAACTCATGATTTGGAGAAAATGGTATTATTCATGTTGAATGAACATAAATCTAATGCTAATGAATAACTGATAATTGTTTTCTCTCCCTCCTCCTCCTTCATTACATGATTTGGAGGATGCTCCTCTTATTTATACATGAATTAGGGATATCTACTCAATAAATGTAGATCCCTTAAATATCTACTAGACCCACACTTGTCTCAACTTATCCCTAAATACTAGATACAAATCCCATGACACATCAAAATCTCCATGATCTTTCTCCTTGGAATATGGTCCACCTCTTGAGTTGAAATTCGAATTTGATCTTGGGAGGCCACATAAGGGTGCCTTGGAGGCTTCCAAATGATCTACACATGTCATCAAACCCAAGCCACTTTTAGGTATAAGCAAATACATGTTATTTCTCTAACTTTTAATCATAAATTCACTCTAAATACATGAAATTAATAACTTTGGAAAATGAAAATATAAACTCATATGGTAATGGAAATATAGGGTTCTGTAATGATAATATGGTGAAATGAGATGACAAAATGAGGATAAAAGGTGAAAATGGAGTGAAAATTGAGGTCAATTTGGCGGCCCAACACAATGTTTCTAATAATATCCTATAATTCCCCAAAATCCTCAAAGATTCATGATGTTCTTAAGAATAAGCCATTTTGTAATAGCTTGAATCTTTTGAGGGTTCACCTTAACTCTTTAACTTGAAATAATATTAAATACTCCTTGTTTCCCAAAAGAAAATTTGTATTCTTTTACATACAATTGAGTTTTCTCAATAATTTTTAGAACTATATCTACATGTTTAATTCGGTCCTTCCATGATTTTCTATATGAGTATATCATCAAAGAAAACTGACACAAATTTTCTAATATGGTGTTGAACAGTTTTATTCATAAGGCTTTGAAAAGTAGAAGGAGCATTATTTAGCCCAAAAGGCATGAGCAAGGAATCATAGTGCATTCAAGTGTTCTAAAAGTTGTTTCAATAATTTATTCTTTTCTTAATTTGATTAAGTGGTATCCTTATTTAATATTAGATTTTGTATCATGATCACTCCATGAAGCTAATATAATAACTCATCAATATTTAGGAAATGGAATTTATCCACCCATATACATTTTTAGCAAATTCTTATCACTTATGTCATATACCCTTGTGGTCAATGCATGGAATTTTAAATCATAACTTTCAAATATCACCTAAGTGTTTGATTCTTGTTAATTGACTAAAGTAGTCATGTTCCTCAACCTTCCCATATTGTTTTTCTAGGTATCTTGTAAAGAAAACCCAAGTATAATGATAAGAATAGGGATTCCTTTTAACTACCCATTGATACCATTGATAGGGTTTTATCTCAAAGTTTATATTTCTATGTGAATCATTTACTTATCTTATTGTGTAATTCAAAGTATTTCTCTATTTGGTTCACCTAGCTAAAGATCTCTATTCCATAAAATTCTTTAATTCAACCTTGGAATGTCCACTCATTTTGGAAACCATCCATAGTTAACTCCATTATTGGATTTAAATCCCTATAAAAAAAAATTATTAGAAATTTGTTCAACATGGATACTACATTTTCTTTCATTATTCCATTTAGTCACATTATCAATATTAAGGAGCCTCTCATTTAGGGATTGCATGATCTTACATTCTAGTTTTTCCATATTCTTATTCATTTCTTCCTTATTTTCATCCATATTTTGTTATGTATACTTTTTAATTGATTCTTTCATCTATGACAATTTATTGATTTGATTTCCCAATCTAGATAGGTAGTTTTCTCTCTCATCATTTTCCTCAAAATACATGGAGGAGCTTTCTATAGGTTGCATAGGTGAAGTAAATTTTGTATTTATTTGGAGCCATGGGAAAAAGTTATTGGGTCATAAGAACAAGTGAGTGTCATGTTGTATATCTCTTTGATAGATATGTGGGGTCCAATAGTACTGCTCGGCCAAATATCTCAAGGTACTAACTAAGAAGGCTTGATTGTGCCCTTAACCATGCTACCTTAGTACCCAGGTACTAGAGAGTGGTGTCTCCAAGTGTTGTTCTTGGTGTACTATAGAAACAAGATGGGGGAATATATTATCTAATGATAGTTTTAGGTACTAGGGGACTCCTTATATACGTAAGGGTATATGAAGTGAGATTCCATATACATGTACTTCTGATGTAATATTACCCAAAGGAGTACCAATAGGGGTTATAAGGGTTTCCAAAAAGGAAAAACCATGTGTATTTCCTTTTTGTATTCTTTCTCAACTATAGTTTTAACCATTTAATGATATATCACCATGTTATTTAAAAATGTTTCCACTTAAAAAAAGAGCTTTCTAACTAAAAAAACTCTTAAAATCACTAGAATTAACTAGTAAAAGAGTCTAACTTCCACAATATGTGTGGGTGTGCGCACGAGTGCACACACACACATATATATATCATAAAACATAATTGTTCAACATATGAAGAATTTTCCACATATAGTTTTCTATGTCATATCAATATTATGAGAATCTTAAAGTCTGAAAGTTTACTAAAAAATTGTTATGGTGAAAATTCTGAGATGGCTCTTTCAAAGCTAATTTTAGGAGTAGTCACAAACCTTATATTCCAAAGATAATATCTTTGAAATTATATTAAACTAGTATTTCAAAATTTGATCACCAATACTATAGAATTTATCCTCAACTTCCACAAAATTTCACTACCTAAAACTTCATAGAAAAATAGTATAGCAAAAATTCTAAGATAGTTCATCTAAAACTAATTTTAAGGTTAGTCAAAAACCATATTTTCCATAAAATATATCTCCAAACATAAAATTAAATGGAGCTTGAATTTTTTACCAATTGTACCTTGATGTTTTTCCTCATTATCTTCAAAATTTAGCTACATGAAACTTCCAGAAAAAAGCTATAGTGAAAATTCAAGGATGTCTTGATTTATGAAGAAAATCCTGAGTTTCATATCTCTAATACCAAATGTTATAAACCAAATCCCTTGAATATAATAATGAATTAAATGATCACAACCTAATTTGAGGGGGAAACATCCTTCTACAATGAATCAAATTTACTAGATAAGATATGATGATCCTAAGACTAGGTCTCCTTGTTATATATGTGTGTGTGTGTGTACCCTTTCATTATAATTGTTCAATTTCACTGTGTGTGTGAAATTGAACAATTATAATGAAAGGGTACACACACACACACATATAACAAGGAGACCTAGTCTTAGGATCATCATATCTTATCTAGTAAATTTGATTCATTGTAGAAGGATGTTCCCCCTCAAATTAGGTTGTGATCATTTAATTCTTATTATATTCAAGGGATTTGGTTTATAACATTTGGTATTAGAGATATGTGTGTGTGTGTGTGTGTGAGAAATTGTACAATTATAATAAAAGGGTACAATGAAATATTCTTGCTAACCTACTAATATGACAAAATAAAATAATAATAAATGCTTATTATGGCATTATCAAACACCTAAAGGAAGGAATTCCATTGGTTGCAAGTGGGTGTTTAAGAAGAATTTCAAAATGCAGTAAGTCAAGTTGAAAAGTACAAGGATTAACTAGTAGCGAAAGTTTATTCCAAAGTTGAAGGAACCAACTTTAGTGATATTTTCTCTCCTATTGAAAAACAACTTCCATTATATTAATAATATTTCTAGCTATAAAATTTGACCTTGAGATGGAATGGATGTGAAGATAACAATTCTACATGGGGACCTTAGTGAATGAATCTATATGAAATAGCCTAAATGATCTCTAGTAAATAGTATGGAGAAGTTGGTATGCAAGTTGAAGAAGTCCTTTTATGGGCTAAAGTAATCACCCAAGAAGTGGTACTAGATGTTTGACACATACATTCAAGTAATCGGATGTGTGAGAAGCAAATCGTATCATGAAGTATATTTGAAGTCAGAAGGTGGTTGTTTCCTATATGTAGTGTTGTATGTCAATGAGATGTTGCTAGTTGGAAATGACATGGATGTTATCAAGGAAGTGAAGATGTAGTTATCCTCCAAATTCAGTATGAAATATCTTGGGGTTGCAAACTTCATTCCAAGAATCGAGATTAAGAGAGAGAAAGTATTGAATACTTTAGGTAAATCAAAGGAAGTACACTCTAATAGTCCTAAACATTTCAACATACATAGGTCAAGCTAGTGAAGGTACCTATTCCTATAGGGGAAGGATTATTTGTTGAATAGGGTCCAAGGACATAGGAAGAAGGAGAAGATATAACACATATTACCAATGCTAGTGTTGTTGGTACTTTGATGTATGCAATGGTGTGCACTCGATTAAGTATTTCTCATGCAGTGGGAGCATTGAGTGGATACATGATAGCACTAGAAATTTCTCAAGAGAGTCTTTAGGTACTTTTGTGGAACAACTTATCCTGCAATTTGCTACCAAGGGATGCTTGGAACTAATAGGGAAGAGAATGTACATGTTTTTGTCTATGTTGTATGGGTTGTCGATTTAGATCAAAGAAGGTAAATTAGTGGGTATATCTTCAATTTTTTATATAAACATATCGATGAGTAAGTGATAGCCATTCATGGTACTATTAATAATGGAATATAAATGTATGGCAACTACACATGCAAGAAAGGAATCATTTTGACTATAAATATTGTTTTCATAGATTAGGTTTAGATAGAAATTTGTAAGGATATATTATGATAGCTATAGAGTAATATTCCTATCAAAGAACCTCGATTACCATTCTAAGACAAAAACACATTGATGTATAATACCATTTCATCAAGGAGATAATTGAAAACAAGAAATTGTTGTTGGGGGAGGTAGACACTTTGGAAAACATTACAAACCATTTGAAATATTTTGTGAGTGTTGTAAAGTTCTCTTGGTGTACAGAGGTAATGGGTATTGTTTCAATGGTTAACTGAAGAATGATATCTCATGTTCCTACAAGGAAGACAACAAGTGGTAGAATGTTGAGATATTATATTATTTGTAGAAGCTTAATCAACTAGAGTGCAATCTATCTACTCGATAATCAAGGTAGATTAATTGGGAAATTTTTGGGTGAGGTAGATTTTTTGGGAGAAGGATCAATGAGATTATTAAGTCAATTCAATGGTCAATGGTGAAGTTGAGGTAGGGATTTTTGTGAAGGTTGATGGAGTAGCTAATAGGGGTATATAGTTGGTGGAAAAGTTGAAAGTAATTGTAGTTGGGGAAGCATATGGTTGATAAAGACTAGAGGTTGTTTGATGGTCAAGAGGTAATTGACTGTATTTGAAATATGCCAAAAATAATTAGGAATCATGAGATTAACAAGATATTATCTAAAGAGATTCAACCTTTTGTAATTGATTCAAGTGCTACAATTTAGGTTTTCTTATGTAAGAATGTGCCTATAATTAGTGCATGATGTAAGTGTTGAGGGACAAAGTCCCCTAGGGTCTTGGGTCAATACCCTAGCAGAGCGGGGGTTATCTACAATGAAAAACAAACATTCCACACAGTCATGATACTAATATAAGCAAACTACGCAAAGAGAGGTGCACCTGGGGGTCCTTCGTTTGGGTAGATCCAGCTAGGGTCCAAACCCTCTTGGAGTTCCTTTCGATCCTTTAACCTACAAAACAACCAATTCAAAGAAGCATAGCAGTATATGGACCAAGCATCATAAAGAAATCAACTTCATAGCATATTGAAAGGTAGTTAGTTATACAATTGAAACAACTATTCATATGCAAATCATAACATGAATATCATAAGCATGAAGAAGATTAATTTCAGGAACGAGACAAGTGTTTTTTTATTGCAGATAACTAAAGTACAGTAAGGAATGATTTCACCTGAGTCTTGCTCTCGTTGGCTCCAAGCGAAACCATCCTCTGGGTCCATCCAATCTCAAGCCTTCAACAAACTCCTTCCATGACTCACCAAGGTATCTCAACTAGTGAAATAACATCAAAGCTCAAGGAAACAAGAGTTTCCTATAATGGGGGGAAGTGCTGGAAGCACAAGGATCTTCAGACCTAGTTAGGGATAATCTCAGCAGATTGATTTTTCTTTCTATTCTCTCCTCCTTTAGGCCTTCCCATTGAAGCCTTTTTATACTTCTCCCAAAGTAGTTTTTTAGTTGGGAATTCGTTGGGAACAGTTGAGCCATGGGCACTAACAGGTAATCAACAAGTAAAATCCATGGTCTCCGCCCGAAATTCAAGAGATTTAATTTTTTTAAGTGTTTTAAGACATATACATGGGTTGGGTATACACAGACCCGCGTACACACGCGTTTAGCTCAGGGAAATGTCGCGTATAGGGAGTAAAACACTGTTTTTTAAGTATTTGGACCAGGTCTAGAAGGAGGGGTTGCCCTAGGCCATGAGTGCATAATCACAAACATTAAGAGTGAGATTTGGAGCTATAATAGTAAGGTTGTAAGAATATGATGAGATGGGTTGATCTGTTAATATCAATTGATCTAACCAAGGTCAATATCCATTGTAATCTAGTTTAATATTTGGTGAAGAATATAAAGAGAGGTGAAGCTCAAAAGTTAGCTATGTTTCCTAGTTTAGGGTTTCCAAGGTAATAATGTCCATGTACTACATATATCTTTGTTTTTTTTATAACGTATATTTCAAGGTTTATTTCTCTATTGAAAAGGTTTAGGCAATTAAGTCATAAATTTTGGTTTAAAGCTCAATTAGATCATCGATTCATATCAGGGCTTGGTTTAGATCACTTGTTGGTTAAACAAGTGGTTTTAGATGTCGGTTTTAGACTTTATTGGCCACAACAATTCCTAATTCTCCAATAGTGTGCTTCTAATTTGGTCTTTGTATTACATAGCATAACCTATATGTTGGTCAAGGCATGCACCTATAAATCTCTATCGTTACCTAGTGAGAACAAAGCTTGAAATGCCCAAGTTGAAATAAAAAACTATGATAACACTGATCATTAAAATAACTCAAATTAATGATATAACCATTCAATCTAAAAACAAGTACAATAATAATAATGAAACTTAGGATAATACAATTCTTCTAATAACATATGAACTTTGTGGTCGATTTGTTTCATAATCACTTTTATAGATGTTTCTTTTAAATACTTCATAACCTTTTCCCATAACTACTCTATGAACATTTCTTTTATATATTAAACAAGCACTACATAGTAGCTAGTACCTACCACTTAGGTTAAATATAGCTTAATTTAAAAAAAAAATAGCAAAAATAAAGATTTCATCACAAAAATAAAACAACTAATAAAATATTGTATTGTTGAATGCCATCACAAAAAATTATGAAATATGATTAACTAATATTGTTTATATTAACATACATATATCTATGTGTGTGTGTCTTATTTTTATTAATATATATATAGTTATTTATAACTAAATCTATTAAAATGTGTTTTTAATATAATAAGAAGTCATTTTAAATTGAAAATATTGTGAAAAAATTATAATTCATGAAAATATAAATAATAAAAATAAAGAAAACAAACAAAAGTTAAATAAAAGGAAATAAAACAAAATATTAGTAACTAATAGAAATGGAAGTTACTAAACAACCCATAATAAGACCTCAACCAATCACCTTACAAATAAATAAATTTAAATAATAATAATAAATAACAAAAATTGAACTCCTAATGTTAAACTATGCATAAGTGTCATAAATTATTGGTCAAAGTGAAACTAATACCAAGTCAAATAACAAATTGAATAGTAATACCAAGTCAAAAGAAAAATTGAATATACCATGCCTCAGCGCATATAATAAAAATAGTATAATATTATCTCTAAGGTAGAAAAAAGAATGAACATTATGATTTCCCATATATATATCATCTTTATTAATATATATTATTATACCTGCCACAAGCACGGTATTGCATAGTCAGTTGTTCTCAGTGTTTGTTAGTTTGTTTTGACCAAAAATTTATGTCCCTTATCCATAGTTTAATATTGGAAATTCATTTTTTGTTATTTTTATTATTATTATTTAAATTTATTTATGTGTAAGGTAATTGGTTGAGGTCTTATTATGGGTTGTTTAGTAACTTCCATTTCTATTAATTGCTAAAAAAAAAAAATTAGTTTTATTTCTTCTTTATTTAGTCTTTGTCCTGATGAACCTCTATCCTTAGTAGAGGTTCCGTCTACCCTAAATTGTCAATGTGATCAACCTAAATTTTATTTAACTTTTTAATTTTATTTTATTTTTCTTTTTTTTCTATTATTTTCATTTTCATAGATTATAATTTTTTCTCCATATTTTCAATTTAAGATAACTTATTATTATAATAAAAACGTATTTTAATAATTTAATTATAAAAATATATATATATTAGTAAAAAAAATAAAACTCATAAAAAAAAATATATGTTTTAATATATATATTAATATAAATAATATTAGTTAATTAAATTTCATAATTTTTTGTGATAACAAATAATAATACAATACAATATTTTATTTTATTTTATTTTGTTTTTTTTTTTTTTTTTTTTTTCAAAAGGTGGAAAAACCTATCAAACTCAGTTTGTCAAACCAACAGTGAGGACAGCCATCTCTGGCTGCTATCCGCGAATGTCAGTTGACACATCACTGTTATCAAGGAAAACCACGCCACCTGAAATAACCCGCTGGTGGTCCGTAAGGGAGCAGGCTTTCACTCCTGCCAGATGCCTCTGGGTCTTGGGCCGTTAACCTGTTTCCTTACGTCCGAGGAAGACGAGCTCTTAGCCAAGCAGAAGCAGTTTTAGGGCATACTCCAGGCCCAATACAATATTTTATTAGTTATTTTATTTAGATTGTAAAATCTTCACATTTATTATTTTTTAATTTAATTAAATTATATTTTATGATGTAACTTTGGTTAATATTATAAATCATTTTAAATAAAATAAACAAATAACTTTTTTCAAAATATGTCATCTTAATACGTATTAAAAAATATAGAAAAAGCAAAAAACTATCGTTCAACTCAAAACAATATTTCCATATTACAGATGTATCAATTAAACAAACTTAAATATTTTGGAATTATCGTTTGAGATGACATTTGAAAGCGATTTATTTTATTATGATTACAAATATTGTCAAAAAAAAAAAAAGTTGTAAGAGATTCCTATGTACAAAATGATGTGGATGTAAATTAATTGTTAAATACTTGTAATGGAATCCTACGCTTTTCATGATTTGGATATATTATTCTTCGATTCGACTTTAATGGATTAAATCCATTGTTCTTCCATTTTTTTCAAAGTTGGTTTGAATGTCCTTGTTGACAATTTGCATTTCTCTTTATTTAATTAATTTATTTTTTACTCTTTTATTTATTTTCGCATTAAATTATATATATAATTATAATTATTTAAAAATATATATATTATTAAATTATTTAATTTTTATTAATTTTTTAAATTATCTTTATACATTTAATTTATTTTTTTATTTTTATTGGATAAATAAATTATAAATATATTTTTAATAACATTTAATATGACAATAGAGATTAAAGATTTAAATATTAAAAAATAGTTTATGAGAAAAAGTTTTTGGGCGTAAATCGCATGAAAATACATTTGTCGACGCGTTTCGAACCAACCAGTGTGGTTCATCGTCACGACAAGTTGAAGAGTCAAATCATGGCTACATATTAAATAGGGAGATCATATCTTACAACTGCTAGGTTTGACTAAAGAACCCGCTATATTGGGTCAGACTAGACAAACGGCTATAATTGACCAAGAAACAGCTAGATTTGACTATTCAAATTGTTTAACTATATTAATATGTTAAAACTAATATTATTATAATATTTATCATGTGTTATTTTAAGTAAAAAGTTAATCATACTACATTTAGGGAATATTTACCAAATAATAACTATTAGTAATAGAAGGGAATTAATATAGAATAAATAATATTATAGTATTAATCTTCTTATTAATGGCTTGTGTAACTAATTTAAAAAATTTAATAGTAAAGTTTATTCAATGGGGATAAGTGTTAATAGATCTAGGGATATTAATAATAATTAGAATAATATTAATTCTTGTTGTATTATTTATACTAGATTATTCAGATTAGACATGAAAAGGGAAATATTTTATAATAATATCAATCATGTATAATTAATAACAGTATGGATTTAATATTAAAAATAATATTAGTTATTATTGTACTTTTTTTATGATAAAAGTATTATTCTTATTATTGATGCTTAGGGTAACTAATTAATATCAATTTAATAGTAAATTTATCCAATGGGAACATATATTCCTAGATCTAGGGATGTTAGTACATGTAAGGATTAATTATATTAATATAATAGTGTTAAAATAATAGTATTGTTATTAAAGGTTTGTGTAATTAATTAATATAAATATATTAGAAAAGCTAGCATCTTGTTATTTAAGATAGTCATGAAAAGAACTATTACTTAAATAAAATAAACCAAGGGAGATCTCCCAAGACGATTAAAGAATTACGGCTAAATAAAGCAGGATAAGGGATGACAAGGGGAAACATAGAAATCTAGAATAAGTCAATAATAGAGGGAGGGGAAGAAGGGGAAGACACGACTAGGAAGAGAGGGCAGGGATCCAGAAACTACTGATCTTCCAGTCGTCATCTCTATTGAGATTGCTTGGCCTTCTTTCAATCTCAATTGCTTCCCTAAATTTTCGGTGATGGAACTGCACAACCTTAGCAATAACCTTGGCCTCCTCAATACAAACATGATGCTTGGTCTTCTCTACATGCTCCACTAGTGCGGAAGACTTGGTTCTCCCATGTTTTAGGTTAGCTGCGTGCTCATTAATCCTTTGATTAATAGAGCATCCCGTCTCACCAATATAGGGGGTCCCACAGGAACAAGGAATAATATAGACACCCTTCATGTCCTTAGGGTCGATAGGATCCTTCACCGATCGGAGGGATTTACGAATGGTGTTGAGGGGTCTAAAGGTTGAGGGAACATTATGCTTCTTAAGAATCCGAGCAATCTTATCAGTGGTTCCTTGGACAAAAGGTAGATGGACACCTGGGACTCGTTCTTTAGGTTCTTTTTTAATTACCGAATTTTTGGAGGCTTTAAGGAAAGCCTTCTGACCAAGGTGTCTACTATAACCGTTCTCAACAAAGACATTAAGGAGATGGGATTTCTCTTTATCGAAGCTCTTATCATCAGAAATCCTTAGGGCACGAGTAGCGAGGGTGTTAAGAACGCCCAACTTTTGAGCCGGGAAATGATGGGAACTGGCATGAAGATATTGCTCCGTATGTGTTTTCTTCCGAAACACTTGGTGGGAGAGGGAACCGTCAATATTCTTTGAAATAAGAATATCAAGGAAAGGGAGGCAACCATCGACTTCCTGCTCCATGGTGAACTTAATGGCGGAGGATTGACAGTTGAGATGATTGAAGAAGAGATCTAACTCCTCTTGGCCATGGGACCAGATGACATTAGTGTCATCTACATATCTTTTCCAAAGCTTGGGTAGGAAACGGGCCGAGGCTAAAGCCTTGGATTCAAAATCTTCCATAAAAAGATTAGCAACAACAGGGGATAGGGGTGAGCCCATGGCAACACCACAGGTCTGTTCAAAGAACTCACCCTCAAAACAGAAAAAAGTGGAAGTGAGACAGATCTCAACTAACCGAGCGGTATCGGGATCCGTTAGGTGATAGATCACTTCCAAGGCCTCCTTTATAGGGATACAAGTGTAAAGGGAGACTACATCAAAACTAACAAGAATGTCCCCAGAGTCAAGCTTTATGTCCTTTAGCTCTTCAACAAAGGATGCAAAGTCTTTGACGAAGGACTCTGTACGGCCAACTAAGGGTTTAAGCTTTAAGGCAAGGAATTTAGCTAGAAGGTAGGTAGGACCACCAATGGTGTTGACAATGGGCCTTAGGGGAGCCCCTCCTTGTGAATCTTTGGAAGCCCATAGATCCTTGGAGTAATGGGACTGCTCTCAATGAGTTTATGGCACAGGGAACTCACTGAGCTACTGGATTTGATGGCAAGAGCCACAGTCCTAGAAATCTTCTTTAGAGGGTTCTTGGGAAGCTTTTTATAGCTACCACTATTATAAAGATGATCTAACATCTTCTTGCGGTAATCATCTTTGTCAAGGATGAAAGATGTTAGATTTCCCACTAAATCTACTGTAATTTCTAGAAGAAGGAATATCAGTAAAGGTTGTATGTTCTTTCTGCACATAAATTCACTCCACAAGAAATTATGCATGTTTAGGTTCCTCCTTTTGAGTCCCAGGATAAATAACTTCAGAAAATTCAAAGGTTAGTAATATTATAAAAGATTGGAAAATGTTTGAAAATATTACTTCAGAGCCTATTAAACAAGTAAAATAAACAATTATGCATGAAACAAGTGCTAAGACTTGAATTGGACAACAATCAGTTGTTTCCTCCCGTAATTCCCCTAAGACTATTGTAATAGTGTTTTTGTAGCAATGGTGTACCAAAATATACCTCCTTAGCAGTTGGTTGTTCCTTACAAAGGAATACAGACAAAGTTGGTGTTGTTCGTGAACAAACTTAGATAAACAACGCATTGCAAATAGTGAGAGAAATGTATATATAAAAATGAACTAAAACAAAGAGATAAATACATAAATAATGTTCAATGGAGAAAACAAGTCAACAAAATAATGGAAAAATATCGCTTTATTGCTTATTGGAAGTAGAAGTTGAATACGATAGATGAATACTAAACACTTGAAGAGAATTAGTTGAGCTATGGGGCTCAAAAATCCTCTGCAAGGAGGTTCCTTTCCTCAATCTCTTTGCAAGATTCTCCTCTCTCTCATAGAAGTATGAAGACTCTCTCAATGGTGGACTCTTCTCCTCTCACTAAGATGATAGAAGACTCTCTCAATGGTGGACTCTTCTACTCTCACTAAGATGATGGATTTCTTAGAAGAAATATGGCCAACATGCTAGTGCTCTTACTTTATTTGCTTCAACAATGAAATGTTGGGTTTCTCTAATAACAATTTGGCCAGCATAACATTATCTCATATTTTTATCCTGCTTATATATAATTTTTGAATTCATCTTCCCTCTCTTGGTTCATGAATGATAACGACTTATGAGTGGGCCAAGTTGATACCATTGAGGGTTTCATATCTTCAAGGCAACTCGAATTCGGATGTCCTGGAATGAGATCATATCAAAGAATTGCCTCAAAGTGTGTGAAGTGGTCCCGAATTTGTTAAATCGACCATTTTCTTAACTACGCAGTTTTCGAAGGAAATATCGCCCGATGTGCAGCTATCGAAGAAACAGCTACAAAGACTTCAATTTTTAAACTCCATAAACTTTGGACCTTAGGAGAAATTATTTTTTTGAACTTCATAATGTCTTCAGCTAGAAAATCTTCAATTGTGCATTTTGCTGGATGACTTTAAGCATCTTCTAGATTGTGAAAACATGTGTACAATTTTCTGGTGTTAATAGTTGCCCCCTAATGTATGAGGTTAGGAGAAAACGTATAGCCAAAATACATCACGTTTTTCTGTTCTGACAGAGAATCTGATCAACTTCTTGAGAGAGAGGATAACTTGTTACGGAGATGAGTAGGGAGACCCCTTGACTGAGCATAAAGGATAACCATGCTTTGAAGAAAACCTAAAAAGTAAAAAGTTTATATACGAGGCAAGCATGTCCCATGTTCGTCATGATGACTAGTATCAAATTATTACAATTAGACAGGAAATGGTTCTATCCAATCAACATTGTGGTGGTTAACATGCTCATGGTTGATAACTGTTGACACCCTCAAGAGAGTTTTCTTTGATAAACAGACTGAATCCAGTTCCCCCATGCATAAGAAAGGTGAAGCACTGCTGAATGAGGTGTTGATTTATGCATGGATCTTTAACTTTGAGTACGTCCCTCGTATCATGATGTAAGCACTACTTAATGAGGTGCTTAGTGGTATGTGGGTCTTCAACTAAATGAAAGAACTGCAACAATCATTAAGTATGGTACCACTTTGACATGAAAAATTGTGTTGGTGTCGAATTTCAGAGCGACCAATGACATCAATGGGAAATAGTGATTCCCATTGTGCCACCCAATGATATCCCTTAAAGGGGGGAGTATCCAAGGTACTGCCTTGATCCTGGAATATAAGTGTTGAAGTCGACATGAAAGAAGCATCAACCACTCGAAATGTTGAGGTTGATGATATGAATTGATATGGACAACTGGCCCAAGGTCAGAGCTATTATGAAAATTGTGATAGTCAAAACACTTTTGTTGATATGGATGGCCCTGGAGTTGGTAGGACTTCCAGGGTAGGTGTAAGTATGTTCTGACTGGCATAAAGAGGATAAATGAATGTGGATGATGTACGAGCTCTGGCTAAGGGTGACTAGAAACTGTCACTGGGTTAAAACACATGAAAATATGGGTAGGAATATTTTTCCTAAAAAATATTTGTACACTTTCCAAAATAATATGAAGGTGTTTTGGATGTATAGACACAGAGACAGGTGCCCCATGAAAATGGTAACTGTTATGGAGGTATGGTGTTTTTTATGAGGGTGGGGGGTCCATTGGCTAGTCTCCGTGTTGGGTTGGTGAGGTGGATGAAGTGAAGCAAATGGTCTTCTGTAATATGGGTGAATGGTAGGCCAAATGTAGAATGTGGTGGTGCATCCATCTTGATCCGTTGCAACATTCAAGGGGTGGCCCAGGAATGGGGTTGGTAAGAAATGAGTGAAGACGAATGAGGATAATCTTCAAGGCAAGCGTGCAAATTTGATTTGGGAGGTGAACTATAGTCAGGTTGCAGGACACTTTAGTGTGGAGAAAATTGTTGTTTTACTACAAAAGTACTTTTATTGGCCCAAACTCTAACTGGATGTTGGAAAATATATCAGATCCTGCACTTCCTGTGCCATCGCCAAGCCAACCGTCAAGAATCAAGGCTTGTACACTCCTCCGCCTACTCCCAACCAGCTATGGGAATCCATCTCCATGGACTATATGTCTAGCCTCCCTTCTACCAAGCATGGTAATGAATGTGTATTTTTGGTCATGGACATATTTTCTAAGATGGCTATATTGGTGGCTTGTAAGAAGAGTATCACAGCAGAGGACACTGCCAAACACTTCTTTGAATGAGTATGGGTACATTTTTGGATCCCACAGACGATTATATCATATCAGGATAGTAGGTTCCTGATCACATTCTGGTCAAGCCTCTGGACACTATTGGACACCAAACTCACCAAATCGACTGCCTTCCATCCCCAGACTGATGGCCAGACGAAGGTCGTCAATAAGATGATAGTGCACATACTCCGCATGTACAACTCTAAGCATCGTTGAACCTGGGATGAGAGTCTTCCATATGTGCAACACAGATATAATAGAGCTCTCCATAGATCGACTGGTCGTAGTCCCTTTCAAGTGGGTTTAGGATTTCAACCATTATGTCTGATTGATGTTGTCATGCCTCATACGACTACGCAAACAGAATTCACACATGTATTGTCTGAGGTTGATAAAGCAACGAACTTTATTGAACGCGTCCAACACATCCGCCAGTAGGTTCACAACATCCTGGAGAAGTCAAATGCCAAGTACAAGCTACGACATGATCAACATTGGGTGCCACACAAGTTTTAGGTAGGTGACAAAGTCTGGTTGCATTTGCAGAAAGAATGCCTTACTAGAGCCCATCGGACGCTCATACCATTCTGATATGGTCCTTACACCATTACCAAGGTTGTGGCAGACAATTATTTTGAGCTTATCATTCTCCCATTCCTTGGCCTACACCCAGTGTTCAATGTGAATCGCCTTCGACCATACTTCCCACCATTGTTGGACACATCAAACATTGCAGAACAACTCACACCAACAAAGTTAAACGTAGATTGCATGGCACATGCCACAATTGATCGGATTATGGACACACAGCTCAAAAACACTTGCTAGAAAAATATCCAATTGTATAAGGCTGTCAAAGCTGGCCAACTCCTGCACCAAGGTAAGTGGCTCACCAGGGACCAAGTTCAACAGAAGTTTCCCTATCTCATGGAGGCACTTAACGCAATGGGGACCATTGCTTCTTAACAAGAGAGGATTGATCCAGGTGGATATTGGTGGCCACCCTCCTATTCCACTTGGACCCCCAACACTATCTCTTTCAGTTTTTCAGTTTCCTAATTGTAGCACAGTTTACTATTTTTGGCAGTTTTTTCGGGTCCTGAACTTGCGGAGCCATTTTGAGGCCCTAAATGACGTTTTTAGGGAAAACAGAGAGACCAAAAGAATCCAAAATGGGGTGACCTGTTTTTTTCCGGCCTACTCTTAGAGATCTTAGAAATGAGGTATTATGATAACCAAACAGAGGTTGTATGTCAAAGTTACGACCCTGGGAAATTGATGTACCAATTTAGCCAAACGGGGCCCACAATTTTGGTGCTTCATCTCCTAGGGTTAGGTTTCTGGATGTTTAGGGTTTTCCATTATTTCTTAATAATAAATAGGCCTTGGAGCCTCATTGTAACATAGTTCAGAGGCATGTAGTCGCCACATCTCTTCTCATAGATAAGCTACCATCACCTGAGCTAGTCTTATTTCCATTCTGTTTGTAAGCATATTTCAGTCTTTGATATTAATGAAATGAAGTGTTATTTCTACTGCAACTTTGTATTTATGGTTATATTTGTAATTTGTTGCATTCATGTTTAAATTCGGATCAAAAGGATTGATTTTGCCCTTAGCCATACTACCCTAGTACCCGGGTACTAGAGAGTGGTCTCTCCAAGTGCTGTTCTTAGTGTACTATAGAAACAATATGGGAGAATATATTATCTAATGATAGTTTTAGGTATTCCTGGGGGGCTTCTTATATACCTAAGGGTATATGAAGTGAGATTCCATATACATGTACATTTGATGCAATACTACCCAAAGAAATACCAATAGGGGTTATAAGGGTTTCCAACAAGGCAAAACCATGTGTAGTTCCTTTGTGTATTATTTCCTAACTATAGTTTTAACCATTTAATGATATATCACCATGTTATTTAAATATGTTTCCCCTTTAAAAAAAAGCTTTCTAACTTTAAAAACTCTCAATATCACTGGAATTAACTAGTAAAAGAGTCTAACTTCCACAATACATGTGGGTGTGTGTGTACACACACACATATGCTATAAAACATAATTATTCAACATATGAAGAATTTTCCAAATACAATTTTCTATGTCATACCAATATTGTGAGAATCTTAAAGTCTGAAAGTTCACCAAAATAATGTTATAGTGGAAATTCTAAGATGACTCTTTCAAAACTAATTTTAGGAGTAGTCACAAACCTTTTATTCCAAAGATAATATCTATGAAAGTATAGTAAAATAGGACTTCAAAATTTTATCACCAATACTATAAAATGTATCCTCAACATCCACAAAACTTCACTACCTAAAACTTCATAGAAAAATATTATAGCAAAAATTCCAAGATAGCTCATTTAAAACTAATTTTAAGGTTAAGCAAAAACCATATTTTCCATCAAATATATATCCAAACATAAAATAAAATGGAACATGAATTTTTTACCTATTGTACCTTGATGTTTTTCCTCAATATATTCAAAATTTAGCTACATGAAAATTCCAAAAAAAACTTATAGTGAAAATTCAAAGATGTCTTGATTTATGAAGAAAAACTTGAGTATCATATCTCTAATACCAAATGTTATAAATCAAATCCCTTGAATATAATAAGAAGTAAATGATCACAACCTAGTTTAAGGGGGAAACATCATTTTACAATGAATCAAATTTACTAGATAATATATGATGATCCTAAGATAAGATATGATGATTCTAAGACTAGGTCTCCTTGTTATATATATATATATATATATATATAAGAGAACGTTTACAATTATAATGAAAAGGTACAATGAAATATTATAGCTAACCTACTAATATGACAAAATAAAATAATAATAAATTCTTATTATGGCATTATCAAACCATCTAATGGAAGGAATCCCATTGATTGCAAGTGGGTGTTTAAGTTTAATTTCAAAATGCAGTAACTCAAGTTGATAAGTACAAGGATTAACTAGTAGCAAAAGGTTATTCCAAAGTTGAAGGAATCAACTTTAGTGAGATTTTCTCTCCTATTGAAAAACAACTTCCATTATATTACTAATATTTCTAGCTATAACATTTGATCTTCAGATGGAATGGATGTGAAGATAACAATTTTACATGGGGACCTCAATGAATGAATCTATATGAAATAGCCTAAAGGATTTCTAGTAAATAGTATGGAGAAGTTGGTATGCAATTTGAAGAATTCTTTTATGGTCTAAATCAATCACCCAAGAAGTGGTACTAGAAGTTTGACACATACATTCAAGTATTGGGATATGTGAGAAGAAAATATTATCATGAAGTATATTTTAATTCAAAAGGTGGTTGTTTCCTATATTTTAGTGTTGTGTGTCAATGAGATGTTTCTAGTTGGAAATTACATGGATGTTATCAGGGAGGTGAAGATGTAGTTATCCTCCAAATTCGAGATGAAATATATTGGGGTTGCAAACTTCATTCCAAGAATGGAGATTAAGAGAGAGAAAGTAGTTAATACTTTAGGTAAATCATAGGAAGTAGATTCTAATAGTCCTAAACATTTCAATATTAATAGGTCAAGCTAGTGAAGGTACATATTCCTATAGGGGAAAAACTATTTGTTGAAGAGTGTCCAAAGACATAGGAAGAAGGAGAAGATATAGCAGATGTTACCAATGCTAGTGTTGTTGGTAACTTGTTGTATGTGATGGTATGAACTCGATTATGTATTTCTTATGCAGTGGGAGAATTGAGTGGATACATGATAACACCTGGAAAATAGCACTAGAAATTTGTCAAGAGAGTATTAAGGTACTTGTGTGGAACAATTGATCATGCAATTTTCTACCAAGGGATGCTTGGAACTAATAGGGAAGAGAATGTACATGTTTTTGTCTATGTTTTCTGGGATGTCGATTTAGATCAAAGAAGGTCAATTAGTCGGTATGTCTTCAAATTGTTATATAAGTCTATCGATGAGTAAGTGGTAGCCATTCATGGTACTATTAAGAGTGGAATCTAAATGCATGGAAACCACACATGCAAGAAAGGAATCATTTTGGCTACAAATATTGTGTTCATAGATTAGGTTTAGATAGAAAGTTGTAAAGATATACTAAGATAGCTATAAATTAATATTCCTATCAAAGAACCTAGATTACCATTCTAAGGCAAAGCACATTAATGTATAATACTATGTCATCAAGGAGATAATGGAAAGTAATAAAGTGTTGTTGGGGTTGGTAGACACTTTGGAAAACATTACAAATGCTTTGAAATTTTTTGTGAGTGTTGTGAAGTTCTCTTGGTGTAGAGAGGTAACGGGCATTGTTTCAATGGTTGATTGAAGCATGATAACTCTTGTTCCTACAAGGAAGACAAAAAGTGGTAGAATGTTGAGGTATTATATTATTTGTAGAAACTCAATCAACTAGAGTGTAGACGATCTACTGGATAGTCAAGGTAGATTGATTGGGAAATTGTTGGTTGAGTTAGATTTTTTGGGAGAAGGACCAATGAGATGATCAAGTCAATTCAGTGGCCAATGGTGAAGTTGAGATAAGGATTATTGTGAAGGTCGATGAAGTAGCTAATAGGGGTATATAGTTGGTGGAAATGTTGAAAGTAATTGCAGTTGTGGAAGCATATGGTTGATAAATGCTAGTGGTTGTTTGATGGTCAAGAGGTAATTGACTATATTTGAAATATGCCAAAAATAATTAGGAATCTTGATATTAACAAGATATTAGCTAATGAGATTCAACCTTCTGCAATTGATTCAAGTGCTACAAATTAGGTTTTCTTATGTAAGAATGGGCCTATAATTAGTGCATGATGTAAGGTTGTAAGAATACGATGAAATGGGTTGATTTTTTAATATCAATTGATATAACCAAGGTCAATATCCATTGTAATCTAGTTGAATATTTGGTGAAGAATATAAAGAGAGGTGAAGCTCAAAAGTTAGCTACATTTCCTAGTTAAGGGTTTCCAAGGTAATAATCTCCATGTACTACACATATCTTTGCTTTTTTGACAATGTATCTTTCAAGGTTTATTTCTCTTGAAAAGGTTTAGGTAATTAAGTCATAATTTTTTGGTTTAAGGCTCAATTAGCTCATCAATTCATATTAGGGCTTGGTTTAAATCACTAGTTGGTTAAACAAGTAGTTTTAGACGTCAGTTTTAGACTCTATTGGCCACAACATTCCTAATTCTCCAATAGTGTGCTTCTAATTTAGTCTTTGTATTACATAGCATAACCTATATGTTGGTCAAGACATGCACCAATAAATCTCTATCCTTACCTAGTGAGAACAAAGCTTGAAATGCCCAAGTTGAAATAAAAGCTATGATAACATTGATCATTAAAATAACTCAAATTAATGATATAACCATTCAACCTAAAAACAAGTACAATAATAATAATGAAACTTAGGATAATACAATTTTTCTAGCAACATATGAACTTAGTGGTGGATTTCTTTCATAATCACTTTTATAAATATTTCTTTTAAATACTTCAATAATACTTCATAACCTTTTCCCATAACTACTCTATGAACATTTTTTTATATATTAAATAAACATAGTGCAATATTATCTTTAAGGTAGAAAAAAGAATGAATATTGTGATTTCCCCATATCATTATATATAGCTTGAGTGGGCCTAATGCTTAAGAGCATGTGTTTCCTCCTAAGAGGTCACAGGTCCAAAACCAGAGTGGGGTAGAATATGTATGCCTTTGTAGACTTAACAGTCAAATCGCTTCGCAGAGGTGGGTCACTTAGCCCACAAACAAAGGGGTTTCATACACTAATTTGGTTAAAATTTGGTGTCTTTGAACAAAAATTTCTATTGTTTATCCATAGTTTAACATTGGGAATTCACTTTTTGTTATTTTTTATTATTATTTAAATTTATTTATTTGTAAGGTGATTGGTTAAGGTCTTATTATGGATTGTTTAGTAACTTTTATTTCTATTAATTACTTATTTTTTGTTTTTTGTTTTATTTCTTTTTTATTTAACTTTTTGATTTTTATTTTATTTTTCCTTGTCAATTTGGATATGAAACCCAAACAATTAATGTGAAAGATCAAGATGATTGGACGACCACAATGAAAGAGCGGATCGAATCTATCGCGATCATAAATAGCTCTCCTATAACTGGAATGTCTCTGGTGGATTCAGAGATTCATACCGGATCGAAGGGAAGTTTTAACATATTGGGATCAACATTAAAAAAACGATTGGTTCAGATTCGGCGAATACCTGGTTTATTTCGAAATAAAAGTGTACAATTAATCCGAAAAAGGTTCTATTCAATGAAATTTTTTATCGAAAGAATGGACCGAGATCTCTTACCAAATTTTATTAATTTCATTGCATCAAATATCAAATTTTGGATTCTATTTTCATAAATACTTATTATTATAGTAAAAACATATTTTCATAAATTTATATATATAATAAATATTAATTAATTATATTTCATAATTTTTTAGGATGAAAATTAATGTTTTATTAATTATTTTATTTATGTCATGAATTTTTTATATTTATTATTTTTTAATTTAATTAAATTATATTTAAATTAGACAACAAATACTAATTATCATCATGTACTCTCTCATTAATATTATAAATCAATTTAAATAAAATATAACAACTAACTTTTTCCAAAATATTTCATCTTATGTATTAAAAAATATAGAAAAAACAAAAAACCATCGTTCAACTCAAAACAATATTTGAGTATTACAGATGTATCAATCAAACAAACTCAAATATTTTGGATTTATCGTTTGAGATGACATCTGAAAGCGATTTATTTTATTGGGATTAAAATTATTCTCAAAAAAGTTGTAGAGGAATCCTATTACAAAATGATGTGGATGTAAATTAATTGTTAAATAGTTGTAATGGAATCCTACACTTTTCATTATTTGGATATACTTTAATGGATTCATTATTCTTCGATTCGACTTTAATGGATTAAATCCATTGTTCTTCCATTTCTTCAAAATTGGTTTGAATGTCTTTGTTGACAATTTGCATTTCTCTTTATTTAATTAATTAATTTTTTACTCTTTTATTTATTTTTACATTAAATCCACTTTATCACTAATTTCCTTCCTATTTAATGAGTGACCACATATACATTTATTTACTTTCGGAAATGAAGATGATTTACACTAAATACTTATTGACACTATTATATTAATTGATTTTATTATATTTTTTTAATTATAATATTATTTTTGTTTGTGGGTAGTTTAATTAGTAGTGGTGGAAATGAAGTTTCATTAAATTGGTTAGTTTTTTTTAGTTCAATTGTGTATGGCAATAAAGTCTCGCTGAACCATAAATCTTGAATTCAAATCTTATACTACCTCCAATCAAAATAAAAATTTAAATATAATAAAAATATAATCTTACCAAACTTTAAAAAAAATATATATATTAAATATATATATATTATATTTTTTAATTAAGAATTAACTCCACTTCGCATTAACACAATAAAAATAACAATTTTTCATCCCAAACATTTAAATATTTCTTATATTGAATATAAACATAAATCTAAAGCATTCTAAATTTCATGATATTAAAGTCTATTACAATAATAATAGTAAAAAAAATTCCCAAAAAAGACCACCAATGGTTCAGATCGTCAGATAAGAGATTTGTTGAAATATAAACTTAAGACAATTGAGATAGATGGAAATATTTGATTATCACCCACGTTTAACTTAGGTTATGAAATATTCTATATAATGTTTTAATTAATATTTTCTATAAAAATGTGTTGTTAAAGGTTTATAAATAAATAATATTCGTTTTTAACATATTTAAATTTCTAAGTGATATAAAAATATTGTTTATTAAAAATTTTAACAAAATTAGTTATTATTAAATTAATAATAAAAATATTAAAAATTTGTTATTTCATTATTTAATATAAAAATAATATTTAATTAAACAAAATAAATTTCAATCATTTTTCGATAACAAATAATAATATATAACATATTTGTTTTATATCTCACTTCTCATTTAATATTTTTTTTTATTATTTAATAGAAAAATTCATTAGTAACTTTTAAGAAATCAAAAATGGGAAACTTGGCATTTATATGTTTGGTTTGTAGTAATATTGTTAAATGAAATTATCAATATGATATTAACAAATTACATTTTTGTATTCAATTTTTTGTGAACCATAATGAATTAAGAAAAGTTTTTTTGGTAGAAATCACATAAAAGAAATTTTTGGCCGACACGTTTCGAACCAACGAGTGTGGTTCATCATCAAGACAAGATGAAGAGGCAGACCATGGCAAAGGCTTAATAGCCGTTACTTGAAATTATGATCTCTTCATTACGCCTCATATGGTCCTAATGATGAACCACACTTGTTGGTTTAAAACGCGTCGGCCAAAAATTTCTCTTATATGATTTCTACCGAAAGACTTTTCTTAAGTTAATTTTTCTATAATATTATATTCCATATGTATTTGCATAATTTTCATACAAAATTAAACACCCAATTTTATAAATTTATGTATATTTTTCATAAAATTATTATAAATTTTTCTATTTTATTTACTTTAAAGGTATAAAAAATAATAATGATTTTTTTTATTAAAATAATTAATTAAAAAGTGTTATTATGTAACATTTTATTTGATTCTAACTTCATTACAAACTCCATTACCTTAGTGGTTGTTGCAACAAAGGAATGGTAATGAGGAAACAATTCACCAATGAACTATTCATTGTGTTGAACATTTGGATGTTAGAATTTAGTTTGCTCATAAACTTTCTAACCTTTACTTACACTGTCATATTAATTCTTTTATATGCTAATCAATTTCTTCCAACTCTATAATTAATTTTTTGGACATACAATTCTTTTTCTATCTTTTTGTTCTTCCTCACTTAGTTCTTAATTTTCTTCTTATACTTCTTGATTGGATTTTGTTTATACATTTTCCCCTTACCTTTAATCACTTTTAGTAACAATATATAATTTACCTTGATCCTTTTCTCAATGGTTATACTCATAGTGGATCTATCATGGAGAAATCACTATTATCTCGTAGAACCCACAAAGTCAAAAATACACTTCTTAATTTAAATTATAAATGTTGTAACATGGGGGTTGATTATGTAAACTTGTGGCATAACATATTTGTTCATGTGATATTAAACACTCCCCTAATTTATTTCTATTTCCCAAAACTGATACATTGAACCCCCTCTAAATACACCTTTTAAAGTATCCATGCTACCCTCCAACCCTACCTCAACCAGTTAATTCCACTAGATGTCCAATGTATCCAGTTTGTTTTTTGATATTTTCGTACACCTAGTATGTTTATCCCAATTTATTATCTAATTTTCACTTGTTAATATTTTTTATGCTTCCTCTTTCCTTTGCCTTTGAAAAACACAATGATTTTACTTTTTCAATCCATGCTTAGACTATATCAAGCTTCTTCTTCCCCATTCATTCTAAAATAACTATATCCATGTCATAGTTAAATTAAGATAAAGTCCTCGATACACATATACATAAGTCTATTAAAATATCTCTCTCATACCCTCATTGCCAAGAAAATAATTGTTAAAATTTGTGTTCTTTTTAAACCCCAAAAATGAATAAACATGTTAGATAATTTCATTTCCTAAATAGTGCATCCTCATGGGTGGTAAGGAATAGGGTTGTCTTATAAAACATTATCATTAATGAAGGTCACTTTGACTCTTTAGACCAACATAATATTAATAAAATTGATATGAAATTATGAAGGGAACAAAATGAAATACATATTCATAACCAAAACATAGATATACAATGAAACTTGACTTCAATTAATAAATGGAAAATGCTAAAACCATATACATGAAGAATGAAAGAAAACTAGCTCGAACGGTGGTAGGTTATCTCTAAGAAGAAAGGTTATGGCTATGTGCCTTCGCTAAACTATGTTATAATGAGGTCGTGAGGCCTTTTTATCATGAAGAAGTAATGAAAGACCCTAAACATTCAAAAATCAAACCTTAGGAGTGAATTTACAAAGGCTTATGGGCCTTGATGGGGTAAGTTGGAACATCAACTTCTTGGGGTCGTAACTTTTGTATGTGATCATTGTTTGGTGCACACGATACCCCGTTAGAAATGTGTATTCAAGGAGTACATTTTTTGAATGTTGATGGAAAGTTATGATTTATGTCATAATTTTTCCCCAAAAAATGTTGTTTAGGTCCTCAAAACAACTCAGGAAGTTCACGACCTAAAAATATCCAAATAGGAAAATTGTGCTATGAGTCAATGCAATAGGTGGGTGGCCACCTATATCCACTTGGATCAGTTCTTCCATCTGAGGAATTAATGATCTCCATTGTGTTCAATGCCTCCATGAGATGGGGAAACTTCTGCTGAACTTGGCCCCTGGTGTGCCACTTAGTGCAGGAGCTACCTTATTTTGACAACCTGATACAGTTGGATCCTATATTGGTGAGTCCTCTTAATTTGTATGTCCATGATCTAAATAGTTGTCTCATGTTCAATGAAATATAGGTTGAGATCTATCGGTGTCAGCCACTTTGCAATTCTTCATATGTCCAACCATGGTGGAAAGTATGGATGACGGAAATCCACATTAAACATTGGGTGCAAGCCAAGGAATGGGGGGGGTTACTTAGCTAAAAATTATTGTCACCCACAACCTTGGTGATGGTGTAAGGTGCATAATGGGGTGGATAAAGCTTTCAATGTGCCCCTACAAGACATTCCTTCTACAAATATAACCAAACCTTGTCTCCCACTTAAAACTTGTGTGGAACCTGATACTGACCATGGGATTGTTTATACTTAGTATTCACTTGCTACAAAATATCATGTAATTGTTGGTACACGTGTTGAGTTTGTTCAATAAACTTTTTAGATTTGTAACCTTCATATTGAACATGAACATGTGCAGATTTTGTATGTGCAATTGCAAGGGGTAGTGAGACATCAATGGGACCTAATGGTTGAAATCCTAGGCCCATCTAAAAAGGGTTGTGGCTAGTTGAGCCAAGGATAGCTTTGTTTTAGTGGTGCTAAACATAGGGGATACTCTCATCCCATGTGCATGGATTCTTGTAGTTGAACATGTGCAAAACATGCATGATCATCCTATTGACAACCTCTTTCTCGCCATCAGTATGGGGACAAAAGATAATTGATTTGGTGAGCTTGGTGTCCAAAAATGACCAAAGGCTTGACCATAATATACTTAGGAACTTTCTATCCTGATTTGATATGTTTTTCTACGAGATTCAAAAATGTACCCACACTTGTTTGAAGAAGAGCTTCACAATGGCTTCTACTTTGATACTCTTCTTGTAGGCAATTAGGATGGACATCTTAGAAAATATACCAACAACCACAAACACATAGTCATTACCATGCTTGGTAGAAGGAAGGCTAGACATATAATCCATCGAGATGGATTCCCAAGGCTAATTAGGAGTAGGAAGAGGCGTGTATAATCCTTACTTCTTAATGGTTGGTTTGGCAATATCATAGGCAGTGCAAGGCTTGATGTACATGCAAACATCCTGTCGAAGTTTTGGCTAATAAAAGTACTTTTGTACTACTGACACTATCTTCTCCACACCAAAGCTCCCCGCTACCCGACTATAATTTGTTTATCAGATCATCCTATCATGCTTACTTGAAGGAAAATAAAGGTTTCCTAGGTAGAACAATAATGCATCATTGAGGTGGAAGTATATAACTTGCTTTCCTTCCATCAACATATGGTATGTGGTAGTGAATTCCAAGTCACTATTGTATAGATGTGGCCATATAGATGTCTCGTTCCCATAAGAGTTGAGAATGGTGGTTAATGCCACAATTGAGGGTCAATTGAGGCAGTCTGCGACATGATTGGTGCTACCCTTATTATATTTAATGTTCAAATGGAATTGTTGTAGGTATGTGGACCATTTTTTACGATGATCCTTCTGTAACTTCCCTTTTGTCTGCATAAATTGAAGAGGGATGTGATACGTGTGGATGATCATCTCCTTCCCCAAAATATAATGTTTCCATTTTCGGTAGGCCTACACGATGAAATATATCTCCTTATCAAAGGTGGGGTATCTTCAAATAGTATCATAGAGTGTCTCACTTTGATAGGCTATTGGATGTCCTTGCTAAATGAGGATTGCACCAATATCTTAGTCAGAGGCATCAGTTTCAATCTCAAATGGATGCCACAGGTCAGGTAGGGTGAGGAATGATGCAGAGAAAAGAAGGTGTTTTATTTCATTGAATGCCATTTGTTGTGACACAAACAAACAAAAAAATATTTTTCTCTGCCCCTTGGTCACTTGACTTAAGGGCCAAGAAATATAAGATAACTCCAACATGAATATTTGGTAAAAATAACAAAGCCCAGGAACGTGTGAAGCTTTGCTAGAGTCGTTGGGGCCGACTAATCTTGAATGATTAACAAAAATCTTTCAGAAGTAATCACATATGAGAATTTTTGTCGACGCGTTTCAAACCATCTAGTGTGGTACATTGCCAGGATAAGATGGAGAGGCCTAGGTCATTGCTAGGATTAGTCATTTCCATCATTGAAAATTCAGGGAAGCCATAGCAATCGAAAGAAGTCATAATAATCTTAATAGAGACGATGGTTGAAAAACTAGATGATGTTGGGTCCCTGCCTTGTATTCCTAATTTAATTTAATTTAACTTAACTTAATAATTTTAAGTTGATTAATTTTATATTTCTTTTTATTTTAATTTCTCTTTTTTTGAATATATATATGTGTGTGTGTGTATGTGTGTGTGTATTACATTTTATCTTATTTTATTTAGTTATTTATTTTTAGCTACTTTATTTTTTGTTTTTATTGGTTATAAGGGGTTTTACTAATTTTAGTTATTTTAAATTCATTTTGATTTGATTTTCATTGTTTATTCATTGATTTTTTATTATTTTGATTATTTCATTCATTATTAAAAGAAACAAATTATTATTAGGGTCTTGACTCCATTAATTTTAATTAATTAGTCCGATAGGCCTTTCCTATGCATCAACAATTGTCAACACTTTTACCCTCATCCGTTCGATCAAGTAAGACACTTTAAACCGTTGATTTGAAATGTGCTTTCTGCTGAAAAATATCTAAAATTCCATAAAAATATCTAAAATTCCATAAAATCAGTGATTACAAAATTAACATCTATTACAAATTAACAAATTATTACGGATTTGGTGTAACAAATTCTTCCTTTTTCCTATTTTACTGGCCTTTTAACTCATGAAAACAATAATAAAATCGAAAAATTATAAACTTTCCTATTCCACTGTGATTTGCCAATTTCTCCAGTTTTTTTCCTTCTGCGCTTATGCCATCCTACCACTATTTGTTCCACCATTAAGAATTTGTTTCGTCTACGTAAACCACCAACAGCCGATTTTGAGGCATCTCAATTTTCATTTAACCGCTTATCCAACCACTTATCCTTTGAAAACCTAATCGAATTTCTTCGAATAATACGGTATTCGTATCGAACTGGCAAATTTTTGAACGCAAGATTTGCACATTTTTGAAATCAATCAGCAATGTTGTCAAATTATGGCTTAAAGAAGGACTTTGTGCTGAAATTTTTGGCGTTGAAATCTTACATTCATGAGTCTGTGCTGAGATTTATCTTTTAACACTGTTGGAACCTTGAATACCTTTGAAAATTAGTTCCGACAATTGTCTATAGATTTAGCCTGGTTGGCTTTAAAGTGTTTGTGAAGGTTCGGAAATTTATCATGTCTGCAGGAGACTTGCTGGAGAGTTCGTGTTCGTTTAAGTTATTTTTGAGGTTTTTACTGTTTCATTTATGTTATTGTTGGGTTTTTGTTTTGTGCAGAGTGCATGCAACATGAGAATTGTGGGCATCGAGGATGCAACAGAAGTGCTTGAGAAGACGCTTGCGTTAGAATTGTCAAGCATGACGTTGGAAGAGGCAGCATCTTTAGCCAGGACTTTTAGCCATTATCTCAACCTGATGGGCATAGCAGAGACTCACCTTCGGTAATACTGTTATCAACTTTCCCTTTGTAAGCCAACTTCGTGGCCATTTATGTTTGTGTGCGTTGAAGCAATGGTTAGTTTAGATTTTCTTCAATAGATCTAGACAATGTGGTTATTGTGGCCTTTTTCTTATGTCAAGTTTTCCACTGCCTGACATGGACTTCCTTTGGATTAGGTGACTGGTCCGAGGGTTGTCAAATCTACCCAAGTAGCCTCATCCCTTTTTGACATGCAGAGAATGAAAACTTGTTGAATCACTTATTTGTAATCTAATCGTGGCAATTCCACTGCAGACTTGTTAGTGGAGGCTGAACCTTCTCAACCACTCAATCTGACCCCTAAATATTTTATGGACCTAATAAACGACAACAACAGTCTTTATGTGAGGAAAAACTTTTAATAATATTTAATCTCTGTTAAGGAAAGATTATAAAATATTTGATTCAGCATATGTGTTTTCTCTTTTTTTATATACGCATCTGAGAGATCATTTCAACAAACCAGGGGTCTCAAAAGAACAATCGTTGGACCAACTTGATCAAGGAATGGATAGAGGACAAGCAGCTAAACTTTTCTTTCAAGCATGCGGTATACCTTATTTGATCTCTGTTTTAATATTTGGTTTCAGCTTTTATTTGGTTTGCTTAGATTTCAGTTCCCAATAAATACATGAAAGATAATAAAAAGAGGGATTTTGCCGTATGCTGTTTCAGTTTTAGCTACCCATAAATATGTGAAAGTTGGTCAAGAAGAGGCATATGGAGACGTCAAAATTCGAAGAGGACCAAATCTCTAAACATGTTAAAGGAAGATTTCTTTACCAATTTCATTCTTTATGCTTTCATTGGAGGCTTTGACAAGTTACTCGAATATTCAATCCTGAGTATTGCGACTCAATGTCGCGGTGTTCTACATCTGAATAGGGAAAGAATATGTTAGTAGTTTTGGTATCTTGGTTCACTCAATGTAACACATGTTGCTAGAAACCTAATTGGGATACCTGTTTCTCATTTCTCAATCTTGTCTGGACACTATGTTAATACATTTTTAGTCAATTTATATGCATAATATTCCAGGGATTGGGCTACATCACTAATCAATTTTACATGCATGTTACACCGTGGGGCAAGGGCTTATATCAAACATTTGTGCAGGGTTTTAACCAATTGACATTTCATTGAGTATGTATTTACAAATCAATGATTTTGGGATCAAATCTCACAAAGTAATTCTATACCTGCTCTTCAAATTCCTTCAAGCTTTTGAAAGTAAAACCAATGAATTAGAAAGCCTTTAGCCAGCTCAAATTGCTCATCCGTTAGGCTTCAACCAACATCTCTTCTAGAAAAAATCAGCAATTCCAATTTAATAATCGTATGGGCCTCTCTTTGTACCTTTTGGGACAATTGCTAGTTTTATATATATGTGTGTGTGTGTGTGTGTTACATTTTATTTTATTTGATTTATTTAGTTATTTTTTTTTTTGGTTATAAGGGTTTTTACTAATTTTGGTTATTTTTAATTCATTTTAATTTTACGTTCATTGTTTATTCATGGATTTTTTATTATTTTGATTATTTCATTGATTATTAAAAAAAAAATTATTATTGGGGTCTTGACTCCATTAATTTTAATTATTTTTTAGGGGCTTAACTCCTTGTTTAAGGTTTGAGTTTGAATTTTTAATTTTATTATTATTTTAATCTAATTACTTGACTATATATTGAACTATAACTTAATATTTGATTTTATTTAATATAATTTGATCTTAGTAATTGATGTCATATATTAAAATATTATTTTTCAAAAACTAGCTGTTTATTATAATTGTTAACATTATTAAGGGTCTCTACATTGCTTTCTATTTAATCTGGTGCCAAGATCTACCTCTCCATCTTGTCCTGACGATGAACCACACTGGATGGTTCGAAATGCGTCGATAAAACTTCTCCTATGTGATTACTGCCGAAAGTTTTTTCTTAATTGTTCAATATGGATCACAAAAGCCTGAATTTGGAAATAATCTTGAATGACTTGGATCTTATCTGGATCCACATGCACACCTTGCTCATCAATAATGTAACCTAGATATTGGACCTTGTCCATGCCAAAGGAGAATTTCTCCAAGTTAATGCATAGCTTGTGCCACCACAAAGTGTGAAGGACCTACTAAATATGATGCAAATGCTTTGCCCAACTCTTGTTGAATATGAGGATATCATCCGAATATACAACCATGAAAGAGTTGGTGAAAGGAAACAAGATGTCATCCATCAACCTCATGAAAGTTGCTAGGGAATTCTTCAAACAAAAAGGCATGAAAAACCATTCAAAAATACCCTCCTTGGACTTGAAAGAAGTCTTCCACACATCAGTTGGTTTTATTGGGACTTGGTGATAGTCAAAATTCAAATCAATTTTACTGAAGTACTTAGCTCCCTTTTATTGGTCAATAAGGTTTTCAATCCTGGGAATCAGGTACCTATTCCTCACTATTATTTTTTTTCAGAGGCCAATAATCAATGCAGAGTCTCTAGGTTCCATCTTTCTGCATAAGTACAATTGGGCATCCATATGGTGAAGAACTTGGTCAAATGTGCCATTTTTCTAGCATCTCTTGGATTTGTTGCTTGATTTCCTTATTTTCGAGAAGAGAATAGAGGTATATCGCATTAGGTAGAGGTATTATGGGGGTCATATCAATTGAATGCCTGACCTGGTACTACAAAGGTTGTAACACTCCCTACCACCCCCTTGGACTTCCCAAGCTAATGGGAAGGGTTACTTTTAACTAATTCAAACTCCATAGTCACATTATGGAAATTGGTTTACCAAATTACTTCTTCACCGAAGTTTGCAGAATTAACTTTGGACAACACCATCACATTCAATGCATCAACAACTTTTCGACATATCAATTTTATCTCAATCCAAATCCAAGATTGAAAGTTATGTCCCATAGGAGATTAACCAATTAACTTGAGATTGAAAGTTATGCCCCATTGGAAATTAACCAATTAACTCTAGCCACATTAATAAGACATTATCATATAACACCCATGTATCACCCACATGGTCCTGCCTGCAACATCTCCATGGAATCCACATAGCCACAATAGTGCATCTGTGGCACTTGCCACCTCATCCTCACTTGTGGGTCCCACATAGCCCCACTTCTTCGTACATTGCGTAGAATTACTTTGCATCCATGTTGTAGTTGGATATGAATTCTAGGATTTCTCCTCTTGAAACTTTCGTGTATTTACCATTTTTTTATAAAAGTTTGATCGTGTGTGCCAAGTTCTTTATAAATTATGCATGTAATCACATGAAAACTTCTACACTTAAAAAATCTAATTATAGAATCCTTCTGTTCATGTCTCAACATTCCATTTTAAAATTAATATTATTTGAAATTTAACTTAATTTGATCATTGTCATCACATGACGACTTGTGGTTTAAGTAAGTCAGAGTAGGCAGTTTGACGTGATCGAACGACAAGAAAGCTTTTAATCCAACGAAGGATGTTTCCATCGGACTCAAAAAAGCGATAGATTTAGCACACACAACTGATCTAATATGATCGAATGAATAAAATTCTCTTGATCTAATGTTGCTAAGTCACATCATACCGCAATGTGCGCAGTAGTTAATAAAACTCTCACAATCTGATATGATCAGACAATCATAAAACTTTCAATCCAATGGCTATTTTGCGACATCAGATGGAAACTTGCAGGAACGTTAATGGGCTAGTTATGGTCCAATATGATCCAACAAATTAGCCTTGATTACATGTGCCAACTAAGTTACTTAAACAACCATTTCAGGTTATGATTTCATTACTCGCTATTATTTTTGGATTGTCTAATGATTCTAGATTGGATGAAGTTACATATGTGTGTTTTAAAAAAGCACTGATGAATTTCAATGAGATTGAGATTAGAATTACCATAGTGCAATTTTAATTTTTTAATTTTATTGGTAGAAAAAAATTGTAATTTTTTTCAAGTAGAAACAAGGAGTAAAATTACATTCTATAGATGTTGAAAGCATTCAGACATCTAATCTTATGGTTTTGGCTTAAGAGCAATAAAAGGAAAAATAGTAAAAATTACAGAAAATATGTCGAAGTTAAGTGTGATAAAAATCACTTAACTTCTCCTTTTTTCCTTTCTTTTTCTGAACCTTTTTCCAACCCCTAAGGTTGGGAACTACCAATATCAATGTTAATTCATTGCTAGCTATCTACAAAGGGGTTTCTTTGTCTCTTTATACCCCTTGTACCATTTTCATTTGGTGTTTCCTCTTTTTGTTGCTTTGATGCTTGGATATCTACTGATTCAATAATGTTCTCAATGTAGGTTACAATTCCAGATTGTACCAAAGCTCCCCCTTCTACTTAGTGACCATGTTGATCTTGTGCATCCATTGGGTTGTTGTAACCCTAGATACAACCCTTGGCTACAAGAGATCAGTGCCTAACACATCTACTAATTTGATAAAGGCTTTTAAAGGATTGGTCAACTGGAGAGAGATTATGAGCACTGTAATGGTTCCTCTAATTCCAAAGCCTATACTTCAGCACTAGAATGACCATGAGTTAATGAAGGTTGCAGAGCCTTTGAAATAAAGAAATGACATAGAAGAAAATAAAAGAAGACAAGGTTTCAATGCACTAAGAATCTAAACCTCAACTCTGTGGAAAGAATGGTGAGAAGAATATGAAGTTGTGGGTGAATTTAAGGAACATGGAGCACTTCATTAAGGGTTTTTAAATAAAAAAACTTGAGTACTAGAAAGTAAATTCGGAGACATTAACTTAAATAACTCGGTTGCATCATACACCATTCCAACAGAAGAATAACATAAATGAAATGAGAAACGTAAAAAGAAAAAATGATTCTGTAACTTACCCAAAAATAGAATCAAATTGGTCTTCAGATTCGGAAAAATTACATTACATTTCTCTTCATTTATAAGCTCCCCACTTTTAAATTCTGAACCCCTCCCAAATGCTGGCTTTAGACCTTGAATTCATTATAAAACAAAACCCTAAAACAGTTATAAACTATTCATTTAAGAACTTTACAAATGGGATTATAAATTTAAAATATATATATATATATATATATATAATATTATATATTATAATTTAGGATATTCTCCATTATCTTCAACAAAAATTTTGCAAACCAATATAACCTTCACTTATTCTATGTTTGTAAAGCATTTTTCCATTGTTAGTGAATAATGTTATTAACGATGATATTTTTTTTTTATATATCCTATGTGTATTATTCCACATTGATTAAACAAAAATAGTATAATCCCTTTATATCACTTATTCTATGTTTGTAAAGCATTTTTCCATTGTTGGTGAATAATGTTATCAACGATGGTATTTTTTTTGTTTTTATATCCTATGTGTATTATTCCACGTTGATTAAACAAAAATAGTATAATCCCTTTATATCTCTGCTAACTTGTTTGCATAATTAAATTAACCCAGATCAAATCTTTTTACAAAAGAACTTGTTTTCATAATTAAATTAACCGAGGGCAAATCTCTTTACAAAAGAACTTGTTTGCATAATTAAATTAACCCAAGAGTACGAAAATGCTTTCAAAACCCAACTTTTTACCAGATTCATCTTCTTATTAATTTTTTAAATGGAAAATTAAAAATACAATGCTTACCCAATTTTTTACCAAATTCATTTTTTTATTAATTTTTTTAATAGTAAATTAAAAGCACATTGCTTCACATAAAAATATAACTAGTTGGATGAGATCCATAAAACCGTCGACATATGTTGCTCCTATCGTCTCACTTATTCCAAATTTAAATGACTTGTCCCTTAATTTAATTTGGTTGCTCGCTCAAATCTATTTTCAAAATTTTTAATTTTTGACAATGTAAAATTGAGCTAGAATTGAGCCACAACAATATGGTCCTCCATGGTTTCTTCTTATTATTCTCCTAAGAGATGAGGGTCAATATTGTAGTTCCCTTAGATTTTGGATCTTTCTCTTCTTCTTTTTTGAGTTTTTTTTCTAGTGAGCGTAAGTTTTACAAATACCCTAGAATAAATTGATGTAAGGTTATTGGACTATTTCTTGTTCTCTAACAATGTTTGCACAATGGATTCTAGAATTTCATTTTGGAATACTATGTATAAATTACTTGAAGAGGCATTACTTAAAAAAGAAAACTCGAGGCCAACAGTTGCAATTGTTGATCGAGGTAGTCAAACTTTCGAGATAACACTCCAAGATGCCACAAAATCTCGTCTGTACAAAATTGTTGCCCGTCCGATACTTTTTTCCTCCACTGATATAATTCAATGGGTTGTTGAGAATCTAGATATTACAGAAGGATCATTTTTCACTTCCCACATCAGGATAATTAGTTCTTTCAAGCCAGAAAATCTCCAAGATATGTATAAACTATCTAAACAACAGCTTGTGTATAATGTTCAATTTAGATATTTTTGATTCAAATCATCCACAGTGTTGTGTGTCTCTTGTCGACGTTTCGAATCCTAACGTGGATCCATCTTCAGAAAATGATAGATTGAAAGAGGACCTTACCAATGAGAACAAATAAATACCTAATGCATAAAAACAAAAAGCCGCCTCATTTTCTAAAAACTAACCTAAGCCTAAGTGAGACTTAATTACTAGATAAAAATATTTAATTTATTATATTGCTTTAATTTTTAAGTTTATTTTTATTTCCTAAAGATTTTTAATTAAAGTGAAATTTACAACTTCAACCTAATTAATTTTATAAAACTTTAAATTATTTTATAAATTAATATCTTTTTAGCTAAAAAACAACTTTAAATTATTTTATAAATTAATATCTTTTTAGCAAAAAAACACTAAATTAATGAATTTCTGTTTTAGTTATTAGTAGATTAATATTGATAAAATAAAATAAAATGAAAAATTAATTAATTTATAAGAATATAATTTAGACTTCTGTGATCCATAATACCATTTATTTGTATTTAAATAATATTGGAATAATAATAAATATAGATTATTTAATAGATATGAACTATTATATGAGATATAATTTATTAATGACCATTATATTTAAATAATAAATATGGACATTATATTATTTTTTTGATTATCAAATGAATTCTCTTAATATATGAGCTAATAATAATGAATTATATTTATTTGTTTTTAGATATACATATACATTTATTTAAATTAACAAATGAATTCTTTTATTTACCTGTTTTAGCTATTTCTAAGAATGTTAATGATTAAATTAGTGGTTTGACTAAGATCATTAGGTCAAAATTAGTCGTTGGCAATATAGCCGTTGGAGTCTCTGCACACTCTATTTAATCAAGCTAAGCCAGATTGGTTCTTCAACTTGTCCTGACGATGAACCACACTGGTTGGTTCGAAACGCGTCGACAAAAGATTGGTTATGTGATTTTGCCGAAGATTATCTAAACATTTATTAATTAATAATCTATTAATTTTTTGATAAAATGTATAGCTATTAAAATTATTATGTTAAATTAATATTAATATCTACTAGTAATAAAAAAGATTCTTAACTTTTATAAATGGAAATTAATTTTTATTTATGACAATCAATTAATAATAAATAATATTAATAACAATTCTTAAATTATTTAGTTAATAATTATTAAGAATTAAAATAATATTAATAATTATTATTATTATTAAATTATTTTGTTAATAATGATCAATAATATACTTATTATGAATACATATTATAAATAAATAATAAATTATTTATTTATTAATATATCATATATAATTCCTAGTTATTAATTAAATTCACTTATTAATGTTTATAAGGATTTATTTATTTATGTTTAAAAAATAATCAGAGAGTTAGGTCAGGAAAGAGAGTTATACCTGGAGTACTATACCTTAGAAGACCTAATATTCTTAATCACTAGAATTCAATTTCTGTTGATCTCATTCCCACCATCTCTGTTGAGGTTATTCGTACATTTCCTAATCTCAAGTGCCTCTTTGATTTTCCTTTTTTGATAATGATCTTCCCTAGCGATAATCTTGGCGTTCTCGAGACAAACATGATGCTTGGTTTTTTAGGAGTGCTGAAGTGTGTGATCTCTCATTCTTGATATCTTCTCCATGTTCTTTAAGTCTAATTTTTAAGGAACTCCCTGTCTTTCCAATATAACTTTTTCCGCAAGAACAATCAATCTTATAAACTCCCTTGAGTTGCTGCTAATCGATGCTATCCTTGACATATCTCATCTTTTGCTTAATTGTTCCACAAGTCATAAACTGAGTGAATATGTCCTTCCTTCTTAGAACCTTGGCGATTTTATCTGTAACCCCTTGAATGAATGGAAGATAAATTGTCCCGCACTTTTCTTTAGGGTCCCTAGGGAGGACCATTCCTTCAACTCTTTTTATAGCCTTCTTAATATATTTTTCCTTGTATCCTATATCTTTAAAGATAGAGATTAAGTGCTTAATCTCTTCATCAAGGTGATCAACGTCAGAGATTCTAAGGGCTCTAACAACAAGATTGTTAATGATCCGTTAATGAAAAAGGTATTACAGACTTTATGTGAAGTTTCTTATGTTACTTAGTGCAATGGATCGAAAAGGTTGCAAATAACATAAACACATAAAGCAAATTGAAAACACATTCAAACACATCAACACAACAAAATTTAATAAAGGAGTTCACTAGACTTCCTGGCTACATCTCCTAGTCCTTTAACTTCCAATGCTGACCTCTTTATTTTATCTTCAAAATGTTGTTACAGGTATGAGCTCAAAAACAGAGACTCAAATGAGAAAATGGACCTCACTATTGCGTTCAACTCAAAATTTCGAGTCAAACAAGTATAAACTTGATCATATTTGGTCATTGTGACCTCCAGACCCCCTGGACTGATCCAAAACCACCTTTGTCCCTGCAAAACCACTCTCTGCTAACAAAAACCACCTTGGCCTGCTCAAAACTACCTCGGTTTACACGTTGGTGGTATGGCGGGTTCGACACCTACAATTGTTTAAATAAAATTATGGTGGCTTGGTTAACTAAGTCCCACCCTTGACATGTTGGTTAGCCTGAATGTTTGAAGTCGTTGGTATATAAGGTTGGAGGTTGGTGGGTTGAAACCCCCACCCAACACTCCCACCGTTTTACATTGGATATACATAGATATTCACACTATATGATAAGGTTTCGGGCTATATTGTTCTGCTTACCGTTGCTTGCTATATGGTTTGTTTGGTTCATATATGGTATATGGTTACCATCTCTCGTTGCATGTGAGATATTACATTAATAAACTTAAGGGTTCTGGCAGTCGTGGGGTTGACCCCGGCCGTCGGCCCTTTTTTCCGGCGACCTAAATCCCGCACACCATAAATATAACCTAATCACTTCCATTAACAAGACCTGCGGTAGCCCAACCGGTGAGCTAGTTCCAGCGAAGACTTAGCCATTTTGGGAGGTCAGGGGTTCGATCCTCCCTAATCCCCAAAATTTTGGAAATAAGGCCACATTGGGCAAAATCTGGGCTGCCACGTGTCAGCACCGGATTGGCCCATATCAACCAATCACACCGCGACACATCACCTCCTCTGCTGATGTCATCCAGGATAAATGGTGTATTCTCAGGACGACACGTGTCCTGTTGACATCATCCAGTTGACCGTTGACTACTTTTTGACTTTTTTCCCTAATTTTTCATAAACTTTGACTGGCTTTAACTTCTTCATCCAGACTCGGATTTACGCGCCATTCATATCACTGGAATCATATCGATGAGCACTTAGACTTGATCCCACTTTCATCTGCATTTGAAGACTTTGATCCAAAGGAAAAACTGGATCCGTTTTGGATCAATCCTCCCCGCTGGAAGATTTTGGACCACCAAAAGTTGGTTTTAGCTATCGAGTAAATGAGGATAAAGTTACCTCACTTTTCCAATCTCGATCCATCGTGCTTTACTTGGATTTGTAACTTTGAGTCCAACTCGAAGATACTTAACATTTCCCCGTCGTGAAGTCCTTATCCTTCTATCAAGAACTGTGTCCTCCTGTAGCTCATTGAGATACTTGGGCAAAAGATCTTCTATGGAAGGTAGCTGACCTTGCTCTTCGAGATATTCAATCAATGAAGGCTCATACAATTGAAAGTTTTCAACATTTACGACGGAATAGATTTGCATATAAGATGGTAGATCTAGGTAGAAAGCATTTTCACCAATTTTGTCAAGTATTTTGAAAGGACCGTATCTAATTGGTTTCAACTTCTTACCTTCCCCTTGTAGCCTTTCTTTGCTGATGTACAACCAGACTTGATCACCAACTTGAAAACTATGCTCAACTCGATGCTTTTCATGCCGCGCCTTATACTTTTCTTGGCTTCTTTCCAATTGTTCTTGTACTGACTGGTGAAATTCCTGGATCTATTCAATGAACTTGGTTGCTTTGTCCACATCACTGTGTCCATCAACTGCTATGTATTTACCAAAGACAAAATCCAAGGGAGACTTTGGTATAAAACTAACACAAATCTCAAAATGAGATCTCTGAGTAGAAGAATGTTTTGCATGGTTGTAAGCATGCTACACATAACACAAATGCTCATCCTAAAGTTTGGGATGCTTGCTACAATATCCTTGAAGCAACTATATCACTGTCCTGTGACCACTTCTATCTGACCATCTGTTTGTGTATGAAATGTCGTGCTACTCTTTAACTTTGTATCCATTAACTCCCATATACTTGACCAAAATTTCCTGACAAATCGAGAATCTAGATCGGATACAATAGAAGTGGGTAACCCAAAATGAGTCCATACATTTTGAAAGAACAACTTTGTAGTTTGTTCAATTGTGACATGTTTATTACATGGTGTCAAAATACACATATTACTGAACCTATCCACAACTACATACAAATAATCATGACTCTTTCTAGACTTTGGCAATCCCCCAACAAAATCCATGGATACACTTTCCCAAGGACAAGAAGGAATTGGAAGTGGAGTATACAAGCCTAATTTTCTATTACCTGGCTTGCTTGTAACGCACATAGTACATCCTTTAATATATCTAGAAACTATCTCATTCATTCGTGGCCAATAGCAGAATCTTTGTAATTGTGCAACTGTTTTACTTACACCAAAATGACCTGATATGAGATAAGAATGTGCTTCTTGAATTATGTTAACTTTTTTAGTTTGTGGAATGCATAAATTTCCCAAACGATATAAGAGTTTGTCCTTTATGAAATAATGCAATTCTTCTATCTGCTTGCCATGACTTAAAGTTGCATATACATCATTAAAATTTGTGTCTTGAGCATATTGTTCAATGTAACTTTCATGAATTACTGAATTATGCTTAAGTATTGTGGATGAATTTATAATTGGTTTTGATAACATGTTTGCAACCTTGTTATGTATGCCCTTCTTCTATTTGATAACAAGATGAAATTGTTGTAGAAAACCCATCCACCTGTAATGTCGTGATTGTTGCAATTTAGTTTGTGAGTGTAAATATTGAAGTGGTTGATGATCTGTGTGTATGATTGTTTCTTTACCCATTATGTAATGTTTCCACTTTTTAACGCTCTTAACTAATGCATACAATTCTTTATCATATGTAGGATAGTTAACTATTGTTGATGTGAATGTCTCAAAATGAAAGCATATAGGCTTTATGTGTTGCATCAACACTGCCCCCATGGCATATTCACTTGCATCTGTCTCGATCTCAAATGGATGTTGAAGATCTGGCAGTGCTAGTACTGGTGTTGTACTGATCCTTTCTTTCAATGTGTCAAAGGCTTTCTGTTGTTTGCCTCCCCAATGAAACACATGTTTCACACTTGTCAAAGCATGTAAAGGAGCTGCAATAAAAAAGAAGTTAGCAATAAACTTTCTCCAATATTGTGCTGCCCCTAAGAAACTTCTAACATCTATAACAGTATTGGGCTTAGGCCAATTTACAATGACTTCGACCTTAGAGGGATCTATCTTCAATTCACCACCCCCTACAATATAACCCAAATAATTCAAAGATGTTCTGCCAAATTAACATTTTGACAGTTTTACATAGAGATTTCCTCTTTTCAGAACATTTAAAACCTGCTTTACATGCTTTACATGTTCATCCCATGTTCTACTGAAAACAAGAATATCATCTAAATAGACTATTACAAAATCATCAATGAATGGTCTAAATACATCATTCATGACTCGCATGAATGTAGCTGGAGCGTTAGTTAAGCCAAAAGGCATAACCATCCATTCATAGAGTCCTTGCTTTGTTTTGAAAGCAATCTTCCATACATCCTATTCTACAACTCTGATCTAATGCTAGCCGCTTCGCAAGTCCAATTTAGAAAAGTAAACTGCATCTTTTAACTGATCTAACAAATCATCAATACGAGGAAGAGGATAACGATTCTTTATTGTGATTTTATTTAATGCTCTAAAATAAATGCACATTCTCCACGAACCATCTTTCTTTCGCACTAACACAATAGGTGATCCGCATGGTGATGTGCTTGGTCGAATAAACCCTTGATCGAGCAACTCCTATACCTGCTTCTTTATTTCTGCATTCTCTAGAGTTGATAACCTGTACATTCCAATGTTAGGTAGTGGAGCATCTTGCTACAAATAAATCTCATGTTCTATCTCTCGCTTGGGTGGAAGCCCTTTAGGCTCTTGAAATAGAATATCATAATCGGAAATAACTTTAACTAGATATGCTTTCTGTTTAGGATTACAGCCTTGGAAAGCATCAGATTTATCAATATCCTTTGCTTTTACAATCATAAGTAAAAATTGTTTACTTGAATTTACAATTCTTTTCATCTGTCCTGAATTTATGAGAGAGAAATTATCTTTGAGTTTATGAGCCCTTAAAATATATTCAATTCCATCCTTAGTGAGTTGATACTTATTTTCAGTTCGATAGAAGATATCATTTCTATCGTACAAGTATGGACTTCCTAATACAATTCCACATATGTCCAATGGGACTATGTCTAACTCAACCTCATCTACAAACTTTGACCCAATAGAAAAATGAACTTTACATTGTTTCGTAACTTGTAGCTTAGTTTTATCACACACCCAACCTAATGGATATGGCTTTTTATGAGGTTTTATTTCTAGATCCAACTTCTTTACAATTGCTTCACAAATCAAATTAACTTGTGACCCACTATCAAATAAAGTATCAATTTTAGTATGCTTGGAAATGACTCTAATGTGAAATAGCTCATTTATTTTCCTCTCATCATTATCATTATCAACAGAATGCGAAGAAGTAATTGTAGATGCTTTAGAATCTTTACCTTTCATACCTATAGTTGTAACTGTTGTCTTGTCACTTGAATCTAATCCCAAGTCCTTTTGAATAGCAGCAACATTCTTCCACTCCCTAACTTCGTAGGCTTCAATTCTGGATGAAATGACTAGAAGTGTGCCTCATCGTGACCTTCCTTCTTACAATGAGTGCATGAAGGTTTATCTTTCTTCACAATTTTTTTTTCTTCTCCTTCCATTTAAGTTTCTTCTTGCCTTTATTCTTGCTTTCAATAGGTTTGGATGATTTCCCAACATCTTGGATTACATTTTTACCTCTAGCTTCTAGATGAGTTGCTTGAGCCAATACATCATCTAAGCTAGTTGAATTAAACATAAGTATGGTATGCCTCAAATAACTATGAATACCACCTATGTATTTCAACAATGTCTCTGGTGAGTCCAATGATATGCCTAATGTTAAATCTCTCTTACAGAATTCCTGAGTATAACTTTGAACACTTTGACCTTTTAATTGACGTAGTGTTTGCTAACTCATCATTGCTTGTTGCATATAGGCCAAAGGATAATAAAAAAAAAAAAAAATGCAGAAACAAATTCATTCTAAGTTGAAATGATTTTACCATGCTTTTGGAGATCTGCTTGTGTCTTGCCTTCCCACCATACAAGTGCGGTTCCTCCAAGTTGAAGGCTAGCAAGCTGGATCTTCTTCCTTTCTGAAACAACTTTTTGCACCCTGCAATACACTTCAATTTGTCTTATCCAATTATCAAGCTTTTCAGCGTTAAGTTCTCCATCATAAATTGGTAAATCAAATTTTACATCTAATTTGATCAAAGAGTATTTCTTCTTTTTCTTCTTAGAAGGATTAGATTTATGAGAAAAAGAGGATGTTGATGACAATGATGGTGATGATGGAGGAGATGGTGGAGAAAGCATTCCTCCCTTTCCCTTATCTTCTTGATCTTTAGGGGATGAATTGCCTTCATTTTTGTTCTTCTTAAACTCATGATACATCTCTTCCACCATTGCACGTATCGTCATGAAACTATCCACGAATTGAGATTTTGACCCAAGCGGAGTTTCATCCGCCATCCTTCTTTGTGAAAAGACCCTTCCAATCTCTAGATTCACCTCAACAAGTTCACCTTCACCTCGTCTGAGCCTCAACCTAGTAAACATTCAAATCTTCACACAAACTTGTCAAACCTTAAAAACCTTGTGCTCTGGTGCCACTTGATACGTTAATGAAAAAGGTATTACAGACTTTATGTGAAGTTGCTTATGTTACTTAGTGCAATGGATCGAAAAGGTTGCAAATAACATAAACACATAAAGCAAATTGAAAACACATTCAAACACATCGACATAGAAAAATTTAATAAAGGAGTTCACCAAACTTCCTGGCTATGTCTCCTGGTCCTTTAGCTTCTAGTGCTGACCTCTTTATTTTGTCTTCAAAATGTTGTTACAGGTATGAGCTCAAAAACAAAGACTCAAATGAGAAAATGGACCTCACCATTGCGTTTAGCTCGAAATTTCGAGTCAAACAAGTATAAACTTGACCATATTTGGTCACTGTGACCTCCAGACCCCCTAGAATGATCCAAAACCACCTTTGTCCCTGCAAAACCACTCTCTGCTGACAAAAACCACCTTGGCCTGCTCAAAACTGCCTCGGTCTGCACGTTGGTGGTATGGCGGGTTCGACACCTGCAACTATTTAAATAAAATTATGGTGGCTTGGTTAACCAAGTCCCACCCTTGACATGTTGGTTAGCCCGAATGTTTGAAGTCGTTGGTATATAAGGTTGGAGGTTGGTGGGTCGAACCCCCACCTGACACTCCCACCGTTTTACATTGGATATACATAGATATTCGCACTATATGATAAGGTTTCGGGCTATATGGTTCCACTTGTCGTTGCTTGTTATATGGTTTGTTTGGTTCATATATGGTATATGGTTACCACCACCCGTTGCATGTGGGATATTACATTAATAAACTTAAGGGTTCTGGTGGTCGTGGGGTTGACCCCGGCTATCAGCCCTTTTTTCCGGCGACCCAAATCCCGCACACCATAAATATAACCTAATCACTTCTGTTAACAAGACCTGTAGTAGCCCAACCAGTGAGCTAGTTCCAGTGAAGACTTAGCCATTCCAAGAGGTCAGGGGTTCGATCCTCCCTGATCCCCAAAATTTTGGAAATAAGGCCACATTGGGCAAAATTTAGGCTGCCACGTGTCAACACCAGATTGGCCCATATCAACCAATCACACCGCAACACGTCACCTCCTTTGCTGATGTCATCCAAGACAAGTGGTGTATTCTCGGGATGACACATGTCTTGTTGACATCATCCAGTTGACCATTGACTGTTGACTGTTGACCTTTGACTTTTTGACTTTTTTCCCTAATTTTTCATAAACTTTGGCTGGCTTTAACTTCTTCATCCGGACTTGGATTTACATGTCGTTCGTACCATTGGAATCGTATCAACGAGAAATTTGACTTGATCCCACTTTCATCTGAATTTGAAGACTTTGATCTGGAGGCAAAACTAGATCCATTTTGGATCAGTTAAGGACCCCAAATTTTTGGGCTAAATGATGATACGAATCAGCATGAAAGTAGCTCTTAGTGTGGGTTTTATTCCTAAATAATTAGTGTCCCAAAGTACCATCCTCCTTTATAATCACGAGGACATCTAAGAATGGAATTTTACCTTTTTCTTCAAGCTCCATAGTAAACTTAATTTCTGAAGAGATAGAGTTAAGGTGATTAAAAAACTTCTCAAGCTTCGTCCTACCATGGGTCCATTTTAAGTTAGTGTTGTCAACAAATCTTTTCCACCATGCCGGTTTCAAGGGATAAGAGTCAAGAGCCTTTTTCTCAAAATACTCCATGTATAAATTGGCGACTATTAGTGAGAGGGGAGAACCCATTGCGACCCCAGATATCTGCTCATAATAACTGCCTTGGAAACTGAAGAAAGTGGAACGCAAACAAATTTATGCAAGTTTTGTTGTTTTTGGATCAGTAATTTCTTTTATAACATGAACAACCTCATCCAAGGGGATCTTGGTAAATAGGGATACTACGTCAAAACTAACCAAAATGTCATCCTTATCAACCCTCTCATTTTTTATCAGTTTTACGAAATCATTGGAGTATTTTATAAAGAGTCTATGTTTCCAACTAGAGGTTTCAGAATTTTCGCACTACGATATTGTCATTATTATGAAGGGATTTGAGAGCAACCTGCTCATCCTTGCTTAAATTACTTTTTGGTGGTTTTTCTTTTCTCATTATAAGGGAACATTCTTGTCTTAAAACATATTTGTCATCTGAGGAGAGGCCATGAGTCCCATTCTCAATATTACAAATAATGCTCTCAAACGGAATGCTATTAGGAGTGATGGAAAATCCCAAACCCTTGTTGAGAACCTTAAGAGAATCAAGACTGAGCTCTAGGGAGGAAAGATTAACCACCTTCTTCCTGTGATCAAATCTTGAAACCGGGTTGTCCCTAATAGTGTTGTTCGAAAGCTTCTTGAAACCAAAAACCAAACTAATATTTCTAAGGCTTCTCCTATTCTTCTACTTCAGATGCTCATTTATTCTAAGGTTCTTATGCTCTTTTATCCTCAGGTTTTTGGGCCTCCCTCCAAAGATGGAATTAATGGGGCTGTTTTTGATAATCTGGTTAAACAAATTCTTAGAGCTGCTCTCATCGTTGTTTAACCTACACCGGCACCCACCTTCATCACAACAATTACCTTTCTCTAACTTGCAAACATCATTAAACCAGCTAACGCTTTTTTTGGAGCCACCAACCTTGTTTTTCATAATGAGTCCACTGCGTTCATAGTTTTATGAGTTGACCTCATAGCAGTCAATGCCTTCTTCATTAAGAGACGAGCCCATCCTTTCCAAATTTCTAAACTCAACCACACAGTCATCAGAAATTGACTTATCAGTGGAGCTGCTTAAGACAATGATGCCTTCCTCGATTACACTGTTGTTGCTATCCTCGCCTCTAAAAAAACACCGACACCCATGTTTATCACTGCAATCTCCTATCTTTAACCTGCAAACACTGATCATGCTAAACTGGCTTATGCTATTGTTGGAGTCGCTAATCTTATTTGTCAAAGTAACTCTGGTGTTGCATTCATTGTTATCTGTGTTAACCTCGGAGTAACCAATGCCCTTTTCATAAGAGGCACCCCTCTCTTTCATGTTTATAAACCCAACCACGTATTTTTCAGGACAACCCTCATTTCTTCTTAAATCTCTGATTCCACTGAGGATTTTATCTTTTGCACAATCGGGATTTCCATAAGAAACGTTGCTACCTTCAACATCAAACCTCTCCTTAATCTCATAAATGCTCATGGAGACATCAGATGCATAAATTGAATTATTGGAGGAGTTGTTTAAGACAACGCTTCCTTCCTTGATTATGCTGATGTTGCTACCATCATAACTAATATGATAGTCACAGAAATCTTTGTGAAGACTTCCATACTCAATGTTCTCCTTTGTGATGTTTATCCTGCCTAACGAATCCCTGGAGATAAAGTCAAAACTGCTTGGTTTACTAGAGGACTGAACCAGAACAGTGTTTGGAGAATTTCTCCCCAACTTGGAAAGCTTCCTGGACTGTCTTTCAAGAGTGATTTTCCCTTCTTTTTGAGCTTTGAGGGTAGCCTTCGCATCAATGTGTCTACATAAATCATAATTAATGCTCAATTTATTAATAGTTTTGTTCAAGAGGAGTGCAAAAATTCTTAAATAGAGATTCCTAGTTTATTAAAGAGTGGAGGAGAGACCCCGAAAAACATAAAGAGTAATCTTCACATAAATATTTTATGCAATCCCTAAATCCCCCTTTCTATTATGTGCCTTTGTGTTGTGTATACTCTTTGCTTACCAAAATGTCTCACAATTTTCATTGGACTGGGTCCCTCTCATTTATAGGGTTGTTGATGAGTTTCCTTTCAATTGGGCCAAAATGTTGTCTAATAATATCACCAAACATATTCTCTCTTTTCGCACCAAACAAATGACCACCCATAATCCTCCATTTTATATGTCTGCCTTTGTAATGGATGTCATCTATTTCTCTTTGGATTTTCTAGCAATCGGTTGGAAATGGACACTTGCTGACCCTCTGCCCATCCAAATTTATCACAATAAACTATGGGAGGATAATTGCTTTGACCAATTTTACCAAATCTAGTTCCAAACCTAGAATTAGTTCCAAACCTCCAAGAACGTATTCAATCGTTATGGATTGTTTGTTGAGAATAAGAGATTGTTTCTTTGTAGAACTTTTTACTTATATTAGGGTTTGGAAAAGTTATGGTACTCCACGTTTTTTCATCTGTTTATCCCAGATAAGCTTCTATTTAGAGAGGTTGCTCACTAAACTGTAAGGAAAAGGGTAGCCCTTGAATTAAAGAAAGATTTCAAGAAAGTGTGGCCTAAGTTCCCCTTGGAAATTGGTATTTATACACTGCATAATTATATCCATGTTGAAAAGGAGTTAAAACCATTTTTTGCCTTAAAACTGGCTAATTATTGTAAAATTACATGATCCTACCAAGCTAATCTAGGGAATAAATATTGTTGTAAACATTAAGAGATATGTTCATGAGACTAATCATTCTGATGAATTGTTCTGTGAAGCCTCTTATAATATACTTGTCTACAGTAAAGCTAAACAATTACCTCCAGAGAGATATCAACAATTTTTAGTCTACAGGGACACAAGGTCTCCCTTACCACTAAATCTACTGTAATTTCTAGAAGAGGGAATATCAGTAAAGGCTGTAGGTTCTTTCTGCACATAAATTCAATATGCAAGCAACTATGCATGTTTAGTTTCCTCCTTTTGAGTCCTAGGAGAAAACAACTTTAGAAAATTTAGAGGTTAGAAATATTATAAAAGATTGGAAAATGTTTGAAAATATTACTTTAGAGCCTGTTAAACAAGTAAAATAAAAAATTATGCATGAAACAAGTGCTAATACTTGAATTGGACAACAATCAGTTGTTTCCTCCTGTAATTCCCCCTAAGACTGTTGTAATAGTATTTTTGTAGCAATGGTGTATCAAATTACACCTCCTTAGCAGTTGGTTGTTCCCTACAAAGGAATACAAACAAAGTTGGTGTTGTTCGTGAACAAACTTAGATAAACAAAGAATTACAAATAGTGAGAGAAATGCATATACAAAAATAAACTAAAACAAAGAGATAAATACACAAATAATGCTCAATGGAGAAAACAAGTCAAAAAAATAATGGAAAAATATCCCTTTATTGATTGTTGGTAGTAGAAGTTGAATACAATAGATGAATACTAAACACTTGAAGAGAATTATTTGAGCTATGGTGCTCAAAAATCCTTAGCAAGGAGGTTCCTTTCCTCAATCTCTTTGCAAGCTTCTCCTCTCTCTCAAAGAAGTATGAAGACTCTCTCAATGGTGGACTCTTCTCCTCTCACTAAGATGATGGATTGCTTAGAAGAAATATGGCCAACATGCTAGTGCTCTTACTTTCTTTGCTTCAACAATGAAATGTTGGGTTTCTCTAATAGAAATTTGGCTAGCATAACATTGTCTCATATTTTGGTTCTCCCATGGCCTGTTTATATATAATTTTTTAATCCATCTTCCCTCTCTTGGTTCATGAATGATAATGAATTATGAGTGGGACAATATGATACCATTGAGGGATGCATATCTTCAAGGTGACTCGAATTCGGTTGTCCTGGAATGAGATCAAATCAGGGAATTGCCTCAAAGTGTGTGAGGTGGTCCTAAATTTGTTGAGTCGACCATTTTATTGACTACACGGTTTTCAAAGGAAATACCATGCATTGTGTGGCTATCGAAGAAACAACTACGAAGACTTTAATTTTTAAACTCCATAAACTTTGGACCTTAGGAGAAATTAAATTTTTTGAACTTCATAATGTCTTCAACTAGAAAATATTCACTTGTGCATTTTGCTGGATGACTTTTAGCATCTTCTAGATTGTGAAAACATGTGTACAATTTTTTGGTGTTAATAGTTTCCCTATGATGTATGAGGTTAGGAAAAAACATATAGCCAAAATACATCACGTTTTTCTGTTCTGACAAAGAATCTGATCAACTTCTTGAGAGAGAGGATAACTTGTTATGGAGATGAGTAAGGAGACCCCTTGACTGAGCATAAAGGATAACCATGCTCTGAAGAAAACCTAAAAAGTAAAAAGTTTCTATACAAGGCGAGCATGTCCCATGCTCGTTATGATGACTAGTGTCGAATTATTACAATTGGATAGGAAATGGTTTTGTCTAGTCAACATTGTGGTGGTTGACTATTTGATGATTGATGACGATATTTTTGATGCCCTCAAGAGCGTTTTCTTTGACAAATAGATTGAATCTAGTTCCCCCATGCATAAGAAAGTTGAAGCACTGTTGAATGAGGTGTTGAGTTATGCATGGGTCTTTAACTTTGGGTACGTCCCCTGTATCATGATGTAAGCACTATTGAATGAGGTTCTTAGTGATACGTGGGTCTTCAACTAAATGAAAGAACTACAACAGTCATTAAGTATCGTACCACTTTGACATGAAAAATTGTGTTGGTGTCGAATGTCAGAGGGACCAGTGACATCAATGGGAAATAGTGATTCCCATTATGCACCCAAGGATATCCCTTAAAGGGGAGAGTATCCAAGGTACTACCTCGATCTTGGAATATAAGTGTTGAAGTCGACGGGAAAGAAGCATCAATCGCCCGAAATGCTGATTCAGGGAATCAATATAAGGTGAAAATATATTGTAATAGTGTGGGTCAGACAAGGCATGATAATGAAGGCTAACAATATGAATGGATATGGACAACTAGCCCGAGGTCAGAGCTATTATGAAAATGGCGATAGTCAAAACACTTTCGCTGATATGGATGGCTGTAGAGTTGGTAGGACTTCCAGGGTAGGTGTAAGTATGTTTCAACTGGCATAAAGAGGATAAATGAATGTGGATGATGTGCGAGCTCTAGCTAAGTGTGACTAGGAATTGTCACTGGGTAAAAGACATGAAAATATGGGTGGGAATATTTTTCCTAAAAAATATTTGTACACTTTCCAAAATAATATGAAGGTGGTTTGGATGTACAGACACAGAGATGGGTGCCCCATGAAAATGGTGACTTTTATGGAGGTATGGTGTTTTTTCTGAGGGCAGGGGCCCCATTGGCTAGTCTTTGTGTTGGGTTAGTGAGGCAGATGAAGTGACGCAGATGGTCTTCTATAATATGGGTGAATGGTAGGCCAAATGTAAAATGCGGTGGTGCATTCGTCTTGATCTGTCGCAACATTCAAGGGTGGCCCAAGAATGGGGTTGGTAAGAAATGAGTGAAGATGAATGAGGCTAATCTTCATGGCATGAAATCTGAAGTGGTTCCTGAGCCTGGGTATATGGTCATGGATCCAAACAATATGTGGGGGTCTATATCATGAGGTGATCCATGAGTGGGTAGGCTCTATTGATCAACGTAGACGCTTACCATATGCAAGGGGAGGTGATGGTAATGTGGTCGAGATGATGGACCTTATGGCACATTTAAGAGAAATGATGTAAGGATATGTAAAGCTTTGTGGGAAGCCTATCATGATGAGTGATGAATGATACCTACTTTTTTAAAATTTAATATCACATGGGGTTAATAACTGCTATTACGGTAGTGGTCCAAAGGATGATATAATGTCGAAGCTTCTGTACTAAATGTACTAAGGCTAGGGCATTTTTGTCTTCTGGTTCATACTTCAATGCAGGCCCAGAGAGGTTCTTTCCAACGTAATAAATGATGTGCTTGTTATCAGGTTCGTCTTGAACTAATACCCCAACAATAGCTATATTTGATGTTGATAGATATAGGGTATAGTCCTTATTGTGGTCAAGTGGGCTAATCAAGGGAGCTTGAGATAATGTATATTTTAAACCTTCAAATTATTTTTGAGCCTAATGTAGAACCTCTATTTTACACCTATTTGTCTACCATTTTCCTCCACTTTTCCTTATCTTTCCTTCACTTTTGCCTCATTTTCACCATAAAACCTCTCAGATCATTACATACAGTGTCAATAAGCATGATCAAGCAAGTTTTGCTAATGGATGACTATTTGTTTAGTTTTTGACTTACTTGCAGGAATCCCGCAGCTATCTGATGATCCCGCAGCTATCTGAAGATCCTGCAGCCTTTTTGTTAAATACTATGATCCACGTGTCGGTTTGCTAGATGGGCCACATGGGCACTCAGGTATCAGTGTGCTCGAGGTTCCTGTCCCTTTGTTCCAGCCATCCACGTCACTTTCACCCATGGTCAAAGCTGGTTTAGCCACGGTCAACTCAAGGTGGTTTAAACGGTGTTTGAGAGCTGTTTGGTCACGGCACCTTAAATGGTGATCTGTCTATGATCTACGGGTGGCAGAGGACGCAATCCAACAGGGGATTTATTATCCATGTCGACAAGAACCACTGAACTCGTCCACGCAACCGTGATGTGTCCAAGGACCATTAATACGCATACTGTTTTATTGTTTTTCTGTTAACTAGTTGTACGCGTAGGATAACTTAGAAGCTCCTATAAATTGATGCGTCTGCGTACGCTCAAAGAACTTTTGATTAGTTGTATTTTGCTGCACTCGTGTTGAATTTAGAAGCGTTTGTGAACTCTGTTTTCTAGTGCTATTCCAGCACTCTGTTTTGTAAACTTTTTGCAAATGGAGAAATCAATATAGCACTGTTTTGAAGTTTCCAGATCTTTGAGTTCTCTTGTGGCTGAATGAACAGAGGGCCCCTGCTCATCTCAGCCTTTGTAAAGTATTTCATGTGCAGCATTTCATTATTTTCTCATTTGTTTCCTTAAGCATGTATAGTTTTATTTACTTGTTTTCCTTTATTTTCAGCTGATCAGTGTTATTTCTTTGCAGGTTTCTTTTAGCCCGGGATTTATTTTTATATGTGTTGTGTTTGCTTTACAGCTAATGGTATTTGAAGTTGACAATTCAAGTGCTGCCTTTGTCTTTATAGTTAGTTTTTAATCTTATTTCTCAAAGAGCTGTTAACATACATGAATGATCTTCATCATAAACTACTATCTTTTAAGATCAAAATATCACTAACTTGCAGCTTGTTTGGGTGCTTTTTGGACTGTTCTTAAGCTACTTTCTTTCCGTACTTTACACAGTACATGTGCTTTGAAGTATTGAGTTAGAAAGAGTAAATCATTACCACTAGTCTTTAAAGTAAAAGTTTTTGATTTTAAAGTGCTTCCTAGACTATTTCCTCACTACTTTCTAATCATGCTTTCCATAGTACATATGGCTGAAGTAGAGAATTAGAAATAGCAAATTATTATCATCAGTCTTTCAAGCATATTTTTCTCACTTTTATAATTCCACTTAAGCTACTTTCTTTCCGTGCTTTACACAGTACATGTGCTTTGAGGCATCGAGATAGAGAGAGATAATCTTTATTCTTGGGTTTTAAAAGTGATTTTCTTTTTCTTTTATTAGCAGCAACTTGAACGGTGTCTAGTGCCATTGGTAGTGGTCATTTGCTTTCAAGTTTATTTCAAGTCATTTCAATTTCATTTATTCATTCCAAGCATTTCCTTTCAAGCAAATAGTTAGAGATCACTCAGCACACACTTCCACTCATTTAGAATTCACTCTACACACACACCATCACTCACTTGTTTATAAATTCTCATTCCATCTAGGAACATAATTAAACCGCAACAACACCCCCCAACGATAAGAAAAACTCTAAGAGGATACTTAAGTACATATAGTACACCTTCACTTCATCAGCTTACGAGCCCCGGGTTGACAATAAATACTAGCAATTTAGATAACACTAAATTGACTAAACATTTTGGCGCCGTTGCCGGGGAAGTGAAATTAAGTAGCCATATTCTTAGAAGAAAAAAAAAAAACAACAACTTCAAGAAAAGAAGTTAATAACCTATCTAAGTATGCTCTCCTCTTGCACTCTGAAGTGATCTGGAGGATCAGAAAGGAAAAGTTATTAATCTAATAGTTTCTTGAGTATGCTCTCTTCTTGCACCTAGAGTGAACTGGAAGATCAGAAAAAGAACTATTTAACTTGACTTGAGGATAAAATAAAAATGACATGCATAGAGCTAGAGATTCTAGGGGAAGGTTTTTAGCTAGAGCTCGAAGTTCAATTTTTACAAGTCCATCTGCTTCAAGAGATAGACAAGAGATACCTCCCTTATCTCCAACCGAAACTCCTAGTCTTGAAATTCAAGAACCAAGAGTTGACTCTCCTATACCTTCTATTGAGTTTGAACTAGGAAGAGACTCTTCTCTTTCTCCTACCAGACAACCAATTGTAATTGAGGAAATAGACTCACCTGAAGAGGAAGGAGAAATCTCTTCTCATTCACCCTTTGTAGAAGAACCAGAAGATTTTGAAATCCCTAGGAGAATCATCATGGCAGAGGAAGAAGGAGGCGGTAGAGGTAGAGGTAGAGGAGGAGGAGGAAATAATAATAACAATGGAGGAGGTAGAGGTCCCATTGGAGGAAATAGAGATGGGGATAATTCATTTGGGTTTCCCATTGTTGATGAGGACTCCCGAGCCACCATGAAAAACATATCACCATCTGTTCTCCCAAATTTTCATGGATTAAGAACTGAGGACCCTGAAACATTCTTGTTTGAATTTGAAGTTGTGTGTCGAACTTATGACTATCTGGATGATACTCAGAAACTCAAACTGTTCCCATCAACGTTAAAGGATCAAGCTTTGAAATGGTTCATGGGGTTACTTACTCAGTCCATTAGGACCTGGGATGAAATGAAACAAACCTTTTTGGATAGGTATTTGGACTATTGTATGCCTACTGATCATAAGGGTGAAGTTTTTAAAATGATGCAAAAAGAAGATGAGAGCTTAGAAGATTTACTTGAGAGATTTCAATATAATTTAAAAAGAGCAAAAATGAGCACCTTGGATGAAGAGACCTTAAAAGCCCTCTTATTAAAAGCCATTAGGGATGAGTGGATAGATATCTTAAACATGATGGGGAAAGGGGATATTTCTCAACTTCCTCTCAGTGATATAGCAGAACTATGTACCCATCTCTCAAGAGGCAAATCAAAAACTCAAAAAGGGCCTAGAGATCCTTCTCTCCTTAGGGCAAATAAATCTGCAACAGGATCAGTGAGTAGGGCTGAAATCGGTAATATGCTAGATGAATTTAAAACTGACATCTTAGGGAGTCTTAGTGAACAAATTGATAACCTTAAGATTCAGAATAAACAAAAGGCAGAAGTCGAGGCTATGACCATTTTTTGCCCGAAGTGTAGAAAGAAGCATGCTTTAAGGGAATGTCCCTTGGAAGCACAAGTTGTGGAAACCTGTGTAATTTGCTCAGAAACCCATGAGACCAAGGAATGTCCTTCAATCCCTGGCCTCAAAGCAGTCTTTCAAGAAGATCCAAGTACGCTTGAATCTCTTTGTTTTGTTGCAAGGAAACCTTGGCAGGGGCAGCAAAATCAAGGGTTTAACAACTCTATGAATTTCCAGCCCCCACCAAATTGGAATCCTTGGCAACAACCTTGGTCACAACCACAAAATCCTTTCCAAGCATGGTTGCAAAGCATGCAAATGCAAAATCCTTATGGGAGATTTGCCCAATTCTATCAATATCCTCAATCCTTTCAGAATCAGCAAGCTCCCCAACTTCCAAATCAAGGTCAACAATTGTCATTACCATTCCCTCAACAACAACCTCCTCCACAAAATCAAAATTCTCAACTCTTGTTACAATCTCAGCAGAGGCCAAATCAACTTCCCTCTCAACCTCAACCAAACCCCAATAATAGGAATCCTCAAAATGCTTATGTGATGGAAGGTCAACCACTTATGGAAGGTCAACCATTCCCTACCTATATGGTTGTCCCTCTCAATGAGGTCCAACTCAGATCAGGTAGAATCTTAGACCAACCTTCTACAAGTACTCAACAACCAAGCATTTCTGAGGAAGAATCTCTCAAAGCCAATAAAGGTTCTGAAGTATCCCTTCAAAACCCAAGCATTAAAGAAAAAGAAAAAGAATCAACTCCCTTAGTAGAGCAACCTACATCTTCAACTATTCCTCCTTTTCCTGAAAGATTGCAAATTGATAAAGGAGTGGAGAAGCAGATTTGGTTGCCTGACTATAGCTTTCTAGATGAATTAAAAAATGTTTGTACCAAGATCCCCTTGTTAACAGCCATTAAGGAGATTCCCATTCTAGCAAAGACAATAAAGGAGATGAGTTTGAAAAAAACAATAAAAAGAACCAGAGACACAAAAAGGATACATCTAGTTGGAAAAATTGCAGACATTATGATGGGTAAAATTACCATGCAAAAATATGTAGATCCCGGTAGCCCTATTGTTAAAACTCATATTAATGGGGTTGAAATCCCAAATACTTTGATTGACTTAGGAGCCGCTATCAACATTATGAGTAGACAGACCATGGATCAGTTAAAACTTCCTAATCTTCTCTTTACACCTACTTTGCTGCAACTTGCAGACAGATCAATCATTAAACCTGATGGTGTATTGGAAGACATTCCAGTCTCACTAGACTCTTGGGAGTATCCAGTTGATTTTATGATTTTAACTCCCAAGAACAATCTAGGAGGACATCCTCTTATTTTAGGAAGACCTTGGCTGGCCACAGCTGATGCTTTCATAAGTTGTAGGTCGGGAGACATGTATATATCAGATGGTAATTCTACCAAGAAATTCAACTTGTATCCTCCCGCAAAGGCAATAACAGAAATAGGAGAAGATGAGTGGATTAATGATGAGGAAACTTTTCAACCTGTTCTAACCATCTCTGAAATCAGTGAGGACAGTCAAATTCTAAATACATTAGAAAATTTTGAGGCACCTTTAGAATATGACTCTTCACAATTCCAGTTAGATGCAGATATTGAATATCTCTCCTCTAGACAAATGTCTCTCTTCTCAATGGAAGAGTTTGGTAGTTCTACAGTTGAAATCTTTCCAGGAAAAACATTAAACATTAACAAAAACTTGGAAAGACTACAACAAGAAGAATTAACTAAACTGTTGCAAAAACATTCCACTGCCTTTGCATGGGAATATACCGACATGAAAGGAATCGACCCTAAGACTTGTATTCATCATATTTACATTGAAGAAAACAGTAGACCTATTAGGCAGCCACAAAGACGGATGAATCCAAATCTTAGGGAAATTGTGAAAGAAGAACTTCAGAAATTGCTCAAGGTAAACTTCATTTACCCCATTTCAGATAGCCAATGGGTTTCTCCCTTGGTTATAGTACCCAAAAAGAATGGTAAATGGAGAGTTTGCATTGACTATCGAGAATTGAACAAGGCAACCTTAAAGGATCATTTTCCTCTACCTTTTATTGATCAGGTATTAGACACTTTAGCAGGTAAAAAGTATTTCTCATTCTTGGATGGTTTTAGTGGTTACAATCAGATTCAGGTAGCACCTGAAGATCAAGACAAAACCACCTTTACTTGTCCTTGGGGGACTTTTGCCTATCGAGTACTCCCTTTTGGTTTATGCAATGCACCAGCCACATTTCAAAGGGCTGTACTAGGAATTTTCTCAGATCTGATTCATGATTGTGTAGAGGTTTACATGGACGATTTCACAGTCTATGGTAATACATTTGAAGAAGCTTTGGCAAATTTGGAAAAAGTACTGGTAAGATGTAAGGAAACAAATCTTTCTTTAAGTCATGAAAAGTGTTTTATGATGTTTACTGAAGGGATTGTTTTAGGACATCATATTTCAGGAGATGGAATCAAAGTTGATAGATCTAAAGTAGAAGTCATCTCTAAGTTACCTGTTCCAAATTGCCAAAGAGATGTTAGAAGTTTTCTTGGGTTTACTGGTTATTACAGAAGATTTATTGAAAACTTCACGAAGATAGCATCCCCTCTTTTCAAATTACTTACCAAAGATTGTGAATTTAAGTGGGATCCTGAATGTCAATCTGCCTTTGAAGCTTTAAAGTCTAGAATATCTAAAGCACCCATTTTAAGGGGTCCAAATTGGAAACTCCCTTTCCACATTTCTACTGATGCTTCAGATACAGCTTTAGGAGCTGTTTTGGGACAAAAGGATTTGATCCCTTATGCCATTTATTATACGAGTAAGAATTTGACTCCTACTGAGTTAAATTATACTGTTACTGAAAAGGAGTTTCTAGCCGTTGTTCATGCTATAAACAAGTTTAGACACTATATAACCGGCTATGAAACCTTTGTCCACACTGATCACTCTGCCATTAGATACCTCATGAACAAACCAGTCACTAATGGTAGAGTTACAAGATGGCTTTTGCTTTTACAAGAATTCAACATAACTGTGTTAGATCGACCAGGTAAGCAGAACACAGTAGCTGACTTCTTGTCCAGAATCCAAAACACTAATGAGGACTCTCCGGTAGAGGACAAATTTCCAGATGAGTATTTGTTTGCAGTAACTACCAAAACCCCTTGGTATGCTGATATTGCTAATTATTTAGTTACTGGAAAATTACCTTTACATTTATTTCCTAATGAGAAAAGGAAAATCATTCAGGATAGTTCACTTTATTCTTGGATTTCTAATGAATTGTTCAGAACAGGGCCAGATTTGATGATCAGAAGATGTGTACGAGAGGATGAGATGCCTGACATCCTTAAAGCATGTCATGACGAACCTTGTGGCGGACATTTTTCTGATAAGAGGACTGCCTATAAAATCCTTTCATCAGGATATTATTGGCCTTCTCTCTTTAAGGATGCAAAGCAATATGTTAAAAGGTGTGACAGTTGTCAGAGAACTGGGAGACCAACTCTTTCAAATGAAATGCCACTACAGCCACAGGTATGCATCGAACCTTTCGAGAAATGGGCTCTAGATTTTGTTGGACCAATTAATCCGCCATCCAAGCAAAATAGATATATACTGGTTTGTACTGATTATGTTACCAAGTGGGTAGAAGCTATAGCATTAACTTCTGCTACTGAAAATTCAGTTGTTCAATTTCTTTTCAAGGATATTTTCACTCGTTTTGGTGTCCCAAGAGAAATTGTAACAGATCAGGGAAGCCAGTTTACATCAAGGATGGTGGAAAAGCTGATGGAGGAATATAAGATTAAGCATAGAACATCTACTCCATACCATCCGCAAGCGAATGGTCAAGTAGAATCTACAAATAAAGTTCTTGAAAGCATCATCACAAAGACTGTTCATCTTCATAGAAGAGATTGGGCAGAAAGGCTTCCTGAAGCCTTATGGGCCTATAGAACTACATGGAGGAACACTACAGGACATTCTCCCTATGAACTTGTTTATGGGAAGGAAACCCTGTTCCCCATTGAGTTCCAAATCAAGACCTTCAAGACAACAGTTCAATTGGGGATGAGCTTAACAGAAGCCCAGAAGCACAGAATGGACCAGTTAAATGAACTAGATGAAATAAGACAAGATGCAATTCTAAGAACCGATCTAGTTCAGCACCAAAGAAGCAAATGGCATGATCGACATATCAAAGAAAAGAAGTTTCAAAAGGGTGATTGGCAACTCTTGTTTGATTCAAAATTTAAATACTTCAAAGGAAAATTTCAAACTCATTGGCTTGGGCCATATGAGATTGATGAAGTCTTTAACAATGGAGCAGTTAGAGTGAAGACTATTGATGAACTTCAAACTCCCTTTATTGTGAATGGCCACCGGTTAAAAGTCTATCACAAGCCACTCTCAAGAGAGGAGTTTGTTAAGTTATTCCAAGGTGATTCTGAAATGAGGTTGGTGGAGAAGAATTCTTCTCCTCCATCAGCCTAATCTCTGTTTCTTTCAATTTCAATTTCAATAAAAAAAAAAAAAAAAAAAAAAAAAAAAAAGAAAAAAAAATGAATAAATGTATGAACCTGAAAACCAATCTCTGATTGGCAGTCTCATGCAGAAAACATAAGGTGAAAATCAGGATCACCTGACACCTCATGTTTTCCAAAAAAAATCTCTCTCTTTCTTTCATTTCCATTTTCATTTATTTCATCTCACCATTTTCTTTCATCTTACCATCTTCACTTCACCTCACTGCTTTTCACTCATTCATTCATTCATTCCATTTCACTTCATTAATAAAGTTTTTTTTAGGCAACTAAAGTATTTTATGCAGCTAGAAGACTTCATTACAGTTTCTGCAGCCATTTGACAATCCTGCAGCCGATTAGCTTTCCTGCAGCCTTCTGTACCTGCACAAGAAACACAGTTTGTCTGAAGAAAATATTTACAGTTCAAAATCATCAAAGACAAGGAGAAAAGATCATGTGCTAGCAATAAAGTTAACAAAAGGTTAGTAAATCATCAGAAGCCAAATCAAATGTGATCCGAGGTATGTTCAAAACTCTAAACCTATGGTTGTTTCATTATGCGAACTTTCTGGGTTATGTTTTGTTGGCCACTAAACGTAATGATTACCCATTTTCTTTTTCCCATGCGACTACAAATCTCTGAATCCTCCACGTCTACCAGCTCATAATAACCACGATTTTTGAAATTACATGTGGCTGTTTCGGTCATTAAGGTCTTGTACCCTAATGACGTAACCTACCGCATTACGTCTCTCAGCTCTCGTTCCGCAGCCATGTGTCACTCCACATCCGAAATTGGAGAATGTAGTCGTTCCGTTCGTCATTTCAAAACCCTCTATGTTCATAACACCCTATTCCTCGCCATTATCTCCCTTGTTTCGTTTTCACTCACTACGATTACCTCCATAAACCATCCTCTGTTTTCCCTCTGCCGTATAGCCGTAAACCTGTAATACAGTCGTATTACGACTGTTAGTCACTATTTTTACCGTGTCCACGCTAATTCCACCACTTAACTCTAAATTCAAGCCGTGAATTCCTGGTGTCTGAGACTGTTTATGCACCGTATACCCTCTGTTCCACAGAGTCTGAACAGAGACCGAGAAGTTACTGTGTGAAGTTACGGAGTTACTGTGTAAGGTCACCATCAAATTTGTGTTTAAACAAAGCTGAAGAGTCGATGGGAAAGCTTCTGAGGGCTGAACCGGAAGGTTCGAAATTCTTGGAGGCATATCCACAGGTTGAGGAGGCACTACAAAAAGCCAATTGGTTACAATGTATCAGAAAGTTTAAGGGCTACCATAAAGAAGTAACCAAAGCCTTTGCAAGATCGTTTACGGATAAGGACAGCCAGGCAAAGGTGGGAGATTTAACAGTTACAGTCAGCGAAGGAAGCATAGCAAGGGCTACCTCTCTTCCACAAACCGGTGAACGTTGGTTCAAAAACCGGGCAGTCCAGGATCAACAATGGAAGCGGATTTTTAAAAACCCAGGTATGGACACAAGTGTTTTTACCAAAGGCATCCCAATTTCCCATGTTAAAGAAGAATGGAAAATTCTATTGTTATTAGTACAAAAGTTTTTCACCTGTGAAGGGAGATTTGGAGTGTTGTATGTCTATCATGGTAAAATTATGCTGCAGTTTCAAGGAGAACATGATATAAACCTTCCTTATTTCCTATTTCAAAGCCTTAGGAAAATGTGTTCCATGGCTCAACGAAATCCACGAAATGTAGAAGCTTACCTCTGTCACCATGGTCTTGTAAAGTTAAAGATAGAAGAACAGTTAAAAGAAAAACAAGACACATGGGAAAAATTCCTTGTAAGGAATCATTTTGCAGAGCCTGGAGAGTCTTCTATACCTAGAAAGAGCAGAAGGAAGAGAAGGGAAAGTATCTCTGAGACTGATGTCTTAGAAGGACAAACTGTAGAAGAAATAGAAGTCCATCATCCTGAACCTGAGATTGAACCCACTGAAGACAGTGCTCAAGAGGTTATCTCGGAAACCCTCGCTGAACTTGCTAAGGAAGCTGCCAAAAAGAAAAGAGAGGACAAAAAGAAACAAAAACAAGATAAGGGGAAATCCATAATCCGAGAAACTGACCAGACCCCAGAGCATTCTAGTGGTGAAGAAAGAGATAACCAGCCTTTAGCACAGAGGATAACTAAACTCCATGAGAAAACTGCCCTCTCTGAGAAAGTAAAAGCTCAAAAACCAAAGGAAAAGGCACAAAAAGAAACACATAGTGCTGCCACTGTAAGAAGGAGTAGTAGATTGCAGAATAAAAGGAAAGCCACGAGGACACTCTTCGTTGATCTTAGCACACCTGAGAAGGGTGCTACACAAGCAGACCTTGAGGATAGTCCATCATCACGTGAGGCAGCTACTCCTCCAAGAGAAGACAGTCCATTTCAGCCGGAGTTTGAAACTGAAATTGAGCATGAATATAGTCCAAGGAGGTCACCAATTGTTGACCCAGTTCAACAAGAGGTGTACAACTATTATGAGACATTAGAGCAAAACACTGCTGGCCCAAGTAATGTCATACCTCATGAGCAGCAAATAGATTTACTTAGACAAGAAATCTATGAACTGGAAGTGCTGAACCGTCACATTAAACAGAGAAATGAAGAAATGAAGCAGCAAGCTGATATTGCCAAGGCAATCCAAGATAATACCTATCTTCACATGAGCATGTGGCAGAAGAAACATAACAGACTCAAGAAGAGATGCAGAAGGCTGAACAGAGCCTTAATTAATTTGAAATTCAGATGCATGTTCAAGAGGCCAAAGGTTAATGTTTCTACACAAAAGAAGAGAAGGAGGTTGGATGTCCTAGCTGAGGCATCCCAGCAGATGGACTGAATTGTGTTTTCATTGCATGAGGACATGCAATACCCTCGGAGTGGGGGTATGTAGAACCTCTATTTTACACCTATTTGTCTACCATTTTCCTCCACTTTTCCTTATCTTTCCTTCACTTTTGCCTCATTTTCACCATAAAACCTCTCAAATCATTACATACAGTGTCAATAAGCATGATCAAGCAAGTTTTGCTAATGGATGACTATTTGTTTAGTTTTTGACTTACTTGCAGGAATCCCGCAGCTATCTGATGATCCCGCAGCTATCTGAAGATCCTGCAGCCTTTTTGTTAAATACTATGATCCACGTGTCGGTTTGCTAGATGGGCCACATGGGCACTCAGGTATCAGTGTGCTCGAGGTTCCTGTCCCTTTGTTCCAGCCATCCACGTCACTTTCACCCATGGTCAAAGCTGGTTTAGCCATGGTCAATTCAAGGTGGTTTAAACGGTGTTTGAGAGCTGTTTGGTCACGGCACCTTAAATGGTGATTTGTCTATGATCTACGGGTGGCAGAGGACGCAATCCAACAGGGGATTTATTATCCATGTCGACAAGAACCACTGAACTCGTCCACGCAACCGTGATGTGTCCAAGGACCATTAATACGCATATTGTTTTATTGTTTTTCTGTTAACTAGTTGTACGCGTAGGATAACTTAGAAGCTCCTATAAATTGATGTGTCTGCGTACGCTCAAAGAACTTTTGATTAGTTGTATTTTGCTGCACTCGTGTTGAATTTAGAAGCGTTTGTGAACTCTGTTTTCTAGTGCTATTCCAGCACTCTGTTTTGTAAACTTTTTGCAAATGGAGAAATCAATATAGCACTGTTTTGAAGTTTCCAGATCTTTGAGTTCTCTTGTGGCTGAATGAACAGAGGGCCCCTGCTCATCTCAGCCTTTGTAAAGTATTTCATGTGCAGCATTTCATTATTTTCTCATTTGTTTCCTTAAGCATGTATAGTTTTATTTACTTGTTTTCCTTTATTTTCAGCTGATCAGTGTTATTTCTTTGCAGGTTTCTTTTAGCCCGGGATTTATTTTTATATGTGTTGTGTTTGCTTTACAGCTAATGGTATTTGAAGTTGACAATTCAAGTGCTGCCTTTGTCTTTATAGTTAGTTTTTAATCTTATTTCTCAAAGAGCTGTTAACATACATGAATGATCTTCATCATAAACTACTATCTTTTAAGATCAAAATATCACTAACTTGCAGCTTGTTTGGGTGCTTTTTGGACTGTTCTTAAGCTACTTTCTTTCCGTACTTTACACAGTACATGTGCTTTGAAGTATTGAGTTAGAAAGAGTAAATCATTACCACTAGTCTTTAAAGTAAAAGTTTTTGATTTTAAAGTGCTTCCTAGACTATTTCCTCACTACTTTCTAATCATGCTTTCCATAGTACATATGGCTGAAGTAGAGAATTAGAAATAGCAAATTATTATCATCAGTCTTTCAAGCATATTTTTCTCACTTTTATAATTCCACTTAAGCTACTTTCTTTCCGTGCTTTACACAGTACATGTGCTTTGAGGCATCGAGATAGAGAGAGATAATCTTTATTCTTGGGTTTTAAAAGTGATTTTCTTTTTCTTTTATTAGCAGCAACTTGAACGGTGTCTAGTGCCATTGGTAGTGGTCATTTGCTTTCAAGTTTATTTCAAGTCATTTCAATTTCATTTATTCATTCCAAGCATTTCCTTTCAAGAAAATAGTTAGAGATCACTCAACACACACTTCCACTCATTTAGAATTCACTCTACACACACACCATCACTCACTTGTTTATAAATTCTCATTCCATCTAGGAACATAATTAAACCGCAACAACACCCCCCAACGATAAGAAAAACTCTAAGAGGATACTTAAGTACATATAGTACACCTTCACTTCATCAGCTTACGAGCCCCGGGTTGACAATAAATACTAGCAATTTAGATAACACTAAATTGACTAAACACCTAATCATCCCAGTGGAAGGGAATATCCTAATGAAGGAGGCTCAAAATCCTTGTGCGCAAGTAGCGTAATAGGGGACAAAGTGTCGTAAGAAATTGGCCCTACCCTGCAAGCTTTGTAATTGTTTCAATGTTCTTGGAGGTGGTACTTCCTTAATGGCATGTACTTTGAGAGGGTCAACTCTAATACCTTGCTGGGAAAATATAAATCCCATAAGTCTTCCAGCATTGACATAGAATAAACACTTGAGAGGGTTCAAGCATAGGTTTTATTTTCGACATCTCTAAAAGACCAAGTGGAGATCCTACAAATGGTTAGCACGCTTCTTGGATCGTACTATAAGGTCGTCCAAATAGGTGAGGATAAGATGAGCTAAATCATGGAAGATGTAATTCATGACTCGCTAGACGGTGGTGTCAGCATTTTTAAGACCGAAAGGCATAATTTGGTATGTGAATGTACCCCAAGGGGTCGTGAATGTGGTTCTGTACGGGTCCGTCTGTAGAATCTAGATTTGGTTATACGTAGAGAACTCGTACATGAAGTATAGGGCCTCGTGATTAGTGCAAGCACCGATAACTTGGTCAACAAATGGTCTAGGGTGATTGTCTTTGGGACAAGCTTTGTTCATATCTCGAAAATCAGTACAAACGTGGATGGTGCCCTATTTTTTCATGATGGGTACAGGGTTAGAAACCCAAGACGTGTAAGCGATAGGATAGATGAACCCATGTTTGTGGAGTTTATCAATTTCTTGTTTGATTGCTTCTGCCTTAGAAGGATGTAACTGATGTTTTTTTTGTCTAATGGGATGGGCGTCAGGCCACATGTCAATATGGTGTTCCACAATGGTGGGACTGATGCTTGGCATCTCAGAGTAATCCCATGCAAAAATATTCCTGTATTCTTGGAACAAGGATGTGTATGTGGTTATTTCATCTGGAAAGCATGTTTACCCAGGGAGATCTCTTCGACTTTTCCAGGTTTATTTGAAATATTCACCTTGATGGTAGGTGAAATATTTGACATTTTCCCTTCTTTAAATGCATCGAGTGCTTGGATGGGATTTTTGAACCAATCAACCTTTCTTGGTGGTAGGAAATATTTTTACTCTATGATGCAGATATCATGGGTAGGTGCACTAGTAGGTACAAACACTTTTTTGAGTAGAAGAAATGAATAATGGTGCATGGCATCCCATGGACATTCAAGTTCCCTCATGGCTTCTAGAATATCTTCATTTAAGTGAAAAATATTATCTAGCATTGACTTGGGTTGTGCCAAGCCTTGAGGTTGGGGTTCAGACCTAGTTGTGTCGGTCGACAAGCAAGAATATTATTCGTTGGTTGATTTCGTAGAACCAATCGAGGTCGACAACATGCAGATGGGATGAGTCTACACTTTTGGCGGTGTTACCACTGGTGTGGTGGGTTTTGCGGTCTCGACACCAAAAAATGATGAGAAGACAACACAAATAAGGGTTCCTATGGATGAGGAAATGAAACGTATATGGTGTTGCATTTCGTCAGTATTAAGTGGTGGTAGAATTTCAGTTCTAGTGGGTTGATAATGAGTGGGAGGAAGTTCTTGCAGTCTTTTTGGTGCACAAGGGGAAAAATCATCTTCCTTAATAGAAGGTTGATGTTTAATCTTAATCTAGTGAAATTTTTGTAACATATGACATGTCTCAGTGCTACGAGAGTTATTAGTGAAAATACTTCACAACAGAATACTACTAATCGAATAGATAGTGTGGGTGGTGGCATTGCTCATAGTATGAGATGATGATGCCTGGTTGACATCATGATATGGGACAACTTGGTGTGGCAGCCATATTTGGATCTCAGTATTATCATGACGTGACTTCTTAATGTGGATTTTCCTCAATGTTTCTCTCACTGCACGAAAACATGGAAGGTATTCGAAATTCCTCATACGATGTGATTGATAACAGATGTGACATTAACAATGTGTGATTTTCTCTTGAATGGAGAGATGGCTTTTTCAAATTTCGGCCACCAAGAGAAAGATGTTATTAAACTTACTCAATTCACAACAATGATTTACTAAGTGGTTGTGTTTATCACATAGGGCACTTGTGAGGGGTGATATTTTTTTCCACGCGACCTTAGATCATTTTTTTCATGATCTAGATTGATGATGGTGAGAGGCAATGTAATGATGGGGGAATTGTTGAACTGTTGGCGGTCACTTCTCATAAAAAACACATAAGATGGACCTAGATGCTTCATTCCCTTGTGGTGTGGTGTGATCTAATGGTTCGGTATCTGATCCGACTAAATCAGAATTCTCAGCGATGAACCATCGCATGAATCCCAACATAGAGTGGAATCGAGAAAGATGGGGGAAGTGTTGCACGTGATGGTTTCCTGCAAAAATATGGCAAGTGTGACGTTTGTGCCTGGGTGTGGTTCTTTGGGCAATGCAGGTAATCAAATACAATCAGTTGAATTCCCTTAATTCAGGACATGTGTTGATCAAATGATCTGGTTCGCCGCATGAAGTGCACGTGGGTGTATGTAGGGGTGTCATTCATTCGGGTTGCCTGAGATCATGGTGAGAGGTTGGAGGACCATAAGAGGGATAAGAGCGTGATGTTTCTTTCCTCGTGACATAAAATATGGTTTAGGACCCATCCTCTACTGGGAGTAATGAGGTATTGGTTTGGGTGAGTGCACCCAATGTATCTCGATATTGAGGGATTTCGAGGCAACGATGAGTGTAACGCTCGTATTCCGCACATATGGCGCATGCATGGTTGGTGCATAATGCCTTATAATGCGTGGGTATTCTCTTTTCTACGATAGGGGAAGGAAGGCTCACTAGCACTTTGGGGCATGAAAAAGAGTTTTGAGATCATCTAACTTAGGGCACATGTTGTCTAGGTGCCCAACTATTTAATACAAAGCATAGGGTTGAGGGACCCTAGAGGATGGAGTGTTTGAATCTTCCACCTTCTTTTCTTTCAGTGTGTCCCTTTTTCTGGCATCGACTAATGTAAGTGTAGGTGTTGTTTTTTTTGGTGTGCTATCCTGAGGAGGAATATGACTAATGCATGTTGTAATGATACCTAATCTTGCTGACATGGAATGTGGAGCCAGATAATAGACCAATATCGCCAAATCCATATGGGCAACAAGAGTGTTGCAATGACTTGGAGCGAGACAAAACCAGGTGAGCGAAATAAGAAGAGTGTTTGCATGATGGCGTAGGTATGAAAGTAGGATTGGAAACAACATTGTTGTTGGTATTCAAAATTGGTTCATGAGCTTGGGGGGTGTTTGATGAAGTCATCATGCACATCAGTGCTCCCATGGTTGGAGAAATCTCCTCTGTCATAGGAGGGTCTCCAGGGAATGTCCCTATGAGTGTTGATGGCTTAAATTGGCCTAGGTTGAGTTCAGTGTAAGTGGTCATCCATTCAGGAGAAGATGAGATGAAAGGTAGCATAGCATCCAGTGCAGGTAATGTTTTCTTCTCATAATATGTTAGTTGATCTATTGTAATGATTTTTCCATTGTGGGAGAAAATCATTATGTTGAATACAAACAAGGCAACCGCTAACATCTCATCCATGTAACTTCAGCCCAGTAGGATATTGTAATCCAGCTAAGCATCTAATACTTCGATAGCTATTAGCATAGTTTTGTTGACCATATGTACTGGAATGCCTTGGTATAGGCCTATGGGGGCTGAAGGGCGCTCGTCATGTGCTCTAAGAATGATGTTAAATGGTTTTAGTTTAGGGGATCCTAGTTTCTTCCAAAAATTTTTGGAAATTATACATGTGGATGCCCCTTCATCGACAATGTAACGATGGATGGTTATGTTTTGGACTGAGACCGGGATTTGGAAGGAAAAGGTTCATGGTAGTCGTGGGGTAGCTTTATCCAAGTCAAATGCCATTAGGAAAGAAACGATCAGGTTGATTGCACCTAGAGTGGAAAGTACGACTTTCCATTGGGTTCGGCATGTTTGTAGGACCTATAATGTTGACATAGTTGAGGGAGATTGTGCTAAGTCATCGGGTGTTTTGTATCTATGACAAAATTTTGAGTTATGCCCTGCTCATCGTAAAGGTCCTTTGACCATCTTCAACATGGGTTCTATAGGAAGTGGAGGAATGGTCAACGACGTTGTAGGTGTCGCCATCGTCATAGTGGATGGGTTGGGTTCTAGGGGAGCTTCATAATTTCTATTTCGCATTTGCAGGAGAATGGCTTCTCCTATCATAAAAATGTCATGATTAGAATTATTATGGGGGTTCCCTTTAGAGGGATTTGGATGGGATGTTTGTTTCTAAGTGTTAACCACTCTTTGATGGGGGAAAGTGTCCTGCATTACTATAGTATGTTGCCCTCCCTACCCCCTATTGTCATGTATCCTTTTCAACTTAGGGAGTTGAGGAAAATGATGGGTATAATGACCATATTCCCCACAGATGGCACAGGAATAATTATTCCATAGACTTGTGTTCTTGTTTTTCCTATGTGGGTTGATATTGGTCGGCCCCTGGTTTTGATTCCGGTTAGGGTTACCCCTTGCCAATGCTCGTAGGGGTTGCTATTGATTGTTGCCTCCTTGTTCAGGCTCTCCCTTTGGTTTTCTCTTTGGTTTTTTTAGAGAAACATTAGGTGGGCTAGCCAAATTCAGCTTCTCCTTCGATTGTTCTTGTTGTGTAAGAGAAGGTTGCACTAGGTTAACCCTTGCGTTATTTTGTGCTAGTGGGTTATTCTGTTGTTGTGCGGGGTAAGGCGAATATTAATTTCCTTGTCCCTGATGGGTATATATTCTGGGAAGAGGACATCGCATCCATATTCCTAGAGGAGTATTGGTTTCCCTGTGGGGGAGGGTATGGGCCTCCATGTGGGGGCTGATATTGGTTAACCCTACTAACCATATTTTGCATCAGTGTGGGTTGACCAGGGTAGTATCCTATATGTTGTAGTGGTGGTGCATTTTTCGTAGCATCAAATGCTTGGCCACTAAATGAATATCTAGGGTACTGGTAGATGTTGCTAGGTTGATTTTGGGTTATGGACCCTATAAATCCATCAACAACATTTGATGCACCTAGTGTCTCTTTATAAGTCTGCAAGCATAGGGCGTCTGGAAGCACATGATAGATATATCCAGACTGGGTGTATATAAGCTCTAATTTTTTAGCTTTCTTGATGGCTTCTTCCTTGTTATACAGGGATGAATTTACCACTTCTTTTGAAATTTCCAATGTGAGGGATCTCAAAAATAAGTCGAGGAGGACTTTGTCTTCAAACTGTGCTTTACACAAGCTACGACATTTCCACCATTCATGGATATGATTTGATATGTGTGTAGTAGGTGTTTGTTTGAAGTGGGTGAGGAGTTTCAAGCCTGATTTATGATGAAACGGGAGCTGGAAGAATGTGAGGAATGTTGTAGATAGGGAGCTAAAGTTTCCATGTGATGTAGAAGGTTGGTTAATGTACCATTTCATTGTTGGCTCAGTAAGGGTGCGTTGAAACAGTCGTAATTAAATAGTATCGTATGTGATACTATTATATGAACACCACATGTGAAAATTCATGACATGGTTTCTTGGGTCTTCTCCCTGTTTCCCTTTGAATTTTGGAATTTCTAATGGGAGCTTGATGGGTATGGTTAGCCAATTCTGGCTATGTGTGATCATGTCATTGGTTAGCTTACTCAAATACGACAAGTTTAAAGAAGCTAAGAACATGATTTGCAAGTTTTCTTCCATCATGAAACAATTTTAGACAACTATATGTAAAGGGGTCCTCTATGGGGAAGTGTCGGGAGAACTACCTTGTTGGGTGTCTCGTGGACTTTCTAGAAGAGTGGTATGTGGCCTTCCCAAAGTGGTAGTGTGTGGGGACCCTTGTGGGGTCATGAAAGGTGTGATTTGACAAGGATGGGTCCCGAGCAAAGCTGCACCGATAAAGGATGACCCTACAATGGTGATTGTGTGACGTCCTATATGCCTAAATGGCGGGAGTCTTGGCACACCTCCTGGTAATGGGGGGAGGTTTAAAAAGTGTCTAGATAGATAGGGAGATGTGGGGTCCCCTATGGTGTCAATTAGACTGTGTGCTAATTTGTGTATGGTGAGGGAAGGAGATGATTTTTCAAAGAAAATAAATCACATACATAAAACAAACTGAAAAATAAAAAGATTGCTTTCTCTTTAACTTTAGCCTATGTGATCAATCAAACAAAGAAATGGTTTATTGTTTGATTTTTGTGTATGATAAAAGATCCGATGAAGACCTAATAATCCTTACCACTCTCAAAGTAACTAGGCCTTGTGGAGATATCTTCTTATGGGTCCTGCGGAAGCATACCAAAAGAATTGGCGACGCCTTCCAGCAGTCGAAGAATCAACTAAGGTAATGAAAATGAGGATCAAGTGTTGCTCGCACCATCACCTATAGGGAAAGGATGCCCTAGATTTTGGACACTAAAGTACCTTCTTCACACATGAGAATTCAAGTCTTTAGCTTCTTAGTAGTATGTTACAATACCAAGCACTGGATGGGTTGGGTAGCCCCAAAGAGTACCGCACACACTGGACCTCAAATGAAACCCCTCTGAATCGAGTCTATTCCATGCTTAGGTATTATTTTATGTGGGATGACTGAAGGATTTTAAGCTCCCTAAAAGGTCATTAACTATGTCTCAAAGATGTATAATGACCATGGCAACTTATGGGATGCCTACCCCCAATGGTCCTAACCTGAACTATAAATTTTTTGGTGGCCCCGATGGTGAATTTAGTTGGTTCAAGTTATGTTTGCTTTTTTATGGTCTTACTTTTCTTTAGGATGTGAGATGTATGCTAAAATAAACTAAGTATCAAAATCTCCGGAAACTGGATTCCTTCTAATACGAATTTTATAGAATCTTAGTGTGTGATGTGTAATTGTGTGCAAGTGATCAAATGATCATGTAAAGTGTGAGAAGATGTGGATATTTGATGATTTGTTCCAATATTCTGCTAATTACACTAGATTTAAATTGTTCCTTGCATGAAAAATAAATGATGTGTGGATGATGGGCCACTTACTTTTTCTCCTATTACACTATGTGAATTTTCAAAGTAGGGAGATGGAAATTCAAATGCTTTAAGAAAGTTTTCATATGAAAAACTAGGTTCGTTTAAGAGACGCAAGGGAAGCAGAGATTACTTACTTTCTGTAATAACACTTGCTCCTAGTCCCATAAAATGAAAGAAATGAATTCTTTGGTTAGTAACAAGATTTGTGGATGATGGGCCACTTACTCCTTTACTAATTAAGCTATGTGAAAATTGAAAATAAAAGTAAAGATAGTCTAAATACCCATCTAATTATGATTAGTAGAGAAATTAAGTAATCTAAACTGACTGGAAAAAATTTGTAGAGGTGAAGGAAATTCACTAAAGGCTGCCAATCACCTGAAAAATGTGAAATTATAAGGTATTTTTTGCTTTCTAGAAAAACGTGTAGGTTTCACAATGCATAGATGCGGAGGTGCATCTGTTAGAGGAAAATCTGTAGAGTGCGGGCCTGTCTAAGAATAATCCATGCAGTCGAAAAGAAACTGTAAATAAACTAGTTTCTCGACCAACAACAGGTCCATAGGGTCCTCCAAAAATTCCAGAGAGGTATTGAATACCTTGTAAGTCGATTATGCAAAGAGAAATTCTTGCAAGCGTAACCTTTAGATAAATAAAAGACAGCAGTATGGTCACCATTTCTGTAGTAGTGTTTTTGTAGCAATGGTGTACCAAAAGACACCTCCTTAGCATTTAGTTGTTCTCTGCAAAGGAATACAGAAAAAATTGGTGCTTTAAGTGAACGGGCTTAGATAAACAAAGCATTGCAAATAGTGAAAGAAATGCATATACAAACATTAATTAAAACAAAGAGATAAATATACAAATAATGCTCAATGGAGCAAACAATTCAAAAAAATAATAGAAAAAGCTCTCTTTATTGACTACTGGTACTAGAAATTGAATACAATAGATGAATACTAAACACTTGAATAGAATTATTTGAGCTATGGTGCTAAAATTTCCTTAGCAAGGAGGTTCCTTTCCTCAATCTATTTTCAAGCTTCTCCTCTCTCTCAAAGAAGTATGAAGACTCTCTCAATGGTGGACTCTTCTCCTCTCACTAAAATGATGGATTTCTTAGAATCAATATGACCAACATGATAGTAATCTTACTTTCTTTGCTTCAACAATGAAACGTTGGGTTTCTCTGATGACAATTTGGCCGGCATAACATTGTCTCATATTTTCGTTCTCCCATGGCCTGTTCATATATAATTTTTGAATCCATATTCCCTATCTTGGTTCATGAATGATAATTAATTATGAGTGGGACAAGATGATTCCATTGAGGGTTTCATATCTTCAGGGCGACTCGAATTCGGTTGTCCTAGATTAAGATCATGTTAGGGAATCACCTCCAAGTGTGTGAAGTGGTCTTGAATTTGTTGATTCAGCCATTTTCTCACCCTTGCAACTTTCGAAGGAAATACCATGCCATGCGCAGCTATCTAAGAAATAGTTGTTTAGACTTCAATTTTTAAACTCGATAAACTTTGGACATTAGGAGAAATTAAAGTTTTTTAACTTCATAATTTCTTCAGCTGGAAAATATTCACTTGTGCATTCTATTGGACAACTTTAAGCGTCTTTTGGATTGTGTAAACATGTGTACAATTTTCTGGTGTTAACAGCTAATCTTGTAGAACCAAGTGTTATTGCTAAAACACCTATTAGTGATTAGCCTAGTGTAAATACTATTCTAGCATATCGTAATCCTATTATTTAGTTGGATATAGAAGAAATACCACCTATAGAGGTATTTTATAGCCCAAAGCACAAGGCCATTCTCAATAAGGGAAAAACAAAAAGAAAGGTGGTTGAGAAACAGGTGTCGAAAACAACTACTAGTTTACCAGCAACTCCCTTGGAGGTAATTTAGGAAGGTACATCAGTAGCACTTGATGAAGAATATGAAGAATTGGCCCAATATGTAGGGTACTTTTTCTTTGAAAAACCAACAAAAGTCAGGGATATTATTAGGAAAAGAGATGAAAGAACACATCAATTGGAATAAAAAACTTCAAAGGTTGAAGCTTAAATGTAAGCTCAAATTCCTCTAGTAAAAAACCAATATGGGTCTGAAATTAAATAGAATGATAGCAAGATAAAATAATTATAGGAGAAGATAAAGAATTCGAAGAAAATTTATATCTTGTTAAATTAAAGCATGAAGCTGATGACTTAAATCAACATCTTTTACATGAGAAACAATTTTTTTGTAACAAATTAGGCACACTAAAAGATAAAGAAAAATTGGTCAGTTATTTTCTTGATGATTTGATTAATATTGAAAATTTGTATGAGGAAACCAAGCATAAGCTCAATGAGTTTTTGAAATGGCAGGAGGATCTGAAAAGGTTATTTCCAATCCTTCCTAGAATTAACGAAATGCAGAAGTATACATTTCTTCATGTTTGGAATACCAATATACACTTGGTTAAGGAATTGGTAAAAGATGATGAGAGGCTTTATAATTATGTTGTACAATCCATCATTCAGTCTCTTAAAGAGGTGAAAATTCTACTAGGTGATTTAGAGGAAATTGTCCGTGAAGCATAAGTATTGAAATCAAAATGGAAAAATGACAATGCAGAGTTTCATGATAGGATTAAACAATTGTCAAAGGTAAATTTCGAGTTGACCTAGGAGTTACTCAACAAACCTCATGGTTACCTTCAAGTAACTAAGGTCATCAATGAATAGGATACTTAATTACTACCAATATTAAAAGCTCACATGTATAGCTTTCAAGTGAACATTAGACCTCACTCACCTCCTGAGTTGGCTCGCCTTTTATAACTCTATCAAGAATGCTAAGAACCCATTGGCTCTTCATCAACAATCCTCCCTCCAAGTTCAAAAATTCCTTTTCCTTTTTAAAAATTGTAACAAAATTTCTATTTTTCTCAAGTTTGTTTTTGTTTTAGTTGAGATAATTTCAAAGATGTAACTATTCTCCTATCTTATTTTAAAACTATTTACATAATTATTAGGCCCAAGGCTAGGGGTTTTGAAATTTTGAAAGAAAATTTCCAATTGCAATTTTTAACGAGTTTCTTTTCTAATATAAATTGAACCACTTTTGGTTCGATGTCTCAAAGAAGAAGAGCATAATTGGTATTAGTATTGGATTTTTATTTCTTAAATTTTGGATTGGAATCATTTAAGTTTATTTATGTTTATAAGTGAAGGATTTAATAATTCATTTTGTTTGATTGTGTCTCTATTTATAAGCATAATAATTTGTGATTATATGTGAATACTATTTGCATAACAATTCTACTAGCTATTTAATTTAAATTATTATCATTTATAGTTTGTTTCGATTAAATGATTTGACAAAGATATCTAAATCTCTAGTCATTGAGTTATATTTTGAGTTCATGTATACGATTTTACCCAAGCTATATATTAAATGATATAGTTTAGTTAGAGTTTATTTATTTTACTTTTATGTCTTTACTTAGAATCATTATCTCACTTTCTATATTTCTCTTTTAATTTCTATATCCTCAAGTCTCCATCCATTGGAGAAACTTCAATACAGGTAACTAGACCCATTTAAAACCAGTTGAAACCACCAACCCGAATAGAAAAAAGTCTAATCTAGGGCTCTAACCAGGTGGTTTCATAAATGTTGATGAGGTCAATTTTGGCCATCAACAAGTTGATGGAATGTGAATTGGGTGGATACAGGTCATGAATAGACTTGATTGCATGTGAACCAAAAAATAACAAGTCACGCACAACTTTCATGCTCAATTATATGTTTTTCACAACTCAATAACAACCTTCTTCCCAATTACGAGTGTTTTTTCAACTATGCAATAAATATTATCATAATTATTAAAGTGTGACAATAATTATGATAAATTACGCAATTATGTAATTTCGGCCCTATAACCTCTAACAACTTCCCTATAAGACCCATATGAGAAAAACAAGGGTTAAAGGGGGTGCATGTAACACACCCCCTCCCAAATCCTACCAATCAAAATTTCAAAGGAGAAGATGGTTACTATACTGACCCAAGATCCAAGGTGTCATTATGGAAATGGGGTCTAAAAATTTGAATCTTTTCAACTCACCTAGAGCCTTGGTTTGACATTTCCATTGTGTTCATCCAGTCAAGATGATTTTGGTGATATAAAATTTTACCTCAATCTGACCTGTGGATTAAGAAATGTGACCATTACAAATCTGGAGAGTTAGAGAGTGCCACATCAACATCTTGGCCACATGGCTGCCATGTTACTATACTCACCTGGCTAATATCCTAGTGCCACTTGGAAATTAATTATTATTTTTTGACCCATTTATGGGTTTGGGTACCAGTACCCTGCTTAATATATCCCCACTCAATTCATCCAGAAGTATCCTGCTCAATGCCTCCATGGAGTGACTTCTGGGGAATAACTTCTAGTGTACCCCGCTTAAAATATCCTTGCTCAAAACACCTGGGATTACCCTACTTAATACCTCTAGGGAGTAACTTCTAGGGACTAACCCCTAGTGTACCCCACTTAAATCATCCCCACTTACAAAATTCGGGAGTACCTCGCTTAATACCTTTGAGGAGTGGCTTTTCATGTTGTTGCTTCATTCATCCAAGAATGGGAACTTCGTGCTCTCATGTTGCATTCATCTGGGAACAAGTCCTCTGGTACTCTCGCTCCACCCTTCTGGGAAAGAGACCTCTAACTCCCACTTCAATCATTCGGGAATGAGACCTTCAGCTCCCACTTCAATCATCTGGGAATGAGACCTCTAGGCTATAACATCTACGAATAACATTATGAAAGGAATATGGGAATAACATCCCACCTTCATTCAAATAAGCATATTGTTTCCTCTCTCAGGAAATAACATCCAGGAATTAACATCCAGGGAATAACATCCCACGTTTCACTCTAATATGCTTCCCACTCGCACTCCCAGGGAATAAAATTTGGGATTAATATCATCTAGGGAATTGACATTCGGGGAATAACATCCTGTCTGTGATCACATATGAGGTTAAAGAGATTAAGGATAGGGCCTTTCTGCTTGAACCATCTACAAAGGTTTATGGCCATGGTTGTGTCACGTTGGTTCTATAAGAGTTTGGAAAGAATACAAGGTTAGGGTTCTTGATAGCATAAATACAATTCAAGGTTCATGGGCTAGTCCATACAGGCCAAGGACTTATCCATTAAGTATCCTAGATCCTTTCAATGCCTCGGTTCCTCAAATTCATGTCTAGAAAAAATTGAGCTTGGCTCTAAGATATTTATATTTCCTTTGAGAAAAAAACAGTGTAGCAAACTTATAAATACTGACAGAAAATATACAGTGCCAGGAAGATCACCAGGAAATCAACATTCCATGAAATAACAGGGAATCCATCTAAACTGTCCTACAACAAGCATAAACCATATGTATAGGTGCATAATAATGGCCATTACAAGCCTACAAGAATTTTTTCTTAATTACATGAATTCCAGGCATGAATCCACATAGTTGCATGGAAAAGACTAATGATCAGAATCATAACAATATTCAAGCAATTTCATTAGCAAGACTCATGCAACAACATCATGCATATTTACATAGATTTTTCTTTAATTTCACATCTTTCAACTCAAAGCTATTTCACTTACAAATTCAGAAAATAAAGGCAACTAAAAATGGGACTTTGATTTTCCACCGAACCATAGAGCTACTATAGCCAAGATTAGTTACAACAATCACCCCTAAGCTAGATCAATGATCTAAGGGGAATTTCTCTTTCAACATCCTTGCAGAAAGCCTTCTTTAGGACACAGAGGATGGGAAATTATAATAGTGGGTGGTTTATTAGCTAGTCAAGCACATCAAAATCCATAATAAGGGTGGTTTATCAGCCGTTTCAAGCACTCTATTAGTGGTTTATCTTCCCACAATAAGCACCTTGGTTTATTTATCAACTAGTCGAGCATAATAGAATTTCACAATAATAGGTGGTTTATTAGTTGTGTCAAGCACTCTATGAGTGGTTTATCAACCCACAACAAGCACCCTTATACATGTGGTTTATCAGACCTAGCAAGCACCTTGAGTGGTTTATCAATTGTAGAAAGAACTCCATGAGTGGTTTATTAACTCACAACAAGCACTCAATCCCATCTCCTCTTGCTCTTCTAGTCACAATTCTTCCTCTCAAGGAAATTCCATTCCCTCAGCTCATAGCTTATTCTATCTTTGCTCATGAGCTCCACCAAGAAGAGGTCCAACCCCATATTTTTGTGCATTCTCATTTTTATCATTTTACTATGGGTCTCTTCATATTCCTCTTGGACTCTTCCTCTTCTTTTTTCTCATTATTTACACCATAAAATTAATTTAAGGTGCCAACTAATCCCACTTGGGTTCATCTTTCCTCTTCCCTCTTAGATCATGGATTTGTGGTCCCATACTTCAGGCCATTACATTATTACATTACAAAAATTAGGGGAAACAAGTACCAAGGGTGTCACAAACCCCACCCCCTTAAAGTGATCCAAACTTAAACAGGAATGCAACAAATTAGAGATATAACCATAAATATGGATATGCGGTAGAAATAACACTTCATTTCATTAATATAAAATACTGAAATATGCTTACAAACAGAATGGAAATAAGACTAGCTCGGGCGATGGTAACTTATCTCTAAGAAGAGATGTAGTGGCTACATGCCTCTGAAATGTGTTATAATGAGGCTCGAAGGCCTATTTATTATTAAGAAAAATGGAAAACCCTAAACATCCAGAACCTAACCCTAGGAGATGAAGCGCCAAAACTATGGGCCCTGTTTGGGTAAATTGGTACATCAACTTTGCGAGGTCGTAACTTTGGCATATGATCTCTATTTAATACACACAATACCTTGTTAGAAGTATAAATCCAAGGAATAAAACTTTCGAGTGGCCAACACCTACTACATATTCCTATTGGACCCGATTTTCCCAAAAAATGTCGTTTAGGGCCTCAAAACGGCTGCGGAAGTTCAGGACCCAAAAAACTACCAAAAATAGTAAATTGTGCTACAATTAAGGAAACTAAAAAACTAAAAGAGACAGTGGTGGGGGTCTCAGTGGAATAGGTGGGTGGCCACAAACATCCACCTAGATCAGTCCTCCACCCTTAGGAATCAATGGTCCCCATTGCGTTGAGTGCCTCCATGAGATGGGGAAACTTCTGGTCAACTTGGTCCCTAGTGATCCATTTGCCTTGGTGTAGGAGTTGGCTAGCTTTGACAACCCGATATAGCTGGATCTTTTGCTGGCAAGGGTTCCTGACATGTGTTTCCATAATTCGATCATTTGTGGCTTGTTCCATGTAGTCTGGGTTTAACTCTATTGGTGTGATTTGTTTTCCAATGTATGATGTCTCCAGTAATGGTGGGAAATATGGTCAAAGGCGATCCACATTGAACACTAGGTGTAGTCCAAGGAATGGGGGAATGATGAGCTCAAAAGAATTATCTCCCATGACCTTGGTAATGGTGTAAGGACCATATCAGAGTGTTTTGAGCTTCTGATGGGCTCCGTTAAGGTGTTCTTTCTTCAAATGCAACCAAACATTGTCACCCACCTGAAACTTGTGTGGCACCCAATGTTGATCAAGTTGCTGCTTGTACTTGGCATTTTCCATAATGGAGCGGCGATATATCGGCCCATTGGGTAGAGGTTCTCTTGGAGTCAGATCGAATGAATGCTTGACCTGACATTGCAAGGGTACCCCTATGGGTGTGGAGAATATGTCCATGTATTATTCCATGACCATATCCACATGCTTCTACTGTGTGGAGGAACCCTTCTTGGGGGCCATGGTTGTGGCTACGCTCTTCCCCTTACTTTGCGAGTGAATCAGAAAGAAAAAAAAAAAATCCTAGTCTGGGAGATGAACTTATTAACGTATTACCAAAAGAAATCATAACAGAGTGAGGTCTTGACTCATATACATCATATCAGTTCCACAAGTATGGTTGTCGTAATAATATATCACAAACTTAAATAGGAGATCCGTCACACTATACCTCATCAGTGAAGGGATTGATGTTGTAGGGAAGGTGGCACTACTGTCTGACTCAAAGATCTCGTCCTTGGTTAAGCCACCCAATGTTATACAACTACGGGTGTGGTGTGGTTGGTAGATCCAACTACTTCACAACCTCTGCTAAAATGAGGTTCTTTTGGCTCCCACTATCAACAATGAATTGCAGTGACAAACCCTTCACCCACATCTGTGATTGGAAGAGACGCTCCCCCTCCTTTGGATCTTCGAGCTCATTCTTCTAGACCTTGGTGGTGGAAACAATGGCGCTGGGCTCTGCATCAATGATATACTTCCCTTTGTCATTCCTCTTGTTGGGTTGTGACTTAGAGTCGGAACATGCATCTGATTTTTAGGCCTTCAACTCGGCCACTAGCAACTTCTTGGCCCGACACTCACTTGTGTTGTGAGTGGGGCGCTTATGGAACTCACACCACTTCCTGTGTCCTTCTATTATTTCGTGGTGTTGTTCTTTTCTTGTGGATTAGATAGGTTGTCTTGGGTCACCTCGCCTTTGCTTTGTCCCTTGTTCTCTGGTTTGGGGGCACCTTTCCCTTACTTCGAATTCACACATCCAAAGTCTCGCTTCTTTTGTTTAAATTTCTACTCGATCTTGACAGCGTATCATTACGTTGTGCTGAGTGAGGAGATGTTTAGGAACTCCATCTTGTCCTGGGTGTACCTGTGTAGGAAACCTAGGTATTTGAGTACCAAATGTTGCTCAGAATCCTTGATACCCATCTTCGTGTGAAGGGTGTGAAAAGCATTAGTAAACTCGGAGACGTCTTGGTCCCTTCCCTGCCACAGTGTAGTTCAATTTATGTATTTATCCTCATAGCTCCCAATAGAGTAGTACTACTCCTTGATGGCATCCCAAAACGAATTCCAAGTGGGTGCAACCAAAAATAGTGAGGGTGTACTTTCCTCCTTCTCATAGTATGTTTCTCACTAGTCCTTGATGTGGGGGGCGGATTTGAGAAGTGCAAAAGTAATCTTTTCCCAAGTAGAAAAATCATGAACAGAAAACTATCCTTATAGAAAAATTAACCATTTATATACGATGTTTGCATCTATCTGAACCTCAAATATGGGGATATCAAAGTTAACTTGTACCTTAAAGGGTGTGGCAATTCCAGAGTAGCTGGTGGAAGGAGATGCGACACCCTTCGATAGCCTCTAAAGGATCTGGGCAAATTTGTCGATCATTGCATTCCTCTGTCATTCGCGGGCTTCTTTGAGCAAGATTTTGAAAGGATCTCCTACCCCCACATCTTTCTTTTCTTCTGCCATGAGAGGTTGGCGGGATTTGTGAGGCTAGTCTTGCAAAGGTTTGACCAGTTTGAGCCCTAACTCCTTATCTCCCAACCTCGTTGGGGACATGCAAAGAAAAAAATATAAAGAGCAGACCGCTCTAATACCATTGATCTGAACTTAAATAAGAACTCAAAAAATTACAGATATAACTATAAATACAGAGATGCAGCTGAAATAACACTTCATTTCATTAATATCAGATACTAAAATATGCTTACAAACATAATGGAAATAAGATTAGCTCGGGCGATGGTAACTTATCTCTGAGAAGACATGTTGTGGCTACATGCCTCTGAATTGTGTTACAATGAGGCTTGAAGGCCTATTTATTATTGAGAAACAATGGAAACCCTAAACATCCAAAAACCTAACCCTAGGAGATGAAGCGCCAAAACTATGGGCCCTATTTGGGTAAATTGGTACATCAACTTCCCAGGGTCATGACTTTGGCAAACGATCTTTGTTTGATGTGCACAATACCATATTAGAAAGATCTATCCAGGGATTACAACTTCCAATGCCAAAACTATCTAACTAAACTTATTGGCCACAATTTTCCAAAAAAACATCGTTTAGGGCCTTAAAACAAATCTCGAAGTTCAGGACCCGAAAAACTACCAAAAATAATGAATTGTGCTACAATTAAGGAAAATGAAAAACTGAAAGAGATAGTGGTGGCAGTCCTAGTGGAATAGGTTGGTGGCCACCAACATACACCTGGATTAGCCCTCCCCCTTAGGAAGCAATGTTCCCCATTGCGTTGAGTGTCTCCATGAGATGGGGAAAATTTTGCTCAACTTGGTCCCTGGTGAGCCAAATGCCTTGGTGCATGCATTGGCTAGATTTGACAACCCGATATAGTTGGATCTTCTGCTTGCAAGTGTTCTTGACCTATGTATCCATAGTTTGATCAATTGTGGCCTATTCCATGCAGTTTGGGTTTAACTATGTTGGTGTGAGTTGTTCTGTGATGTCTGATGTGTCCAGTAATGGTGGGAAGTATGGTTGAAGGTGGTCTACATTGAACACTAGGTGTAGGCCAAGGAATGGGGGAATGCTCAGCTCAAAATAATTGTCTCCCACAACCTTGGTAATTCTGTAAGGACCGTATCGGAGTTGTATGAGCTTTCGATGGGCTCCGGTAAGGCATTCTTTCTGCAAATGAAACCAAACTTTGTTGCCCACCTAAAACTTGTGTGGCACCCAATGTTGATATTGTCGCCACTTGTACTTGGAATTTTCCATAATGGAGCTATGATATATCGGCCCGTTGGGTAGAGGTGCTACGGGAGTCAGATCGAATGAATTCTTGACCTGGAAGCACAAGGGTACCCCTATTGGTGAGGAAACGATGTCCATGTATTTTTCCACGTGGAGTAACCCTTCCTAGGGGCATGGATATGGCTATGTTCTTCCCCTTACTTTTTTAGCGAATCAAAAAGAAAATAAATGTCCTAGTATGGGAGATGATCTTACTACATTGTGTAACATAGATCAAAGAGATGGCAGTAGGTGGAGCTACCTCCAGTATCCTATATAATGTATTACCCAAAGAAATAATAAAAGAGCAAGGTCTTGACTCATATATATCATGTCGCCTCCACAAGTATGTTTGGGATAATAATACAACACAAACTTCAAGAGGAGAAAAATCACACAGTACCTCATTCGTGAAGGACTTGATGTTGTAGGGAAGGCGACACTACTCTCCGACTTGGAGATCTCATCCTTGGTGAAGCCACCCTTTGTTGTATGACTATGGGTGTGGTGTGGTCGTTAGGCCCAACCACTTCATGACCTCTAATAAAATTATGTTCTTTTGGCTCCTGCTTTAGACAATGAATTGCAGGGGTGAACCCTTCACCCACATCTGTGATTGGAAGAGATGCTCCCCCTCCTCTAGATCTTCAGTCTCATTCTCCTGGATATTTGTGGTGGAAAAAATGGCATTGGGCTCCACATCAATAATTTTCTTCCCTTTGTCATTCCTCTTATTGGGTTCTAACTCAGAGTCGGACCATGCATCTGATTCTGAAGCCTTCAACTCGGCCACCAGCGACTTCTTGGTCTGATACTTACTTTTGTGTCGCGTGGGGCTCTTATGGAACTCACACCACTTTCCAGTTTCCTTCTTTTACTTTGTGGTGTTATTTTTTTTTGCAACTTCGACAGGTTATCTTGGGTCACCCTGCCTTGTTTATTTCCTTTGTTCTCCAATTTGGGGGCACCTTTCCCTTGCTCTGGATTTGAAAATCCAAAGTCTCACTTCCTTTGTTTAAACTTCTTCTTGATCTTAAAAACGTATCGGTATGTTGTGCTGAGCGAGGTGATGTCCATGAACTCCATATCATCCTAGGTGTACCTGTTTAGGGAGCCACAGTGTTTGAGTATCAAATGTCACTTAAAATCCTTGATACCCAACTTCATGTGAAGGGTATGAAAAATAGTGGTAAACTCTAGCACATCTTGGTCCCTTCCCTTCCGCAACATGGTCCACTTTATGTATTTATCCTCATAGCTCCCAACATGGTAGTACTGCTCCTTGATGGCGTCAAGGAATGAGTTCCAAGTGGGTGTGGCCAAAAATAATGAGGGTGTAGTTTCGTTCTTCTTCTCACAGTAGGTTTCACACTAGTCCTTGATGTGGGGGGCGACTTTGAAAAGTACGAAAGTAATATTTTCCTGGTTGGAAAAATCATGAACAAAAAAATATAATTCTAGTAGGTTTAACCATTTATCTACAATGCCCAGATCTATTTAACCCTCAAATATGGGGATGTCAAAGTTAAATTATACCTTAAAGGGTGTGGCGCTTCCAGAGTAGCTATTGGAAGGAGATGTGTCAACCTTGGTTAGACGATGAAGGATCTGGGAAAAGTTATCCATCATCATGTTCCTCTGTTGCTCGAGGGCTTCTTCGAGCAATATTTTGAAAGGATCTCCTGCCTCATATTCTTTCTTTTCTTCCGCCATGGGAGGCCGTCAGGATTTGCGAGGTTGGTCTTGCAAAGGTTTGACCAATTCGATCCCTAAATCCTTATATCTCGACCTCGTTGAGGACATGCAATGAAAAATAGAGAGAAAAAATCGCCCTGATACCACTGATCCAAACTTAAATAGGAGTGCAACAAATTACAGATATAACCATAAATATAGAGATGCAACAGAAATAACACTTCATTTCATTAATATCAAATACTGAAATATGCTTACATACATAATGTAAATAAGACTAGCTTAGGTGATGGTAGCTTATCTCTAAGAAGAGATGTGTTGCTACATGCCTTTGAAATGTGTTACAATGAGGCTTGAAGGCCTATTTATTATTGAGAAATAATGGAAAACCCTAAACATCCAAAAACATAACCCTAGGAGATGAAGCGCTAAAACAATGGGCCCCGTTTGGGTAAATTGGTACATCAACTTCCCGAGGTCGTAGCTTTAGCATACGATCTTCGTTTGACATGCACGATACCCCATTAGAAAGATTTATCTGAAGACTACAACTTCTATGTGGCCAGCACCATTCATAACTTCGTTTTGGCCCCATTTTTCTGAAAAAGCATTGTTTAGTGCCTTGAAACGTCTCTGGAAGTTCAGGACCCGAAAAACCACCAAATATAGTAAATTATGCTAAAATTAAGGAAAATAAAAGCTAAAAGAGATAGTAGTAGGGGTCCCAGTGGAATCGGTGGGTGGCCACCAACATTTACCTAGATCAGCCCCCCCCAGGAAGCAATGGTCCCCATTGTGTTGAGTGCCTCCATGACATGGGGAAAATTCTGCTCAACTTCGTCCATAGTGAGCCACTTACCTTGGTGCAGGAGTTGGCCAGATTTGACAACCTGATATAGTTGGCTCTTCTGCTGGCGAGTGTTCTTGACCTATGTGTCCATAATCCGAGCATTTGTGGCCTGTTCCATGCATTCTGGGTTTAAATTTGTTGGTGTGAGTTGTTCTGCAATGTCTAATGTGTCTAGTAATGGTGGGAAGTATGGTCGAAGGAAGTGCACATTGAACATTGGGTGTAGGCCAAGGAACAGGGGAACTTTGAGCTCAAAAGAATTGTATCCCACAACCTTGGTAATGGTGTAAGGACCATATTAGAGTGGTCTGAGCTTCCGATGGGCTCCGCTAAGGCATTCTTTCTGCAAATGCAACCAAACTTTGTCGCCCACCTGAAACTTGTATGGAACTCGATGTTGATCATGTCACTGCTTGTACTTGGAATTTTCCATAATTGAGTGGGGAAATATCAACCCGTTGGGTAGAGGTGCTCTAAGAGTCAGATAAAATGAATGCTTGACCTGACAATTCAAGGGTACCCCTGTGGGTGAGGAGAAGATGTCCATGTATTCTTCCACAACCGTATTCACCTGCTTATGCTGCGTGTAGGAACCCTTCCTAGGGACCATGGATGTGGATACGCTCTTCCCCTTACTTTGCAAGTGAATCAGAAAGAAAACAACTTTCCTATTCTAGGAGATTATCTTACTACATTACATAGTAGAGATCAAAGAGATGGCGGTAGGTGGAGCTACCTCTGGTATCCTGTATAACGTATTACCTAAAGAAATAATAACAGAGTGATGTCTCAACTCATATACATCATGTCGCTTCCACAAGTATGGTTTTGATAATAATACATCACAAAATTCAAGAGGAGAAACATCACACAGTACCTCATCCATGAAGGGCTTGATGTTGTAGGGAAGGTGACACTACTGGCTAACTCGGAGATCTCGTCCTTGGTGAAGCCACCCGATGTTGTACGACTAAGGGTATGGTGTGGTTGGTAACCCCAACTGCTTCACAACCTCTACTTGAATGAGGTTCTTTTGGGTCCCACTATTGACAATGAATTGTTGTGGTGAACCCTTCACCCACATTTGTGATTGGAAGAGACGTTCCCCCTCCTCTGGATCTTCGGGCTCATTCTTCTAGATCTTGGTGGTGGCGACAGTGGTGCTGGGCTCTACATCAATAATATGCTTCCCTTTGTCATTCCTCTGGTTGGGTTTTTTCTCAGAGTTAGAACATGCATCTAATTCTATGATCCAGATTTAAACAGGAACGCAATAAAATACAGAGATAACCATAAAGACAGATATGCATCGGAAATAATACCTCAATTCATTACTGTAAAATACTGAAATATGCTTAGAAACAGAAATGGAAATAAACCAGCTAGGGCGATGGTAGCTTATCTCTAAGAAGAGATGTGGTGGCTACATGCCTTTGAACTGTCTTACAATGAGGCTCGAAGGCCTATTTATTGTTGAGAAACAATGGAAAACCCTTCACATTCCAAAACCTAACCCTAGAAGATGAAACGCCAAATTGTGGGCCCCGTTTTTGGGTAAGTTGGTACATCAACTTCTCGGGGTCACGAATTGGTCGTACTATCTCCGTTTGACGTGCATGATAGCCCATTGGAAAGATCTCTCCGAGGACTACAACGGAAAAGACAAGTTTTAGATAGAAAAATCGTTGGTGGTAGATTTCCCAAAAAATTTCGTTTAGGGCCTCAAAACGGCTCCGAAAGTTTAGGACCCGAAAAACTGCTAAAAATAGTAAACTGTGCTATAATTAAGGAAACTGAAAAAATTGTAAGAAGCACTAGAGGGGATCCAAGTGGAATTAGCGGGTGGCCACCAGTATCCACCTGGATCATTCCTCCCCCCTTAGGAAGCAATGGTCCCCATTGCGTTGAGTTCCTCCATGAGATGAGGGAACTTCTGCTGCACTTGGTCCCTGGTGAGCCACTTGCCCTAGTGAAGGAGTTGTCTTGCTTTGACAACTCGATACAGTTGGATATTCTGCTGGTGAGTGTGCTTGATCTGTGTGTCCATGATCCGATCAGTTGTAGCTTGTTCCATGCAAGCTGGATTTAACTCTGTGGGTGTGAGTTGTTCTGCAATGTCGGACGTGTCTAGTAATGGTGGAAAGTATGGCCGAAGGCGGTCGACATTGAACATCGGGTGCAGGCCAAGGAATGGGGGAATGTTAAGCTCAAATGCATTGTCTCCCACAGCCTTGGTAATGGTGTAAGGGCCATATCGGAGTGGTCTGAGTTTCTGATAGGCTCCAGTAAGGCGTTCGTTTTGCAAATGCAACCAGACTTTGTCGCCCACTTGAAACTTGTGTAGCACCCGATGTTGATCATGTTGCTGCTTGTACTTGGCATTTGATTTCTCCAGAATGTCATGGACCTGCTGGCGAATATGTTGTATGTGCTCAATGAAGCTATTTGCCTTATCTGTTTCGGACTGGACATGAGCAGAATCTGTGTGAGTAGCTGCAAATGGCATGGCCACATCGATGGGACATAGTGGCTGGAATCCCAATCCCACCTGAAAAGGGTTGTGGCCAGTCAAGCTGTGGAGAGCCCGGTTGTAGCTGTGCTGAACATAGGGGAGGCTCTCGTCCCATGTGCGTGGATGCTTTGAGTTGTACATGCACATAATGTGCACGATCATCCTATTGACGACCTCAGTCTGGCCATCAGTTTGAGGATGGAAGGCTGTGGACTTAGTGAGTTTGGTGTCCAGCATCGACCAGAGGCTAGACCAAAATGTACTGAGGAACCTGTTGTCCCGATCTGAAATGATATACTTTGGGATCCCAAAGTGTACCCATACTCATTCAAAGAAGAGTTTAGCAATGGCTTCTGCTGTGATATTCTTCTTGCAGGCCGCCATAATGGCCATCTTCGAGAACCTGTCGACGACCACAAAAACACAGTCATTTCCATGCCTAGTGGAAGGGATGCCTGACATGTAATCCATGGAGATGGATTCCCAAGGTCGACTAGGGGTAGGCAGCGGGGTATAGAGGCCTTGCTTCTTGATGGTCGATTTGGCAATGGCGTAAGAAGTGCATGATCTGATGCACTTCCCGACATCCTGTCGAAGATTCGGCCAATAGAAATATTTCTGCAGTACTGCCACCGTTTTTTCGACCCCAAAATTCCCAACGGCCCGACTGTAGTGTGCTTCCCAGATCATCTTGGCACGCTCGCTTGAAGGAACACAAAGGTGACCCAGGTGGCATAACAGGTCGTCCTAGAGGTGAAAATCTGGAACATGTTGACCCTCCAAGAGTGTCTGGTATGTGTGGCCGAATTCCGGGTCGCTTTTGTAGAGCAGTGGCCAATCAGAAGTCTCCTGCCCACAAGAGTTGAGCATGGTGGTTAACGCCATGATCGGTGGTCGACTGACGCAATCTGCAACATTATTGGTGTTGCCCTTCTTATACTTGATATTCAAATGGAACTGTTGCAGGTATGTGGACCACTTCTGATGGCGATCATTCTGCAATTTCCCTTGGGTCTGTATGAACTGCAGGGGTCAGTGGTCTGTGTGGATGACCGTTTCCTTCCCAAAAATGTAATGTTTCCATTGTCGGCAGGCCTGCACAATGGAATACATCTCTTTGTCATAAGTGGGATACTTCCGGACTATGTCTAAAAGTGTCTCACTGTGATATGCCACTGGATGCCCATGTTGAGTAAGGACTGCCCCAATAGCATAGTCAGAGGCATCTGTCTCGACCTCAAATGGTTGTTGCAAGTCTGGTAATGCAAGAACTAGTGTTGTGCAGAGTCGATATTTCAACTTTGTGAATGCCTTCTGTTGAGATTCAGACCAAAAAAAAATTTCTTTCTCTCCTCCCTTGGTGACCTGACTCAAGGGCCAAGTGATATGAGAAAATCCCAACACGAACCTGCGGTAGAAGTTGGCAAGGCCTAGAAAGCTGCGAAGCTCTATCAGAGTGGTTGGAGATGGCCAATCTCGAATGACTTGGATCTTGGCTGGATCCACATGCACCCCCCGTTCATCAATAATGTATCCCAGATACTGAACCTGGGTCATGCCAAAAGTGCATTTCTCCAAATTGGCACATAACTTGTGTTGTCGCAGTGTTTGGAGAACCTGTCGGATGTGGTGGAGGTGCTCTTCCCAAGTCTTACTAAATATCAAGATGTCATCCAAGTATACCACTACAAATGAGTTGGTGAATGGCCACAAGATGTCGTCCATTAGCCTCATGAAGGTTGCAGGAGCATTCGTCAATCCGAAAGGCATAACCAACCATTCGAAAAGGCCTCCTTGGCTTTGAAGGCAGTGTTCCACACATCAGAGGGTTCGATTGGTACCTGGTGATATCCTGACTTCAAATCGATCTTGCTGAAATATTTTTCCCCCTTTAGTTGGTCCATGAGGTCATCAATCCGTGGGATTGGGTACCTATTACGGACAGTGATCTTGTTCAGCGCCCGATAGTCAATATAGAGTCTCCAAGTCCCATCCTTCATTTTTACCAGCACGATCGGGCTCCCATAGGGCGATGAACTCGGACGGATGTGACCTTTTTGCAACAGCTCCTGAATCTACCTCTTGATTTCATCGTTCTCCAGAATAGAGCGCCGATAGATTGGTCCATTTGGCAGCGGCGAACCTGGGGTTAGATCAATGGAGTGATTGACCTGACAGTGCAGAGGAACCCCTGCGGGGGAGGTGAAGATGTCCTCATACTCCTCCATAACCTTGTCCATATGTAGTTGTCATGCGGAGGGGCCTTGTCTGGAGGTCGTGGCCACTGTCTTCTTCTTTTCTTGAGGGCGTATCATCAGGAAAACAAACTTCCCGGTTTTGTAAATGAGCTTATTGCATTGTTTTACAGTAACCAAAGAGATGGCGGTAGGCGGTGCTACCTCTGGTATCTTGTACAACTTATTTCCCAAAGTAACAATAACAGCACGGGGCCTTGACTCATACACAACATGTCGCTTCCACAAGTATGGTTGTCCTAATAACACATCACAAACTTCAAGGGGAGCAATGTCACACAATACCTCATCTGTGAAGGGCTTGATGTTGTATGGAAGGCGACACTGTTGGCTCACGCGAAGATCCCGTCCTTGGTGCAGCCACCCAATGGTGTATGGTTGTGGATATGTTGTGGTCGGTAAGCCTAGTCGTTTCACGACCTCTGCCGAAATGAGGTTCTTTTGGCTCCCACTATCGACAATGAACTGTAGCGGGGAGCCCTTTACCCACATCTGGGAGTGGAAGAGACGCTCCTCCTCCTCTGGATCTTCAGGTTCCTCCTTCTGGATCTTTGTGGTGGCAATAGTGGTGTTGGGCTCCGCATCAATAATCTGCTTCCCTTTGTCATTCCCCTTATTGGGTTCTGACTGTGAGTCAGAACATGCATCTGATTCTGAAACCTTTAGCTCGGCCACCAGTGACTGCTTGGCCCGACACTCACTTGTGTTGTGAGTGGAGCTCTTATGGAACTCACACCACTTTCCCGTGTCCTTTTTCAGCTTCGCGGCGCTATTCTTTGCTTGCAGCTTTGGCGGGTTGTCTTGGGTCGCCCCGCCTTGGCTTTGTCCTTTTTTCTGTAGTTTGGGGGCACCTTTCCCTTGTTTCAGATTCACAGACCCAAAGTCTCGCTTCTTCTGTTTAAACTTTTGCTCGACCTTGACGGCATATCGGTATGCCGTGCCGAGCGAGGAGATGTTCAGGAATTCTATTTCTTCTTGGATGTACTTGTGCAGGCAGCCACGGTATTTTAGTACCAAACGTTGTTTTGTATCCTTGATACCCAACTTTGTGCGAAGGGTATGGGAAATATTGGTAAACTCTGGTACATCTTGGTCCCTTCCCTGCCGTAGCGTGGTCCACTTTATGTATTGATCCTCATAGCTTCCGACAGGGTAGTACTGCTCCTTGATGGCATCTTGGAATGAATCCCAAGTCAATGCGACTGAAAATAGTGAGCCTGTACTTTCATCCTTCTGCTCGTAGTAGGTTTCCCACCAACCCTTTACTTGGGGGGCTGCTTTGAGAAGAGCGAAAATAATCTTTTCCCGACTAGAAAAATCATGAACAGAAAAATAACCCTCTAGCACATTTAACCATTTATCGACGACATCTGCGTCTATCTGACCCTCGAATATGGGGATTTCAAAATTAACTTGTACCTTAAATGGTGTGGCGTTTCCAGAGTTGCTGTTGGAAGCCGATGCGTCGCCCCTGGGTAGTCGCTGAAGGATTTGGGCAAATTTGTCCATCATCGCGTTCCTTTGTCGCTCGAGGGCTTCTTCGAGCAAGATTTTGATAGGATCTCCTGCCCCCTCATCTTTCTTTTCATCCGCCATGGGAGGCCGTCGGGATTTACGAGGCTGGTCTTGCAAAGGTTCGACCAGTTCAAGCCCTAACTCCTTATATCCCGACCTTGTTGGGGACATGCAAAGAAAAACAGAGAAGAAAAGCAGACCGCTCTGATACCACTGATCCGGATTTAAACAGGAACGCAATAAAATACAGAGATAACCATAAAGATATATATGCAGCGGAAATAATACCTCAATTCATTACTGTAAAATACTGAAATATGCTTACAAACAGAAATGGAAATAAACCAGCTAGGGCGATGGTAGCTTATCTCTGAGAAGAGATGTGGTGGCTACATGCCTCTGAACTGTCTTACAATGAGGCTCGAAGGCCTATTTATTGTTGAGAAACAATGGAAAACCCTTCACATTCCAAAACCTAACCCTAGAAGATGAAACGCCAAATTGTGGGCCCCGTTTTTGGGTAAGTTGGTACATCAACTTCCTGGGGTCGCGAATTGGTTGTACTATCTCCGTTTGACGTGCATGATAGCCCGTTGGAAAGATCTCTCCGAGGACTACAACGGAAAAGATGATTTTTAGACAGAAAAATCACTAGGGGTAGATTTCCCAAAAAACGTCGTTTAGGGCCTCAAAATGGCTCCGGAAGTTTAGGACCCGAAAAACTGCTAAAAATAGTAAATTGTGCTATAATTAAGGAAACTGAAAAAACTGTAAGAAGCACTAGAGGGGATCCAAGTGGAATTAGCGGGTGGCCACCAATATCCACCTGGATCGTTCTAAAACCTTCAACTCGGCCACAAGCGACTGCTTGGCCTGACACTCACTTGTGTTGTGAGTGGGGCTCTTATAGAACTCACACCACTTTCTTGTGTCCTTATTTTAATTTGTGGTATTTTTCTTTTCGGTATTTTTCTTTTCTTACTTCTTCAATAGGTTGTCTTGGGTGACCCCGCCTTGGCTTTGTCCTTTGTTCTCCGATTTGGAGGACCTTTCCCTGCTGTGGATTCCCAGATCCAAAGTCTCGTTTCTTTTTATTAAACTTTTACTTGATCCTGATAATGTATCGGTGTGCTGTGTCAAGCGACGCGATGTCCAGGAACTCCATCTTCTCTTGGATGTACCTGTGTAGGTAGCCACAATATTTTAGTACCAAATGTCGCTCAAAATCCTCGACACCCGACTTCATGCAAAGGGTAAGAAAAACATTGGTAAACTCTGGCATGTCTTAGTCCCTTCCCTGCCATAGCGTGGTCCACTTGATGTATTTATCCTCATAGCTCCCGACAGGGTAGTACTTCTCCTTAATGGCATCCCGGAACGAATTCCAAGTGGGAGGGGTAGAAAATAGTGAGGTTGTAATTTTTTCCTTCTTATCACAGTAGGTTTCCCACTAGTCCTTGATGTCAGGGGCGGCTTTGATAAGTACAAAAGTAATATTTTCCCAACTAGAAAAATCATGAATAGAAAAGTATCCTTGTAGCAGATTTAACCATTTATCTACGACATTTGCATCTATCTAACCCTCAAATATGGGGATGTCAAAGTTAACTTGTACCTTAAAGGGTGTGGCACTTCGAGAGTAGCTGCTAGAAGGAGATGCGTCGCCCTTGGGTAGCCGTTGAAGGATCTGGGAAAAGTTTTCCATCATCGTGTTCCTCTGTCGCTCGAGGGCTTCTTCGAGTAATATTTTAAAAGAATCTCCTACCCCCTCACATTTATTTTCTTCTACCATGGGAGGCCATCAGGATTTGTGAGATTGGTCTTGCAATGGTTTGACTAGTTCGAGCCCTAACTCCTTATATCCCGACCTCGTTGGGGACATGCAAAGAAAACCATAGAAAGAGCAGACCGCTCTAATACCACTATTGGAACTTAAACAGGAATGCAACAAATTAAAGATATAACCATAAATACATAGATTCAACAGAAATAACACTTCATTTCATTAAATATCAAATACTGAAATATTCTTATAAACATATTGGAAATTAGACTAGCTCAGACGATGGTAGCTTATCTCCAAGAAGAGATGTGGCAATTACATGCCTATGAGCTATGTTAAAATGAGGCTCGAAGGCATATTTATTATTGAGAAACAATGGAAAACCATGAACATCCAAAAAATTTAACCCTAGGAGATGAAGCGCCAAAACTATGGGCCCCATTTTGGTAAATTGGTATCTATTTTTGACGTGCACAATACCCCGTTAGAAATATCTATCCAAAGACTAACACTTCTCAATGGAAAACACTAATTGAAAACTCCTATTGGCCTTGGATTTCCCAACAAAAATTGTTTAGGGCCTCAAAAAGGATCCAAAAGTTTAGGACTCGTAAAACTGCCAAACATAGTAAATTGTGCTACAATTAAGTAAACTGAAAGAGACAGTGGTGGGGGTCATAGTGAAATAGTGGGTGGCCACAAAAATCCACTTGGATCAATCCTCCCCCCTTAGGAAGCAATGGTTCCCATTGCGTTGAGTGCCTCCATGAGATAGGAAACCTTCTACTCAACTTGGTCCTTCGTGAGCCACTTGCCTTAGTGCAGGAGTTGGCCAGCTTTGACAACGTAATATAGTTGGAGCTTCTGCTAGCGAGTGTTAGTGAGTTGTGTGTCCATAACCCGATCAGTTGTGGCCTGTTCCGTGCATTTTGGGTTTAAATATGTTGGTGTGAGTTGTTTTGCAATGTTTGATTTGTCCAGTAATGGTGGGAAGTATGGTCGAAGGCGGTCCACATTGAACACTAGTTGTAAGCCAAGGAATGGGGGAATGTTGAGCTCAAAAAAAATTTCTCCCACAACTTTGGTAATGGTGTAAGGACCATATCGGAGTGGTCTGAGCTTCTGATGGGCTCCGGTAAGGTGTTCTTTCTGCAAATGCAACCAAACTTTGTCGCCCACCTGAAACTTGTGTGGCACCCGATGTTGATCATGTCACTGCTTGTACTTGGAAATTTCTATAATGGAGCGATGATATATCGATCCGTTGGGTAGAGGTGCTCCAGGAGTCAGATCAAATGAATTCTTGACCTGACAGTGCAAGGGTACCCCTATGGGTGAGGAGAAGATGTCCATGTATTCTTCCACGGCAGTATTCACCTGCTTCTGCTATGTGGAGGAACCCTTCCTGGGGCTCATGGATGTGGCTACTCTCTTCCCCTCACTTTGCGAGTGAATAGGAAAGAAAATAAATTTCCTAGTCTGGGAGATGATCTTACTACATTAAGTAGCAGAGATCAAAGAGATGGTAGTAGGCGGAGCTACTTTTGGTATCATATATAACATATTACTCAAAGAAATAATAACAAAATGATGTCTTGACTCATATACAACATGTCGCTTCCACAAGTATGGTTGTCCTATTAATAAATCACAAACTTCAAGAGGAGAAACATCACACAGTACCTCGTCCATGAAGGGCTTGATGTTGTAGGGAAGACAGCACGGCTAGCTGACTCGGAGATGTTTTCCTTGGCGAAGCCACCCGATGTTGTACAACTGTGGGTGTGGTGTGCCCAGTAGGCCCAACCGCTTCATGACCTCTGCTGAAATGAGGTTCTTTTGGCTCCCACTTTCGATAATGAACTGTTGTGGGGAACCCTTCACCCACATCTGTGATTGGAAGAGACACTCCCCCTCCTCTAGATCTTTGAACTCATTCTTCTAGATCTTGGTGGTGGAAACAATGGCGTCGGGCTCCCCATAAATAATCTGCTTCCCTTTGTCATTACTCTTGTTGGGTTCTAAATCAGAGTTGGAACATGCAATTGATTCTGAAGCCTCCAACTCGGCCACTAGTGACTGCTTCGCCCGACACTCACTTGTGTTGTGAGTGGGGCTCTTATAGAACTCACACCACTTTCTTGTTACCTCCTTCGACTTCGTGGTGTTGTTCTTTTCTTGCGACTTTGATGGGTTGTCTTGGGTCACCCCACCTTGGCTTTGTCCTTTATTCTCTGGTTTGGGGGCACCTTTCCCTTGCTTCAGATTCGCAGATCCAAAGTCTCGCTTCTTTTGTTTAAACTTATGCTTGACCTTGACAGTGTATCGGTATGTTGTGCTGAGCGAGGAGATGTTTAGGAACTCCATCTCTTCTTGGATATACCTGTGTATGCAATCATAGTATTTGAGTACCAAATGTCACTTAGAATTGTTGATACCAAACTTCATGCAAAGGGTATGAAAAAAATTGGTAAACTCTGACACGTCTTGTTCCCTCCCCTGCCACAGTGTGGTCCACTTTATGTATTTATCCTCATAGCTCCCGACAGGGCAGTACTGCTCCCTGATGGCATCCTGGAATGAATTCCAAGTGGGTGCAACCGTAAATAGTGAGAGTGTACATTAGTCCTTTTTCTTACAGTATGTTTCCCACCAGTCCTTGACATGGGGGGTGGCTTAGAGAAGTATAAAAGTAATTTTTTCCCGACTAGAAAAATCATGAAAAGAAAAGTATCCTTCTAGTAGATTTAACCAGTATCTACGGCGTCCGCATTTATCTAACCCTCAAATATGGGGATGTAAAAGTTAACTTGTACCTTAAAGGGTGTGGCGCTTCCAGAGTAGCTACTGGAAGGAGATGGGTCGCCTTTGAGTAGCTGCTGAAGGACCTGGGAAAAGTTGTCCATCATCACGTTCCTCTGTCACTCAAGTGCTTCTTCGAGCAAGATTTTGAAAGAATCTCTTGCCCCCTCGTATTTCTTTACTTCTGCCATGGGAGGCCGTCAGGATTGGTGAGGCTAGTCTTTCAAAGGTTCAACTAGTTCGAGCCCTAACTCCTTATATTTTGACCTTGGTGGGGACATGCAAATAAAAATAGAGAGAGAGTAGACCACTATGATACCACTGATCCAAAATTAAACACGAACACAAAAAATTATAAATATAACCATAAATGAAAAGATGTAGCAGAAATATTCTTCATTTCATTAATATCAAATACTGAAATGTGCTTACAAACAGAATGGAAATAAGACTAGCTCGGGTGATGGTAGCTTATATTTGAGAAGCAATGTGGTGGCTACATGGCTCTAAAATGTGTTACATTGAGGCTTGAAGGCATATTTATTATTGAGAAACAATGGAAACCCTAAACATCCAAAAACCTAACCCTAGGAGATGAAGCACCAAAATTATGGCCCCAATTTGGGTTGGTACATCAAATTCTTGGGGTCGTAACTTTGGCATATGATCTATGTTTGACGTGCACAATACCCCGTTAGAAAGATTTGTCCGAGGACTACAACTTCTGAGTGGTCAACACTAATAGATTACCCTTGCTGGCCCTGTTTTTCCCCAAAAAACATCATTTAGGGCCTCAAACTGGCTCTGAAAGTTTAGGACCTAAAAAACTACCAAAAATAGTTAATTGTGCTACAATTAAGGAAATTGAAAAAAATAAAGAGATAGTGGTGGGGGTCATAGTGGAATAGGTGGGTGGCCACCAACATCCACCTAGATTTTTCCTCCCCCCTTAGGAAGCAATTGTCCCCATTGTGTTGAGTGCCTCCATGAGATGGGGAAACTTCTTCTCAACTTTGTCCTTGGTGAGCCACTTGCCTTGGTGCAGGAGTTGGCCAAATTTGACAACCAGATATAGTTGGCTCTTCTGCTGACGAGTGTTCTTGACTTGTGTATCCATAATCTGATCAGTTGTGGCATGTTCCATGTAGTGGAGGTTTAACTTTGTTGGTGTGAGTTGTTCTACAATGTCTAATGTGTCCAGTAATGGTGGGAAGTATGGTCGAAGGCATTCCACATTGAACATCGGGTGTAGGCCAAGGAATGGGGGAATGTTTAGCTCAAAATCATTATCTCCCACAACCTTGTTAATGGTGCAAGGACCATATCGGAGTGGTCTGAGCTTCCAATGGGCTCTAGTAAGGTGTTCTTTCTACAAATGCCACCAAACTTTATCGCCCACCTGAAACTTGTGTGGCACCCGATGGTTATCATGTCATTGCTTGTACTTGTAATTTTCCATAATGGAGTTGCAACATATTGTCCCATTGGGTAGAGGTGCTCCAGGAGTCAGATCAAATGAATGCTTGAGTTGACATCGCAAGGGTACCTCTGTGGGTGAGTAGAAGATGTCCTTGTATTCTTCCACGATCGTATCCAATTGCTTCTGCTATGTGGAGAACCCTTCCTGGGGGCCATGGATGTGGCTATGATCTTCCCCTTATTTTTTGAGATAATAAAAAAGAAAACAAATTTCCTAGTCTGGAAGATGATCATACTGCATTGTGTAGAAGAGATCAAATAGATGGCAGTAGGCGAAGCTACCTTCGTTATCCTGTATAATGTATTACCCAAAGAAATAATAACAGAGTGAGGGCTTGACTCATGTATGGCATGTCGCTTCCACAAGTATGGTTGTCTTAATAATACATCAAAAACTTCAAGAGGAGAAACATCGCACAATACCTCATCCGTGAAGGGCTTGATGTTTTAGGGAAGGCGGCACTGCTGGTTGACTCAGAGATCTCATCCTTAGTGAAGCTGCCCAAAGTTGTACGACTGTGTGTGTGGTGTGGTCGATAGGCCCAACCACTTCATGACCTCTGTTGAAATTAGGTTCTTTTGGTTCCCCCTGTCGACAATTAATTGCAGTGGCGAACTCTTCACTCACATCTGTGATTGGAAGAAACACTCCCCCTCCTCTAGATCTTCGGGCTCATTCTTCTGGATCATGGTGGTGGCAATAGTGGCGCTGGGCTCCGCATCAACTTCCTAGTAGCCAACATTGGTTAAATCCCCTTACTAGCCCTAGTTTTCCTAAAAAAACGTCGTTTAGGACCTCAAAATGGCTCCAGAAGTTCAGGACACGAAAAACTGCCAAAAATAGTAAATTGTGCTACAATTAAGGAAACGGAAAAACTGAAAGAGACAGTTGTGGGGGTCCTGGTGCAATAGGTGGGTGGTGTTGTAGTGGCTAAAACCACCCTCCAAAATTCTGCCTTAGCCCATTTTGGAGCCTCTCTACCAACCTTTCACAACACCTTGTCTTGCTTCGCCAAGTACACAAGCTTCAGTGTTTTGCTCGCACAAAGGAAGCATGTCGATCACAGCTTGATTCTTTCCCCTCATAGACTTTTCACCCAGACGTGGTCCAACTGTAGGCTAAGTAGATTCCCCAAGAAAATTGCGCATTTATGGAGGGAAACCAGCCTTCCCTCTAGAAATTGGGCAATCCTATCTGGCAACCTGTTGGGCTCTAAGATTGCGCAATTCTGTCAGTCAACACTCCCAGCAGGAATTGCGCAATTTTCCCTAGCAGGGCTGCTCAACCCAGAATTTGTGCAAATCTGGGCAATAGTCACCTGATCTTCCCAGAAATTGCACAAACCTCCTAGGCAGTCATCCCAGCTCCCAGTAGGAAATGCACATTTTTCTCAAGCAGTTGAGCAGTTGCATGCATGAACAATCTGGTTGACCAGTTCCACCCAGGACCAAGGAAACTTGACTTTCATGCATGCATGACTTGCTCTTCCTGAAATAGCAAAAGGAAACAAGCGAAAGGCATCCCATGATACAGGGAGCTATTTTTAGCAACCAGAGGTTACATGCAAAGTTGCTTTAGAAACTTCCCTCCAAATGTCGCTTTTTCATAGATTTGTGGCATGCGCGTCATGAGCCCAAAATTATTTATTCGATGCATCAGAGCTCATTATTTCACATCGATCTTGGAGCTCTAAAATCCCACATCACATCCAGGACCCTTCGACACATCCGGCTCAGCTATTCACGGGTAAGTGGCTTCAACTTGTCTTTTTCAACATTTCTGTCGCTTTTTGTGTATTCTCTTGTGTGAGTGTTGTTTGCTTGATTTCTTTGAACACTTGCTTTCGTTTACATGTATACTAGCATTTCCTAGCTTTGTTTCATTTTTCGTTGTTATCTCATTGTTCTTGCATGCATGAAACTATTTTGCACGAACGTTCGCCGAACTAGCGAATTGCCTTACCCACATGAACGTTGATCTGTTTGCTAAATCTTTCATTCATTTTTTGCATGCATTTTCAATCACTTCTGCTATCACTTAGTGTTGTCATGCATTCACAATCTTATTTTCTTCCAGTTTCCCATTGGCGAGTTGGACCAACCTTTACCCGGACTCTGCCTTCACTGAGACTACATTGCGCAATCTGGGGAAGGAAGGCTCTGCATTCCTCTCCAGAAATGAGCATTTTTTCCCAGCACTAGCCTCCAAGACTATCTTGCACATTTCTGAGGGACAGTGACTGTTGGCCCAGAAAATTTCGCAATGTAGTCCCTGAGCCCACAGTCCTTCCCAGCTGGAATTGCGCATTGCGCAATCCCAGTAGCCAGCAGCCAATCTGGATTGCGCATTGCACAAATATGGCAGCCAATCCTACCTCCTAGATAGTCCAAACAGTCTTTCTCATATTTCTGGAAGCCAGTTAGCTAGCCTCCCAAAAGAAATTGTGCAATCTTGCTCATCAGTTTCCCAGGTATGTGTTGTGTCATTCCCCGAATTTGCTTTGTTTTCACTGATAGATTTCTTGCCATGCATGTTGCTTGTCTCTAGATCTTGTAGGTGTTCATTTGTATCAATGGCTTCCAAGAGAATAGGATCACAGGACACTGATGGAAATGCAGCTAGAACAGTAGTTGAGCGAGTGTCCTCTAGTCTGTCGATCTATGAAGATACAAAGTTGTATCTAGACAAGGACATCAAACTAAAGTGGCAAGAGGTCAATGAAACATTCGAAGGAACTTTTTGGGAAGACCTCAAAGACCGTCAGGTGTACATGAACATGCATAAGTCCAGCTTGTACTGGATTGCATGCAGATAACCCATGTGCGGACATGATTCACTGGATCGTCTCTCACACTGATCCTGAAACAATGACCTTGAGTAGTTTCAGTGGGATGAAGCTTGTGACCTTCTGGGCACGAGATTATGATGAGATGTATCATATGTCAGAGCCCATGACTGTCATGAGCACTCCATTCATCTTGCCCAACAACAAAGCTAACTCCAAAGACATTCTAAAGGACTGGGTAAAGGAGCCAACTCGTTTCAGGATGACACCCAACCAGATCTACAAGACAAAGATACTGAGGAAGGCATACCAATACTTTGTCATATTTGCATGTCCACTGTATGGGTAAGCAAGCATTGAAACCTTTCCACAGAGTTGGGTGATTGCATTGGACCAACTGGCTATAGAAGGAAAACCATGTAACTGGTCCGACAAATTGGCTCATCAGCTAAAGGAGTAAGTAGCTAATGCTCGACAGTCACCTAGAGGTATGCATGCAGAGATTTACATGTCTGTCTACATCTTAGATGTAGTCCATGCCTGACAGGAGTTCTTGGGGTTGGAGTGGGCATGGTCACCGGCGGAGGCTGTTGTGAACAAATATTTCAAGTTGTCGTCCGAATGTAGCTTTAGAGGAGTAATCACACAGTTATCTAATCACTTTGTCACCCCAGTGTATAAAATGATATTCGAACAAGATCCACCCTACATGTCAAAGGAAGCAATGGAGGCATTGATAGGCATTGCATATTGGTATGCCTCACCGTCCGATGCTTTCATCCGAATGTTCAGTGCAGAGAAGCCTCCGCATGTTTTGCCAAAGTTTTCCTTGGACGTACTTGTCATGCAAGAAGTAGCATATCACATCTCGGCAGGATTGACAATTAGACTACATCGGAAGAAGAAGGCACCTTGGCCCACTCTTCCATTGCGGATTAGGTTATATGAGATCCGAAGTATCAAGCAAGTGGATGTCAAAGCAGAACTGATGAAGAAGTACTGATTTGACCTCTGAAGCTACAATCCATATGACCCACATTGCATTGTGAAGGATCACTGCACAAGAGTTCAGTTCAACTAGATCCACGAGGCATTTCATTGGGCCGAGGAGGACTCATGGAGGTATTGCTACAGTTCCTCTAGACCCAATGAACAGGTTGGCTTCACTATGGAGTGGTTAGTGAAGCAACATGAAGCAGCATCATGGAGAGCACCAACAATAGCAACAGTAGCAGAGCCAAGCATATCGGTGCACGACAAAGGGAAGAGGAAGATTGTCGATTGCATGGAGGAGGAGAAAAGCTACAAGTTTCAAGCAGATCCACTTGTAGAGAAATCGTTTATGGCTATAGAGGCAAAGAGGCACCAGTGCGACAAGAGAATCACGTGAAGGTAGAGGGATAAGAAGAGAATGGAAGAAGCAGAGAAGGAGTTGCATGAGCTGATGGAGCAACTTCGAAAGGAATAAGAGCTGTGCAAACAGGAGAGGGAAGGATAGTAGCAACAGATACAGCAGGGGGTGCAACATCTACCAATAGACAAAGCAGCACCCATACAAGTAATTGATTCATCTAAACTGCTGACATCAGGTGAACAGGGTGAACCATCGCAGGAGTGAGACTTCGCTCATGAGATAGAACAAGTGCTTCAATAGTTGGATGTAGACATGGACCAGCAGGAGTTGGAACAGGACACCGAGCTCATGCATCACCATAAAGAGGTTGACTCACCCACTTCAATGTATCCAGATCATGAACAAGTCTCAAATGACTAATGAGGCACTAAGATCCTTGGTGGTTAGTCGGAAGGAGAGATGTACAACATCTCATTCGATGAATCTCATCATAGAGTTGTGCATTCTCATAGATTACCAACTCCAGAGGATCATACATCCCCTTCGCAAGTTTAGGAAAGAGTAATCGTGACTGATGTGCACAAACATCCAGCTACCTTGGCCGATGCAACCAGAGTGTATGCCGAAGCCACTAGCTCAAGTGTTCGCTTTCTAATAGTTAAGAATGAGCGAATGGTGAAGGAACTATAGGTGGCCAAGCAAGGAGGATACTTGGTGACGATGTCCGCCTGAGCTAAACTGAAGAAGGAAATACTAGATGAAGTATTGTCCCTTGATACAGTTATGTGAGCATTGTACTCCAAGTTTGGTACCATGCACAAGGCAGTTGTCCATCTCAATGGATGGCAGTAGCGATGTGCTAGAAGAGAATGCATCTTGACGAATGTACATGCTATTGTTGATGACATGCAAACATGGGCGATGAAGTATAAGGGATCCCTGCTTCACTTTCCAAAGATGATGAGGCCCAATGTGGTCAAGCTGAAAGCACGTATTCGGAGTCAGATCCAGAACTATGAGGACATCTCGCAACTCATCACTAGCATACAGGCTTCTCATGCACGATTATTCAAGAGAATGGATGTTGTGGTGCCCACACATGCGATCCCATCACTTGGGACTCTCACCCAGGCGAAGACAAAGAAGCAGGTCCGACTAGAGATTGACTCATACTTCGACGAGTTGACGCACATCGCCACCAGCCCAAACTTTCCTATCAGTGTATACACCATGCATAAGTATGTTGATGGTATGGCCACATTGAAGACAATGATGTGCATGCTTTCAGACAAGTTGGACAAAGGAGCCCGAGCAGTGTACCCGGATGTTATGGAGGAAAGGTTCAGGTTTCAGACAAATGTCACCACGGAACACATGGACACTATCAAGGACTACAGATCTTGGCATCAATATGTTACTGTTGATCAGCATGAGGATGTTGAGCAGTTGGACTTCTATAGTTTTCTAAGTCAGAGTGATGTCTAGTTTGGCTTGCTCAAGCCATTTTGTTCACATGGGTACATGTGCATTGTAATGTTGAGTCATGTCAAGTGTAAGTCAAGTGTCAATAGTGGATGTAATAGTCATAAAGTAGGTGAAGAGTCATGAGGGTAGTTCAACGGTCACAAAGGGGAATGTCAAGGGTCACCCCACCCTTTTCTATAAATAGTCCCTCATAACTCATTGTATAGGATTTTGGTCAGCCAAGCTTCTGATAAGACTGTCTTGGAAAGAGTTTGGACAGTATTGTAACGCACCTTAGCTTCTCCACTGCATGGAGCTAGTTCATATCTTTGGAGGAGCAGGTGGATGTGGCTATAAAGTTCCACTATTGGGGCTAGCAGGTTTACATGGATGTATTGTATGATTGGAACTTACACTTCTTTATATAATAAGAGCCATCACGTTTTCATGCATATGTTGTTATTGCAGTTGGATTATTCTGGTTTAGCAATGTACGTTGTTTAACTTACATGGTTGTGTATGAACACTTTTGTATGCAATTATATGAATCTTGTTGTAGATGTGTTGTTGGTTTAACCATCACTTTGGATTGCTAGATTGGCCTGCTTTCCAGCTTGTGATGCATCTTCGCTCATGTGTTCCCTTCCCAGTTGACTACACTTACAGGTTGCCAAGGGGTGCACTCACCTCAACCCACCTGTGTTAGAACCTCTCATGCACCTTCCTTGACTCACTGTAGTGATCACACCCTTACTACCAATAGAGTTATCTTACTTGCCTCTATGCGACATCGCGGCCAAGGCATTGTTTTATGACCCACTGTTATGACTCCTACACCAAATGGTCTAAGGTCTAATTGGGACTTCTTACCAGGGAGATCCCCTCAACATGTTTGCGGGTCCAACACCGTCAACAGGTGACCACCAACATCCACCTAGATCATAAAGGGAAGACAGTCCTCAGTGTTCTTATTAGCATAAACAAAAAAAAACTAAGGCTTGTATATATAGCTCCTACATCTCTTTATTCAGTAGACAAAAGATGGGTAAAACACCCTTATTTTCTCAGCCATCTCCCAGGTGGCTTTGTTAAGTTCTAAGTGATTCCACTACACCTTAACTTTCTCTCTGGTTCTATTTCGAAGTGTGATCTCCCTCCAAGCTAAGATGCATAGTGGTTTTGGTTGGAACTCTCCCTCTAGTTCCACCTATATCACAGACCAGTCAATAACATGACTAGTATCAAGAACATATTTCTTAAGTAAGGAAACATGAAAAAAATTATGAGCTTTCACAATGGGTGGCAAGATCAATTTATAGGCCACTAACCCCACTCTCTCCAAAACCCGAAATGGTCCACTATATCTGGGTGCCAATGTGGCACATGAGCCCATTTTCAATGAACTTTTCTTTGGCTTAATACAAAGATAAACATGCTCTCCCACTTGAAATTATTCATGTAGTCTCTATTGATCCAAATAATGTTTCTACCTATCTTGGGAAGCCTTTAGATTTTGTCTGATCTTGATCATTTCCTGCTTCATTTCTTTTAACAAACCTGTCCCAACAAGTAATTTATTCATTAGATCATCCCAACTGATTGGGATATTGCATTTCATTCCATAAAGTTCCTAAAAAGGGCTCTTCCCAATGACTCTTGGTATTCATTTTCATATTAAAATTCTACTAGTGGATGATAGTCTTCCCACTTTCTTGGTTGATTCATCACATACATCCTCGGCATGTCCTCCAATATTTTGTTTACCCGTTTTGTTTGACTATTAGTTTGAGGATGGTAAGTGGTTTAGAAGGCTAACTAAGTTCTAAATCCATTAAATAACGTCTTCCAAAATTTTGAGGTGAACTTGGCATCTCTGTCTGATATTGTCTTTTTGGGAATTCCTTGCAACCTAATTATCTCCTTTATCAACATTTGGGCTATATCTAATGGTTTATGAGTAGACTTGACATCGATAAAATGACCCACCTTGCTCAACTTATAAACTACCACCATTATAACATCATTTTGTCTACTTTTTTTGGGAAATCTTATAATGAAGTCCATGGATATAACCTTCCATTTCCATTCCAAAATTGGAATTGGTTGTAGCAGTTTACCTGGATGGCTACACTCCACCTTCACTTTTTGGCATTCGAAGAATTTAGTAAGGTATTCCAAAATATCATTCTTCATTATTGGCCAAGAGTATGTCCTATTCATGTTTTTCATCATCTTTTTATTTCCATGGTGACCTAAGTAAGGTCTTTCATGCAATTCATTTGTGATGAGTTTCCTTAATTCCTTAACATTGGGCACATACTTCCTATTCTTAAATGTTAAGATCCCCTCATCATTGAGATGATAGCTTCTACTCACTAATCCTTGGTTGTTTTTGCCAATTAATATTCACAAATTGATTATGCTGATCATTCATCAACCCTTCTTTAATTCTCTCTTTGAGGTCATTGAGCAGGTGCTTATGGCTTCAAAGCGAACCTCTTGCAAATCTTCTGCGAAGTGTATCTGCCACTTTATTTTATTTTACTTTAATGTACTTGATTTCAAAATCAAATTCAATGATCAAATCCAACCACCTTGTTTGTCTAGCATTTATTTTTGGTTGGTCAAAAAAATATTTCATATCTCCATGATTGGTCAACAACATAAACCCTCTCCCCAACAAGTAATGTCTCCACATTTTTAGTGTGTGCATAATGGTTTCTAGTGTTTGGTGTGGAACTTTATTATCTTCCTGATTGTTTAAAGGTTTTTTTTTCATCTGTAGTTGGATCCTAGTCCCTGAAAGGGGGGCGGGGGCTTCACCCCACACTATTTCTACCACCTATCTCCCCCCCCCAAGCGAGGTTTCAGGGGCAATGACCCTAAAGTAAAAATTAGATGAAAATTTTCCTTACAAAATATTTTAAGTTCATAGTCAATCTCATTCGTTCATTAGGTGAAAGATATGATGGTAGAAGTTATGTTAATTTAGGGCTTTTATCCCAAGAAGGAAACCCTCATTTTATATGAGGGAATTGTCTAGCAATTGTGTATTATTATTCTATGCACGAAGAAAAGAGAAGAGACTATGTGAGAATGAATAGGAAATTATAGTGCATTGGTTGTAGGCTGTATCTCTTCATTTTGATGGATAATAATAAAATGAAGGATTGGTTGTTTCTCCGTGGACGTAGCCCAAATTTGGCGAACCATGTATATTTGTGTCTCTCCTGTTTTATGATTATCTGTGTTTGTTTTTTCTACAATATTTTATGTTTTCTATTGCTCTATTAATTACTTTCTAACATCCAGTTCTAAATCATGGGTGACATAGGTCCTTTCATGCTGATTCAACTTCCTAGATTCATAGAAGATCACATGCCCTTCTTGCATCAGGACTCCACCAATTGTTTTCTTATAAGAATCAATACAAAAATAAAATCATTTTTTGGGTCAACATTTCTTAAGATAGGTACATGGGTGAGTAAATTCTTCAGTTGTTCAAAACTAGTTTCACATTAAGATGTCCACTGAAATTTTACTCCTTTTTCTCTAAAATGTTGTGAGGGGATGCCCAATTTTTTAGAAGTTATGAATGAATATTTGATAATAACCAGCCAATCCCATAAATGATCTGAACTCTATCACATTTTGGGGTGTGGGCCAATCCATTATTGCTTTGATCTTCTATGGATCCACAACCACTCCCTCCTTTGAGATTACATGACCCAAGTAGTGAACTTGGGTTTGGAAAAAATCTCCTTTGTTTAGCTTAGCATATAATTTATGTTCTTTGAACAATTGCAGCACAACCTTCATGTGATCCTCATGTTCCTTTTCATTCTTTGAATACATCCGGATGGCATCCACAATACTAGCACAAATTTATCCAAGAATGTTCTGAGAACATTGTTCATAAGGCACATAAAAGTTGTCGGAGAATTTGTGAGTCTGAATGGAGCTATTATAAATTCATAGTGGCCATACCTCATTCTAAATGCAGTCTTGAGAATGTCCTCCTCCTTGATTATGACCTGGTGATAATTAAACCTTCAATCAATCTTAGAAAACATTGCATCCCCTCTTAGTTGATCAAACTGATCATCAATCTTGGGAAGTGGGTACTTATTCTTCATAGCCTTATTTAATTTCCCATAGTCAATAAACATATGTACTGTTCCATCCTTTTTCTTAAGAAATAGTGCAAGGGATCCCCATAGTGATACATGGGGCAAAATATCCCCTTTTTCCCTTGATTCTTTCAGCTCTAATTTTTGTTCAACAAGCTCAGATGTGCTCATGTGATATGGGGCTTTCACTATTGGTGTTTTTCTTAGGATAAATTCAATTGTGAAGTCAATGACTTGGTTGGGTAGAAGTCCTGACAACTCCTTTGTAAATACATCATTTTATTGACTTAAATTAAGATAATTTACAAAGGGCATGCACTGGTTTATTTTTCCTCCATGACTACATAAAGGGAACAACCCTTCCTACTTCAGTGCTTCTCTTGCACTGTAGATATTGTTCTAAATGTTATTGGCCTTTTCATACCTTGCAGTTCAATTGGGTCACTATCATCACTGAGACATTCCAACACCTTTTCATAACAATCCACCTTTGTCCTATGGGCTACCAACCAATCCATACCTATCAGGACATCATATGATCCCAAGTGTTATAGGTCATTTTGTCACATCTGGTTAATAGGCCTAAAAACTAGATCAGTCAACATCCTTGAACATTTTGTAATCATCCATTCAGAAATCCCTAGGCATCACTTCTCCAAAAATTCTGAGTTTCTGGGACAAATTGCTCAAAAACACCTTTTTTAGCCCTAGCACACATTGCCTGCTTAGACACCTACATTCAATGCATGTTTCATGCTTGTTCACCAATGCTAGTCAGCACATGTTCCTCCCTTCTGCAAGTGCATTGATTCTAGAAATCCAAGAAAATAAAAAATATCTTTGAAGCTTCCTCTTCCAGAAGCTTCCAAGGTAGTTTTAACTATTTACCACAGGTAGGGATCTCAAATTCCTATATGATCCTATATTTGAGACCTCATCGCTTATCCCTTGAGCTCATCCTTCCATCATGTGTGGATCTCAAGCCCACAACGGTAAATCCTAAAACACCACATTCATCCTATAAATTTTTTGCCTCCCATAAGGTCAGGGCTGGCTTTTGGAGATTGCTAGTGCCCTCATTCTATTGTGTCGAACCTAAAGGATTCATCACATTCATGCATTAAGGTTGGCGTTGAGGTGTGCTTTGTGACAAGGAAGGACAATTCAACTTGGGAAGACATATACAAAGTTAGCTACTATTTATGGTTATAAACTCTCTCCTATATTTGTTAATACAAAGAGTATCTTGTTTTCCTATATCTGTTGTATTATGTTTTCACTCATATATTTTGATGCCATGTTGATTCATTGAATAGAGATTTTATATTATTCTATGTACATGTTATAGATCCTTTGCTTGTTTTAGTAGTGTGTGCAGGTTCTAATTATAGCACTTGGAGCTAGAATTGGAGATAACAAGTGAGGAGGAAAGGAAGTCTTACTACAGATTCGAGGTAGGCTTCTTTCCCATACTCTAATTTCTCTAAGGAAAAATTTATGCTTTTTTCCTTATGTTTTTCTAGATCAGTCCACTAGATCTAGGGAATTCACCTTTATTCGCAATCATGAAAATTCTGCATAGTAAATTGGCGACCATACTGGGGATCATTATCTTCCCTTAGTGTTTTACTTAACCTTAGCACTTCTTTACCTCTTAAAGAGACCTTAATTGACTCACTTAGACATTCATTAACCCTAGGAAAAAATTGTCTAAATCTTGGTTTCATTGCTTGTGTTGTGTTTTGACCAAAACATTCCCAACACATTCCCTGTTATGAGACAGAGCGCTTCAGTGCACTTGTTCATTCTATGTGTCTGTGTTGCAGTGCATTGGTGTTTGTTCTACATCTGCGCTAATTCCTGTATGATGCAAAAAATTTGCATTCCTTGGCCTTCCTCTTCCTTCTGCTTTAGTCCAGAAAATTTTCTTGAGTATCTGAGTTTGTCATTGTCTCTGTAAAGCCAATCCCTTGTGTGAAATTATCTGTTTTTTCTTTAATTTTTGCAAAACAAATTCCCCCTCATTCCCCCTCAATCTTTGGTGGGGGTGGGGCGGGGGGGGACTAAAATTATGTATGAGTGTTAATCACCTTTGAGTGTCATCACCTTTTTTATAGTATTTTCTTTCTTTCTTTTTTTCTTCTTATCAATTAGCGTTTGTATGCATAGATTGATTGTTGAATTTGAAAAGTAACTTTTACATTGCAATTAAAGTATGTATGATTTCTTTTCATCAGCGATCAAGTTGCATTCATATGTTTCTTTGCATTTGAAACATTAAAAGAAAATAAAATAAAAACAATTGTTTTCATCATATAGGGCTTTGATTTTGATTAGAATAGTGAAGTTGAGGAGATCAATTGTTGCATCACTTGTTTGTTGCATTGTTGATTGATTTGTTCTTCCCCTATTTAGTTAGGCCTTTCATTGCTAAAAGGATAATGAAAAGAGTTATTTTTTTCATATTAGTTGCATCATAGGTGTGTTTAGGTGATAGAGTTTTGAGCCATGGAATCGAAACATAATTCAAGATAAACTCTAAAATTCACTCAATTAACCTAAGGAGCACTTGAAACTTAATGAAACACATAGAGGTATAGGATAGAGATGTGTTCCGACGTCTTTAAACATAGGAGTTTTCATTATTTGTCAGCGTTATATTCTGGGAGTGATATCTTGTTCCACATACATAGGATATATGATCATTCTCCACATACCTTTGAGTATATCAGATGGCTCTCCACACATGATAAGTATATGGGAATGCTCTCATCGAATGATTATGCATTAGACAACACTACTACGAACTGTGCTTCCATGTACCTCCAGGTATATTTTGGAAGTCCACCATAGGATGCAAGTCATCCTTAGGAATCTAATTTTGTTGCCTTGTCACTCATGATACACCGAAAATAGCATTTGGGAAGATTACTTGCACATACGTAAATCCTTGGTTTACAAATGTGGTATATCACAGTTCACAGTGACTTGTTAATCCTTATCTTCCTAGTTACCTCTTTGTTTTATTTTGTGTATTTAATTTCTAAAATCAATTAATTGACCATGGGGCAACTCCTTAGTGTATCTTAGGTTGAGACTAATGGTGATAGTTTCTAAACCTATCAATAAAGGAAACCCCTCTAAAGGGAATCCTTTTCCTTTTCCTTCTTTTGGAAATATTGGTGCTCCTTACATGGCAACATTGTCCCTACCCACATTTACCCTTAGTATTCTAGTTTGGTTGTTTTCAACCCCTATGGTTCTGAATGTCCAAACTGCTCCTTAACCAAGTTCTCCTCCACCTAAACAACATCAACCTCGAGTTGATCCTAAAGTTGACCCTTTTCCTTTGTCACCTATTTTTTCTTCTGTTAGGCCCCTATACTACTAGGGTAACCCTTTATTGTTATTAGTACAACCCCCTTACTATATTGATGTACCCATGTAGTGCCCATATTGTTACTATTGTGCCCCATAGAAGCCCACTATTGTTATTATTGTGCCCTTACATTATTATTGTTATGTCAGCTCTGATTATATTATGACCCCTTAGATTCCTATATATAGAAAGGAGGTCTTTTCATTTGTATCATCCATGAGTTTCTCATTTGTGTAATGTAAAGGAGGTTGCTCCCTCGAAGAGACTGAATTCTAAGGTGTTGATCTATCTTTTCTATCTTTTTGTGAGTTGGTTTCATAACATTTGGTATCAAAGCTTTGGATTCTAGGGTTTCGCTGCTCCAAATTGGTCATCATGGAATTTTCGCTATAACTTTTTTCTGTGACGTTTCAAAAGCGAAAAAAAAACCCATTTGAGACGAAATCACGCTAAAACTCAGGTCCAAATTTCAGAGCTTTTTGCGCTATATTTTTGGAGATATGATCTGAGGAAGTTGGTCTTTTTGCAAACTAGAGAATTACATTCCAAACAGGTGACCTAGGGAAAATCGTCATAACTTTTGTTTTAAGCATCAGATTGAAATTTCGTAAGAAGTTACAGAAACAGAACAGATTGTAGTTTCCTGTATATATTTTTCAAATCCTAAGGTTAACATAGTGACACGTGGCACTTCATACAAGTTCGATCTTCTGAAAAGGTATATAATCAGGTCATCTTAGGAGATTGTTCATAACTCTTTCTTGGAGAATCTAAATTAGAACTGGAAGAACCGAAATTACAGAGTTATAGCCATTTCAAGATCGAGCTCCTAAAGTCAAGAAAAGGCGATATGAGGAAGTTTGATGGCAAGGATCCGGTAAATTGGATACTTCAGATGGATCAATATTTTGATCTACATGGTGTACCACTATTACAAAAGGTATGTATTGCATATTCATATTTAGAACCAAATCAATTTTTATGGTATAAAGGGCTTTGTTCTCATAAACAACTTGTTACATGGTCAATTTTCACAGAGGAAATGATAGCACATTATGAGGATACAAAGAGCAACACCTTCTTTAGAGCAACACCACAACAATTGGAAAGAGTAAAAGGGCTTTGTTACATAGTGGAAAGTAAAATTATGGCAACAAGGAAGTCTACCCCTCACAACTATAAAGATGGAAGTGTTGTTTCTCCTAGCCTTCCACAACCTACAAGGGTTACACCACAATAATTGGAAGAAAAAAAATAAAAAGGGCTTTGTTACAATTGTGATAGCAAATGCACTAAAGGTCATAAGTGTGCTGAGAAGAAATTATTTTACACAAAGTATGAAGAGGAGGAAGACAAGGATCAAGAAACATCAAAAGAAGAGGATATACACTAGGACCCAACCCCAGAGAAAGAAGAAATGAATCAGACCATATCTTGTAAAGCATTGGCAAGAATTACCACTCCTCAAACTCTCAAGATAGAAGGACATATCAAGAAGAAAAAGGTGCAAGAAGTGAAAGGTCATATCGAGAAAGAAGAAATGAATCCAACCATATCTTGTAATTCATTGGTCGGAATTACCATTCCTCAAACTATCAAGATAGAAGGACATATCGAGAAGAAAAATGTTCAAGAAATGAAAAATCACATCGAGCATCACGAAATGAATCCAACCATATCTTGTAAAGGATTGGAAGAAATTACCACTCCTCAAACTCTAAATATAGAAGGACATATCAAGAAGAAAAAGGTTCAAGCAGTGAAAGATCACATCGAGCATCAACAACAAGTTCTCCAACTTTTAAAGGATAACGCCACTTTGGCACAAAATCGAATGAAACAACATGTAGATCAACATCATAGTGAAAAAAAATTTGATGTAGGTGATTGGGTATTTTTACTGCTACATCTCAAGCAAGCTATTTATGAGAAGGAAATGTTGGCAATACTACATGCACTTAAGAAATGGCGACCTTACCGAATGGGAAGACACTTCAAGGTAAAAATGGATCATAATAGTCTTAAATACTTTTTAGAACAACTATTATCTTTAGAAGAACAAAAAAAATGTGTCACAAATATGTTGGGTTATGATTTTGACATCATCTATAGAAAATGGAAGCAAAATTTTGTTGCAGATGCACTCTCAAGAAAGGATGAGGATGTGGAAGTATTGTTTTGTGCTATTTCTATTATCTAACTAGATTGGTTAAACGAAGCAAGGGATGAATGGAAGAAGGACGAACAAGTATGGCCACTTATTCAAAAGTTGCAAAAGATCCCAATTCAAACAATATTGCCAGAAATTGAAGAGGAAGTAAAAATCATGTTGGAACCTGGAGCAGTCACAGAAACAAGAACCCGACAGCTACAAAATCGATCAATTTCAAAGTATCTCATCAAGTGGAAGAACTTACCTGCTAAAGATTCCACATGAGAGGACAAGAATTTTATACAGAAGCATCAAGAACTACTCAAGTGTTGAGGACAACACTTTTTGAAGGAGAGGGGCATGTTAGACCCCTATACTACTAGGGTAACCCCATATTGTTATTAGCACAACCCCCTTATTATATTGATGTACCCATGTAGTGCCCATATTGTTACTATTGTGCCCCATAAAAGCCCACTATTGTTATTATTGTGCCCTTACATTATTATTGTTATGTCGGCTCTGATTATATTATGACCCCTTAGACTCATATATATAGAAAGGAGGTCTTTTCATTTGTATCATCCAAGAGTTTTTCATTTCTGTAATGTAAAGGAGGTTTCCCCCTCGAAGAGGCTGAATTCTAAGGCGTTGATCTATCTTTTCTATCTTTTTGTGAGCTGGTTTCATAACATCTTCATCCCTTTCTTCCTCCTCACCTGGTGAAATTCTTGGTTCTAGTAACTGGTAAGCTAAGAAGAAGAAGAAAGGAATGAAGAAGAAGAAAACATAAATAAGAATGTTAGGTCCCTATACTACTAGTGTAACCCCTTATTTTTATTAGCACAACCCCCTTATTATATTGTTGTGCCCATGTAGTTCCCATATTGTTATTATCGTGCCCTTACATTATTATTGTTATGTCGACTCTGATTATATTATGACCCCTTAGACTCCTATATATAGAAAGGAGGTCTTGTCATTTGTATCATCCAAGAATTGTTAATTTGTGTAATGTAAAGGAGTTTTCCCCCTCTAAGAGACTTATTTTGAAGACTTTTATCTATCATTTCTATTTTTTTGTGAGCTAGTTTCATAACGTTTGGTATCAGAGCTTTGGATTCTAGGGTTTCGCTGCTCCAAATAGGACATCATGGCATTTTCGCTATAACTTTTGTTCTGCGACGTTTCAGAAACTAAAAAAAAAACCCATTTGATAAGGAATCATTCTTCACCTCAGGTCCGAATTTCATATCTTGTCTCTGTATATTTTAGGAGATATGATCTGAGGAAGTTAGGGTTGTTGCAAGCTCCAGAATTCCATCTCAAACAGGTCATCGTGAAATTTTCCCTATAACGTTTTCGCTACAAAGTTTTAGAAGCTAACAACAAAACCCATTTGAGAAGAAATTGTTTGGAACCTTGGGTCCAAATTTCAGATCTTGTCTCACTATATTTTTGGAGATATGATCTGAGGAAATTAGGGTTTTTGCAGACTCTCGAATTACATTCCAAACAGGTGACCTTGGGAAAATCGTCATAACTTTCTCTGTGAGCATCAGATTGAAATTTCATCAGAAGTTACAGAAAGAGGACGAATTGTATTTTTTTGTGTAGCTATTTCAGATCCTAAGGTTGAAACAATAACACGTGGAACTTCGTACAAGTTCACTCTACTAAACCAGTCTATAATCAGGTCATCATGGGAGATTTGACATAACTCTTCCTTGCAGAGTCCAATCTTGATCGGACTTGTGGGTTTAGAAAGAGGACTTATAGGGATACTATAAGATGCAATTTCAGAACTTGGAGATCTGAAAGTACAGAGTTACAGTCATTTCATGATCGAGCTCCTAAAATCAAGAAAAGGCAATATGAGGACGTTTGAAGGAAAGGATCCGTTAAATTGGATACTACAAATGGAACAATATTTTGATTTAAATGAGGTGCAATTGTTACAATAGGTACTTATTAATATTCATATTTAGAACCTGATCAATTTTTATGGTATAAAGGGTTTTGTTCTAGTAAACCACTTGTTACATGGTCAATTTTCACGGAGGAAATGATAGCACATTATAAGGATACAAAGAGAAACACCTTCTTTAGCCAATTGATAAATCTCAAACAAAATTGTTCGATGGGAGAGCACATTGAGGACTTTCAAAATTTGCATATAAGGGAAAATGATATTCCAGAGAAGCAGAGGATTGATGTCTCCATAGGGACTTTAAAGGATAACATTCAACATGAGGTTCGTCTTTGGGAACCTAATTCATCGGAGAGGGCATTCAGGTTGGAAAGAAAAGTGGAAAGAAAAATTATGGAAACAAGGAAGTCTACCCCTCACAACTATAAATATGGAAGTTTTGTTTCTCCTAGCCTTCCACAACCTACAAGGTTGACAACACAACAATTGGAAGAAATAAGAGAAAAAGGGCTTTGTTACAATTGTGATAACAAATACATTAAAGGTCATAGGTGTGCTGAGAAGAAATTATTTTACATTGATTGTGAAGAGGAAGAAAAGGATCAATAAACATCAAAAGAAGAGGATATACACCAGGAACCAACCCCACAGAAAGAAGAAATGAATCCGACCATATCTTGTAAAGCATTGGCAAGAATTACCACTCCTCAAACTCTCAAGATAGAAGGACATATCAAGAAGAAAAAGGTTCAAGAAGTGAAAGATCACATCGAGAAACAAGAAATGAATTCGACCATATCTTGTAATGCATTGGCCGGAATTACCACTCCCCAAACTATCAAGATAGAATGACATATCAAGAAGAAAAATGTTCAAGAAGTGAAAGATCACATCAAGCATCAAGAAATGAATCCAAACATATCTTGTAATGCATTGGAAGAAATTACCACTCCTCAAACTCTCAAGATAGAAGGACATATCAAGAAGAAAAAGATTCAAGCAGTGAAAGATCACATCAAGCATCAACAACAAGTTCTCCAACTTTTAAAGGATAATGCCACTTTGGTGCATAATTGAATGAAACAATAGGTAGATCGACATTACAATGAAAGAAGTTTTGATGTAGGCGATTGGGTATTTTTATGGCTACATCTCAAGAAAACTATTTATGAGAAGGAAAGGTTGGCAATATTACATGCACTTAAGAAATTACGACCTTACCTAATGGGAAGACACTTCAAGGTAAAAATGGATCTTGATAGTCTTAAATACTTTTTAGAACAAAGATTATCTTTAGAATAACAGAAAAAATGGGTCAAAAATATGTTGGGTTGTGACTTTGAAATCATCTACAAAAAAAGGAAGAAAAATGTTGTTGTAGATGCACTCTCAAGAGAGGATGAGGATGTGGAAGCATTATTTTGTGCTATTTCTATTATCCAACCAGATTGGATAAATGAAGCAAGGGATGAATGGAAGAAGGATGAAGAAGTGTGGAAACTCATTAAAAAGTTGCAGAAGATCCCAATTCAAACAATATTTCCAAAACTTGACAAGGAAGGATTGGAGCCTGGAGCAGTCACAAAAACAAGAACCCGACAGCTACGAAATCGATCAATTTCAGATTCTGATCAAGTGGAAGAACTTACCCACTGAAGATTCCACATGGGAGGACAAGAATTTTATACAGAAGCATCAAGAACTACTCAAGCGTTGAGGACAACACTTTTTGAAGGAGAGGGGCATGTTAGGTCCCTATACTACTAGTGTAACCCCTTATTGTTATTAGTACAACCCTCTTATTATATTGTTGTTCCCATGTAGTCCCCATATTGTTATTATTGTGCCCCATAGAAGCCCACTATTGTTATTATTGTGCCCTTACGTTATTATTGTTATGTCGACTATGATTATATTATGACCCCTTAGACTCCTATATATAGAAAGGAGGTCTTGTCATTTGTATCATCCAAGAATTGTTCATTTGTGTAATGTAAAGGAGGTTGCCCCCTCGAAGAGGCTTATTTTGAAGGTGTTTATCTATCTTTTCTATCTTTTTGTGAGTTGGTTTCATAACAAAGAAGGGGGGAAACCAAGAAACATTTTCTACTAATGCAACTAGTATGGAGGAACCTTCCAATCAGCCCCGTAAAGTTAAATTCCTTTACAAGTTATGTAAGGGTTACCACATTCATAGAGATTGTCTTGGTATTCCCAATTTATTAGAAGTGTGGTCCACAGGCTCACATCAACCTTTGTCATCAACCTCTAGAGATCATGCTTGTGATAAACCATCACCTAGTGATGGTAAGGCCCACGGGAAAAAGGGTAAATTTAAGATTCCCTGTAGGTTATGTGAAGGGAGTCATCCTATTCACCTTTTTCCTTATATGGATGAAGCCTCAAAAGTGTTGGACAACCTTACATCTTCTTAGCCTCGTCTTTTGGTTGGTTACCGAAATCTTTCTCCCTATCCTCCACTACTTGATGAAAAGTTGATTAGAATCCAAATATAATCAATCCTAGTCTCTCTAAATGTGAATCCCATGAATTTGTTTTGGAACAACCATTAGTTGATAAAATGGTTGACTCGACTCCACCTTCAGTTGATCATACCTTTCCCATATAAAGTGAGTCTCATACGGACCAGGTTCGTCTCATTTCTTCAGGTTCCAATGAACTAGGGGGAAATCCCCTCATTCCAATTACAAAAGGGAACAGTTTTCCCGTTCCCTTGGCACAGGAGGGAAATCCTCCCATTCCCACAGCATAGAGGATAATTTCTCCCATTCCCATAGCACAAGGGGGTAGTTATCTCATTCCCACAACACCCCCTCCAAGTAGTATGGTCACTTCTTTTGATTGAAATCGAATGGAAGGATATCTTCTTCCTCCTTATGTGCCCTTCCAGATCATAGTCGAGGCTTATAATATGGTCACATGGAACAATCATAGACGAAGGAACATCTGTTAGTATTTTTTCCTCAACTGCTTGGTAAGCTTTAGGTTCTCCACAACTTGTGCCCATTACCCAGAATTTGTTGGCCTTTAACAGAGGAACCATTCAACCATTAGGGATCCTTCCTCGATTGCCTATTACTTTGGGAGGAAAGACTACCTATATAAATGTGATGGTATTCCAAGGCCCTTTGGATTTTAATTTACTCCTTAGTCATGACTATGTTTATGGCATGGGAGATATTATCTCTTCACTCTTTCATGTGATGTGTTGGTCCTAATTTGAATTCCAGTCAACCGGCTTCCCTTAATTTTCCTTATACGCAAGTGGTATCTCCCCGGCCACAAATTAATTATGTGGAAACCTGTTCCATGCCAGTGTCTATTGGTGATCTAGTACGTGATGTAGTGCATCATGCATTGGGAGCACTGGTGCCAAATATTTCCATTGGATCCCTTGATATGTATCCCTCCCAGAGCATTGTTGTCCCATCTGATGAGATCTTCATGGAATCTATGGTCTCCGGGGAGACGTGATTAATATAAACAGAGATCCCATAGATTTTTGTTTTCCTTGTGTTAAGCTCCTTAAAAAATGAAACAAAGTTCCCAAAGAAAAATTCTTATTCTTGTATCAAGCTCGTTAAAAAATGAAATGAGGTTCCCGAAGCAAAGTTCCTTTTCTTGTGTCAATATCCTTAAAAAATGAAACAAGTTTCCTAATGTATAGTTCCTTTCCTTGTGTCAAGATCGTTAAAAAATGAAACAAGGTCCTGAAGCAGAGTTCCTTTTCTTATGTCGAGCTCATTAAAAAAATGAAACAAGGTCTATGGGCATAGTTCTTTTCCTATGTTAAGCTCGTTAACAAATGAAACAGATCCCCTTCCAATTCGAGTCTTTGACTAGATCTTGTAAATTCTTAGTCGATTCTTTCACTTAATATCATAAATGAACCTTCATTCTATCAACCTATTAGTAACCATTAGTCTACTTAGGCGAATGAAATGAAGCTTGGGGGCAATGTACCTAGAATTGCACTATTTTGTTGGGGGCATGAAAATCAATTTCAAGGATAGTTTTCCCATGTTTCAAGCTTGTGTAAAAATGAAACCAACCACTTTCAAGCATAATTTTTCTTTGTTTCAAGCTTGTGTAAAAAAGAAACCATCTTCAAGTATTCTCAAGCATAGTTTCCACATGTTTTAAGATTATGTAAAAATGAAACCATTTTCATCCTACTGTTATCTAGGCAATCCCTTCTACAGATAGAAGTGATCCCTCTATTCCAATGAGTGGATCTAGTAACAACCTAAACAAATACATGAAAAACTCTCATAGTTTAAATCAGAATGACATGAGAGAGGAAATATGGTCTGCCTCACTCCTATGCGACCGCTTTTCAATGTCGATCTCGATCTCCTCACTTCCAAGCTCGATCCTTGTTGTTCTGTTGCAAACGAATACCTACACGAGAGATCAAACAAAGACAACAAAGGAAAAACATATCATATTCATTCTAATGTAAACCATATGATAGTTCAAGGAGCATCATACTAAGCAAGTATTCATTTACATGCTTATGGAAAGAAAACATGCATTGCATTATTAATAAACAAATGAGGGAAGTATAAAACCACTGCCTTAATGTTGGAAGCCTCCTTCGGGATGGGTTTCCAAGTATAAGACAAAAATTCTCAAGATCTTCTTTCTCCTTCACAAATTCGAAGCAATTAGTCACAATTTAGTAGCAGCATGACCAATCTAGTCTGACTAACCATTTAAGGGTATAAGGGAATGCATTTATAGGGAAGGAGAGGGAGTTAGGGATTCAAAAAAAGGGGGAAGGTCCAGATCTTAAGGGGAAGATCCCTAAAGGTAGGACCAAGGTCTCAAAATGGGAGAACTCGATCATATCCTTATTCAACAATAACCATCTCACCCTTCTCGAGGCTTCTAGTAAGAGAAGCTTCTGCTCCATTTTTGGAGAAACTGACCGAAGAGGACCAACGCGTTTTTTCACTATAATTACCGCACTGACAGTGTTAGACACCAGTTATGTAGAGAGTTACCAACACAAATTTTACTGGTAATGGTAGCACTGGGCTTGAAAATAGGGTTTTTTTTTTTTTAAATCCTCCCGAATTACCTCAAGGCATTTCTTCTTCTTTTTTTTAGGGATGATTTGATCAATGTTTTTCGTGGTGATTCATTGACATGTTTTTTCACTTTGCAACATTTTGGGAAAAGTTCAACAACTCAAGGTATGAGATAGGGAGTGTGACAAATTACTTATAACAGATGCCCCCTAAAGCATGAAGTCAGAATAGAGAGTGATGGCTAAAGTGCTTTACAAGTCAAGGCAAGGACTTTGGAGAACTGTTGTAAGGAGACCTGAAAATCAAACATAATACAACATATATGACATCTTTGATGTAGGCATCTAACAATACATGAATCCATGGCATGGGCACATCCATCTGACCGGAAAGTATCATGTATATGGATCCATGGTATGGACACAACCATCTGACTAGAAAGGATCATGTCTATGGATCCACATCATCGATGCAACCGTCCAACTATAAAGGATCATGTGTATGGATCTACGGCATGGACGCATCCATCCAACTAAAAAGGATCATGTGTACAATCATGAATACTAAATAAATCCACACAACCTAGATTTATCAAATTAAATAAAGGGTCTTCATCTTTGTCCTGAGCCAACCGAAGTACGAATATAACCATGCGAAAAGACATGTTGACATCGAACATGGTAGAAACCACTTGGTTATCAGTCAATGATGTAAAATATTAATAGGTATGAAAGAAACCACCAGTAATGAAAAGGGCTTTCAAGGTACAGCAACACAATCCACGAGTGTGAACAAGGAAGTTGAAGTCGAACACTCATAGAATCATTCGATCGAAGATCAGTGATGTTAACCTATCGTCAAATGCGAAGAACCTGTCATTCAAGCATGCAAGCTCCAAGGCACTGAAAGGGAGTTTCTAGACCATATTCCTGGATAATGAGTTGGAGTTGACAGGAAGTGATCCATCGAAGGAGGGCCATAATGTTTCCCACCTCATCAAAACAAAACATAAGATTTTGCAGAGTTGGTAAGAGTGATTCAAGATTGTTGCAAAAAAGTCAAATGGGGTATAAGAGGTTTGAATTTGCAGATGAAACTTCTCTTGAACATATGGGTGACATGACTTCATATTTTGGCAACATTTGATTCAAAATGGGATCAATGGTCATGACAATGATAGGTAACGATCAAATGAGAGGAAAATAGATTTCCCAAACCCAAGAAGGCAAGTGACTAAGTAAGGATATCCCAAACCTAACACGAAATGTAGATGACTGTCATGTTCAAAAGCGACATTCTACCTTCCATACAAAATACAAGACACATTTACTTCCGTTTTCCCCCCATTATTTCTAGCGAGTACATCTTTATTTTTAATCACAAGCTTGAAGAGGATACCATATGCTTGTCATATAAATTCATCCTTTGGATGAATCCATCCTAGTAAGTTTAACGAGGAGTAGGAATGAGTAGCTCGGTCTCATCATGGTAACAAGTCCTACGTCGTTTAAGTTATACTAGTCTGACAAATGGGTAACTTGACATATTTTTCATGTTTAGAGAGTTGGAAAAAGAAGAAAAAAGAAAATTCAAGAGGTCCCTTTTCATAGATAGTCTCTCGAATCCAAAAAGGTAGAAAACAATATTCAAGAGAACCTTTTAGCCATGTTTGACTAAGGTATTCCTTTTCCGTAACTAGTCTATATCAGTCCAAAAAAGGGTTAAACTTATACTAAGTAGACGTCTTTTCATTTACTTTTACGAGTTCGAAAATACAAGTGCTTAGAAATATTTTCATATTTTGAGAGTCTAAAAAGGGCTAAAAGAGGACTCCTCCTGGAGGAACGAGTGGTATAAAAGGATAGCAACGGGTTCAGGTCATGATGGAACTACTCAAAACATGTAAAGATCAAGAGGCTGGCTAATAATACCACTCAACGTAGATGTCCTCAGGCAAGGGTAAAATAACCAAGTGAAAGCATATGATCGGCCAAAGAGACGGTAATGATGGAATGAAAAAATGAAGGCTCATCTAGAAAAAAAAAAAAAAGCTAATAAAAATGGAAATCACGAGTGGTAAAATGGGAATGGTTTCATTTTATACAAGCTTGAAACATGGAAAACTATGCTTGAGTATACTTGAAGATGGTTTCATTTTTTCACAAGCTTGAAACATGGGAAAAAACTTTGCTTGGATTTGGTTTCATTTTTACACAAGCTTGAAACAAAGACAAACTATGCTTGAGATAAGTTTGCATGCCCCCAGCATAATGAATCAACTCGAGGTACATGCCCCCCAAGCTTTATTTCATTCACCTAAGTAGACTACTAGTTACTAACAGGTGGATGGAATGAAGGTTCACTTACGAGATCAACTGAAAGACTCGACTGGGAATTTAAGAGATCTAATCAAAGACTCGAAATGGAAGGGAATTTGTTTCATTTTTTAACGAGCTTGACACAGGAAAAGAACCATGCTCATGACACCTTGTTTCATTTTTTAATGAGCTTGACACAAGAAAAGAACCATGCTCATGACACCTTGTTTCATTTTTAACGAGATTGACACAAGTAAAGGAACTCTTCTTCGACACTTTGTTTATTTTTTAACAATCTTGACACAAGAAAAGAACCATGCTCATGACACCTTGTTTCATTTTTTAACGAGCTTGACACAAGAAAAGAACCATGCTCATGGGGACCTATTTCATTTTTTAATGAGGTTGACATAGTAAAATAAATATCCTCATGGTACCTTGATTACAGCCTATAAGAGGTCATAGCTTCCAAGAGGTTCTCATCATATGGGAGAACAATGCTCTAGAAGGGATACATGTTAAGGGATCTAATGGAAAGATCAGGTTCCAATGCCCCCAATACATGATGCACTATATCACTGACTAGATCATCAGTAGACATGTGCACAGAACAAGTAGCCACATAATTAACCTGTGGTGGGGGTGATGCCACTTGCATACAAGTAACATTTAGGAAAGGTGGTTGATTGGGAGTCAAATTAGGAACAACGAATGGAAGCTGATCAATTACCACAATTCTTCCTTCATGTGAGAAACATATGACATAAAAGAGAGAAGAGACAAGAGTTCCCATGACATAAACAAAGTCACAGCTGAGGAGTAAATTAAAATCCAAAGGGCCTTGGACAACCATCACGTCAAGATAGACGATTTTCCCTCCCAAAGTAATAGGAAACTTCGGAAGGATGCTTAAGGCTTTACTGGTTCCTCTGTTAAAAGTTAACAAAATCTAGGTAATGAGCACAAGCTGCGGAGAACCTAAAGCTTTCTAAGTAGTTGATGAAAGAATACTATCATATGCACCTTCGTATATGATTGTGCCAGGTACAGTATATTATAAGTCTGTACCGTGATCTGAAAGGGCACATATGATGGAAGACGATATCTTGCTAGTCGATTCCAATCAAAGAAAGTGACTAAACTACTTGGAGAGGGTGGCATCAGAATGGGAGGACTACTCTCTTGCATTACGAGAACAAGAATATTCCCCCCTTGTACCATGGGAATATGAGGATTGCTCTCGTGTACCAAGGGAACAGGAGGATTTCCCCATAATTTTTTGGAATCTGAAGAAACCAAAATAACTTAAGTGTTACAAACTTCACTCTCTACAGGATAGATATGATCAACTGAAAGCGGAATCGGGTCAACCATTTTTTCGACCAATGGTTGGTCGGAAACGGACTCATGGGATTCACTTTCAGAGAGAGTGGGATTGACGAGAAATGAGTTCTGATCAATCACTTGATCAACTGGTGGAGGATCAAGGGAAAGCTTCTAATAACCAGTTGGAAGACAAGGTTAAGAAGTGGTAAGGTTATCCAACACATTAGGGGCTTCACCCATATAAGGGAAAAGGTGAATAGGATGATGCCCTTCACATAACCTACAGGTAAATTTGACGTTTCCCTTTTTCCTAGGGGATTTATTATCACTAGTTTAAGGTTTATCATCAGCATGATCTCCAGAGGCTGATGACAAAGGTCGATGTGAACCTGTGGACCACACTTCTAAAATCTTGGGAATACTAGGACATTCTCGAAGAAGGTGGTCACCCTTACAAAGATTGCAAGGGAATTTCACTTTACGAGGTTGATTGAAAAGTTTCTCAACATTACATCAGTAGCATCGACTCCTTGGTTGGACCCTTCCTTATTTTTCTTCTTAATCTTCCTTTTCTTCTTCTTCTTATCCACCTAGTTACTAACTTGCATGTTTTCACCAGACGAAGAAGAAGAAGAGGAAGAAGACTGAACGGGTGAAGAAGGAAAAGGGTTAACTTTAAGATCAATTGGAGGTTGATATGGTTCAAGTAGAGGAGAGCCCGATTGAGGAGAACTTTGGACATTCGAAACCATAGGGATTGAAAATAAACAAACCGACAAGCCAATGGTAAATCCAAGAAGGGACAATGGTCCCATATAGGGAGCACCAACATTTCCAAAAGAAGGAAAAGGACTAGGATTCCCATTAGAGGGGTTTCCTTGGTTGGTAGACTCAGGAACTATTTCCATTAGTCTCAACCTAATATCTACTAAGGAGTATTTCCACAGGAAGGATATTATTCCGCAGTCAATTAATTTTATAAATCAACAACAAATAGATCGAAAAGGGGTAACTAGACACAAAGGTTTACCAAGCAACTGTGAACTGCAATATACACCTTGGTGAACCAAGGACTTAATGTACAACAACCAATATCCCCGAATGTTGTGTTCATTGTATCACGGTATACAAGGTGGAAAACTTGGTTACCTATGGATAGATAGAAACCTATAGGGGACTCCCAAAATATACGTGACAGTACATGAGAGTGTATTCTGTAGTAGTGTTGTCTAATGCATAACCATTCGAAGAGAGCATTCCCATATACTTACCATGCATGGAATGCCTCTAATATACCCGAAAGTACTGGAGAACGATCCTATACACTTTCGTACATGGAACGAGATTTCACCCCCAAGATACAACGTTGGAAAATAATGACAACTCCTACGTTTAGCGATGCCGGAACACGTCTCTATCCTAGACCTCTAAATGTTTGTGTTAAGCTCCGAATGCTCCTTAGGTTAATTGAGGTAAATTTTAAGTTTATCTTCAATTAAGTTTCAGATTTAAGGCTCAAAACGATGTCACCTGAACACCTATGACGAAACTATCATGAGAAAATGATTCTTTCCGTTTCGATGAAATCTAATATAGTAAGGGAAAAGATTGAAACAATGATGCAACAACCAAGAATGCAGAAAAAAAAAGATTTCCTAACTAGATCTTTCACTTTCATTTTCCAAATGCAACCACAAAACCAAAATTATTTCAAATTTTCTTTCAATGAATGAGAATGCACTTTTAGATTTAATCACTAAATAATGTAATCTATGTCTAATGATAAATCTTAAAAAATGTCTTTTCAATGAAACGTGACCTAATGCACTTTATGAAAAGTAAATTATGAGATGAAAACTAAATGAATGCAAAATCAATTTCTTTATGGCTACAAAAGAACTATCACTGCTCAATCAACAGAAAATCAATGTTTTCCCACTCATACAAGAAGCAAACAAATATTTTAATTAACTCAAAGTATGAAAGAATCAATCAAAATGAAATTTTTACCACTTCAAGCATGGGATAAAATTTTTCACACCACAAAGAAACTTAAGGCAAACATACAGTACCTAATGCACACAGAGCATGGAAATGATATCAGAGATCAGGACACACTAGAGTTTTAAGCAGGAACCCTAAAAATTCTCCCATTCAAAGACCAGTGAAGGCAGCCAAATAGAACCAGAGGCCTGCATTGTGACTATTTAGGAAAAAATCACGTTGACAGCACGATTGTAACTGATAAAAAATGTGCCGAGTGAGGAAATTTTAGGAAAAACAAGTAGATCTTGAGAAAAACCCTAGACCTGATACCCTAAATGACCGACTACTCAGAGTACAGACTCAAAGGAAATCAAAACCAAGGATCATTGAAAGGTTGGCCAAACTAATAAAAAAGGCCAAATGCAAAAGGAGGGTTGAAAGGGCTATAGGCTCCCCAATGGAGTCGCCAATTTGTTATCTAGGCAATCCCTTCTACGGATAGAAGTGATCCCTCTAGTCCAATGAGTGGATCTAGTAACAACTAAAACAAATACATGAAAAACTCTCCTAGTTTAAATTAGAATGACATGAGAGAGGAAAGATGGCCTACCTCACTCCTATACGGTCGCTTTTCGATGTCAATCTCGATCTCCTCACTTCCAAGCATGATCCTCGCTATTCTGTTATGAACGAATACCTACAAGAGAGATCAAAAAAAGACAATAAATGAAAAACATAGCATATTCATTCTAATGTAAACCATATAACATATCAAGGAGCATCATACTAAGAAAGTAGTCATTTACACACTTATGGAAAGTGAACATGCATTGTATTAATAATAAGCACAATAGGGAAGCATACAACCATTGATTTGATGTTGGAAGCCTCCTTCAGTATGGGTTTCCAAGTCCAAGCCAACACCTCTCAAGTTCTCCTTTATCCTTCACAAAGTGGCAGAAATTAGGCACAATTTAGTAGCAACATGACCAATCTATTCTGACTAACCATTTGAGGGTATAAGGGAATGAATTTATAAGGAAGGGTAGGGAGTTAGGGATCCACAAAATGGGGAAGAAGGTCCACATCCTAATGGGAATATCCCTAAAGGTAGGACCAAGGACTCAAAATGGGAGAACTCGACCATATCCTTATTCAACAATAACCAGCTTGTCATTCTCAAGGCTTCTAGTAAGAGAAGCCTGCTCCATTTTTAGAGAAACTGCCTAAAGAGGACTAGTGCACTTTTTCAATATAATTCCTGCGCTGACAGTGCTAGACACCAGTTATGCAGAGAGTTACCAGCACATATTTTAATGGTAATAGTAGCGTTGCGATTGCAAATAGGGTTTTTTGACAAACCCTTTAGAATTACTTCAAGGCATTTTTTTCAGGGATGCTCCGATCAATGTTTTTCATGGTGAATTCATTGACATCTTTTGTCGCTTTGCGAAAATTTGGGAAAAGTTCGACAGCTTAGGGTATGAGACAGGGAGTGTGACAAATCACTAAATAACACCTACCTCTCTTGATTTCCATTTTTATCAGCTTGATCCTTCCAGATGAGCCTTGGTTTTCTCATTCCATCATCACCACTTGCTTGGTCAATCATATGCTCTCACTTGGTTGTTTTACCCTTTCCTGAGGAACCCCTATGATGAGTGGTCTTATTAGCCAACCTCTTAACCTCTATGTGTTTTGAGCAGTTCCATCATGACCAGAACCAGATTTTAACATTTATACCACTCGTTCCTCCAGGAGGACTTTTCTTTAAACACTTTTTAGACTAGCTAAATATGAAAATATTTTCGAGCACTTGTATTTTATAACTCATTAAGGTAAATGAAAATACATCTACTCAATATAAGTTTAACCCTTTTCTAGACTGGGATAGACTATTTACAAAAAAGGAATACCTTAGTCGAACATGTCTAAAAGGTTCTCTTGAGTATCGTTTTTTTTCCTTTTCAGACTCAAGAGACAACTTTACGAAAAGGAACCTTTGGAGTGTTCTTTTTCGCCTCTTTTTCAAACTCTCTAAACATGAAAAACGAGTCGAGTTACACCTTCGTTGGACTTGTAAAAGAATCAGGAAATGATGGACTCGTAAAAAATGATGGGACCAAACCACTCCTTCTCAGGGTTCTTTAAAAATACTCAATATTCATCTGAAGGATGAACTTATAGATCAAGCATATGTTATCCTCCTTAAGCTTGTCAAAAATAAAGAGTTACTGACTAGAAATGGTTGGGGACATTGGGAAAACATGGTACTTCACCTATTAATGGTAGTGAGTCACTCTCAAACATGACACTCTTTCACCTCATCTCCATGATTGTTGAGTTGGGAAATCTTCTTGCCTCTTTGGTTCATCACATCATATTAAAAACCTCTGCATTTGATTTTGAATCAATGCTACCAATTCCATAAAGTGTCATCTTATGTTCAAGAAAATTCCTTCTATTGATATATAATATGATACTCTTAAGCCTTCATTATGTTTTTCATTCCTCAACCAACTCTACATCAACAGTGTTATGTCTCAAAGCTTGATACATGTTTTGTGTCGCTGATGGGGGATACATCATGACCCTCTTGCAATGGGTCGCTTCCTATCAAAATCAGCTCATTATCCAGGAAGTGGAATTAGAAATTCCTTTTGGTACCTTGGAGATTGCATACATCAATGGAAATTTTTCTCACTTTTGGAAATAGGTTTTCATCATTTGCATTTGACCATAAGATTATGTGTGGTGTTCGACTTCAGTGCATCCATTCACACCACATAGATTGTACTAAAGTACCTCGATATCCATTAACATCATCGTTGGTTTCTCTCATGCTTGATCACAAATTACATCATTGGCTAATAATCAAATGGTGTCTACCATGTTCAACTCCATCTCATTTATTTTCGTAGTTAGACTTGTACATCAAACAATCGAGTGAACGAGATAGAAGACCCCAGATCTAGAGTCTATCCATTCAGGCTGTGAATTCAATATTAATACAAGATCACAAAAGTATGATGGTTATGATCATACAAAATATTATCCAAGTATGGGTCCACACTTTGTCATCAGTGGATGAGACTTCTTGACCTTTGTACATGTAATATTGGCTTATATGTTGAGCATGGGTATGCCTCCTTCAGCAATGATATCATGATGAAAATGTATTGTAACAAATGATGATCTTGACTAGTTGTTCTTGATTCGTACTTGTCATAAGGTAAAGCATTTCAATCATCAACTACTGCTTTTGACTTTTTACTTTAGGGGGTAATATATTAAAGGACATTTTGTCACATCTTGTCAATAGGCCTACAAATTGGATCAATTAGCATCCTTGAACATTTTGTCACCATCCCTTCACAAAGCCCTAAGCATCACTTCTCCAAAAAGTTTGAATCTCTAGGAAAAATTGCTCAAAAACACTTTTTTTTATCCCCAACACACATTTCCTTCTCAGTCACTTGCGTTCAGTGCATGTTGCATGTTTGTTTACAAGTGCTGGTCAGCAAATGTTGCTCCCTTCTGCAGGTGTGTTGATTCTAGAAATTCAGGAAACTAAAAATATCTCTGAAGCTTTCTCTTACTGAAACTTCCAAGGTAGTCTTAACTATTTCCCGTGGATAAGGAGCTTGAATTCCTATCTAATCCTATCTTGGAGACCTCATCTCTTATCCCTTGAGCTCATCCTTCCATCATATGTGGATCTTAAGCCCATAAGGGTAAATCCTAAACTACCACATTCATCCTATAAATTTAATGCCTCCCATAAGGTTTGGGTTGGATTTTGGAAATTGCTAGTACCCTCATGCTACTGCTTTGAACCTAAAGGAGTCATTACATTCATGAATTAGGTTTGGTGTTGAGGTGTGCTTCATGACAATAAAGGAAAAGTCAACTTGGGGAGACATCTACAAAGTTAGCTACTATTTATGGTTGTAAACTCTCTCCTATATTTGTTAATACAAAGAGCATATTGTTTTCCTATATATGTTGTGTTATATTTGCACTCATGTATTTCGATTCAATGTTGATTCATTGAATAGATATTTTAAATTATGCTACGTCGATGTTGTAGACCCTTTTCTTGTTTTAGTAGTGTGTGAAGGTTCTAATTATAGCACTTGGAGCTAGAATTGGAGCTAACAAGCGAGGAGGAAATGAAGGCTTGCTACAAATTAGATGTAGGCTTATTTACCATACTCTAATTTATCCAAGGAAAAAATTATTCTTTTTTCCTTCTATTATTCTAGATCAATCCACTAGATCTAGGGAATTAAAATTTGTCCATAATCGTGAAAATTCTACATAACACAAGGAAAAAAAATTCAGTTTAACTATTGTAGTGATGTTGTAGATTTGTACATGACATGATTCAACCATCTATGTTATTCTTCTCCTTGTTCCTGTGGCCAACTAAGCAATCCATGATTCCTCATGGATTTTATTTGGTAACTCACATCTTTCCACAAATTTAGGATTGATATAATTGAAATTGGATCCAAGATAAATTAAAACTAAGACTGGAGAGTTTTTTATCATGCCTTCCATTTGAATGATCATTGCTTGTTGGTATGCCTGTCTATTATCCAATGCTACGCATATTCTAGGGATGTTATGGGCCACAAAATTCACAGTTGGTGCCTCATGTATGTTGTTAATATTTGCACCTGACTTCTACAACTTGGGGCAATTTCTCTTTAGGTAGTTTTCTCCACACTCCCATCACTGATACCCTTATTTCATTCCCTAATTTCTAGGGCTTATTTCTATTGACACTAGAGTTTTGTTGATGCTCACCTTTGGTGAAGTTATTAAACCTTCCACCCTTTCCTCTTTTTCCTTTCTTCCTCTAGTTAGTTCAGGCTTTAGTCTTATGCTTAGACTACTCATAGAAGTGATTAGTCTTCAGGATGACCTCCTCGAGAGTCTTAGGATCATTGAATTATATTATGTCTCAATATGCCTGTGGTAATCCACTAACATATCTTTGGATCTTGGTATTCTCATCCTTGATGTAAGGTACATACCTTAGTAGCTCCAATAATTTGCTGGTATACTCTTTAGGTGTCATTTGCCCTAATTTGTACTCATAAAAATCCTTGGCTTTGTTGTCATAATATTTCTCAAATAGGTACTTTTTTCGAAAGTACATTTCAAACTTCCTCTAGGTCAACTCCTTCTCTCTGATGTCTTTGATGTTCTTGATATCCTCCCACCATATCTCATCTTTTCCCTTCAAGCTAAAAATAACTACCTTGACCTTCATGTTCTCGGTATAGTCATGCAACTTTAAGTACTTCTCTATTCCCAAAATCCATGCTTCTGCATCCTCTACTTTCATTACCTCTCCATCAAATGTTGGGGGTTTTTCTTTCTTGAATTCCTCTTGCATGGGAGTCTTTTTAGTCTTCCTTTTGATGATGATATCTAGTAGTTGCACTATTCAATGATTGGCTAGGACAACTTAATTCTCTTTCTAGGAGCTAGTATTTTTTCGTTACTCCTTATGCATGTCTTCTCCGGTAGAAAATCTTGAAGATTTACAAGCTAATGCAATTTGCTAAAGAAAGAAACAAGAATCTACTTCTACTCTTTACAGTGGAAGCCCATAAACATCGAGCAAACAATAATCAATAGAGGAAGATAATCAAAGGCACCTAACATAATAAATATCTAGGGAAAGCCACAGCTCAAAACCCCACTATCTCTTTTGTATTAATCCGGAAAATGAAGATGAAATTACAATGCTTGTTCTCTCTAAAAAATCCCAAGACTCAGCAAATTCAATCTCTAAATCATAAGCAATCTCAAGGCCAAAGCTTAGCCTCTTCAAAAGCTCTCCAAGTCTATATTCCAATGTGTAATTCCTATGGAGGATAGTTTATATTTAAATGGAAATAAAGCCTCTAAAAACTGTGAAATCCCTTAAGGATCAGTTCCTGAATGCATGCGTTGTCAGTGCAACTCAGAAAAATCTAAAACAAATAGCACACTATCGCTGTACTCTAGTCTCAATTGGGTCTTTCTTAGAATCAACATGCATGAGTTTCTAATGAGTAAATATTCAATTAACTAGAGTAGCACTAGTGGAGTTCATTAGTGACACCATTGACTATTAACTCACTATTAGTTCTCTCAATCAGTTTGAGAACTAATTTAACTGAAATGACTCATGAAACTAAGTCTTCTATTTTACAACTCACAATTAAGTCACACTAGACTCCTACAAAGTAGAGAGAACATACACATGACAAAGGAAATACTTCCAACTCGAATTTCCTAAGTTAAGTAAGTTTAATAAACTTAATTAACTAATTTTAAGTTTCTATGAGAATAGAATTCGAATTTAATTCACTGTTTAATTCAAGGACAAATTAAACTCGAATTTCTTGTTGTCATTTCTCAACACACCCTCTCAACAAGAAAGGGATTATCTGCTACCCTGATCATGTCTCTGTGAAACTCGAATTTACATCTTGACAATGCCATTGTCAAGATGTCAGCATCTTGCTCCTCCGTGGGAATGTAATCTAACAACATGATCCACCTCAACACACAATCTCTGAGATGATGATATCGAATATCAATATGCTTGGAGCGATCATGAAGAAATGGATTTTCAAAGAGTTTGATACAACTCTGATTATCACAAGAAATCACTATCGGATCCATTTGTAACCAAACAAACCAACCAGGATCTTCCTCATCCAAATAGCCTCACATGCTACCTGACTTGCATCCATATAATTTTCCTCTATCGAACTAAGTGCAACCTATCTCTGTTTCCTGTTGTACCAAGAAATTTTTGTTGACCCAATACTAAAGATCCCTCCTGATGTTCTCTTCCTATCGGATGAACTCCCTACCCAATCTACATCTATGAAGCCTTGAAGCTTCACCCCCTTAGTCCGTCTGTACCATAACCCAAACTGAGTAGTGCCTCTGAGGTATCTCAATACATGTTTTTTTGCCTTCCAATATAGCTTGGTATGCCTAACCATCGCTTGAATAAGTTGGTTAACCTCATAGCACATATCCGATCATGTATTCACCAAGTACATGAGTGAACCCACAAGATGTCTGTAAATAGTATCTTCCACTACTTCCTCTGAAGTAGCATCCTCTTTCCTCCAGTTACTAGCTAGAGGAGTCTCCATGGGTTTACTGCTCTCCATGCGGAATCTCCTGAGTATCTCATTGGCATACTTGCCCTGAGATACAAACAACTCCCCATATCCCTTCCATACCTCCATGCCAAGAAAGTAATGCATGAGCCCCATGTCCTTCATCTCAAACTCTTTTGCAAGATCATCCTTGCAAGATTTGATGAGCTTCTCATCACCTATCAGTATGAGATCATCTACATAAAGTAAAATGATCAACAACTTACTTTCCACCACTATGTGATACAGGTTCGCATCTACTTCACTCTTCGTAAATCCCAACCCAGTGAGGTAAATATCTATCCTGGTGTACCAAGCATGAGGTGCTTGCTTCAGCCCATACAATGCTCTCTTGAGTCGGCACACATGCGACTCACGTGCGACTCACGGTCCAAGGTTTCAAAACCTTCGGGCTGCTCTATGTACACCTCTTCCTCTATCATGCCATTAAGGAAGGGAGTCTTCACATCCATCTGATGGATCTTCCAACCCATCTATGATGATATTTCCAAAATACATCTAATTGATGATTACCTTGCAACATGAGCAAAGATCTCATCATAGTCAATCCCCTCTACCTGTGAAAAGCCACGGGCCATAAATCTGGCCTTATGCTTCTCCACACTACCATCTGCAACTTGCTTTACCTTGTAAAGCCAACGTGAGCTCACAACTGACTTTTCCTCCGGTCTCGAGACCACATCCCAAACACTGTTTCGAACTATGGAGTCATACTCCTCCACCATTACATCAACCCAAACCAATTGTTTCACTACTTCCTAAAAGGAAGACGGCTCTGTCACAACACATGCACCCATAAGTGTCATGTATCCAGTGTACCTTTCTGGTGACCTCCTCTGTCTGCGCTAAGAAGATGGTTCTCCCACATTCTCTCATGTATCATCTAACAATCTTTCAACCTCTCTAGTACACTTTCTTCCCTCTCTGGAAGACTCTACCTGAGTGGATGTCTCCACTCTCTGAACCTCTACATGTGGCTACTCCACATCAATCTGAAGCACATCAACCTTAGGAGCTAAAATCTCCTCATCCGCATGTGTCTCAATCTCCCTCTCAAGGGATTCTCACATGGCCTTTTCCTCATCGAACCTGATATCGCTGCGAACCACTGTCATCCAACTAGTCGGCATGTACACCCGATAGTTGTGGGGTGTATCATTGTACCCCACAAAGATCCCCAACTATGTTGTTGGCTCAAGCTTCTTCCATGCATCTTTGGTCACATGGCAATAAACTGATGACCCAAAAATCCTTAAGTGACCAACATCTAGCCTCTTACCAGAATAAGCCTCTTCTAGTGTCTTCATCTTGAGTATCCGATGTGGGCTACAGTTCTGAACATAAGCCGTTGTGTTGCATGCCTCGACCCACAAGTGTAGTGATAGGCCCTGATCATGCAACATCACCCTTTCTGCCCCTACTATGCTCTTGTTCTTCCTCTCGGAAACCCCATTCTGTTGAGGGTTATGGTGTGCCGTTAACTCTCGTTTAATCCCTTCCACTGCACATAAGTTCTTAAACTCATTGGAGACATACTCATCAACGTTATCACTCCGTAGAGATTTAACCTTCTTTGCAGACTCTTTCTCTACCAATGCTTTAAACTCACAAAAGTTTGATATTTTTTCTGCATAAAAAATACCGATCATTTACGAGAATATTCATCAACAAATATAAAATAATACCTATGTTTGGTCGCGGATGTTGTCGAGAATGGTCCACACACATCTGAATGGACTCTCTCCATAATAGACTCTACTCGACTGTCTCTGTCTCCAAAGGAAGACTTGGTGTATTTTCCCAAAGTACAACCATTGCATGTATCAACTTGCTCAAGCGTACCTTTGGGAAGACCGATAGAGATTTGCTGCAATATCTTCAAAGCTCCATGATGCAAGTAGCCTAATCGCATGTGCCACAATTTGCCAACATCTTGGCTCAACATCTTTTCCGCTTCTGAACTCAAAGCAACACAATCCTCTACCCCTATCTTATAAATATTCTAAACTTGAATCCCTATATCATGTACTTGACCTATGGCTATGTGTCGAAGGAATGCCTTTCCTTTTGAAAAGATCATATCATAGCCTCTATCCTCAAGCATGGCAACAAATACCAATTTCTTTGCTAGTTTGGGTACATGCATAACATTCTTCAAGGTGAGTGGAGCCACATGCTCCCTCTGAAAAGTAATAGTGCCCACCCCAGTAACACTATACTTACCATCATCACCCATCTCAATATGCATCTTGAGATCTTTCTCTTCCAGTTCACTGAATAACTCTTTGTCGCCAGACATGTGGAAAGAAGCTCCACTATCTAAGTACAAGACACTTCCCATCACTGAAGACACCATGCATGTAATGAGGGAAAATTCCAATTTGAATTGGGAGGCCAAAGCCTCACCCACTGCTCCTCCTAAGGACTTCTCCTTGGACTTCTTCAATGTACAATTTGTAGCAAAGTGTCCCATATTGTGACAATGAAAGCATTTAACTTTCGACATGTCCTTCTTCTTACCTCCATGATAAGAATCTGATTTGGAATGGGAAATTTTACCTTTTCCCTTTCTTGCCTTAATATCTAAGGCACAATTCTCTTCAGCATCAATCTTTGATGAATAGCCATCCTTGGTGTTCCTCCTGATCTCATCCTGCATCAAATTTGACCATAGTCGTTCCCAATCTGGCAGCTCCTCCTGACCTTAGACAGAGTCCTAATAACTATGCCAACTCTTTGGGAGTCCAAGAAGAGAAATGCTCACCATATCCTCCTCGGCAATCATGATTCCAACACTTCCAAGATCATCCCGACATTGAGTGAACTTGGTCAAGTATTTTAGAATCGTCTTGCCTTTCTCTATCTTGATTTTACGAAGTTTATCCTTCAGTGCTAACTTCCTTTGATCATTGTTATTTTGATACAAGTTCGTCAATGTTTTCCAAATAGCATGTGGGGTTTCCTTTTCATGGAGACTCGAGATAATATGATCTCGAACTCCCTCAAGTATTATCCACCTTGCCTTCTCCACACACCTCTTCCACTCTCCCAAGTTCAGTGCATCAATAGCTACTAGCTGGAATTGTTTGTTCAACAAATTCCTTCAAGCCATTGTCCTCTAGCACAGCCTCCATCTTGTCCCTCAAGACTATGAAATTCAATTTTCCCTCCAAGGCATACTCAACCCTCAACCCATGGAATGCCATCTGCTGATCTTGAAGTATGTATTGCAAATTCAACTTTCACCTATAACCCAAAAACTCAAAACTTCGAAGTCTCCTCTAGTATATTGTTCTTAGCTCTAATACCATGTCGAAAATCCTATAGATTCACAAGCTAATAAACATCGAGCAAACAATAATCAATAGAGGAAGAGAATCAAAGGCACTTAACACAATAAATATCCGGGGAAAGCCACAGCTCAAAACCCCACTATCTGTTTTGTATTAATCCGGAAAATCAAGATGAAAATACAATGTGTGTTCTCCCTATAACAATCCCAACACTCAGCAAATGCAATCTCCAATTCATAAGCAAGCTCAAGACCAAAGCTTAGCCTCTTCACAAGCTCTCCAAATCTCTATTCCAATGCACAATTCCTATGGAGGATAACTTGTATTTAAAGGGAAATAAAGCCTCTAAAAACTGCGCAATCCCTTAAGGACCAGTTCCTGAATGCATGCACTGTCATCGCAACTCAGAAAAATCTAAAACAAATAGCACATTGTCCCTGCACTCTAGTCTCAACTGGGTATTTCTGAGAATCGACATGCATGAGTTTCTGATGAGTAAATATTCAGTTAACTAGAGTAGCACTGGTGGAGTTCATTAGTGAAACCACTGAATGTTAACTCACTATTAGTTCTCTCAATCAGTTTGAGAACGAATTTAGCTAAACTAACTCATGAAACCTAGTCTTTTATTTTACAACTCACAATTATCTCACACTGGACACCTACAAAATAGGGAGAACATACACATGACGACAGAAGACTTCCAACTCGAATTTCCTAAGTTAAGTAAGTTTAATAAACTTAATTAACTAATTTTAAGTTTCTATGAGAATAGAATTCGAATTTAATTCACAGTTTAATTCAAGGACAAATTAAATTGGAATTTATTGTTTCCATTTCTCAACATATCCTCTTTCTTAATCGAATTCCTTCTGCATTCTTATCATTCCCTTTGTGATTGTATATTTTTTTATTATATATCCTTAATCTTGTTCTTGTATTGGTGAATAGCACCAAATTCTTATAGTCTTCGTCTCTATAACTTGGATAAGCTTTGAAATAGTATGGAATTTACTTCTTCTTGACCTCTGACAATATTTTCATTGTCTTCCTTGCAACTTGTTATTTTAGATCTTAGACTTCTAAGAGCTTCTATTAGTTTAGGAGTGTCCTCCTCTTTTATTTTCCCAATTGATTCTTGTTCAAGTCCCTGTTGGTTTCTATTCATATCATGCTGGCCAACACTGCTGCTCATCCTTCCCTTTTCCTTATAGTACCTGGGTACCTATAAATATGTATTTACATACATACCAATGTTATACATCAATAAGAGACTTGCATTGACATATATTACTTCTTCTCCTTGGTCTACATTAATATTTACCCATCACATAATCAACGTGCAACCATGTTTAGTCAGTAAGTTTATAATCCATGCATTTCAGTATTTTGTAGTTATCATAAAGGAAAATTTAACAGATCATGCATATAATGGATATCAATCAATCATCTAACATGTGCATGTGAGCATATCTAGGCACAATATCTAAACTTGATACTCTAATACCACTTTGTAACACACCCCCTCCCAAATCCTACCAATCATAGATTCGAAGGAGTAGATGGTTACTATGTTGACCCAAGTTTGAAGGTGTTGTTATGGAAATGGGGTCTAAAAATTTAAATATTTTCAACACACTTAAAGCCTTGGTTTGACATCGCCATTGCATTCGTCTCATCAAGATGATTCCGTTGATATAAATTTTACCTCAATCTGACACTCGGATCAAGAGATGTGACCATTACAATTATGGTGAGTTAGAGAGTGCCACATCAAAGTCTTGGCCATGTGGCTGCCACATGATTATACCCACCTGGATAACCTCCCGGTGCCCCTTGCAAATTAATTATTGGTTGTTGACATGTTCATGGGTTTGGGTACCAAAACCCCTCTTAATACGAACCTGCCCAATTCATTCGAGAGTACCTCAATTAATACCTCTGGGGAGTAAATTTCAGGGAATAACCTCCTATGTACCCCACTTAAAACATCCTCACCTAAAACATTTAGGAGTAACATACTTAATACCTCCGAAGAGTAACTTTTGAGTAATAACCTTAAATGTACCTCACTTAAAACATCCCCGCTCAAAACGTCTGGGAGTAACCATATTAATACCTCTGGGAAGTGACTTACGCTGCTCCTGCTTCATTCATCTAGGAATGAGACCTCTGGGATCTAACACTTCATTCATCTAGGAACAATTCCTTTGGTGCTCCCACTTCACTCATCTGGAAATGAGACTTATGGATCAATTCAATCATCTGAGAATAAAACCTCTAGGCTATAGCATTTGGGAATAGCATTGCGAAAAGCATCCAGGAATAGCATCTCACCTTCATTTAATTACACATCTTGCTTGCTCTCCCAAGAAATAACATCTAATCTTAATCTCATCTGGGGAATAACATCTCGCGTGTGATCATGGATGAGTTTAAAGGGATTAATAGTAAGGCCTTTCCACCTAAACTCTATGAGAAGGTTTACAAACATGACTCTACCACAATGGTTCTATAAGAGTGTGGACCTACAACATAGTCCAATTCTCACACCTTGGAATCTAATGATGCATGCATGGTGCTATCCCTCCTGATCTTCTGGAAAGAATAAAATCTTAGGGTTATTGATGACAAAATTATAATACAAGGTTCATGGACTAGACCATACAGGCCAGGGAATTATCCATTTAGTCTCCTAGAGACTTTCATCCCCTCGAGTCCTCAAATTCATGTCTAGGAAAGATCAATCTTGGCTCTGATATCTTCAGGTTTCCTTTGAGAAACAAACAATGTAACAAACTTATAAATACTAGTAGAAAACATATAGCTCCAAAAGGGTTACCAAGAAATCAACATTCCATGAAACAACAAGGAATCCCTCTTAACAGTCCTAGAACATGCATAAACCATATGCATAGGAGTATAATCAACACCATTATAAGCCTACAAGCATTTGTTTTTATGGATAGGAATTCTAGGAATGAACTTAGACAGTTGCATGGAAAAGAATAATAATCATAATCATAACAATATTCAAGCAATTTCATTAGCAAGACTCATGCAACAAAATCATGTAGATATAGAGATAATTTTCTTTAATTTCACAACTTTCAACTCAGATCTATTTCAATTACAAATTCAGAAAATAATGGCAACCGAAAATCGAACTTTGATTTTCCACCCAACCATAGACCTACTATAGCCAAAATTACTTACAGTAGTCACCCCCGAGCCAGATCCACGATCTAAGGGGAATTTCTTTTTCAACGGCCTTATAGAAAGCCTTGTTTATGACACAAAGGATGGGAAATTATAACAATGGTTGATTTATCAGCTAGTCAAGCAAAACATAATCCCTAATAAGGGTGGTTTATCAGTTGTGTCAAGCACTCTACGAGTGGTTTATCATCCAACAACAAGCACCTTAGGTGGTTTATCAACTAATCAAGCACAACAAAATTTCACAATAATGGTTGGTTTATCAAATATGTAAAGCACTCTATGAGTTGTTTATCATCCCACAACAAGCACCCTTCTACATGTGGTTTATCATATATAGAAAGCACTCTTCTCCATATGCTTTATCAGACCTAGCAAGCACCTTGAGTGGTTTATTAACTGCAGAAGGCACTCCATGAGTGGTTTATCAGCTCACAAGAAACACTCAATCCCACCTCTTCTTTCTCTTCTAGTCACAATACTTTCGCCCAGGGAAATCCCATTCCTTAAGCTCATAATGTATTCTAGGTTTTCTCATGAGCTCCACCAAGAAGAGTTCCAACCCCATATTGTTGTGCATTCTCCTTTTTATCATTTTCCTAGGGGTCTCTTCATATTCCTCTTGGACTCTTCCTCTTATTTTTCTCATTATTTACATTACAAAATTAATTTAAGGTGCCAACTAATCCCACTTGGGTTCATTTTTCCTCTTCTCTCTTAGATCGTGGATACAGGGTCCCATACTTTAGGCCATTACATTATTACATTACAGAAATTAGGGGAGAAAAGTACCAGAGGTGTCGCAATGAATTTTAACCAGCTACTGAGATAAGTTGAACTAGGGTCTCTTGCACTGAAATGAAGTGGAAAATAGGTTTATAATAAGTGGGGTGAATCTATATAGTACAAATTTGAATTATTTAAAACATTCAAGCACAATTAAGCATCAATCTCACAAGAAGAACATAAGACATGAGATATATGTGGAATCCCTTACAAGGGAAAACCTCAAAACTTAATTTATTGATCTTTGTAGGCACTAGCATAACGTTATAATATTTTTAGTAACCAACCTACAAGTGACCCCAATTCACTCAATGATTTTTAGGCACAAACCTATAGGAGACACCAATCACCTCTGAATTTCTAATCTACAATATTTTCTTCTATGTTCCACTCTACTCTTCTATAATTCATAATATTCTTCTTAGATCCCATCTACTCTTTTCTAATCCATATTTCTCTACTTAATTATGTAGTCACATAATTCTTGTATATGATCTTTAATATACTCTTCTTTAGTTCACTCTACTCTTCTGCAATTTTGTACAGTTACCTCTCCCCTCTAATTTGATAACCCTTGTTCATTAATAGTTCATTATCCCTTTCCTCTAAACCAAGCACTTCCTTTAGATCCAAACTTCTATATTTGCATTCTCTATTATCTAACTCTCTATATTCACTTCACTCATCAATATTAGATTTACCAACGTAATACTTTCTTATATGGCGCTTCCTTCAACCCACATATCAAATTTGCCAACTCCCTTTAATTCCACATTTCATATCTTGGACCTCTCTTTAATTCTGGACACAAATCAAGACTTTGGCACTCTATAAGATGAGTTCTTTATATATCACATAGTGTGTAACTACTATAATGTATACCTTATAACCAAGTGTTATGCAAACCCTTTACCATTCCTTAGAGTTCCCTTAAATCCAACATTTTCAAAGGTTTAGCTCTTATGAGCGTTATGCTCTGATAACTCCTGGCACTTCCCTCAAACCCATTTTTCAAGGATTTGGTGTATTTATACCTTAGCAACAATTCATATGCACATACAATAAACATATCATCTTTATAACAATATATTAGAGAATCCATGGTACTAAGTGGATGAGAGTTTAACCCAATATTTCCTTGTCAAAAATCACTTTAACAAATATCATGATAGGGCATGTTGGAGGTCTTGAAACACCAAAATTTGTTTTATATTGGGAAATAAGGAAAAGTCACCAAAATTTTTAACACTAGAACCACTTACAAAATTGACTTTTTTTAGTGTCAACCAACTTTTCACTTTTCATTTGTCAATAGAGCTTGGAGCTAGATATTGGGAGATTAAGATATTTTAATGTATGTGCATAAAAAAATCCTTCTGGTGTTGATATGTTGAGGGCTCTAATCCCATATCACCTTATTTATTCTCCCTAAGACTGTGCACTATGATCGGAAGAAATTTATACTAGATATCAGGTAATCGTTGTTTTCAAAACATTTACACCTCAAAAACCTCTAGGTGTTGATATGCCAAGGGGTCTTAGCCCTCAAATACTACACATTAAGAACTCATGTGACCAAAGCTATGACCAAAGGCTACTATATCATATTTCAAAATAATTTAATGAACCCATTCCCTTTTTGTTGATATGTTTATATGGAAAAATGTTGAGGAATCTAAGCCCTTAGACATGACACCTTAGAACCTCCATAACTAGGGGCTTGACCAAAGGCTACTATATCGGCTATCAAGATACCAGTGTTTTGTTGAAATCCACCATTGTAAAATCCCTAATACATTGAGGTTTTGGTAGACCGCTTGACAATCGATGGTGAAACATCCATTCCATTAAATGATGGTGGAGGTCTAAAACTTTTGATTTTGTGGGAAATTCACATTATAAAAAAAATCACCAAAAATTTGAGGTTTTCCCAATAATTTTGAGGTTTTCCATTCTTACTTATTTCCATTCCCTATTTTTAGGTTTGCCCCTTTTACTATTTTTACACCCAAATTAGCTAGTACCCTCACCTTTGATCAAGCTACCCATTTAGGTCTCCCCTTGCTTTGACATCAATGACAATATCATCAAAATTATATTAATTCACCCCACCCTCTGAGTATAATTATGAATCCAACAACATCAATAACTAAATGAATAATATAAGTGAAAAAATATGTGTAATGTTTCTCTAAGAGCATGTGTTTATAATCCATTAAATACCATGGATATTCCACTAGAAATTTCATTGAAATGGATCTACTAAAATAAACTAAAATTTATACTATGAAGGTTAAAACCCTTTAGATTAGAGATTTGTTAATTTACTGATTAATTACTGGTTTTTTGCTTATGCATGAAATCTATAAAATGTGGCAACTAGAGAACCATAAAATACAATCATACACCAACCATAATGAACACAAGATATGCTCTAGGAAACAATTACAAGAGAAAACTTAGCTAGAAGGTGTGGTTTCTCTCCTCTCCTTTGTTTGGAATGAAAATAATGCAAGTACAAAGAACAAGGAAGTGCTTATGGAATCACCTAAGACTTGTGTCTTAATATGCTACTACAAAATAACAACTCCCTTTTTTATTCTCTCTCACTCACGCCCCTAATTTCTTTTCTCTACTATGGAACTAGATACAATTCTAATATAATAGAACCCTTACTCATCGGCTAGTGATGAAGATATTTTTCGTTACACCAAAACCCGTAGGTATTGGTAAACGTTCCAAACCAGTAACTAGGATCCCCAGGGTGGAAATTACGGATTCCATAGAGGTGCGGTGATTCTTCCACCCCCTCAAACGTAACTCGGGGGAATCGAACCTAGGTCCAGGCTCTGATACCATGAAGAGGTTTTCCATTACACCAAAACCAGCAGGTATTGGTAAACGTTCCAAACCAATAACTAGGATCCCCAAGGTGGAAATTACAGATTCCATAGAGGTGCAGTGATTCTTCCAACAAGTGATATAGTTTTAACATAGCCTCATAGTGAACTAGAGGTCAAGTTTTACTCCTTCGATTATCAACTAAAGTTACAAACTTGACCCTTCTTCAGTATTATTCAAAGTCCCCATGGGGCTAGCCCCACATGTATGAGTAATGGGGGCTAATGTGGCTTCCACACATGCCATGGTGGTCAAACTTGGCAATTCAACTTCTAGTAGGCATAACTATTCAATACGAACTCTAATTGACACCATTTTGCACTATTGGAAATTTATTTAGAATCACATCCTCCATGGTTAAGTAAGAAATTTTACCTCCCAAAAAATGGCATTTAAGTTCTCAAAATGACACAAGTTTTTAGGTCCCAATTATCCAAATTAGGTTCTGCTAATTAAGCTACTCCTACAAGTTGATTGCTCCAGTTTTTCCTCTCCAAAAAGCATTGAGACGGATAAAAAATAATATAATGACCCAATATGGAATAGATCTAGATGCATGTTCTCTGGATAGATATTTAGATGCACATGGAAATTTGAATCGGAAAATGTTATGTTTGAATAAAACAATTCCTTGATGAAGAATAAAGCATGAGATTTAGTTCCTCGACCATAAGGAAATAATGTAGTGAAGTCTCGATCCAGCTATAAGATCAATTTCACTTCTGGTGGTGCTATTATAAGACACATGATTGTTTTGCATAAAATATTTTGTTCCTTATAATAACACATTGACTACGCTGAAGCAATTTCCTTTATTGCAAATATGAATTATATTCAACTAATTCTTTCACTTACTACTCATTTTTTATATGAGGTACATAAAATTGAAGTCAAAAGTTTTTCCTTCATGGAGATTCCAACAAAAAAAAATATATGGAGTGATGTTGAGGTTTTGAAAAGGATGTTAGCCTAGTGTGCCAACTAAAGAAGTCCTTATATGGTTTAAATATACCTTTTAGTTTTGTTACAAGAATATTGACTATTTCTTTGTTGATATTGGTTTTAAACAATGTGAATTGGATCATAATATCTATGTATTAAATGTAAAAGATGAAATCTTAATTATTTCATCATATGTGGATGACTTAATCATGACTATAAGAAACATTGATTTGATTTTGGGTTTGAATAAACAATCAATAGATATTTTTGAAATGATTGACCTTGGTCTCTTACAATTATGTATGGGCATCCACATTTTGCAAATGGATGATGGTATCTTTTTTTCTCAAGCTAAATATGTACTTGATCCTTTGCAAAGATTCAAGATGGAATATTTTAAACCTTGTGCTACACCCTTTTACCTAGGAGTGAAGTTCACGAAAGAATCTATTTTTTTGAGAGTTGAGTTACCTTGTATCAATAGTTGTTTGGTAGACATATTTATTTAATTCATAGTGGAAGTGTTGTTTCCTTTGTTGTTAGTGTGGTCTCTTAGTTTATGTAGGATATACAAGAAAGCCACTTAAAGGATGCAAAGAGGATCACCCATTGAGTGTTGCAGTAATCAATCAAACCTCTTGGTTGTATTAACTCATATTGAGTAGGGGATAATGATGACATGAAGTATACATATGGTTGTGTTTTTTCTTGGTCAAGGACCCATAGTCTAGTCATGTAAGAAGGAGAAGCTAGTCTCTCTTTTAACCATGGAAGTCAAATATCACAATGTGGTTAACGTTGGCACAAAGGAAATATGGGTTTGAAAACTCTTGGGCGAACTTGGGTTCATAGTTGAGACATTGAATGTTGTATTTTGTTTTAATCATAGTGTGATATAGGTCGCAGGGAATCCTATTTCTCATAGTAAGATGAAGCATGTGAAACTTTGTTCTCATTATTTGAGATAGTCGATACAAGATAATGTTGTGAATCTTTTTTATTGAAAGATAAATGATCATGTTGTTGACATCCTTACAAGTTCTCTATTAAAAATTAAGCTTGTGAAACTTCAGGCTAGCTTGGGCTTCAAGATGTTGTAATTATGGAGAGTGGGTGGGGGGTGTAAAGAAATAATTTCACCTTCTGAATCTCCAAAACATTGTGTTGATGAGAGGATGTTGAGACACCTTTGGATATATTGGAGACATTTAGTCAATGGTTAATATTCAACTGAGTGGTTAACTAAGTGTTCATTGGTTAGTTGAGTTGACTACAACAACTAGTTAGCGAAAAAAGCTTAATATATTTCTAAAAAATTCTTATGCACCATTGCCATTGCATGTTGGCCAAATCTTCTTCACTTTAAGGGAATTGGCTACATATCAATGTTATAAATGGATGGTCTTATGGGTGGATATAATGGCATGAAAAATGGATAATGCATTTTGACATGATCTTCATGTATTGAGCCATGTTAGCTTGTGCGTAATTGTTGTAATGGTGTCTCTCGAAACCACATCTTCTCGCAATCATTAGTTCTGTAATCTACCTAAGTCCTTTGTTCTCCAATAATATGATTTTAATTCAATCGCCTTATAACATAGCATATCTAAACAGACAGAAGCTTTAATTCGGCGACTCGAACTGTCAACCTGTTGCTTCATGGCCCCCACGGCGTTGCCCTCTGTGTTGCATGCGGGTCGCAGGAGCCCTAAAGCTCTTGTGACGGCCTCGACCGCGACCCCCTCCATTTCCTTTATCGCAGCGGAAGAAAATGCAGCCCCCAAATCTGAACCAGTTGCTCAATCTTCCCGGCGGATCTGGGAAGAAATGAAGGCAGAGAAACTGGGAAAGCGCGATTTCCAGGCGGAGCTCTGCATTGGCTTTCGTCTTTTGGTAGATCCCCAGCTGGGTTTGATAACGCTGGAGAGCCTGAAGAGAAATTCAGGTCTGTTAGGGTTGGATTCCCTAACGAATTCAGAGAAAAGGGCGATGATGAGCGAAGGGGATTCAGACAGCGACGGGGCTCTGCATGATCAAAAATTATGCGCTCTAACGATCAGACTCAACCCTTCCTTCATGGCTGAAGCAGAGAAATGGCTTTACAATGCTGTGTGTCAGCACGAAGCGGATCTGCTCCCTCCCGTTGTGAATAGATATATAAACAGCCCAGATCTGGGCTGGATCTACCTGATCCGGACAACAACCAAAGCAAACGCCAAGATCCAAGAGCTCTGGAACTCTGGTCTACGAAAGGTCAACGGGACAGGGACGGGGTGATGGGTCTTGCACAGACACTCTTTACCAATCTGACTCCCCAGATCTTAGAAGGGGCTATATGGCACGAGGATAGCCTGAATACAAAACAGTGGAGAACAGATCCCACAGTCGCTGTGGCGGCAATTTCACCAGATCCACGCTTCCAAATCATTATAAAGCCCCCCTCTGGGAAATCAGCCCTAATCTGGGTTCAAGCTTCAGACAGTGTCTCAAATCTGAAGAAAAACATAGCCAATCACATTGGACTCCTGGAAGGATATCAACATCTGCTCTCTGAGGAAAGATCGTTACAAGATCACAAAGCAATTGACGACTACAACATCAAGCCAGGATCTAATATTATTCTCAACATGAGGCTACGTGGAGGTGCAGCAGCCAGCGGCCCAAGAAAACAAACAGAAGGGGGCAGTGGATCTAAAGCAAAACACAGCCCAGAACCACACCAGCAGCACAGAAGCGAAGGAACATCTTACAAGAATATTCTATAAGGGGGGAAATCTTCTTCTACAGCTTCACAGCAGGCCGAAACAGAACCCAGCCCATATATCGTGGAGCAACTGAACTCTACACCTGAACTAACATTAGATACAGCAAAAGTAGAGGAGGTACGTAACATTTACGAAAGACAAGCCCTCATCTGTCGTTTCAATGGTTTCTTGCCAAAACCCATGGACCTTTTTCACTAGATTTTCACAAAATGGTCTCTTAATTGTGATGTCATGCTCTGTTCCAAAGGCTTTTTTATAGTCAAACTTCCTTCAGAAGAGGTCAGAGCCCTAGTAATTCAGGAGGGTCCGTGGTTTTGGGGATCTTCAGGACTCTTCATCACACCTTGGACCCCAGAGTTTGATGCAAACTCCTTCATCGTTACTAGGATGCCAGTATGGGTTCGACTACATAACCTCCCTGCACATTTTTGGGACCAAAAGACACTCACATGCATTGGAAACTCTTTTGGCAGATATATTAAAATGGATACTCAACGAGTGGAAGATGGAATCTACACTTTCGCACGTATCTGTGTGGAAGTTGATCTCACCAAAGGATTACCGGAACGCATAATCTTGAAGCATAAAGATCGTAGCTGGATGCAAACAATAGATTATGAAAATACAGCATTCTGATGCAGAATATATCGGCAGACTGGGCACCTACAAAATGCCTGCCCAGATTTCAAAAAAGACAGCCAAAGAAGGAGGAAATCCGGAAAAAAAAAAAAAAGGTGTACATTCCCCCCACCAGACCCTAAGGAAGAGGAAGAAGGTGAGGAGGAATTTCCCATCCCAAATGAGAACAGCCAAGCAGAACCGCAGGAACAATCTCCACAAGTGCCCATGGAACCGCAACCGGAAAAGGCTTTCGACACAATGGAACTCAGTGGAACCAAAAGGCAGCATAAATCGGATACCTCGGACTCTGACAATGAAAACCCTCAACCCAGTGAGGAAAACCCACTTCAACTCGTTCCCATGCATCCGGCCCAAGGAGAGTGGCGCAAGGTAGAGAAGAAAAAGGGGAGGAAAACTTGATCTCCCCCCTATCTGGCATCTCAGTGCTCCAGGCATGGTTTTTTTATCAGTTTTTCGCTGTACTTGACACTTGTGTCAACCATTTTTTGTCAGGCTTCATAGCCTTGTCTTTGCAATGCTTTGGCATCTACAAAATGTAATTTTCAAAATTAATGGGAATTACGACTTTTTCCAAGGGAAAAAAAACATAGCATATCTAAACATTTATCAAGATAAAGATATGTAATAATCGATTTCCATCTTTAATTAGCAAAACAAAATTTAAAATACTTAACACCAAATCAAAAACTATAATAATATTAATCACTAAATAACTCAATCTAATAACATAATTGATATTATATATAAATAAATAATAATATTGATCACTAAAAATAACTCAATCTAATATATATATATATATATATATATATATATATATATAATTTGAAATTAAATATATGAATTTCTTTAGTAATCACTTTAAAGTATTGTTTTAAACACTCTAACAATATTTTATAACACATTTACATACTTACTTTATAAGCATTCCTTTTAGATATTTAAAATAAGAAATAAACGTTTCATAATCACTTAAAAATATTCTTTTAAATACTTTAAAAATATTTTGTAATATATATATATATATATCATAAAATTTGAAATTAAATATATGAATTTCTTTGGTAATCACTTTAAAGTATTGTTTTAAACACTCTAACAATATTTTATAGCACATTTACATACTTACTTTATAAGCATTCCTTTTAGATATTTAAAATAAGAAATAAATGTTTCATAATCACTTAAAAATATTCTTTTAAATACTTTAAAAATATTTCGTAACATACATATATATATATATAATAAAATTTGAAATTAAATATATAAATTTCTTTCATAATCACTTTAAAGTATTGTTTTAAACACTCTAACAATATTTTATAGCACATTTACATACTTACTTTATAAGCATTCCTTTTAGATATTTAAAATAAGAAATAAACGTTTCATAATCACTTAAAAATATTCTTTTAAATACTTTAAAAATATTTTGTAACCTATTTCCATAATTACTTTATAAACATACCTTTAGATTTAATAATAAAAAAAACGTTCCTTTTAGATATTTAAAAGAAATTTAAAATAAAAATAAAAATACAGTAAAACATTTTTTTTTTTTTCTTTTCTCGAAAGTGGCAAAACCTATCAAACTCAGGTGTCAAACCAACAGTGAGGACAGCCATCTCTCGCTGCTATCCGCAAATGTCGGTTTGACTCATCACTGTTATCAAGGAAAACCACGCCACCTGGAATAACCCGCTGGTGGTCCGTAAGGGAGCAGGCTTTCACAAGGGAGCAGGGTTTCACTCCTGCAAGATGCCTCTGGGTCTTGGGCCGTTAACCTGTTTCCTTACGTCCGAGGAAGACGAGCTCTTAGCCAAGCAGAAGCAGTTTTACGGCATACTCCAGGCCGTAAAAATACAGTAAAACATTTTGTTTGCAAAAGTGGTATATATATATATATAAATATTAAATATCATTTTAATTAAAATAGATAACGCAATCTCTGCTCAACGTGCTTCATCCTGAAATTGCATAAGTAATATAGGAAAAAGTCTACTGGAACCTACTGACGTGGATGCCAATTAATTAGTTAAATATTGCAATATTTCTCATGACGGGGAACGGTTAAGTTAAAAGTATAAAATTGTGTACACTTTAATTTCTTTATTGTTTCCTTGGATTTGACTTTACTTGTGATGAAAAGTTTGTAAATATGTTTTGCCGACCATTTGCATATTTTATTTTATTTTTATTTTTCTATTTAATTGGTTAAATAGCGCAATGTTTCTAATGACCGAACGATTAAGTAAAATATAAAATTGTGTACACTTAAATTCTTCGTTATTCGTTTAGATTTGACTTTAGATATAACCAACACTGTTTATCATTTTGGGGATCATTTTTTTTAGTAATTTATTTATTAAATTATATTTTTGAAGAAAAAAATATATTCATTTATTATTATTGTTATTATTTATAAAATTAGTTGAATTGTTTAATTTAGGTTTTGGTAGAAATCATATAAGAGAAATTTTTCGCTGATGCGTTTCGAACCAACCAATGTGGTTCGAAATGCTTCTTCATCTAGTCTTGATGATGAGGCTTTCGAACCACACTGGTTGGTTCAAAACGCATTGGCCAAAAATTTCTCTTAAGTGATTTCTAACGAAAGACTTTTCTTAGTTGAATTTTATTTATATAAAATATTATAGTGGATGTATATAAATAGATTGTATAAGTAGACTAGCATAGATTCATCTTAATCCTAGATCGATCAAGCGTGGAGAGGGATCAAATCTCTCGAGGTGCAAATTCTTCCTCAAATTTTTCACTCAAAAAAGAAGTTTGCACCTCGAGAGATTTGATCCCTCATGATGCTTAATATATACGGGTTAAGATGGATCTACGTTGGTTTCAGTGATTATATCCCTCCCTACCTCCTTCTCTTTGTCTTCCCTCCTCTCCTCTCTCCCTCACTCTCTCTCCATCTCTCCCTTATCACTCCCTTTCTCTCCATATCTGTATATATCTCACTCTCTCTCCATATCTACATATCTCTCTCCGCCTCCCTCTTCCTCTCCCTCTATCTCTCTCTTCCCCCCCTCTCTCTCTCCCCAACTTTCTCTCTTTATCTTTCTTCTTCCCTCCCTCTCTCTCCCGATCCAAATCCATCTCTCTCCTTCTCTCTCTCAAGTCTTGTCTCCTTTCCTTTCTCTCTCTCCCTTTCTCTCCCACCACCCTCTACCTCTCCCCCCATCTCTCTCTCTCTCTCTCTTCCCTCCAACTTTGTCATTATCTCCCTCCCTGTCTTCTTCTCTCTCTCCCCTTCTCTCCTCCTACATCTCTATGTCTTCCTCTCTCTCTCTTTCACTCCCTCTCTCCATCTCTCTCTCTCCTCTTCTTCTCTCTCCCTTCCATCCTCTCCTCTCTCGCTCACTCTCTCTCCATCTCTCCCTTGTCACGCCCTCCCTCTCTCCACTTCTATCTCTCTATCTTTCTTCTTCCCTCTCTCTCTCTCTTTCCCTCCTCTCTCCTTTTCTCTCTCAAGACCTCTCTCTCTCTTCCTTCCTCTCTTTCCCTTGATCTCCCACCTCTCTCTCTCTCTCTCTCTCTCTCTCTCTCTCTCTCTCCAACAATGTCATTATCTGTTGGACAGTTAGCATTTTTTGGCCGGCTAGTGGCCTAGTGAAGGCATCTGCAAGTGTGTTGGCATTGATGTCAACAGTCATGCTGGGAAGATGTGTTGGGCAGTTGGCATTTCCTAACTGTTGGCAGGAGTGTTGGCATTGATGTCAACTAGACTAGCTTGGATGCTTGTCACAACAGATGTTGGCAGTGATGGCCCAGGAGGAATCCCATGGTTGTTCATGGCTCAGAAGGATTCCTATGATAGCTGCAAGCTTTAAGTAGAGAATCATCATAGAAATAGGCTTAGTGGAAAAGCCATAAAATGATGATTACAGTGATGAGCCAGATGGAAGTCCATGGTAGTTGCAGGCTTCTTGTAGAAAATCATCACAGTAGCAGGCTTATTGGAGAAGCCATAAAATGATGATTATAGTGATGGACCAGGAGGAAGTCCATGGTAGTTGCAGGCTTCATGCAAAGGATCACCTTGGTGGTTGTGATTCTAGCTGTCGTAGAGTCAAGGAGAAGAATAATGTCAGAGAGCTTGGAGCCATCTTAGAGGTAGCAGATGGGCTCAAAGACTATATCAGACCCTCTCCATTAGAAAGTGCTTTGAATAAGCTTTCCAATGATATGCGAAAGTCCAAAAATGGATTCCTAATTCAAAAATTATGGCATGTTCAAGTTTAGGTATTTGAAGCCTTAGGTAGGAAAGGATATCGGCAATCAGAGATCGGGATGTCTTGATATCAGCACATTAGAGATCGGAGGTCTAGCGACATCAGCCATATCGGCATTCGTAACCCCGGAGATTATCCATTATCGGCTATCGCATATCGGAGGATAGGAAAATCGGTACATCGCAACATCAGAGTAGTTTGTATTGCATATCAGTGATCAGAGGAGATAGGAATCCATATCGGCGCATTGTAATGTCATAGATCGTTGAATCGAAATATGAGAACTTTCTAAGTGGTGAACCTTTTAAATGTTGTGATATTGTTAAAACACTGATAGCATTAAAAGCCGTCGGGAATGCCAAAAGAGAAATAACAAAGGAATTCATCATAAAACCAAGGTGGATGAGCCCTTTTATCTCTCCTCTAGGAGGACACATGGTGGCATATGATTGGCCCCGAGAAGGACACATGGCAGTGTATGATTGGCTCCGATGAGGACACATAGCAACATCTGATTAGCTCCAATAAGGGACAGGTGGCAGTTGATATCAACATGACATGGCAATATGGAAGGACACATGGCAGGTAGTTTTGTTGTTTTGAGGTGGTCTAATGGGCCATATCTGGGTGACATGTCTCACCACTCAGGAAGTGCCACGTGGCAGTGATGACATCATATCGGAAGTCGGCGATCAGAGGATTGAGGATGTTGGCACTTTATAAGATTTGGCAATTGGAAAAAGCCAAAAAGGGGGCTCTTGATGTGTTAGTGCATGGTCAAGAGGAAACTAATAGAAACAAGGGTGCGAAGCAATAACAAAGGAAAAATGGCCCTGGCAGAATGCTAAAGGAATTAGCGCCTTAAGCCTAAACCTTGGGTAACGCACCCAGTCCTATCGTGAAAGATGTGAAAAGGGGCTAAACAAAAAGGGCCAAGGACAAAATCGAAAGTCACTATTTTCATATGTCTTTTGAGAATAAATTTTCGATTTTCATATGTCTTTTGAGAATAAATTTTCGATAAGGAAAAGCTATGGTATAGCACTATGGTAATATTAAAGTACATATTGATCTCTAATATAGCAGCATAAAGGAGTATTGAAGGGTGTATGGGTCGGCAGCTGAAGAGTAAATGAACATAGAGGAGTTCATCTATGGAATAATTGGATACTATTAAAGATCTATGAGGCATGAAGGCAACAAGGAAAATGGTCCACAGAGAAGCCATACCGAAGTACTATGAAACCATGAATAAGACTGGAGAGCCTCAGTGATGGGAGAGTTGCAAACAAAGAGGATTGTGCTTGGTTGGAGTGTGCAGGTGGATTGAGAATTAATTCTCATTATGGAGAAACATTCATGTGCCCATTCTCATGGTTAATACAGAGGTAGAGACCAAGACATATGTTATAGCATTATGGAACAACCATGCCAAGGTACAATGCATAGTGTGAACACGGGACGGTTTGGCAGCATCGATTGGGGAGTACCAGAGGAACAAAACCCAGGAGCTCAGATGAGCAATGCGGGGAAAAGCAGCATTGTGGCCAAAGAGCTAAGTGGAAAAAGCTCTGTGAGAGTTTGCACTATTGTGTAAGGCTGAGTAAGAGCTTGTTTTGTAGAGAGAAGGTGAGAGTGCCTAAGCAGAGGTAAGAGACCCCAATAGATGTGCTCTGTGTGTAAGGTCGAAAGTGCATGTGCGTTGTGTAAGCAAGGTTGAAGTGTCTGTGTTGCAAGAAAGGCTGAGTGTGCACTATGGAGAGAAATAAGGTCAATACCTATGTGTGTGCATGCCTTGGAGAGAAGAAGGCCAAGAGTTGAGTGTGCAATGTGGAGAGCATAAGGTTGAGAGTTGTTGTATGTTGATGAAGAGCAAAGGACAGAGTTGCATGGATGGTGATGAGTCACTGATAGTGGGTTGTTGCAAAGTGTTGCAGAGCGAGCAAAGTGAGAAAAGAACAAAGTTGAGATCAGGCAGTGGCTGACATTTACAGTGAACATACAGTTCCTATTTGAGTGTGGGTTGGTGCCTCTATACAGGAAGTTGGTGCCTCCATACAGGAAGTTGGTTCTTCCATTCTCTAGTGGGTGCTTGAGAAGGCTTGGGGGTTCGTGCCTCTTGCAAATTGGTGCTTCCATAAAGCCAAGGAGCTGCAAGTTTGTGCTTGCAACAAATATGTGAGGTTGGTGCCTCAGATGGTGATTCTGGTAAGCTGGATAGGTGTCTACAAACAAGATGGAGTTGGTGCTTCCTGCTAGTAGGTGCTAGCAAACAATCAAAGGGTTTTGGTGCTTCCTGTGAGTGGGTGCTCACAAAACAAATTGATGTAATAGAGTAGGTGTTCTTATTTTACATCAATAACAATAACAAGCTTGGTGGTTTTTCCTCAAAAGGGTTTCCACATGAAAAACCTTGTGTCTCATGTGTATGATGCTCATGGTGTGTATGCTTGTTTGTTGATTTCATGTTGCTTCCATATTACATATTGTTGCTGAGTATATGGATGATTTCCAAGTTTAAATAAGAAAAGTAAATTGGCATAAAGAAGTTAAAATTAGCCTTAATATTGATTCACCCCCCCTCTCATTATTATCATTTTTTTCCAACAATTGGTATCGGAGCCAAGTTCCTTTAGGAATAGCTTAATCGCTAGAAGGTAGATCAAAGGGAAACAATGGATAATAAAGTTTGGCTAACAGTAGGAGTCCCATTCTTAAATGAATCAGACCATGGTTTCGACTATGAAGTTTGGAAGGTTAGAATAGTGGGTTATTTGGTGCTCTGGGATGATGATATGTATATCTTTGTAGTGTATAGAGAAAAGAATGAGCATAATGAAAAATCCAAGGAGGTCATCATGAAAGGGCTAGCTAAGCCAGATGTTGATAAAGTGAGGCATTGTGTGTCAGCAACGGAAGTGTTGGACAGACTGCAATGTTTGCATGGTGGAGATAGCCATGTGGCTCAAGAAGAGGCTGAGGAGCCCTGTTGCTCTAGCAATGAACCAGAACATGGAGAAGTTGTTGCTCATCACACTCTTGTTGATGATGAAGAAGTCTCAGAAGAGAGACCATGTTGCTCAGAAGGTATGCTATTTCTTTGTGATAAATGCAAAGATATATGTCCTTCATTATCTAGATGATTCACTTGAAGATAGAGAGACCATGCATAGTAGCTTTAATGAATATAGAGCCATTTTAGTAGCAATAGAAAATAAGGGATCCTCTGAAGGAGAATAGAGTACATCCTGTGGAGAGAATAAGGGTATCACTGAAAGTGATGAATAAGGGACAACCCTTAGACCTATGGAAGACTCCATGGACATAGAGATGGGCTTAGATCTTTGTGGTAACTCATCTAGCACCTATGATAGTGAAGAAAAGGATCTAAATGAAAGGATATTTTTAAAAAGAAGTTGATCTCTGCTCTAAAGGAGATCAAGGACCTATCAGAGGCAAATCTCAAATGAAAGGAGTAATTGAAAATCTATGATCTTGAGAATGAGAAGTTGAGCAGAACAATGGTTGAACTAAATGCTTAATAAGAAGAGGCTAGCAGACTGACTAGGATGTTAACCAATCAGCTGGGTGAAAAGGAAGCTTACCATGGGAGACTACAAAATGAGGTAGTCTCATTGAGACATGACTTAGAAAATTCAAAAATAGAGTTGTCTCAATGTTAGAATCTTGAAGGGAGCAAGAGAGTCTTTGATGAGATGCTTGGAAAGAAAATATCCCCTCTCATAAAGACTGGTGTGGATTTCAAGGAAAAATCAAGCTCCAAGATGGTGAATGTTGAAGGGTCAACTTGCCATGTAAAAGGAGTCCAAGGTTTCAACAACAAAAAAGAAAGAAAGATTGTTGGAAAATGCAACAAAAGAAGAAAAGGCAACATCATAAGGCTAAGAAGCAGTAGCCAGTAGTGCAACAGAAGAGGTTGAGTCAGTTGCAAGAAAGAGTGCATGATAGCAATGCAAGCTGTCATAAAAGGCACATGAAGAGCCAGCAGAGGTCCTTTCCTTCTCAAAGACAGAGCCTTCAAAGAAAAGGTAATCTTTGTCAACAAAAGCCTTTTTATGGGTATTGTTTTTCTTGCAATAATTTTGGACATAAAGCCATAGATTGTAGATGGCATGCAAGGAAACAAGATGTTTTGGGTAGCAACAACCCAAGAATGAATAAATAGGCTAGGAGAAGGCATGCTAGCCAAGATAGGAGTTTTGACAAAAAAATTGACAAAAAGAGTAATTCCTCCACCCTGGTATTAAGCCATGTTAAATGCTACAACTGTGGAAATCTCGAGCACAAGAGAGTTTGCTGCAAAAATGAGAAGAAATGGAATGCTTCTCAGCATATGCATGTGAATGCAGCAGCTCGGGTTTTGAAGACAACCACAAACAATGGAGTTGAAAAATACAGACTTGTCTTCAGTTCTCTATGTCAAAAGAGCGAGATGAAAAGAGGAGGAAGAAATTAGAAGAATGATCCTCCTACTCTTGTAGCAGACCCAACTTTAAGGTGAAATGGCATCAAGAGGATTTAAGGAAGATAGAGGAGTTGAACGAAAAGTTTCCTCTATTCATGTGCAGTCAAGAGAAGACCCAAACAGGGGTAAAGAAGAAGATGGAGAGTAAAGCCTCTGTCAGGACGCAGCCATTGAAGGCTTGGAAGAAGAAGGAGGATGATCTGCTCAGGGGGAGTAGATCCTATGTTTCTCTTCAGTAAAGGAAGAGAAGGGCCTCAAGGGAGGCCAAACAAATCAGATGTAGGAAGCGAAAAAAGGATTAAACATAAAGGTGCATCTGATTGTGAAGGTATGTTTGTGTTTTCTTATTGATTACAAGAATAAATTGATTTATTTTGAATGTATCAACATTGAAAAGGAGAAGTGCAACTAGCATGAGGAGTACACAACAATATATTATGTTGTGGGAATAAGATGGGCTACAGTGGAAGTGTGGAATGATAGGAAGCTCATAGTCAAGTCAGGTCCACAGGATCAGTCCCCACGTAGAGGCAAGAAAGAATTTGTAGGAGATCAAAGATCATTGGCTTAGGGGGAGTTGCTTTGATAAGTAGTAGCAGGCAACAATGGGCAGCCTCAGAAAGGGATATTGTTGAGCAAATGAAAGGTTTGCATCTTTGGTGAAATACTCTTATTTCATTTAAGTTGTAAGTTTGATTATGCATAGCATTCTTGTGTTCATGAAACACAATTGGTGCAAGCTTTTCCATGTCCCTTAACCCTCAATTGGTATAGCTATGTCAATTGGTTGTGTTGGGCTCATGTTGAGTAACCTTGTGTGCAAATGGACATTTCTTTTTTAGAAAAGAAATATTAGAGTTTTCCTAGTACATTGTTCCATTTGTATCATTTCTTTTGGTGCAATTGGTATAAGAAGCAATCCCTATTGTATGAGAATGATCTCAAGGGGAGAAGTGGAGATGATGAAATAAAGTAAGCACAATATTAGAAGCAACATAAGTAGTGAAGTCCAATAAGAAATGCATCATCATTAATTGGTATTTGCAGTAGCAGCAATACCATGAGTAGTTTAATGGGTATCAATATTTTTGATACAAAATATGCATTAGTGGAGAGAGTGCTCAGCAAGCAGTCATAAGGTGTCCAAAACTTTTAGGACAAATAAGAGGAATTATATGTTCAGGGGGAGAATATCAAATATGCCCAGTTTATGGAGCAGCAGCAGTGATAGCCCTGGTAGAGAAGTTTGCAAAGTAGAATTCACGTCTAAATAGCTAGACTTTGGTCTTCACAACCGGGTGATTCAATGGGGGTAGAAAGGTATCTTGTAGCCCCTTGTCTTTGATGTCAAAGGGGGAGAGAAGAGTGGAGAAGTTGTGATGGCTTGTGTAGGAGAAAGGAGGTCGTTGGTGTCTCATGCAATGAGATGTGTGGAAACAGCATGAGGTTTGGCCATCACATGAAGAGAAGGATAGACTGTTGCCACCAATGCCAAAGGGGGATATTGTTGGATAGATGGCATTGTCTAGATGGCTAGTGGCCTAGTGAAGGCATCTGAAAGTGTGTTGGCATTGATGTCAAAAGTCATGCTGGAAAAATGTGTTGGGAAGTTGGCATTGCCTAGCTATTGGCAGGCGTGTTGGCATTGATGTCAACCAAACTATCTTGGATACTTGTCACATCAGATGTTGGAAATGATGGCCCAGGAGGAATCTCATAGTTCTTCATGGGTCAGAAGGATTCCCATGATAGCTGCAAGCTTTAAGTAGAGAATCATCATAGCAACAGGTTTAGTGGAAAAGCCATAAAATGATGATTACAGTGATGAGTAAGATGGAATTCCATGGTAGTTGCAGGCGTCTTGTAGAAAATCATCACAGTAGCAGGCTTATTAGATAACCCAAAAATTCATGATTACAGTTGTTAACGGGAAAAGTGTCTATTCAGAATGACCCTATCCCACTGAGGTGTGACAATGACCTCAGAAACAAACAGGGAAAACTACTTTAGTATTATTCTTTATGAACTATAAACGAAGAGGAATAGGATGAACCAACCTGTGTCTTGTGCTAGTCCTTTGATCCAATCTCTCTTCTCTTTGACAGCTTCCAGCTACCTGCTCCCTTACTTGCCCAGCGTCACCAAGTTCCTGCAAGATCACAGAAGAAGGAAACTACACAAAGACATGGATTTATATTCATAAATAGCTTAGGATCAGATTTAAGCTAAACATACAAATGTAACAAACATCAATGATACACAAGCATGTAGGAGAAACTCAAATAGTTTTATTGATAAAACAAGAAGATCCAGGAGGAGTTACAACCGATGATTCCTGATCCAGCATCAACCTCCCAGCATAGAATCCCCTCTTCACCTCCAACAAAGCATAAATCACCCAATACTCTGATATCTATCTCAAAACCAACAGCAATTCTCTGCAATGTACATAATTCCAGCCTCTGGATCTCTTGGTGAGGGATCCATATATAGATGTATGCAAAGAGGATGAATCAGCTCATGAATTGATTAGTGCCTTCTCTCTGTCAGTTCTTGCTTCCACTTGGAGACTGAGAGCCTCTTACTCATCACTGGTCGAATTCAGTGAGGCAAGTGTCATTGGGAAAGATTCTGGAAGCTTCCATTGTCTCTCCACCTCGTGGAATGACTCTGCCACTTGTCATTTCCCGCTCAACGCACCTTGGTAGTGCATTTAGGTGCGTTGCAACGCACCTAGCTAGTGTATTTGGGTGCTTTGCAACGCAGCTAGCTAGTGGAGCAGCTGAAATGATCCATATTTGACTAGTTCTGAGCAGTTTCTGGTGGAGAACTTCTGGGAGAAGTTGTAATTTGTTGACCTTGTTTCTTTAGGAGCTGGAACAACACTTTTAGGGACTTAGGATCCCTTGGTTTATGGACATTCCATCCTTAGAGCTGTAAGGCACAAAAATGTCTATAACAACAGTGATGGACTAGGAGGAAGTCCATGGTAGTTGCAAGCTTCATGCAAATGATCACCTTGGTGGTTGTGATTCCAGTTGTCCGAAAAGTCAAGGAGCAGAATATTGTTAGAGAGCCTGGAGCCATATTAGAAGTAGAATATGGGCTCAAAGACGACATCAGACCATCTCCATTGGAAAGTGTTCTAAATAATTTTTCCAATGATATGCAGAAGTCCAGAAATGGATTCCTGGTTGAAAATTTATGGCCTGCTAAAGTTCATGGATTTGAAGCCTTAAGCAGGAAATAATATCAGCAATCGGAAATCGGGATGTCTTGATATCGTCATATCGGAGATTAGAGGTCCAGCGACATCATCCATATCGGCTATCGTGACCCCGGAGATTAGCCATTATTGGTGATTGCATATCGGAGGACAGTCAAAGCGGCACATCGCAACATTGGAGATCAGCGATCGCAACATTGGAGCAGGTTGTATCGCATATCGGCGATCGTAGGAGATCGGAACTGGATCGACGCATTGTAATGTCAGAAATCGGTGAATCGCAACATTGGAAATTTCCAAGTGGTGAACCTTTTAAATGTTGCGATATTTTTAAAACGTCGATAGTGTTAAAAGATACCGGGAATTCCAAAAGAGAAATAATAGAGGAATTCATTGTAAAACCATGGTGTGCGAGCCTTTTTCTCTCTCCTCAAGGAGGGCACATGGTGGCTTATGATTGGCCTTGATAAGGACACCTAGCAGTGTATGATTGGATCCAATGAGGACACATAGCAACATCTGATTAGATCCAAAAAGGACAGGTGGCAGCTAACATTAGAATGATGTGGCAGTACGGAAGGACATGTGGCAGGTAGTTTTGGCATGTTGAGGTGGTCTAATGGGCCATATTTGGGTGACACATGTCACCACTCAGAAAGTGTCATTGGCAATGACGACGTTATATCGGAAGTCGGCGATCAAAGGATTTAGGATGTCGCCACTTTATAAGAGTTGGCAATTGAGAAAGGCCCATAAGGGGTCTTCCAATGTGTTAGCACATGGTCTAGAGGAAACTAATAGAAACAAGGGCGCAGAGCAATAAAAAAGTAAAAAATTCTCCCGACAGAATGCTAAAGGACTTAGTGCCCTAAGGCTAAGCTTCGGGTGACCACACCCAGTCCTATGGTGAAAGATGCGAAAAGGGGCTAAAAAAAGGGTCAAGGAGAAAATCGGAACTCGTTGTTTTCGTATGTCTTTTGAGAATAAATTTTAGATAAGGAAAAGATCTGGTATAACACTATGGTAATATTAAAGGACATATTGAGCTCTGATATAGTAGCATAGAGGAGTATTGAAGGGCATATGGGTCAGCAGCTAAAGAGTAAATGAGCACCAAAGATCTCTGAGACAAGGCAACAAGGAAAATGGTCCATAGAGAAGCCATGCCGAAGTACTATGAAACCATGAATAAGCATGGAGAGCCTCAGTGATGGGAGAGTTGCAAACAAAGAGGATTGTGCCTGGTTAGAGTGTGCAGGTGGACTAATAATTAATTCTCATTATGGAGAAATAGTCAATTTCCCATTCTCATGGTTAATACAAAGGAAAAGACCAAGATAGGCACTATAGCAGCATGGAAGAGCCATGCCAAGGTACAATGTGTAGTGTGAACATAGGACAGTGTGGCAACATTGATTGGGGAGCAACAAAGGAACAAAACCTAGGAGCTCAAATGAGAAATGCGGGGGAAAGCAGCATTGTGACAAGAGAGCTAAGTGGAAAAATATCTATGAGAGTGTGCATTGTTGTGTAAGGCTGAGTAAGAGCATGTTCTGTAGAGAGAGACTGAGAGTGCCTAAATAGAGGTAAGAGACCCCAAGAAATGTGCTCTCTTTGTAAGGCCGAAAGTTCATGTGCGCTATGTAAGTAAGGTTGAAGTGCCTTTGTCCTGTGTGAGCAAGGCTGAAGTGCTTGTGCTGCGAGAAAGGCCGAGTGTGCGATGTGGAGAGAAAGACAGTCGAGAGTTATGTGTGTGTGTGCCCTGGAGAGAAGACAGTCGAGAGCTAAGTGTGTGTTGTGGAGAGAAGAAGGTTGAGAGTTGTTGTATGTTGATGAAGATCATAGGAAAGAGTTGCATGGATGGTGATGAGTGACTGTTGTTGAGCAGATCAGTGGGATGTTGTAGAGTTAGTAGAGTGAGTAAAGAACAAAGCTGATATTAGGCAGAATGGCTGGCATTTATAGTGAACATACAGTTCCTATTTGAGTGTTTTTTAGTTCTTTCATACAAGAAGTTGGTGCTTCCATTCTCTAGTGGGTGCTTGCGAAGGCTTGGGGGTTGGTGCCTCATGCATGTTCGTGCTTGCATAAATCAAAGGAGCTACAAGTTGGTGCTTGAAACAAATCCATGAGGTTGGAGCCTCACATGGTGCTTCTGGTAAGCTGGACAGGTGTCTACAAACAAGAGGGAGTTGGTGCTTCCTTCTAATCGGTGCTAGCAAACAATCAAAGGGAGTTGGTGCTTCATGTGAGTGGGTGGTCACAAAACAGATTGATGTAATAGAGTAGGTGCTCTTTTTTTACATCAATAACAACAACAAGCTTGGTCATTTTTTCCGTAAATGGTTTCCACATGAAAAACCTTATGTCTCATGTGTATGATGCTCATGGTGTGTATGCTTGTTTGTTGATTTCATGTTGCTGCCATATTATATCTTGTTACTGAGTAGATGGATGATTTCCAAGTTTAAACAAGAAAAGTAAATTGGCATAAAGAAGTTAAAATTAGCCTTAATACTAATTCACCCCCACTCAGTATTATCATTTTTTTCCAACATTATCTCCCTCCCTATCTCCTTCTCTCTCTCCCATTCTATCCCCCACATCTCTGTGTCTCCCTGTCTCTTTCCCTTCTCTCCCTCTATCTCTCCTCTTCTTATCTCTCTCTTCCCTCCTCCTCTCCTCTCTCACTCACTCACTCTCCATCTCTACCTTGTCACATCCTCTATATCTCCACCTCTATCTCTCTATGTCTTTGTATTTTCCTCTCTCTCTCTCTCCGCCTCCAACTCCATCTCTTTATCCCTCCCTCTCTCCTTTTCTCTCTCAAGTCCTCTCTCTCTTCCTTCCTCTCTCCTCCTTGCTCTCCCACCTCCCTACATTTCGCCCCCCATCTCTCTCTCTCTTTCTCTCTCTACCCTCCAACTTTGTCACTATCTCCCTCCCTCTCTCTTTTTCTCTCTCCCCCTTCCATCTCTATCTCTCCCCCTCTCTCTCTTGTCATTATCTCTTTATTCCCTCCTCTCCTCACTCCCTAACTCTCTCTCCATTTCTCCTTGTCACTTCCTCTCTCTCTCCATTTCTCCTTGTCACTTCCTCTCTCTCTCTCTACGTGTATCTCTTTATGTATTTTTTCTTCCCTCCCTCTATCCCCCCCTCCAACTCCATCTCTCTCCCTTCCTCTCTCCTTCTCTCCCTCCCCTCCTCTCTCTCTTCATTCCTCTCTCTCTCTCTCTCTCTCTCTCTCTCTCTCTGTCCTCCCCATCACAAACACACACACTCTCTCTCTCCTCCCCATCACACACACACACACTCTCTCTCTCTCTCTCCCCTCCCCCCCTCTATCCATAATGATAGAGAATTGTCACTCTATGTAATGAATGATATATGTAAGATCTAATATATTTTACATTTTAATTTTTTATTATGAAATGAGTTATGGTTTTTAAGCATGTGGTATTGATAAGCCATGGTATTGGCCCATGGTATTGTAACAAAACCTACTTACAAGTTAATAATATCCATGATAAAGTGGGGGTGAATATTCATGGTTAAGAATCTTGTTATATTGTGATTTTATTATAAATATAACTTTTTATGTACTTATTAACTAAATTTAAATATGGTTATGGAATCATTATTAGTCTCTGCCAAGGAAGGACTCTAACAATTGATTTGTCTATTGATCACTATTATTTTAGCATTGACCAATGCAAATTATAATGTTTAACTTTCAAAAATAAATATTTATTTTTCAATATTATTAAAAAAAACTAATTTTCAAATATTTAATTGGACCATAACTTGAAGGTCTTATTGCCTTTGCACAATATAATGGCATGTGGATAACTACCTTACATATTTTGTCCCATAATTTATGGATATGGTTGCAATACTCATACATGATTTTTAGATATTTGTGTGTTGATTTTTTTTCTTAATCTTTGCAAGAAAACCATCCAAAAATAAAATCTTTGAAAATAGCTTATACTCAAGTAAATAACATATTTACCATCAATTACTTCCCACCATAATTTAAGCAAGTATTTGCATAAAAAATGGATAGTAATAAGATGTAAATAAATATACATAACATATTTACCATCAATTACTTCGCACTATAATTTAAGAAAGTATTTGCATAAAATATGGATAGTAATAAGATGTAAATAAATATACTTATCCTTACTTCCCACCATTATTTATGTTTTCCTCGACACTTATGTAGGAGTAAATTGTAAATGTGTAGACTTACTAGTGGTTACTACCCACCAAAATTTATGCAAGTTCTTTGGCCTAAGCAAACAATTTACTTATCCACTTCACATCTCAATTTATTAGTTCTTCTTTGGCCTAAGCAAGCAATTTACTTATCCACTTCACATCTCAATTTATTAGTTCCTGTCAAAGCAAGACTATAGGATGATTTGTCTATCAATCACTATTATTTTAGCATTAGCCAATGTAAGTTATAATTGATTATGCAACTTTAGCTAGAGCATAGTTTCTAACTTGAGTTGGAGGGACTAAGTTGCCTTGCAAAACAAAATTACAATATAACAAATTGATACTTTTAACATTTTATTACTAATTGAGCCAAGATATAAATATTTATTCTTGCACATCTCCCCTATACTGGGCTATAGAGCTCACTATTATTTTAGCATTAGCCAATGTAAGTTATAATTGATTATGCAACTTTAGCTAGAGCATAATTTCTAACTTGAGTTGGAGGGACTAAGTTGCCTTGCAAAACAAAATTACATATAACAAATTGATACTTTTAACATTTTATTACTAATTGAGCCAAGATATAAATGTTTATGCTTACACATCTCCCCTACACTAGGCTATAGATCTCCTCTCAACGCAATACTTTCTATATACGAAATTGCAATAACTTGTTATTCATAATATACAATTCCAAATCCACGCAAAATACTCATTTATATAGAGATTTACCAAATACAAAAGTAAAATGACCCTTAAAATTAAGTAATTAGTTGGTTGACGGTACTCATGGAATCTTGGTCATATCACAAATAATCAATTAGAGATATATGGTCTCTACCAGGGACTTTTGTTAGCCAAATAACATCAAGTGGACATACTACATGGAAAGTTCTCTCCTAATTTTGCATCATCTAGTCAAAGGCTCCTTCCCAAAGGAGAAATATAAGAAAAATTGCAGAAGATATCCCATAGAAAGCTTATTTCCATGTTCTAAAATACTTCAATAGAGACGCAGACGCATATGCTAACCAGAGGTGTAAATTGAAGATATGTGAATTAAATGCTAATCGCCAAATTAGGCTTGCTATAATTCCCTAATGGCAGATGAAGTCTATTAAAAAAAACCTCTAACAACGTTATGTGTTGTAATTTTTTTGTGGGGTAGTTTTGTAAGGTATTCACCTACAAAACCCATTTTTTTGTTGCTTAGATATATTCTCCTTAGGAAAATCATGTATTTCTATTGAAAAGCATAAAACAATTGGAAACTTTTGATAAATTAGCTATGTAATGCTAGATATGAGCTAGACATAGAATTGTATAGTGAAAATACTCTTTCTCATTTTTTTTAAGAAAAGAAAAATGAAAAATAAGGTTTCCCATTAATTAAAAACAATAATATTTTTCTTGATTGCGTAGGCAAATTTCCCTAGATGTTAGCCAATTTGTTATTATTCAATTGCACATAGAACCATTCAATCTTGCATTTCATTTTCCCAACAAAGTTCTAATTCTGTTAAGAATGGCTTTTAATTAGATCAATTATAAATGAATCCCCTATAATAATAACACACCTTGGATGGAATGTAAAATCTAGGAAAATGATTTATGCCTTTACAAAAGAGCATGCGTCTCTCCTAAATTGTTGGAAAGAGTTCATATTTACCAAACATATCGTCCTTCAAATGAGCATATGACTCTGGTATATTGTTGGAAAAATTTCCTAATCACTAAGCATAGTTCTTTCAATTATCCCTTTGTGATGAAAGATTGCCATAATCACCTATCTCCCAGAAATATTATTTCTATAATTATTCTTATCTTCTATGTAATTTATTTTGTATAAATTTATTTATTTATTGATATAAATAGAGATGGAGAGTAGAGAGAGATTGTGCATACAACAATTCACACACTATGTTCTTTATTGATCTCAATAGTTACATATTTATAGTGTGTGTGTGTGTGTGTGTGTGTATCACTGACTACGATAGATTATGACTCGGGCATGACACAACTCCAACTCATAACATAGGAATCAACAACTTCTAAATTGACACCTTGGTACTCATAATGACAACTTGTAAATCACATCATACACATGGAATCATTACTTCCAACACCTTCCCTTAATGCTTACATGTAACAAATATAGAAAACATACATTATAAAAATAAATGAATCTTTGTCATATATGTTTGATATTGTCATCACTAACACTCATATCCACTCTGAAATATCATGGTTTCCGCTCTTTTCTTCACCACACTTTCGAGCTTCACACTTGATCCATTTAATACATAACCACTTTAGACCATCGTTGATGTACTTTTTAGAATTGGTGCTTCTCTCTCGGAGTGCAACAAGTCAATATTGATATTGAACCATTCTATGGAACTGTTACCATATGTAAATCCACGTCCCTCCACAACCTTCATCAGTTATCTATGATAACATTCTAGATAAACAATGTCTTCAATGGACAATTCTACAACTTGAACTTATAAAATGACTTGTAGGATGCTCCCAGAGCATGGCGGGTCACATTATTTTATTGAATATTTTGCATGTTCTCTACGGTTCTGCATCATTTGATTCTTGAACAATATAATAACATACTACTACTTCAACTCTCACCACAAAATAATTCTACAACTAGTGAAATTAGAACACCAGTAAAACCAAACTAATGTATTATCTCTACACCAAATAACGTCAATACCCATTGATATCCTTAAGCAAACAAACACAATCTTAAGAAGTCCAAAAAATGTCCATGAAAGTGTTTCCTATGAAATAATTCCATGAAGATTCATTATCTTGGATGTCAAATATAAAGTGGCTTCCACATCAAAACGTTGACTTGCAATAAGCCCATATGAGACATACTTTCGAGGGCTCTACCACATCAAAATAAAGTTGGACCCAAACATAAATCAAAATTCATTGAAATAGCTTTAGAGCATTTTCCTTGCCAATGACAACAAAAATAGTGAAGTGGATCTTGACAAGGGAAGTAAAAATACATGGGACGCAACCTACTTCCAGAATTTGATAGCAGGGAATGCAATGCCTAAATTTAATGAAGACCTTGTCTCTAACCCTGAAACCTAGCGTCTTGTAAGTGACACGGTCATAAGCGTGAGCCACCTCCTCCGTGTTATTTCATATGCCTAACCAAATTATAATCCACTATCGTGTAGGGTCCCTTATCTCTGCTATGAAATTCCCTCAAGGTCACTGTCGCATGACCCTGTAATGCCTCTTTAAGAATCACATACATAACCATTTCCTCCTAATCGTTTTCGTTTAAAAGAAGCTTCACCCAAGCAGTGGATAAGAAAATTCTCACAGACGGATGTGTAACGTTGAGGGAATCTCATCAAAAGAAATTCTACAATGGCTTGGGATCTGATCACCACTTTGAAAGCACTGTTTTGATCTTGAAATATTTCAATAAATTTTTGATTCACAATATTGAGTACAAATGGCAATGATGAAGTTAGTCTGCATACTTGGTGCTTCTTCCCTCACAACACCTTCTTTCTAGATTTCACACAGAAAACTTCCAATCTTGTCACAGATCTAACTTATTTGAGCCACCAAGGCATAATGAAATTCCATAATAAAGCAGGACTGACAAAAATAGATGGCACAATCTTGAACAAGCTTTGCACAAAGTTTCACGAAATTCACACACTAAACTAATTTATGTATAAAACAATAACACTCAAAGATCTCTCATCTTCCTGGCTTTCCCATAAGGGAATCAAGCCATAACTAGTCAGATACCATGATAGAAATAGAGATGGAGAGTAGAGAGAGATTGTGCACACAACAAATCAAACACTATATTATTTATTGATCTCAATAGTTACATATTTAAAGGGTATATATATATATATATATATATATCACTGACTACGACAAATTATGACTCAGACAGGACACGACTTCAACTCAAAACATAAGAATCAACATGTTCTAGATTGACACCTTGGGACTCACAATGGCAACCTATAAATCACATCATACACATGGAAGCATTACTTCCAACATTTATTTTATGAAAAAACTTAATTATTATTATAATTTATAAATAGGAGAAACGAGGAATTTGAACATTGAACCTCCTCGCACATAACCCTTCATTTTCATTTCCATCACTAATTGACCTACCCCTTGGGGGCTTGTATTTGTATTTGTCTTGGTCCTAGGCTAAACTATGAGTTTATGATATATGTGCCCTGACAGGCTATTACATATATCTGGGGAGCTCTCTCTCTCTCTCTCTCTCTCTCTCTCTCTCTCTCTCTCTCTCTATATATATATATATATATATATATATATATGTATATATTGTTTGTTTGTTTACTTACAAAAAAAATAAGTAAACAAACAATATATATATATATATATATTGTTTGTTTACTTACAAAAAAATAATTATTATTATAATAGATATGTTTTCAATTCAATTATTGAATTTGTATTTAATTATAATTTCATTCCTATATATATATATATATATAGATATATATCATCACAATTTGTCATAGTCCAACCCATAGCAGCAAATACTCATCCATACTCATCATTAAATTTGTCACTATTAACCAAGACTCAAATTGTCAAGCATAATGTCAAAGTCTGCTCATGTCAATATGATTGTCAATACAACTTTTTCAAATTTGATTCACAATCCGTCAAGTACCATGCCCTAACAAGTTCTGCCAATACTATCATATCCAAAACATAACTCAATCCGTCAACATACTTCACAAGCAATCATGTATCAAGCCATACCAAAATCACTATCAACACCATACTAAACAAAATGTTGTCAAGTACCAAGTCATATGAGGCATACCCAAGTCAAATCATGTCACTGTCAAGCAACAAGTTCATCAAGTTCCTCTTACTAGATCATATCACCAACATAAATATTCAAACAGTAGCATAGATTTAAGCAACCATATAATATTTTTCCATACATATGAGATCCATTCACTATGAAATTCAAGGAAACATTAATCACTTCAAACATTATATTATCTTTGCCTCTTCCATATTAACCATGTTAGTCACAATGTTTTGCATACAACAAGGTTCTGTCACATAGGACTTTGTTGATCCCTGAAAACATCATTCAAACCACTTTGAAAACAATACATCTCTAATCTACAACATCATACAACCAAACAAAATAATCTCACTACAAACATTTTTAACACAAGTGACAATATCTTCTCCTAATGTCAAGGTCACTGCAAAGTGACGATCTCTGCGTATACACTAGTGAACCATAAGGCATAGGCTCATCCAAAGACCACAAGAATCATTCAAATCACTATCATTCAAAGGCATACAATGTTAAACTAGAGAAGCAATTCATGGGCAACAATAAATTGTCTACATACTAGAAACCAATGAGATATTCTCTGCAAATAATGTCAAGTAATCTCTGCAAAAAAATCACAAACATTAGGAATAATGTACCATTTAATCCAAATATTATGAGTCTCATCCCATACACAAAATCAAACATATTCTCTGCATTACTATCTAACACTTGCAACAACAATTAGTCTCTTCAGATACATAATCAAGGTCTGGTTTGATCTAGTAGTCTATTCTTAAACCAATTTTATCTTAAACAAATGTGGACCTTTACTTATATTTTAATCAAACCAGTTAGTTATATAAGTAAATCCATCAGCTCCATGCTTTCATATCTATGAGATATATCTCTTCCATTCCCTCTCCTATAGATTTGTGCGAGACAAACAACACAAGAGACTCATCAAATTCACAATAAATGCTCTAGTTCACTCCTTTATATAGCCATTTGATACTCTCAATACCTTAGGCCCAAATCATTGTATTTTGAATACCATAGGCAAGAAACAAGAGAAATTGTTGACCATGTCAATCAAGTCTCACGCGCACTTGAATTTTTTAATTTTCTTCACTTACAGGGCTGGTAGCACCCATGATGAAGGGAAATTTTGGTTGGAACAGGTATGGCCACCCTGATAGGCCTCCTTCCGTGTGGTTGGGGGCTTTTGGTTGTACGCATAGGCCTTCCTCCATGCGGCTAGGGCAGAGGCTAACAAAAACAACTTCTTTTGTTTCCAATGCACCTCCAATATTTTTCCACTTGTTCTTCACCTCCTCTACATGTATATGATTTCTCTATAACTCAACAATTCAAACCATTAATCCATGATGACATGTTCCTATGACTTGATCCTACACTAATTACATATCCTACACTTTTACCTAGAGGTTGAAACATTAAATATTAATCATATCACTTTTGACACTTCACTCATGCACTACAACTCACATAGACATAGTGTGATAGAAACATAGATAGGTTAACTTTAATATAGGTTTCCATCAAGGACAATGCCAAAGCCATAATGCCAACAACCTAATCTAGGGGAAATTTTGTAGAGTAAGGATGGAAATCATTAGGATGCTTATGAGTCCAACCCATAGGGTGTATTTATACCACCAAAAACTATTTGTGTTGTTTATTCCATGGGCTACTATAGGTGGGTTTCTAATCTAACCCGTAATCCCCACCCGAAAAAGAGCTTAATTATATTTACTTTTTAAAACTTTTTCAACAATTTTTGCATTACATGTGCGTGCTGACAAGCAAGAGTTGAGGAAAATCCTTAAGACAATGGAAACCGGGCCATCGGTCTCGAAACCACTACTACTGGAGAAAGTGATGTTTGAGGGCACATTGTTGGGCTAGCTTTGGCGATGGAAGCAAAGATGGAGCACTCCTCCAAAGTCCCAGCAGCTGGGGAAACCTGTAAGGAAAAATTTTGGAGGGTGGTTGTAGCCTCTACTTAATCAAATTTTAAAAAGTTGTACACATGAAGCTTTTAGACGAATTGTGTGCATACACATTTTTACCATGGGCAGATCCACATGTATTTTTTGAAAAACAAAAATTTGAGATAACGACAGTTCTGCAAGGGAAAATGGATCTGCCCAAGCCAATCATGAGCATATGATGAAAAGGAGTGGAAAAGGATGTTAGGTGGATGTATTGTGTCATATTATCCATGACCTATATGGAATTAGTTTGGGACATAATGCCAGAGAGTCCTTTATTTGACAACTTCTCCATACGATGACCACTGACTATTTTAGGGGAACCTATCTGCAACTTTTGAGTGAAATATAGATTTCTTTACAATCCATTGTAACAATTCTGAATGTGCATAGCCATTATGCCCCCAATACTATATTACAACCACTGATTTTAATGGAAAATATATGGGTTTTGAGTCTTTTCATGCAAGTTTTCACATTCAATAATCATATTGGGAAAGTGTTTTTTGAGAAACCCTATGTGTTCTTTGTGAAACGTCCATCATTTTAGGTGAACACGTCACCCATCGTTAGTGATAGAAAGTTGATTTAGAATATGACAAGAGAGAGACCAAGGATAAATAAGGTTATATGAGGATGAACATTGAGGGATAGAGGGATTCTAAGAGTGAAATAAGGAGAATAAGGAATATAATAGGTAATAAGAAAGAAGAGTCAAGAAGGATTAGAATTAAGGTTATTAATTAGCAGAGAAGGTCCAACAAGGTAGGATAAATATTAATATATGAGAACTTTGATAATATTAAATAATTGTAACTATAAAGATTCGTAAAACATGTAGAGGAAACTTATGGTCGGTCTGGGGTGGCGTGCGCTATGTAAAAATGAGGAGGACACAGTGCCATGTGTTCATGAAATGTACTTTTTTCAAATGAGTATGGTTGGACTCTGCATTTGTGGTGGGAGGTTTTGGGCAATGGCAAGGAGTTTTAGTAGAGGCAGCGTGGAAAGGGTGGTTGGATCATCCCTCGAACATGCAATTTATAGTTATGTCGTTGGTCATTTGCTAGGGAGTTTGGTCTGCTAGGAATAGGGAGTTTTTTCAAAATGACGCTACCAACCCATCGCGCATAGTATCTGAGGCGTTGGCCATCATGATCCACTTTCTTCATGGAAAATAAATTGTGGCCCCTAGGGTAGTTATTGCAGAGGAGTCGAACCGTAGTCATACTTGGGCTTTTTTTATGGAGCCTCAATCAATGAGGGGTAACAGAGTGGGTGTGGGTTTGCCTTGTTTCTCTTAGAAGCTCATTATTCCCAAATAAATTTAGGCTTAGGAGGGGGAACAAATAATGAAACTGAGTTTATGGTGTGCAAGAGCTTGATCCTTTATGCATTGGAAAAAGGAGTGACTCACCTTCAAGTATTTGGTGATTCCCTTCTTGTTATAAAATAGCTCATACAGTCTCAAATTTTCTGAAATATTGAATTGCAGCCTCTTTTGGATGAAATCTTAAGACTCAAGTTGATGTTCACATCCTTTTCATGTGCCCACATTTACAGGGAACAAAATCAGATAACAGATTGCCTCTCAAAGGAAGCTCTGTGGTTGGATCATGGTCATTGGTAGATTTTGCAAGTCTCTCAAGAGGGTTCGGTGGTCTCCTTTAGCTGCCCCTACAGGGCTCCAACATGATTATGGTTTCTCATATCTTTTGTTTTGATGGTCTTCATTGATGATATATGTATTCTAGTCTTGCAAGCCCATAGGGAGCTTACACAACTTTTTGTAGGAACATGATAGACACAACAATTGTTTTTTAGACGGTTTTTTGTTGATGTTCTTGATGTGTTTTTTTTCTAGACTCTTGGAGAGCATAGTGCTCCAAAATATAGAAACATAACACTAGTATGTGTACGAAATGTAACTAAACTTCATCACTCATGAAAAAAAGTTACGATTTTTTCCTCTAGAAAATAATAATAATAATGATAATGATAATAATAATAATAATAATAATAAGATATAAGTCCAAGAAGGATAAACTATTAATATAATAAAGGATAAAAAATTAGGGAAAGGGAGGAATAAAGATGATAAGATAATAATATAATAATAATGGATACAAGATTTAGGGAGAGGGAGAGGTGCAGAATGAATCAAATTAATAAAATAAGTAAAATAATGCTAAATTATACTAAATTATAAATTATAATTTAAAGGGTAAAAAAAATTAAAATTTAAAGGGTAAATGTTATGAAACTAGCTCACAAAAAGATAGAAAAGATAGATCAACGCCTTATAATTCAGCCTTTTTGAGGGGGCAACCTCCTTTACATTACATAAATGAACAATTCTTGGATGATACAAATGAAAAGACCTCCTTTCTATATATAGGAGTCTAAGGAGTCATAATATAATCAGAGCCGACATAACAATAATAATGTAAGGGAACAATAATAACAATAGTGGGCTTATATGGGGCACAACACTAACAATATGGGAACTACATGGGTACAGAAATATAATAAGGGGGTTGTACTAATAACAATAAGGGGTTACACTAGTAGTATATGGGCCTAACATGCCCCTCTCCTTCAAAAAGTGTTGTCCTCAACGCTTGAGTAGTTCTTGATGCTTTTGTATAAAATTCTTGTCCTCCCATGTGGAATCTTCAACGAGTAAGTTCTTCCAATTGATGAGATACTCCGAAATTGATCGATTTCGTAGCTGTCGGTTTCTTATTTCTGTGATTGCTCTAGGTTCCAATATGATTTTTCCTTCCTCTTCAAGTTCTGGCAATATTGTTTGAATTGGGATCTTCTGCAACTTTTGAGTGAGTGGCCACACTTCTTCATCCTTCTTCCATTCATCCCTTGCTTCGTTTATCCAATTAGTTTGGATAATAGAAATAGCACAAAACAATGCTTCCACATCCTCATCTTTTCTTGAGAGTGCATCTGCAACAAAATTTTGCTTCCCTTTTCTATAGATGATGTCAAAGTCATAACCCAACATATTTGTGACCCATTTTTTCTGTTCTTCTAAAGATAATATTTGTTCTAAAAAGTATTTAAGACTATCATGATCCATTTTTACCTTGAAATGTCTTCCCATTGGGTAAGGTTGCCATTTCTTAAGTGCAAGTAATACTGCCAACATTTCCTTCTCATAAATAGCTTGCTTGAGATGTAGCCGTAAAAATACCCAATCACCTACATCAAAACATTTTTCACTGCGATGTTGATCTACCTATTTTTTCATTCGATTTTGCACCAAGTGGCACTATCCTTTAAAAGTTGGAGAACTTGTTGTTGATGCTTGATGTGATCGTTCACTGCTTGAACCTTTTTCTTCTTGACATGTCCTTCTATCTTTAGAGTTTGAGGAGTGGTAATTTCATCCAATGCTTTACAAGATATGGTCGGATTCATTTCTTGATGCTCGATGTGATCTTTCACTTCTTGAGCATTTTTCTTCTTGATACGTCCTTCTATCATGATAGTTTGAGGAGTGGTAATTTCGGCCAATGCATTACAAGATATGGTTGGATTCATTTCTTCTTTCTTGATGTGATCTTTCACTTCTTGAACCTTTTTCTTGTTGATATGTCCTTCTATCTTGAGAGTTTTAGGAGTGGTAATTCTTGCCAATGCTTTACAAGATATGGTCGGATTCATTTCTTCTTTCTTTGGGGTTGGGTCCTGGTGTATATCCTCCTCTTTTGATGTTTCTTGATCCTTTTCTTCCTCCTCTTCATACTCTATGTAAAATAATTCCTTCTCAGCACACTTATGACCTTTAGTGCATTTTCTATCACAATTGTAACAAATCCCTTTTTCTCTTTTTTCTTCCAATTGTTGTGGTGTAACCCTTGTAGGTTGTGGAAGGCTAAGAGAAACAACACTTCCATCTTTATAGTTGTGAGGGGTAGAATTCCTTGTTTCCATAATTTTTCTTTCCACTTTGTAACAAAGCCCTTTTTCTCTTTTTTCTTCCAATTGTTGTGGTGTTGCTCTTTGTATTCTCATAATGTGCTATAATTTCCTCCGTGAAAATTGACCACGTAACAAGTTGTTTACGAGAACAAAGCCCTTTATACCATAAAAATTGATCTTGTTCTAAATATGAAGATGCAATACATACCTTTTGTAATAGTGGTACACCATGTAGATCAAAATATTTCTCCATCTGTAGTATCCAATTTACCGGATCCTTGTCATCAAACTTCCTCATCTCGCTTTTTCTTGATTTTAGGAGCTCGATCTTGAAACAACTATAACTCTGTACTTTCAGATCTTTAAGTTCTGAAATTGCGACCTGTAGTAGCCCTTTGCATCCTCTTTCCAATGCCACTAGTCTGATCGAATTTAGATTCTCCAAGAAAGAGTTATGCACAATCTCCCAAGATGACCTGATTATAGACCTTTCTAGAAGAGCGAACTTGTATGAAGTGCCACGTGTCACTGGTTTGACCTTCGGATCTAAAAATATATATACAGGAAACTATAGTCCATCCTCTTTTTGTAACTTCTTATAAAATTTCAATCTGATGCTCAAAACAAAAGTTATGACGACTTTCCGCAGGTCACCTGTTTGGAATGAAATTCGAGACTCTGCAAAAAGGCCAACTTCCAAATGGGTTTTTTTTTTAGTGTCTGAAACATCGCAGAAAAAAATGTTATAGCGCAAATGCCACGATGACATGTTTGGAGCAGCGAAACCCTAGAATTCAAAGCTCTGATACCAAATGTTATGAAACCAGCTCACAAAAAGATAGAAAATATAGATAAACGCCTTATAATTCAGCCTCTTCGAGGGGGAAACCTCCTTTACATTACATAAATGAGCAATTCTTGGATGATACAAATGAAAAGACCTCCTTTATATATATAGGAGTCTAAGGAGTCATAATATAATTAGAGCCGACATAACAATAATAATGTAAGGGAACAATAATAACAATAGTGGGCTTATATGGGGCACAATACTAACAATATGGGGACTACATGGGTACAGAAATATAATAAGGGGGTTGTACTAATAACAATAAGGGGTTACACTAGTAGTGTAGGGGCCTAATAGTAAAAAATTGTTGTTATGAAGAATTGGGACAAGAAAGGAGGGGATAGGAAAAAGGAGTGACAAAAAATGCTAACAAGAGGCAAATGAAGGGATAAGAAATCCAAGGAACTAAGGGAAATGTTAAATAAGGGAGGGGAGCAGAATCAAAGGAAAAAGTGAGAGGAAGATACAAATAGAAAAGGGGGAAGGGGGGAACACTAGATAGGTCAGGGGAAGGGAAAAGAGAAGACCAAGAGAAAAGGGGAGGGGGAGAGTGAAACAAGGGGGATATAAATATGGAGGGAAAGGGGACGGGGAAGACTGAGGTAGACTAAGACCTAGTGGAGAGAAGATGGATCATTGGTTTCCACCAATGGATAAAATTGTATTTATCATCTTGATTGTAGTTGTTAGGATTCTTCTCAATTTTTAGAGCTTCCCCAAAGAATTTTGTGGAGAGAAATGGGTTAGAGGCAAGAATCTTGGCTTCGCCAAAGAAATTTAAATGTTTGGTATTGTGAGAGTGTTCCAAAATAGCAGAATTAGATGTACTTATGGACATTTCATGAATAACACACATGGTTACTCCAAAAACTCTTGTCAAATAGGGTTTTGAGTTCATAATATGCCATCTAAAGATTGACATTTTCACATCTACCCCCACATTTTACCATGCCTCCATTGGTAATCATAATTTGAAAGTTGCGCACTAGGTTTACAACACAATGGATTTCTTCTACAACTCTCTCATGAACGAAATTGCGAGTACTTCTATTGGTGACTATGAATATAAATTTATACTTCTTGACGAAGCCTATGAGTTTCATTGTTTGTGGAGTTGAAATGCCTTGTAATGCATGTATGGAGATCAAGGTTTCTTCGAGAGAAAATGATAGTTCAATATCTTCCTAATTCTAAATTTTGGTGTCTTCAACTTGTAGTGCCATATTCTCTTCAGTGGATATGTCTTCCAATGAGTAATAAGTAGTCATATTAATTTGGAACAATTTATATTCTTTACACCTATGATCTAGAGCATTTTTTTCATCACAATTGTAGGAAAGTCCACCTCTTTAGAGGTATGCCATTTCTGCTAAAGACAACATTTGTACCTTTAAGTGGTCATTGAGTAGGAGTTTTTCTTCGTGAATTACTTTGGGGTGGATGAGTGGTAGGATTGAATGTTGGCTTTTTACTTGCACATCAATCACCACTCTGACTTATATGGTTCGCTTGGCTACTTCTAACAATGTAGTAGGATGTTGCATTTTGATTTGTGCTTGAATCTCCTCCTTGATCCCACTAATGAAACATTCTCCTTCGTCCCATGAATTTACTTCATGAAGTGTAGCCTAAATAGGTTTTTTAATGTCATCCCCCCCATTGTCATCATTATTTATCTAAATATAGGACCCCCACCATGAGTTTCATCATGTCCCAGTAATTCCTTAGAGGGAAAAGTAATGTTCCATCTTAGTGATCCATTCTAATGGATCATAACCATAAAAAAAATTCAAGTAAACCTTAGGAGAACAATGGCATATGTTGTTATCTATTGATCTATTGTTATGTAGAAATTTTAAGTATTGTAGGTAGCTAAACATTTTTTAGTTAGAAGTGTCGTCTTGGTGTGGCTTAATTTGTTGTGCAATCCTGTGTTTTTCTCCTACTATGATTTGAGCTAACATACTTGGAAACTTGTCCATCAATTTATTTTCAAAGTTATCAAACCTCTCATTGAACTTCTCTTCCAACCCATTTAAATTTTCATGACATTTCTTAAGTTGATCTTCCATGGATTCCAACCTATTTGTAGCAAAGTGGGTTTTTGTGTTCTTTGGGGAAGTATGGGAATGTTTATAGGTATTCTCCTTCATGGGTGAGCTTACTCTACAACTATTGGGATAGTACCTATGTTATTTGAATACACAGAAACATGCCTTTCTCATATTAACTATTGTGACCCAAATTATGAAAATCAACCACTTATTTGGATCTTTTGAAAATAGTTTGATTGAAATATGTGAACTCAATAAAAAGATATGCAATCTACAAAATTTGTGGTTGTCACCAAAAGAAACCCTAAAAAATAACAATTTTAATTATCGATAACTTCACTTCCCAGACTCTGTTTCGTATGATTGGTTTTTAATTAATTGGGTAGTTTTTTTAGAGGAACTTAGTCATTGGATTAGATTCTTCAAATTCTTCACAAAAAATTCAGAAATTGACCTAAATTCCCCCGATGAAATTCACACCTATAAAAACCCTAAAAGAAATATTGATTTTCAATTGTTGATAACTTCACTTCGTGGACTCTGTTTTGGATGACTTTTTTTTATTGAGTATTTTTTAGAGAGGAGTTCATTCCTTGGATTGGATTCTTTAATTTTTCATAGAAACTTTCATAAATTGACTTGAATTCTTCCATATTCTTCCTCCCATCAAAAAAATCAACAAAAGGAACAATTTCTCCCATTGTGCCAAAGAAAGAGCTTTGATACCACTTGTAGCATAATTCACATGCAATATAGTATTAAAAGAAACCAAATAGCACAAGAAGAAATAGATAAACCCAGTAAAGGTCTCTTTGACAATAGAAAATAGAGAGTTATGTTCACTTGTCTCTTCAAGGAGGAAACCTCCAAGAGAAATGCTCTAAATACAATCACATTTCTTCACCAATAATTAAATAATGTTCTACTTAATATATATCTATACATGGAGAATTTTAATTACCTATGCACCCACTTCCAATGAGAACCTACTAATCAATTTAGGTTTTATTAACAAAGAGGACCCTTTTTACAAGAGAGACTAATAACTAACTATTTAATAGGCTTAATATTGTATCTAAGTAAAGAGGTTAGGGTAGGACCCTGATAGATATAATTTGCAAGTTTTAAGGGACATGGTTCTTTGCTATGATTGGGGCTTGAGTGATTTCCTTCTCTTTATTGTTCCTTACTTCTTTTAGATTGGAGAAAAATGTGCCTTCAAAATTATTGACTATATCTTTGTTGTTGAAGATGATAGATGTTTGAATGTCCCTCTCCCTTGGGGTTTTATCGTGTTCTCCTCTAAAATTTGTCCTTCCCCTGCCTAAGGTTTCTAGGTACTTTTGAACCCATACCCGTATGATTGTCATTGAATTCCATCATTTGTAAGTGGTTATGTGCAATGTTTGTAACATTGTGGAGAGGGCTTGGCCTTGAACCATCAATCAATAACTTATGTCCTCATGATGAAGGAGAGTACCTTGGGTTTGTCTTTAGGAAACCATGATTCTCCTTAGCTTTTTGGGTAAGCCATTTCATCACTTGATTTAATGAGTATGGGATCCATATCATTTCTTATTGGTAGAGGATATATTTCCTCTCATGGTTCTGTATCATGTTGAAGAGGACACTTTTTTCATTCCTAAATGTGTGACAAAGGGTTGGGCGGAGGGGGGGGGGATGGCCCCTCTAGTGCCATCCAATTTTTTAGGATTTTCACTTGAAGGGGATTTTAACCACTTTATTGCAAATGGTAAAACTAGGCTTCCAAGGCCCCATGCAATAAGGGATTCTTTGTGACTCTTCCTGACTTTCCTTTATCCCACACCTTCCACCAATTCACCACCTCAACCTATGAAGGAAAAAAATGATCACATTGGTAGGGTTCCTCAAGATCCTATATATAGTTAAGGAGTTCTTCTTCTTCCACAAGCTTGAATGAGGGTTTCTTTCTGAATGACCATGTGTCCAAATTGAAAATCTCAGAAAATATCCCTATGGTGTTGTACCTCAAAGTCTTCGAAAAAGCTCTATCCCATCCAATCTATCCCCCCATTAAATAAGTTAGGTCATTTTTTTCCAAAGAAACCTCATTAGGAAACCCATAGATGCTTCCACATATTCATAAAAAAATTCAAAAATATTCCCAAATAAATTATATATATAAACAAGTGTTGTAGGAAGTGTAGTCCCTATCGTTGCCATTGATCATTGTTGTTTGTATAATGCTTGGCACAATCAATTAGCACAACACATTAGGACATTGATTGTATTCTGGAATGCATACATGTTTAGATCGTGTCGGTTTAATTATTATAAGTTTTTAATTTTTTGGGTATATTTTTATATTAAATTTGTTTGAAATTTAATGAATTTTTTTTGGAATGGTAAGTTTGACTTTTGTGATTTATATAATTAACGTTTACTTTTTTTTTAAGTTAAATTCATATAAGTACACAATCTTTCAAAAAAAATTATTAACTCATTTCAACCCCCAAAAATAAAAGTATTTCTATCTAAAAAAAACTGGTAGCAGTAAGGATTCTATTTCTTGGTGAGATAGTTTAAGCAATTATATACAAATATTATAATTCCTTTGAGTCTCGCGTCAAGGTTCATTTTTTTTTTTGCTGAAGCAAGAGTCGTACCTTCTATTTCATTGAATCGGAAAAACAAATTACATAAAATACAACAGTCCCCAAGGAACTGTGGGCCATAGAAATAACTATCCGCTTAAGGCCAAGGGCACCGAACTAAAGGCTTAAAAGCCAAGCCAAGGACCCGCAAACATAACTACAAAACCCACGAAATACAAACAAAAGCCGAGACCATTCGATCCACCCTCAGAGATCTGACGGACGAGGCTCAAATCGGGGCGAAAACACGCAAACACTTTAAAATTAGAATCGGACCCAATGAGGAAATAGGGACCACTCTATAAGGATTTCGAGTCTGAATGGGGGATAACCCTCGAGCATGTAGTTCGCCCGAAATCCACCGATTCCCACCATGAAGCAAAACAAGCACGGAAGATACCCCTCACCCGGACCTGCATACTTTTCCTTAACCATCGATTCTCCTCGCCAGATCCAACGGCGGAGGATAATATCGCAAGACCTAAAAGCATGGAGAATTACCGTGCAATAAATGCCCTGGACCCACCAACATGCACGCTTATTCTTGATCATAGATTCATCTTGCTTGATCCAACAGCTGAGGATCATATCGCACAAGCAAAAAGCACCGAGAATTACCGTGCGATGAGGGTGGTATTCTCTCCCCTCCCTTGGCCACGTGTTGCTTGGTAAGTGGAATCGCTCCCAACTCCGAAATACCGCTTCCAGCTTGAAGGGCATGCGAAAAACCAGAAACCACCCCGAGAGTGGTAAAGCCACCATAGAAAGAAATGTGGGGGTTTTGAGTCTGCCGAGAAAGCTTGGACTCTGGCCCCTCGCACCATCCCATCTCCTCTGGCGCATGAACCAATGGAAGATGAAAATCCATCCGTCCAGCCGACCATCCGAGAAACAGCATCTACCGAGCAACTTCCAACATCATCTACCAGGGTTGAGGAGGCCGACAGTGACCTGCATCCCAAAAATGACCTCACTTCTGAAATAACACTTCATAATGAATCCAAATCAACTAGACCCCATCTTTGTGGCTCTGTTTCAAAACACCATTCTGTCCTCATCCGCCTGGTCGTGACAATGCGCCCTTAAACTATTCTGAGGCATCTCTTGCCAACTCAGCTTGACCTTGCTTTTGGTGCAGAGCACCCCTTGATTGGCCAGAATGTCCGCCAATTTATTTGTCGTCCTTCACACATGGGTAAAACTCACGGTACATAAGCACAGGAGGTGAAGTTGAATCCGTTGGAAGACCTGAAGTAGCCTCCAGTGCTTTGAGACTTTTTCCAGCTTCATGCCACAGCTGATTCTCTTGACTGAGTTAATGATTAACTCAGAATCCGCTTCAATAATTATATTCTGGAGATTATCCTGCTTCGGGAATTTTAAACATTGCTCAAGAGCCATTAATTCCTCCATATTATTAGTTGCTCTTCCCAAATGGCAATGAAAAGTAAAAAGGATGCAGCCATTTTCATCCCTTAACACCCCTCCAAAACCAGCAATACCTGGGTTGCCTTTTGACGCCCCATCAATGTTGAATTTCAAAAACCCCTGAGGGGGAGGATGCCAGTAATCCTGCTTAGTGTCTAGTTTCATTACCTTCCTATCCAAGCCCTGAGGTATAAGCCCCTGCATACCCAACTGAAGAAGTATCTGCATTTCAACTTCTAAAGGTGGATTCTTTGGGGAAGTTCGCACTAAAGTACCTACCGTCTCCTTAACCTGCCTTAAGATCTACTCAAAAATGCATTGGGAGGAACTTTTTTCATTTTTGAAGATTTTGTTGTTCCTTTCTTTCTAGACATTCCATATTATGAAGCTTGGCGTTAAAGCCCAAGTTGAGCATAGAAATTCATAATCAGAGAAGTTTCGTCTCCAGTTAATTAGGGTATTGATAATGCTTCCTTTGTCCCTGTCTGTCTATTGGAAAATAGTGGCAAAAGTATCCCACAACCTGGAGGTGAAAATGCAATTATTAATAAGGTTCTCTATTGTTTCCTCTTGGGTTTCACAGAGCTGGCATCTGGAAGGTCCCAGAAAACCCCTCTTTTGAATGTTTTCCCAAGTCAGAATTTTCTTATGATGTACCAGCCACATGAAGAGTTTGATCTTCATCCATCCTTGATGCCTCCATAGGTTCTGCCAAACCCTGTCCGGTACATTGGAGTCCAGCTCAAGGAGTATGCGCTTTGCCTCCTTAAGATTGAAGGTACCTTCATTATTGTTGCCCCATCTAAGTTGGTCATGCCCCCCTGTAACTAAAATTTTCCTTTGGTCCAACATTGTCAGAAGTGCCTCAACTTTTGCTTTCAAGGGGCTATCATCCCTATAATCTATATTCTTCCAGGTTCTCCATTTTCCTTCACTATTGGTTTGATCCCAAAAATATTTTACCCTGAGTAACCCTTTGGTATCAGTTTCTTTCTTGAGGTCCAGAAAGTCCTCTCTTAACAGTGTAGGTTCTTGTTGCCATTTATCCTCCCAAAACAAAGCAAGATCTCCCTCTCTGATTTCCCAAAAGTTATTTTTTTGTACTAAGCCTCTATTCTCCCAGGCCTTATTCCAGATGTGTGAGCCTTTTATGATGCCAGTCATCCTTATGTGATCATTATCTTGCCAAGTGCTGGCATATTTTCCTTTCCAGATAATAGCCCACTGAGCCTTTGGATCTTTCACCCAACGCCACCATAATTTTCCCCCTAGAAATTTGCTTAGTACTTCTGGATCATCCAATCCAAGACCACCATGGTTTTTAGGTTTACAAATCTTATCCCAGGCTACCAAGGCCCATTTTTTTCTCTCCTCCCCCTTACCCCAAAGAAAGTCTCTTTGAATGGTTCTGAATTGTTGCAAAACTACTTTTGGAGCTGGAAGCGCTGATAGCATGAAGACAGGGATTGATTGAAGTACAGCTTTTGTAAGCACCAACTGACCAGCCAAGTTTAAAGATCTAATAGTCCATTTCCTTATTTTATCCTGCATCTTATTAATCACCGGCTCCCAATTGATCTTGTGAAAAGGTTTATTAGTTAGAGGAACTCCCAAGTATTTGGAAGGAAGGACATCCCTTTGAAAGCCCAGAATTTTGGAGATATTTCTCTGAATAGCAATATTGGTATTAAAGAAAAAAAATCTTAGATTTGGAGAGATTAACTTCCATACCTGTAGCCATGGCAAAGTCACACAAGATTTGTTTATAAGCTAGTGCTTCTTTGACCGTGGGGATTCCCTGCAGCATAGTATCATCAACAAATTGTTGATGGGTCAAAGCCTGTCCAGTCTCAGAAAGTTGGAGACCCTTGATGTTACCAACTTCTTTCACATGCTTGATAGACTAACCAAGTCCTTCCATCATGAGGATGAAGAGAAAGGGAGAGAGCTGATCTCCCTACCTGAGGCCTCTTGAAGGAGTAAAAGTCTTGGAAGGAGAACCATTAACCAAAATTGAAAAGCTAGAAGAAGTTACCAAGGCCATAACCCATCTTACCCAGTTATGATCAAATCCAAAGGCTATAAGGACCTTCCTGATATAAGTCCAATTCAACTTATCGTAAGCTTTGTCTAGGTCCAATTGCATAATCATTTCGACCTTCCTATTGCTTAACAATGAATGAACCACCTCATGCGCTTGAATGATGTTATTGAGAATTTGTCTACCCTCCACATAACTAGATTGCTCCACAGAAACTAGAGTAGGAAAAAGGGGTTTGAGTCTATTGGCAACAACTTTGGATATTATCTTGTACACCACATTGCACAAGGCTATGGGTCTAAACCTCTCTGGAGTCTGAGCATTGTCTTGTTTGGGAATCAAGGAGATGAAGGAAGTTTTGAGCACCTTAAAAATGGCTCTATTCATCCTGAAATCCTCCACTACATTCAGAATATCTTGTTTTAACAATGTTCCAGCAAGCTTTAAAGAAATCCACATTGAAACCATCAGGGCCTGGCGCTTTACCATTCTGCATTTCTTTGATGACCTCACTAACCTCCTCTTCAGTCACTGGCCTATTAAGATTGAAGTTATCCTCTCTTGTTACCAGCCTAGGTATATGCCTTGTTAAGTCCCTAATAAAATGATCTCTGTCTGAAATGGTTTCCTTTGCTATACCTCAAAAGTGATGAACTAACATAGTTTCTATATCTTCATGGGAATTAATAAGATGACCTCCCTCGTCCTTGATTGAAGAGATCCTATTATGAGATTTGTTCGCCATGGTGGATCTGTGGAAAAATCTAGTGTTTCGCTCCCCTTCTTTTAGCCATTGAACTCTAGATTTTTGTCTCCAAAATATTTCCTCTTGTTTACATAAATTCTCCCAATCTTGATGATGTTTGGTGACTTGATCATTTCTGACTTTATCAAAGCCATCCATGATAAGTACTTGATTGATTTCCTACATTTTATCTTCAACAGCTTTTTTCACTTCAAAAATATTGCCAAATTCATTTTTGTTCCAGTCTTTAAGTTTGAGCTTGATGTGCTTTAGTCTTTTATGGAGCAGAAACATTCTAGTACCCTGAATATGTAGATCTTTTGTCCACCATTTTGCAATGTTGCTGATGAAATCTGGGTGGGTGAGCCAAATATTCTCAAATATAAAAGGTCTGTTCTTGGGGGTAACAATGCCCTAAACCTCAAGTTGTACAGGCCAATGGTCCGAGCCTCCAAAGGGGAAAATTCTCACTATCATTTCCTTGTCAGTGAGCATAAGGTCCTCTGAGATTATGAATCTGGCTAACTTTGAGGCTAGTGAGCCTCTCCTCCTCTTTTATTGTTCCAAGTAAAGAGGAAATTACTCATATCAGTATCAACTAGCTTCATATTATCTATAAAAGTTTGAAATGCCGTAGAGTCTTTGCTTAAGTTCTGGTTCCCCCTTTTTTCTCCGAAAGTGATTTGATCATGTTGAAGTCCCCACCCATGATCCATGGTACTCATACATGTCTATCTCTTAGTTCTACCAAAGAATTTAGAAACCTGAGTTTGTCCTCCATTCTTTGGGGGCCATAAACATTCGTGACCAGATAAGTCTCCCTATCTTCCACAGGCTGAATAACCACTGATAAATAATTCCTAGATGCCTCAGCATCTATTATGCCAATCTTTTGGGGGTTCCAAAGAGTGAGTATTCCTCCTGCTGTATTATCTTCTTTGACGTCTAGAAACTCAAATCTTGAGCCATTTGTTGTGAATTTTTTTTCCTTTTTAAATAGAACATTTAGTTTCCTGAATAAAGATCATATCTGGAGCTTCTTGTTTCATTCTATTGCTAGGTATTCTTTGTTTTCTTTTACTACCTAGACCTTTGATATTCCAAGATGTGAAATTCATTATTAAAGATTTGTAAAGGAGTAGTTGGTTAGGTCTTTCATCTTACCTGAATCTATCATTAGCTTTCCACATTCCATCAATAACTCATTCTGCTTTTTTCTGCCTCTTTTCTTTCCTGGGTTTCTAGGAGCTAATCTTGGTGTGGTTTTCATAGTTTTCACACCTTCGTTGCCCTGCCTTTCATTGTTTCTTTGCCTTTCCAGCCCTTTAGCCTGAGTTTTCCATAGGAACAGCTATTGTACTCTGTTGAACTCTTCTTGAGGTAGTGAGTCTACCCCTCCCATGGTCCCCTGTTTCAAGAACCCTTCCAGATCTAGGTGTTCTCTATCAAGAATCTCCTGCAGTTCATGATCCTCCATTTCCATCTCACTCTGGGTCATTTCTTGGTCCATTTCCAGTTCTCCATCGCTCAGCATAGTCTCTTTCTGTTTATTAATATCCTGTGTTTGTTTACTATCTTCTTCTTTCTCCTTCTCCCCTGGGCTTCCTTCCATTACCTGATCTGCCTTTGTTAGCTCTTCCTCTTCTTCGAGTACTTGGAACCTATTCAGACTGGCCTGTTGCCCTTCTGTTTGATGTTGCTTTGGCCCCCTTTTGCCCCCTTTTCCTCTATATCCCACTTTGTGAAAGCTTTCAGTATCTTTCACTATGGTAGCTTTGCTTTTGTTCTCTATTTTACTGAGATGACATTCTCTAAATAGGTGCCCATGCTCATGGCACCTACGACATCTGAAAGGAATATGTTCATAATTTACTGTTTGCACCCATTCTTCATCAAAAACTTCCAATATGACCTAATTTGGTAGAGCTCCAGAGAGATCCATCTCCACACATATTTGTGCGAAGGAAGTGTATTTTCCCCTTTTGGTGGCCTCAGAAGCTTTAACAAAATGCCCTAATTTGTTTCCTATGGTAGATAATGATTCTGTTTGCCAGTAATCAAGAGGTAGGGAGTAGAGTCTTACCCAGACCGGGACCAAAGTGAGAGTCTCTTACTCCGGAACAAAATTCATCATCCACGGCCGCATGTATATGCCTACTACTACATAGAAGTAGGGCCCTCCTTCAAACACCCTGTCTTTGTCCTCAATATTTGTAAAGACCACAGTGAAGAAACCCTTTGACCCAAGATGTAGGTCTATGCTTCCTTTTGGTTTCCAGTGGTATTTAATCCACGCTTGTAGTGCCTTTTCAGTGGGCCATAATCCCATGAATTTACAAATGATAGCATAGGTCCACATGTGGTCCTTGTGCGCCTGCAAAGCAGGATCATTTAAAACTACTCTGGGTGTAACCTCAGCCTTGGGTTTACATGGTCCCTTTTGCGCTTTGTTTTCTGCTCCCTGTTTCTTGTCTTCTTCTTCATTTTCTTTTGTACTATTTTCCTCCCTTGATTTGGTAAAATCTTGATCCTCTTCCATGTTCCTTTTCCCTTCTCCTGAAGGACCTCTAGCAGTTTCTATTGGTTTCTTACCTCGACTGGCCACTGCCTGCCTGTAGGAGGGAGTGGATCTCCCCCCTTTGCACCCCTCCATGGAGTTCAACACTTGCAGCAGCTTGAAACCCTAGCTCTTCGTCCACGTTGCCCTCGAAACCGATCTTTACAATAGTTGTTGTTAATCCGACTCGCATCAAGGTTCATTGTTTTCACATCCAAATTGCATTTCTAACTCAATTATAGTTAAAAACTTCTTTGAATTTATCAATTCATTTTAATATAAAAATATAATTGGAATTTTAAAATTAAAACATAAATGAAATTTTAAATATATAAATTTTCAATGAATTTTTTATTTTAAATAATTACATCTCCACACATATCATTTCAACCAAATAAACAAAAAACTACATGCACACATTTCATGTATACAAATAAGTAGTGACGCGTCACCACGTGGCTCTTGTTGTCATATTAATAAATGTGGATATTATGATTAATATTTTAAATATTAATATATATTTATTTAAAATATGAATTTACTGTATAAATAAAGAGATTAAATTTATGAGAATCTAAATATTTTAAATTATAAAAAATTAAAAATATTTAAACTTCTAAGACTGATTTTTTTATATTTGGTAAATTTTAAATTAAATTATAAATCTTTTCCATATTAAACTATATATCAGAAACAGAAAAGCCTTTATTCGAGATAGAAACCAAAAAGATAGTAATCAATAGCAATTAAACATGCTCCGGATCCTTTCTTGGAATTATTGGGGCTTCCCATGGAGCAAAGGCCCCAAGCTAAGTTGGATTTGAAATGATGTTGATATTATTTTGCTTGTTGAAACTTGGGAGCACGAAGAATCTGAGGTCCCTAACATAGATGGCTTTACGCTATCGTCTACCTGGAACAAGCGATCCTCCTGTAGAGACATTGGGGGAATAGCTTGTTACATTAAGAAGAACATCTCCCCCCATGCTAGGATTTATAAAAATGACCCTCACAACCAATAAGAAGAAGAATCTAGATAAAACTAACCCTTACAATGGTTTAGAAAATGATATTTCTAGCCTAAGGAATGACGGTAATATCCTTTTAATAGGTGACTTTAATGCTTGAACTTCAAACAACCACGCTATTATTCTAAGCAATCATTCCAACCCTGATCCTCTTTGGTTAGACAAAGACCCTACTCTGGCTAGTAGGTACAAAAGGCACTGTGAAGACCTCGGGGAAATTTTTTTTGGGTCGGAATTAGTCAAGCTCTGTAGTGCTCAAGATCTTATAATTTGCAAAGGTCTAAAGAAGTGGCCCAATTCTAGCAAGATGACCTGCATCCATGGACTTGGTAGCAGCGTGGTAGACTACGTTATTTCCGATCTCCCATTATACAACAAAATAATAAATTTTGACATCTTAAATGACCACGAACTTGACTCTGATCATAGGCCTTTACTTATAACTCTAAATTTTGTCATGCATAGAGTTCCCACAGAAAATAATACTTATAGCCAAAAGAACTTAATATTTGATAGAAATAAAAACGATCTCTTTCTAAATGAATTAAAAACTAATTTGCTTCATTTATCTAGTATAGACAACATAGAAGACCTCTATCATAATTTTACTACAACCCTCTCATATTCTATTAACAAGTTCTCAATTGAAGTTTCAAATAATAAAAGAAATAGCAAAACCAATCCACGGTATGACAAATATTGTAAAAGTGCGAGGATAGAAATTAAGGAAGTTGTTGATGAATCTCTTAAAATGGACAAGATAAAAATATACAAAGCCCTAACTAAAAGGAAAAAGAGGCAGTACATTTGTCAAAGACAGGAGAATCTCTTACACCTCTCTAAGGTAGCTCCTAAGAAATTTTGGAGGCAGATTCTGACTAGGAAGACTAAAGATAATAATAAAATTGCTCTTCACAATTGGAATTCCTATCTTAAAAAGCTTTATGAATCTCCAAATGTCATGGATAATTTGGAAACCCTGCTCACAATGAAAGAAGTTTTCTCTTTAGAAGACATTAAGTTTGGGGTTAATCACCTCGCTAATGGGAAAGCTAAGGACATTGAAGGTTACCAGGCAGAAATCTTAAAAATTGGAGGTCCTGTCCTCATCCCCCACATCCACAAGCTTTTCAATCAAGCAGTCAAACAAGGGTTCCCTAAACCTTGGACTAAGAGCCTCATTATCCCTATTTTTAAAAGTGGGGATACAAATAACCCCTCTAATTATCGGACAATTATGATCAGCCCTCTCTTAGCCAAGTTATATGGTAGTATTTTGGAAAAGAAGTTAAGCATATGGCTTGAAAGTTCAAGTAAGTGGGCGAAAGGCCAAGCAGGTTTCAGAAGGCATCACTCAACAACAAACCACCTCGTTACGCTTAGGATCATTGCCGATGAATGTCGTAATGATAAATCCAATTTATTTTTTTGCTTTGTGGACTTTAGAAAGGCTTTCGATACGATTCCAAGATACAACCTTTGGAATAGATTAGAAGAGCTAAAGGTTCCTCTCAAGTTGAGAGCTGCCGCTATAAGGTTATACGAGAATGTAATTGCCAAGCTAAAGAGAAATGAGGGGTGGTCGAAAGATATTAAGTGTAACATCGGAGTTAAACAAGGTTGCCCCCTCTCCCCTACCCTATTTGGAATTTACATCGATAAGCTCAAAGGATATTTAGAGGAAGTAGGATGTGATGGCACGATATTAGCTGGGATAGTTGTCATCCTTATTATCTATGTTGACGATATTGTTCTTTTCGCAAGGTGCCCATCTGATCTTGATAAGCAACTCAGGCTTCTTAAGGATTTCTACTCTACCATGGGTATGACTGTTAACACTAACAAAACAAAAGTTATGATTATCAAATCCAAGAAGGACACTTACGCTAATTTTATGTATGACAATAATAACTTGGAGGAAGTGTATTTACAAGTACCTAGGAATTGATATTTATCACAAGCTCAACTGGAACCATATATAGCATTGAGAAAAGGATTAATGGGGGGGTGGAAAGCTTATTTTGGTCTTGAAAATAATTGTAAAACAGCAAACCTCGTAATGTGGGATAAAAAGAAGTTCCTATTTGAAACTTTAGTCACTCCTGTTATCTTATATGGCTGTGAGGTTTGGGGTTGCAGCATCTCCAGAGAATCATGTAGAAAGATTGAGCAAATCCGGAAGCGTTTTATAGCTTATAACCTGAAAATTAAAAGTAATACACCCTATCCTATTCTCCTTATAGAAGCAGGTCTTTCCCCTATTGAGAGCCTATCTATGATTAGGTTTCTGCTGTACAAGCACAAACTCAATAACATAGACGATCATAGACTTCCTAAGCTAGCTTTAAATTCCAACCAAAACCACCTAAGGCTCAATCGAGGGTGGCATAAAGACACAAGGGCTTGGTTAAACTATTGGGAGATCAACGAGAATGATGCATTGCAAAACATTAATAACATTAAAGATATTGTTACTTCTAAGTTCAAAGAAAAAATGTGGTGTGAGAAAGATTTAATGGCTAAAAGAAAATTAAGTTATTATAAGAAGGTCATCAACCCCACCCTAGAAGATCAAAAGTATCTCTCTATTTTAACTAGCTCAAAGAAGAAAATTAATATAGCAAAGATTAGAACGAATTCTCATGAGCTCCATAGTGAAACAGGTCGTTGGGCAGTTCCTAAAACACCATGGATGGAAAGGATCTGCCATATATATGAGAATAGGAACATCAAGGATGAAAACCACTTCCTCTTATAGTGCCCTGCGTACAATCACATTAGATCTCAGTTTCACAATCTTTGTTACAATATTGACCTTCGTAGCCTTTTACAATGTCAAAATTATAGTGAGCTCGGGAGGCTTCTCTCCAAGCTTTTTGAGCATAGGAATAAATCTTAAATCAAAATAAATAATTTGTTTCTTTAGGTCCGATAGACCAATGTTTGATCTCAATGGACGTTAACCATCATCATCATCATAAAATGTTTTTCAAAAGCTAATATTTTGTTGGGTGTGTGTTATATTCTTTCCATGTGTCATGAGGTCCGGGGTAGTGCCCTAGAAAAAAATTATTTTTTGTGGACCCAATAATAGTTGGGCGGACCCAAGGATGGGGGGCGGACCCAAAAATGGTGGGCGGACCTACCCATGGTTTTGTGCATGGTTTTCGTGCATAGTTTTTGGGCGCGGTGGTTTTTTCCCATTGTATTTGTAGATCTTATCAAGGGAACTACAATTATGTTTTAATCCAAGGTTAGTGGATTGGGGTTTATGAATTCTTTGGCATGTATACATATGTATCGTAACATTGAAAGGAATATAATGAAAAATCAATCTGGTATTCCCTATTTTGGGATCCAGGGGAAAATCTCTGTGTATATTTGTTTTATGTTTTCGCCATTATATATTTTTATGTTTTACGAATTCATTTACAAACAATTTTTGTACCGGGTTAAAACATACATATTCTTTTTAATAAAAATATGTTATGACTAAAATTTAGCACAACCAGGTATAATTAACTCTCACAAATGCATATAAATTAATTAATTTACAACGCATCCGATGACAACTCAAACTCCTTATGCAAGTAATATATTAAATGATAAATTTGACCTTTAACGCCATCCTCAGTAAGACATTAAATGATAAATATGCCACTTGAAATCCATTCCATTCTCAGTAGTACACACAACTTCAACTTGATAATGTACTCTACACACAGGAAGGGAGACACGTTCCTTTTCCCATAAACAGAAACAAACCAGTCTTACGAATAAGTTTTTATAAAGCAATATAATTTTAGGTATTCATCACATCAGTAGAACTAGAGAATCATTTTCCAACCTGGTTCTTATATAATGTAACTACAAAGCCTTTGTGAAATGGTGGAATCAAGGCTTGCATGAGTGACAGAATTCTACCGTCGTGCATGTGGCTTGTTACATTCAAACTCTTGATAATCGCCACTATTGTTGAATGGTGTTATCATTGATGCCAACATTTGTTATTGAACAATATTCATATCTGTCAAGATTACATCAATTGGAAGCTCCAAAGGAAGAAGCCCATGGAAAAACCCTGAATCCCCATGCTTGTTGAAGCATTTGGGGATTAAGATCAAGAATATTAGGCTCAAAATCATCTTTGTTGAATTCTCCTCATCAAGCCGATTTTGGTGGTATGTCGCATGCCACAAGAGCCTTCACGATTTGGGAGTTATGCTTGTTTGAAGATGAAGCCCCCATCTTGTGGGCAAACATCCCAAGGGTTGATGAGGTGGCGTCTTATCATTTGGAAAAATCATAAAGTCAAACAAGGTCTTATTATTAAGAATAAATTAATTACTTTTGGGCATCAAAAGTTGAATGAAAATTCGTCCCAAGGATATTAAGGGTTTTGGCTCTAAAAGTATTTGAATTTCAAAAATTCTAATACCCTCAAAGGTGTTTTTCCTCCAATTAATTTGAAATTTAGAAATTTATTTCCCTCCAACCAACAAGTCAGCTGGCCTATTCAACATATCTCCTAATTTGTATAAGGGTTCCTACTCTCATCATCAAAGTATGCAATTTGAATGCAGATCATAACAAAAAAAACTCTGAAATATCTTTGGCCTTGTGGAGGACAGATAAATTAAACAATAGGCTTGTTCTGGAAGGAGTTTAGAAGGGTTTTGCAATTGTTTTTTTGGCATATGGGTTTGGTATTTGTTGTTTTCTTGGAGGGAGAATAATTATCTTTGGTGTTTCAACCCCCCTGCTAGGGCACATATCAACATAATTTGGTTCCTTGACTTCACAGGAATCAAAACGTCTAATTAATAATATATGATTGTGGCTAGAACAGTCGAACACATCTAGAACAAAGTTCGAAGGACTTAATATATTCATCTATGACTGTTTGTTGAGATTTTTTATGAGGATTCGTTGACATAATTTTTCATTAGTTTCATTTTTGAGATATGGTTTGAAGATTGGCATTCAAAATCAAAGACTGACATCGAAGTTGTTCATTTGCGATTATACATGTAAAATTGTTTGCCACAGCATATTTATTTTAGGTTTGTCAATGGATATGTAAGTTGTATCATTGTATGTAGGCATCAATAAACAACTTGGCACTGGTCAAATGTTGCGTACATGTAGTTGCTTCCAACTCTCAATTCGTTGATGATGGTTTATTGTTTTGTTTATATTCACTGATGTGGTCTCAAAGGTCTTGTTTTCATTCTATATGAAAGGTACGCATTGGAGTTTTGACGTTGGAGTTTTATTGACTGAATATTGGACGTTATAGTCACATAGGTGTGAATATTGTTGCAACGTAGAACAGAGCCAAAATTAAAACTCCCAGTAAAGTGGTTTTTCTCTTGGTTAAACTTCTATAGCTATGAAAATTGATCTTTCTTGCAGCAATTGAATATCGTTTGGACTTTCAGGAGACAATATGTGATTGATTGTTATATGAGCAGATCCATAACGCAGAAATTGCACATTGATTTGATTGAAACTCACAAAAAAAAATTCATGTTACTTGGTCTAAAGATTGTGTATTTTGTCGAAAGCCCTTGATCCAATATAAATGGTGCACTCTAGGTTATGTAAAGTGTGTGATATGGTGGTGTTGTGAAGAATCTCAAGGCGTAACTATTGTCCTGAAGCAGAGTCTATAATCAAAGTATCATTCTTGCAGCGGTTGCACTGTTCAATTCAAAAATTAAGTTTATGCAGTACCTTGTTTCTATAATTTTTGCATAAATAAATATTCTTGGATTGTAGATATATTGTTTATTTCTATCGCCATTAATTTCCCATCACTGGACACCTGTGTGCTTGGATCTAACAATTGGTTAAGAAGAGTTGCAATAAGAAGTAATCATCGCGTGAATGAATAGAGATGGTGCAGAGGTTTGTATTTCATGTAGCTAAAGTATTTTATGTAGATGTACACATGAAATGGCAAGAGTATTGGTCTGTTGAACCTATAAATATGTACAAGGGCCTGTGTGCATGATTGTGATTAGAAGTCATGTGATGATGTAGCCATTGTATATGTTGATAGGATCTCATAGTATGATGATAACAATGAGGATGCAGTTGATATGTGCATATAGAATCAGTTGAGATGTGTTTACATGAACTTGTTAGACAGAGTTGTTGAGATCTATTGAGAGGGGAGTTGGGGATTATCAACTACTAGAGTTTGACCCAGCAATATTGTGGCAACTAAGGTTTATACAATAGTGAGGAAGCATGGGAATTTACGTGGTTTCGAGCAAAGACAACCTTGTTTGTGACAGTTGTGCAGCAGTCTGTTTTGTTAGTAATATTGAGTGGAGATGAGTTGTTCAATAACTAGGGTTTGATATGAAGAATACATGATGATGACTATGCTGACCTGTGATTGAATACAAGCAGATTGGATTGTGCTATGGTTTTCCTTTTCAAATTGACATATGTAAGTAGAAAAAGTAAACTAATCTTCTATCTAGCTAAGGTTTTGGAACTTGCATTAATTGCATGGAAATGGCATGTTTGTTGATATGCATCGAGAGCATGATTATTGAGTAGTTAAGAGCATTGGCTTGTATCGTAGAGAGAAATTTGAGCAGAGTTTTCATCATTGAACAAAAGTTGTGTTAAATTTTATTTTGTATTGATATTGAGCACAGTGGATCTAGTCTAAAAATTATGAAATGTGGTCATCCAGCTGATGAGGGTGGCAGGGTGGTTGTAGGGCATGTTGGAGCCTACATAGGGCATTGGAGCATCCTTCTGATTGCAACTGGTAAAGAGGGTGTTGGATCATCCTTTAGGTTGGAGCATATCAATTAGGGTATTGGAGCGTCCTTTCGGTTGCAACTGACAAATAGGGCATTGGAGTGTCCTATCGGTTGGATCCTATAAACCAGTGGGTTGGAGCCTCCCTTAGTTGATGTTGAAAATATTGATGTACAATTTATTGAAGACAAATATTAAGAAACGTTCGGTGGTTTTTGTCCGAGAGGGGTTTCCACCTAAAAATTTGTTGTCTACCATCTTGATATTTGTGCATTTTTGAATGGTTTTGTTTCTTATTAGATTTATGTTGATCTAATGCTAATTATAATTAATGCTCTGTGAAGATAAAAATCCTAATTGAAGAGAAATATTGATTTTCCCCCCTCTCATTATTTCCAACAGTTGGTTTTAGAGCAGGCTCCTCTAATCACAGCTTAATAGCTAGAAGGAAAATCTTAAGAGTGCAGAGACGGGAAAATCAAGGTAGCAAGCCACCAAGCATTCAAAGGAATTTCTAGGAATCAAAATAGTTTCAATCCTACTATCGTTGATGAAGAGAAATAGGCTGGTCCAATTCCTCTATTCAATGACTCAAGTTTTGTATTTTGGAAAGCTAGAATAGAAGCTTAGCTACAAGCCCAAGGATGTTATGTATGGAAATTTGTTGTCTTTGGAGATACATCTAGCGAAGAATGTAGAAATTACAATAGGAAAGTCATGAATATTATTCTTAGTGCTATGCTAAATCCTGTAAAATCCAAAGTTGATTGATGCGAACTTAAAAGGCCATTCTTCTAAAATTGCAAGTAGAAGAAGAAGAAGAAAGAAGGAAATTGTTGAAAGATAGATTTCACGAAGACCTTTCTCAAAAGAAATGAGAAATTGATGCTATCCTATCTGAAATAGATATGATCAAGGAGAAATCATTGAATGACAAAAGGAAGAACAATGGCATGGCCAAATGAAGATGAAATAAAAAGAAGCAAGTGAAGCTCCATATGACGAAGACACAAGCTCCAAGTACCCAGAGAGAAAGATTGATAACAAGATCCCTCAGAGGAAAAATAAAAATGAAGGACAAAAGAAGCTTAAAAAAAAATTGCTCCAAGAAGTAATCAACAAAAGTGTGCCTCCTCAAAATAAGGATGATTTCAAAAGATCCACAAGACAAGATAACACAACCATGTATCCTAACACATTTAACGGTTATTGTTTTTCATGTTCTAACTTTGGGCATGTGGCTAGGTATTGCTGAAAGTATGATAGGTGTGATTATCAAAGACAATATCAAAACCCTTAAAGCAAGTTTGCAGGATCGCGAGAAAGGTTTCATGATGAATTTTCCAGTAGAAAGTATATGTCGTTCGCTCCATTATTCAGGCCCAACATTGAATGTTACAAATTCCATAAATATGGGCATATAGCTCGTGATTGCAGGTACAATATGGAAACTTCCATGAAAGATGACCCTAACATCATATACAAGAAGGTTTGGAGAAGAAAGCAAAAGGAAGAAGATCAAGTAAATAAAAATGTCACTGCAATGATGCTTTCAGTTTTTGTAAAAGCAATCTTGTTATGATGAATCAAAAAATACATTGGACAATGTCAAGGTTCAAGATGATCCAACCAAAAAGATGGTTCATACATTATTTTGAAGAATCTGACATGATGACTCCTTATCCTATGAGTGATTGAAGAGGGGGAGTCTTTATAACAATGATTGTACTTTTGAATATCTATCCTTGACAAGTTGACAATTGGTAGATATGAATAAGCCTTCAAAATTACATTCAGCATTATGGTCAGTTTAAGTTGAGTAGCAGTTTTGGTAGGAAAATTTAAGGAAATAATTGTAAAAGGACCCATGTCGTTGATACACATCGACAAGTAGAATCATATATGGTAATTTGTGTTATGAATAGCATGTCAGGGGGAGATAGGTTGTTTATTGCAGCAAGCATTAAGGAAAAGAAGCAGTTAAAGGAAGATAAGCACCTTCCACGAAGATAGGGAAAGGAATTTGTCAAGGGAAGAAATGTTATATTACAAGTAGACATCTTCTCAAGGGGAGAGAAATCAAGAGAAAAATATCGAGGCAGGAAGTCAAGGGGAGTTGTGATCGCACGGGGAGTATGTGTTGCCATAAATGACAAAGGAGGAGATTCTTGAATGGTGTTGTCATTGATGCCAACATTCATTATTGAACACTCTTAATATTTGTCTAGATTGCATCAGTTCGAAGATCTAAAGGAAGAAGCCCTGGAAAACCCCTGAAGCCCCACACTTGTTGAATCATTTGGGGATGAAGATTAGGAATCTTAGGCTCAAGATCATCTTTGTTGAATTCTCCTCATGGATCCAATTTTGGTGATATATCACACGCAAAAAGAAACTTCACGGTTTAGGAGTTATGCTTGTTTAAAGATGAAGCCCCCATCTTGTGGGCAAAAACCCCAAGGGATCATGATGTGGCATCTTATCATTTGGAAAAATCATGAAGTCAAACAAGATCTTATTATTAAGAATAAATTAAATACATTTGGGCATCAAAATTTGAATCTAGGAAATTTGTCCCAAGGATATTAAAGGTTTTGGCTCTAAAAATATTTGAATTTCAAAAATTCAAATAACCCTCAAAGGGGTTTTTCCTCTAATTAATTTGAAATTTAAAAATTTATTGCCTTCCAACCAGCAATTTAGCTGGCATATTCAACATATCTCCTAATCTATATAATGGCTCTTATCATCATCAAAGTATGCAATTTGAACGAAAAACTTTGAAATATCTTTGGCCCTGTGGAGGATAAATAAATAAAACGAGAGACCTATTCTGGAAGGGGTTTAGAAGGGTTTTGCAATTGTTTTTTATTGGCATATGTGTTTGGGATTTGTTGTTTTCTTGCAAGAAAAATAGTTAACTCTCATGTTTCGGCCCCCATGCTAGGGCATGAATCCACATAATTTGGTTCCTTGACTTCACATGAATCAAAGCGTTGAATTAATAAGATATGTTTGTAGCTGGAACTGTCTAAGACATCTGGAACAGAGGTCAAAGGAATTAACATCTTTATCTGTGACCAGTCATTAGGATTTTTTTGCGGATTTGTTGACAAAATTTTTCATTGGTTTTGCTTATGAGATCTAGTTTGAAGACTAGCATTCGAAATCAAAGACTGGCATCAAAGTTATTCCTTTGTGATTATACATGTAAAATTATTTCCACGGCAGATTTTTTTTTGGCTTGGTCAATGCACACATAAATTGTATCACTATATGCATACATCGGTCAACGACTTGGCATTTGGAAAATTAATTGTTCAAATGTTGTGTACACATAGTCGCTTCCAACTCTCAATTTGCTAATGAAGGTTTACTATTTTGTTTGTATTCGTTGACGTGGTCTCATAGGTCTCACTTTCATTCCAGATGAAAGGTACACGTTGGATTTTTGAAGTTGGAGTTTTATTGACCAAAGATTGGATATTATATTCACATAGGTGCAAATATTGTTGCAACGTAGGACAGAGCCAGAACTCAAACTCCCAGTAAAGTGGTTTCTCTCTTGGTTTAACTTCTATATGACTACGAAGATTAATCTTTCTTGCAGCTATTGAATACTATTTGGATTGACAAGAGAATAAATGAATTTGATTGTTATGTGAGCAGATCCATAAGAAACAAATTGCACATTGATTTGATCGAAACTCACAAAAAAAAAAAAAGCATTTGCAAGTTTAGCCTATGCCAAAGATGTTACCTGATCTGAAGATCGTGTATTTTATGGGAAGTCCATGATGCAGTATACATGGTGCACTCCCTTATGTAAAGTGTGTGAAATGGTGGTTTCCCAAAGCAGCTCAAGGCATAACTATTGTCCAGAAGCAGAGCTTGTAATCAAAGTATCATTCTTGCAATGACTGCATTGTTCTTGTGACAGAGAATTCGGTTTAGAAACTGAGTTTATGTTGTATCTTATTTATGTAATTTTTGCAGAAATAAATATTCTTTGATTACATATATATTGTTTAGTTCCATTGCCAATAATTTCCCATTATTGGATATCTATGTGCTTGGATCTAACGCAATTGTGAAAGAAGAGTTGCAATAAGAAATAATCATCGCATGAATGAATAAAGATAGTGCAAAGGTTTGTATTTCCTGTAGCTAATGTATTCTATGTAGATGTAAACATGAAATGGCAAGAATATTGGTGCATTGAACCTAAAAATACCCTTGTATGCATGATTGTGATTAGAATCCCTCTAATGATATAGCCAAGTATATGTTAAGAGGTTGTCATATGATGATGATGACAGTAAGGATGCAATTGATATTTGCATAAAGAATCCATTGCGATGTGTTTACATGAACTTGTTAAGAGGTTGTCATATGATGATGATGATAGTAAGGATGCAATTGATATTTGCATAAAGAATCCATTGCGATGTGTTTACATGAACTTGTTAGGAAGATTTGTTGAGATCTATTAAGTAGAGAGTTGGGGATTATCAACTACTAGAGTTTGACCCAAAAATATTGTGGCAACTAGGGTTTATAAAACAATGAGGAAGCAATGGAAGTTATGCTGTTTTGAGTAGAGACAAACTTGTTTGTGACAGTTGTACAGTAGTCTAATTTGCCACTGAGATTGAGTGGAGATGAGTTTTTCAGTAGCTATGGTTTGATATGCATAATACATGATGATAATTATGCTGGCTCGTGATTAAACAGAAGCATATTTGATTATGCTATGGTTTTCCCTTCAATTTGACATATTCCGGGAGTAGAAGTAAACTAATCTTCTATGTAGCTCAGGTTTTGTAACTTGCATTGACTGCAGAGAAATGGTTTTTTTGTTGATATGTAGTTAGAGCATGATGTATTGAGCAGTTAATAACATTGTCTTGTATCACGGAGATACAATTGAGTAGAGTTTTGATCATTGAACATAAGTTGTGTTGCAGTTTATTTTGTATTGATATTGAGCACAGGTGGATCTAGCTTGGAAATTGTGAAATGTGGTATGTCAGTTGATCAAGGTGGCAGGGTGGATCAAGGTAGGAGAGTGGAGTCTCCTTCAGTTTGGAGGTTGAGAATACTTCAAGGTGGTAGGGTGGTGGTAGGGCAGGTTGGAGCCTATATAGGGCATTGGAGCATTGTTCTATTTGCAGCTAGTAAATAGGGTTTTGGAGCATCATTCAGGTTGGAGCTTGTAAATTAGGGTGTGAGAGCATCCTTCCTATTGCAGTTGGAAAATAGGGCATTGGAGCGTCCTTCCTATTGCCATTGGAAAAAAGGGAATTTGAGCATCCTAGGGGTTGGAGCATGTAAACCAAGGGGTTGGAGCCTCCCTTAGTTGGAGCTAAAAATACTAATGTACATTTATTGAAGACAAACATTAAGAACCATTGTTGAATGGTTTTGTTTACTATTTGATTTATGTTGTTCTAATGTTAATGATAATTAATTCTCTATGAAGATAAAAATACTAACTGAATAGAAATATTGATTCACTCCCCTCTTAGTATTTCCAACAATTGGTATCAGAGCAAGTTCTTTCAATCATAAATTGTATTATTGTTGATGAAGAGAAACATGATGGCCCAATTCCTTTGTTCAATGAATCAAGTTTTGTATTTTGGAAAGATAAAATGGAAGCCTATATAAAATCACATGGATGTTATGTATGGCACTTTTCGATATCTGGAAACACGTCTACGAAAGAATCTAGAAATTACAAATTGAAATCGATTAGTATAATTCTTAGTACTCTTCCAAATCCTATAAAAGGCAAAGTTGATTGATGATCATCAGCAAGAATTGTTGGAAGAAGCTCAATTATCTCTATGCATGCCAAGATGAAAATAATAATAATGATTGTGATTCTGATGAAGTAGATGAGGTAGAAGGAGTACTTGACGTAGAGGAAAATTTGATCAGTGTTCTATGTGACCTAAGCTAAGTTAGGAAGTGAAATCAGACACTCGAAGAATAAGTTTCCCTTCTAAGGCATCAAGTGTAGGAAGCAAAAAAGAAAGAGAAAATTTTGACAAGCCAATTAGAAGAGTTTTTTCAGAAGCATGAGGCGGAAGTCAATCAAAAGCGAAAGGAACTTGATGTAGTTGTTGTAGAAATAGAAAAGCTTAGGAAAGAAAGTGAAAGGTAGAAGGAACAAATGCAAGGCTTCAACAAAGCAGCTGAAAACGTCATTCTTCTAAAATTGAAAGTAGAAGAGGCAGAAGAAAGAAGGAAATTGTTGAAAGACATATTTCAGGAATACCTTGCTCAAAAGTAGGGAGAAATTCATACTGCCCTATTTGAAATAGATAAGCTCCGGAAGGAGAAATTTTTGGATGATGAAACGAAGAACAATGACATGGCCATATTGAAGATGAAAGAAAAAGAAGCAGGTGAAGCTCCATATGAAGAAGGCACAAGCTCCAAGTACCCAGAGAGAAGGATTGATAGCAGAATCCCTCGGAGGAAAAATCGAAATGAAGGACATATAAAGGTTAAAAATTTTATTGATCTAAGAAGTAATCAATTGAAGGTTTCACCTCCTCAAAACAAGGATGAATTCAGAAGATCCGTAGGACGAGACAACACATCACAGTTATTTTTTTTCATGTTTTAATTTCGAGCATATGGCTAGGGATTGCAAAAAGTATGATGGGTTTTATTATCAAAGAAGTTATCAAAACCCTAGAAGCAAGTTTGTAGGATCGCAAGACAAGTTTCAAGATGACTTTTACAATAGAAAGTATATTTCATTTATTCCATTATTCAGTATGAACATTGAATGTTACAAATGCCTATGGGAAAATAGCTTGTGATTGCAGGTATAAGATGGAAATTTCCAAGAAATACAACCCTAACATCAGGTACAAGAAGTCTTAAAGAATAAATCAGAAGGAAGAAGATAAAGTAAATGAAAAGGTCTCTGCAATCATGCTTTCAAGTTTTGTGTAATAGCCTTGGTAAAAATTCCATGTAAATAAAGTTACTAAAGGAAAAATAATAACCAAGGTCATGGGACATTTATTCCAAGTTGAATGTTGGGAAAAACATCCTAGTGTGGGTGTTCATCTTAGTTTATTATGGCCAATGGAAATTGGCAAAGGGTTTGGAAAGGGAAAGTGGCATTAATTGGAATTCTGTTTATGAAAATAATGGAAACTAGGAGAAAAGGAAGGCGAAAGGTCCTAGGCTACATGTGAGGAGGAAAATGAAGGAAAATAATGGAAAATTGAAGAAATTAGAGGCCTCATTAATAAAAAGGCTTCTGAGGATCAGTTGGTACTTTTGGTAAGTTCATTTTTGGAGATATCTCTCTCTACTCTCTCTCTCTTTCACTCTTGGACACTTAGACCATTCTTGGAGTACTCTAACATTGGATCAAGGAAAGCAAAGATAAAGCAAGGAAGAGCACCATCGAGCAACTACAATAGGATTATTTGCAAGTATTGACTTGCATGTGTGATTTCCTTGCTAGATTTGGCGTGTGTGGTACATGCATGTATGTATTTGGTTATCCCATTGTCATTGGCATGGGCTTTTCCAGATGTGATAGTGTTCTTCATCCTTGCCTTTCCATTTCCAGATAGACATGATGTAATGGGTTCTCTTGTAATTGGTTGAGTTGGATTGCAGTATGGTTTCAAAATTGAGTGAGGTGGTCTCTGAAAGAAAGAACATAAGGCATAGGAATCCCTGGATCGCAGAAGGTGAGATTGCGGTAAATCCGTATTTTTTGTGCCTCGGTGGGCCTAGGAATCCTCGAAGATGAATGGCGGAATATACGGTAAATCCTAGAGGTGTGTGCCCTCAATCAGGCATAGGAATCCTTAATCGGTGAATGGAGGAATATACGGTAAACCCTTGAGGGTTGGGTCTTGATTAGGTCTAGGAATCCTCGACCATTGTATGGCGGGATATATGGTCAAGCCTAGAGACTAGGAGACGGGAAAATCTCTCACAATGTAGGTGGATAAATCTAGTGGCATCCATGCTCGTTTAGGGCCTAATGATTCGGTGGGGATAGTGGTAAAACCTAAGAAAACCTGGTTTGATTTTGCTTTGAGTCCCACATTCATGCTTGGAATATGGCATGGGGGTGATTGGATAAAAGAAAGCTTTGGTTCAGACAATATATGGTTGGGCGGTTCATGGAATTCCAAAACCTGGTTGGCTTTTGCATTAATTAATAAGAGCTCCTTCTCCCTAGTATTTCATGTGTAAATGTACTGGTTCACATGTGATTCTTATGGGTGTTATAGCCTTATTATTTATGTTGGTTATGAGTATGTTTTATGACAAACTTCATGTATGGTTGTCATCATGTTTTGATTTTCAACTATATGTACAATGAATATATGAATTAATAGATGATAATGAAGCTATTGTGATATGGAAACAATGCTTCTTTACGAATCTTAGATAAGTATCAGACCCCTATGCTCAGATATGTTGTTATGACCTGTAGATTGCATATTTGTGACATGTTTGACAAAATTCCTGTCATGTCTAGTAGGGGTTTGGTCAAGTCCTTACTGAAGTGTTTGCATTAGTATATTTGTTTCAATGTCATTTATCATTCCTGAAAGTTTCATGAAGTTTTGGGCAATGGCTTGGGTCTTGGCCCTAAAAAATTGGCACAGAATCTAGGGTCACTGGCTCAGAACTGTCTGGAAAAGTCCACAGTTATTGGCATGCCTTGTTGTGGGATCATCTGGAATGTTTTGGTCACATGCATGCCTTGTCATGGGAGCAACTGCGTCTCTAGGATAGTAAAAAGATAAGTTGTCTCTGGGGCTAAGCACCTAGAAGGGTTGGTTAGCTCTTGAAGGGTTTGTAGCTCCTAGGGAAGGTCAGTTTGGTTGTGTTTTGTCAGTTCCACTTCCTTAACTGTACTTGGGGATTTGAATCACATCATAGCATCCTCTTGTCACATGTTTACCCCAATCAACTGGTTACCTTGGGTAAATGTGGGAGGTGAGTGTTACAAAGTGGTATCGGAGCATGGTTCACCCCTTGGACTAGATGGGCAGTGTGTTGGTCATGCATTCATTTTGGCTCTATATGATTGTGGTCTATGTACTTGTTGTGTATGGATGGTGGTGGTCATGGTTGCAGTGATGTCACCATTTGAAAGTGGATGGTGTATTGTTGGATGTGGTCATCATTAGTGTATGTCAGTTATGTATTAGTTATGCATGTCAGTGCTTATATATTGTTATGCATACATTGATATGGTTGTAGTTATCATGCATGAGGTCATGGTATGTGGTTGGTATGATCAGGCATTGATAACTGGATAATGGTTAAACTAATGTTATATGATGATGTTATTATGATTATACATATACCGTGCTAATTTGGTTGATCTTGCAGATGAGATATCCTCCCCTGAACTATACTGAGGTATGTTGATTATGTTATGTTTTGGTTTTAGATGACATGGTATACTTGAAGGAAAGAGATCAAATATGACTAGCAAGATGGTAGGCTACAGTTCTTGAGACTCTCCCTATGGATCAGATGAGAATCATGGTGTTGGGAACTCTTCTGATATAGCATACACATTGAGAACCTTGAAGGCATAAATAAGGAGTTGCAATGAATATAATGACAAGATCATTCACACACAGGAGAAACAAGCAGAAGTCAATGAAGTAATCCTTCAAGGTTTGTCAGAATTGCAGAGATAGGGACCACTTCGAATCAGCCATGGGCAGGAGGACATGACAAATGGGGATATGGTAGTATATATTATGGTGGGCACAAATCATATAGAGATGACACAATCAGAGATGGCAAGCTCTTGGATACTCTAGATAGGATAGGTGATGGACACAAGTTCTATTATAGTTCTAGTTCTGATCGGCACTATGATCGTCATCGTTATCATCCTTACAGGAGAAGCGACAGGGGATGTTTTCCAGATGAGTTCAAGAATGCTATGAAACTAGCTCACAAAAAGATATAAAAGATAGATCAACGACTTAGAAACCAGCCTCTTCGAGGGGGCAACCTCCTTTACATTACACAAATGAACAATTCTTAGATGACACAAATAACAAAACATTCTTTTTATATATAGGAGTTTAAGGGGTCACAATATAACCAAAGCTGACCTAACAATAATAATATAAGGGCACAAAAATAACAATAGTGGGATTCTATGGGGTACAATAATAATAATATGGGGACAATAGGGGCACAACAATAACAATAAGGGATACAATGACAATAGTAATTGGGGAATCACTAGTATTATAGGGACCTAACATGACCCTCTCCTTCAAAAAAGTGTTGTCCTCAATGCTTGAGTAGTTTTGGATGATTCTATATAAAATTCTCACCCTCCCATGTGGAATCTTCAATAGGTAAGTTCTTCCACTTGATGAGATACTCTGAAATTAATCGATTTCGTAGTTGTTGAGTTCTTGTTTCTTTCAATGCTTTAGGTTCCAATATGATTTTTCCTTCTGCATCAACTTCTAGCAATATTGTTTGAACTAGGAGCTTGTCACCTATAACCTTCTTTAAGCATGACACATGAAAAACTGGGAGCACTCGGGAAGCTGCAGGAAGCTCCAATTTGTATTCCATAGTACCTATCTTTTGCAACACCTTGTACGAACCATAATACTTTGGTGATAATTTATTATCCTTCTTAGCTTACTTGAGGGACATTTGTTTATATGGTTGTAGCCGTAGGAATATCCAATCACCTACATCAAAACTTCTTTCACTGCGATGTTGATCTGCCTGTTGTTTCATTCTATTCTACACCAAGGTGAGGTTATCCTTTAAGAGTTGGAGAACTTGTTTTTGATTCTCGATGTGATCTTCCACTGCTTGAACCTTAGAATTTTCTCTTAAATATGATGTGATGGATGGTGGATGATATCCATAAAGTGCCATAAATGGGGTCATTTTTGTTGCAGTATGGAAGGAAGTGTTATACCACCATTTAGCCAAAGGCGACCATTTGACCCATTATGTCTGTTTATCAGATACAAAGCAACGAAGATATCATTCCAAACATTTGTATACTATCTCAGTTTTCCCATCAGATTGAGGATGATAAGATAAGCTATGAGCTAACTGAGTACCAACACAAGAAAATAATTTTGTCCAAAAAACTCCAGTGAAAATGGGATCTCTGTCGTTTACAATAATCTTTGGGTTCCCATGTAGCTTTTGAATTGTGTCTATAAATGCAGTAGAAACTGTACTCGCTTTAAATGGATGACATAATGCACAAAAGTGTGCATACTTGGTAAGTCTGTCAACTATCACTATGATAACACTCTTTCCGTCGGACTTGGGTAAACCTGTGATAAAATCCATTGAAACCTCCTCCCAACATTGGCTTGGAATGGATAAAGGTTGTAATAGACCTGGGGTCTTAATTGTTTCAACTTTATTTTGTTGGCAAACCAAACATTTCACCACAAAATTTTCAATATCTGATTTAAGGCCATCCCAAAAAAAATCCTTCTTAACCCTATGGTAAGTTTTTAGAAATCCAAAATGCCCTCCTAAAGGAGAGTTGTGCAATTCCCAAAGAATCCTTTGTTTGAGTTGGGAATTCTTACATAGGTATAACCGATCTTTGTACCATAACAAATCATTTTTCCAACTAAATGTATCATATGTATTGGGATCTTGTTGTAACTCTTGAATGAGTGCCCACACTTCTTCGTCATTCTTCCATTTGTCCCTTGCTTCGTTTATCCAATCTGGTTGGATAATAGAAACGGCGCAAATAAATGCTTCCACATCCTCATCCTTTCTTGAGAGTGTATCTGCCACAACATTTTGCTTCCCTTTTTTGTAAATGATTTCAAAATCATAACCCAACATCTTTGTGACCCATTTTTGCTGCTCTTCTAAAGATAATCTTTGTTCTAAAAAGTATTTAAGACTATCATGATTTGTTTTTACCTTGAAGTGTCTTCCCATTAGGTACGGTCGCCATTTCTTAAGTGCATGTAGTATTGCCAACATTTCCTTCTCATAAATAGCTTTGTGTAAATACTTTCCTTTGATTGGATGACTTTTGAAAGCAATGGGTCTTTCTTCTTGCATTAAAACAACACCAATTCCATTTCTTGAGGCATCACATTCTGTTATGAAACCAGCTCACAAAAAGATAGAAAAGATAGTTGAACGCCTTAGAATTCAGCCTCTTTGAGGGGGCAACCTCCTTTACATTACACAAATGAACAAATCTTCGATGATACAAATGACAAGACCTCCTTTCTATATATAGGAGTCTAAGGAGTCATAATATAATCATAGCCGACATAACAATAATAATGTAAGGGCACAATAATAACAATAGTGGGCTTCTATGGGGCACAATAGTAACAATATGGGGACTACATGGGTACAACAATATAATAAGGGGGCTGTATTAGTAACAATAAGGGGTTACACTAGTAGTATAGGGGTCTAACATGCCCCTCTCCTTCAAAAAGTGTTGTCCTCAACGCTTGAGTAGTTCTTGATGCTTCTATATAATATTCTTGTCCTCCCATGTGAAATCTTCAGCGGGTAGGTTCTTACACTTGATGAGATACTCTGAAATTGATCGATTTCGTAGCTGTCGAGTTCTTGTTTCTGTGACTTCTCGAGGTTCCAATATGATCTTTCCTTCCTCTTCAAGTTCTGGAAATATTGTTTGAATTGGGATCTTCTGCAACTTTTGAATGAGTGGCCACACTTCTTCGTCCTTCTTCCATTCATCCCTTGCTTCGTTTATCCATCTAGTTGGATAATAGAAATAGCACAAAACAATGCTTCCACATCCTCATCCTTTCTTGAGAGTGCATCTGCAACAAAAAATTTCTTCCCTTTTCTATAGATGATGTCAAACTCATAACCCAATATATTTGTGACCCATTTTTTATGTTCTTCTATAGATAATATTTGTTCTAAAAAGTATTTAAGACTATCATGATCCATTTTTACCTTGAAGTGTCTTCCCATTCGGTAAGGTCGTCATTTCTTAAGTGCATGTAGTATTTCCAACATTTCCTTCTCATAAATAGCTTGATTGATAAGTAGCAGTAAAAATACCCAATCACCTACATCAAAACATTTTTCACTACAATGTTGATCCACCTATTGTTTCATTCGATTTTGCACCAAAGTGGCGTTATCCTTTAAAAGTTGGAGAACTTGTTGTTGATGCTCGATGTGATCTTTCACTGCTTGAACCTTTTTCTTCTTGATATGTCCTTCTATCTTGAGAGTTTGAGGAGTGGTAATTTCTTCCAATGCTTTACAAGATATGGTCGGATTCATTTCTTGATGCTCGATGTGATCTTTCACTTCTTGAACATTTTTCTTCTTGATATGTCCTTCTATCTTGATAATTTGAGGAGTGATAATTCTAGGCAATTCATTACAAGATATGGTTGGATTCATTTCTTCTTTCTTGATGTGATCTTTCACTTCTTGAACCTTTTTCTTCTTGATATATCCTTCTATCTTAAGAGTTTGAGAAGTGGTAATTCTTGCCAATGCTTTACAAGATATGGTCAGATTCATTTCTTCTTTCTCTGGGGTTGGTTCCTGGTGTATATACTCTTCTTTTGATGTTTCTTGATCATTTTCTTCCTCCTCTTCATAATCTATGTAAAATAATTTCTTCTCATCACACTTATGACATTTAGTGCATTTGCTATCACAATTGTAACAAAGCCCTTTTTCTCTTTTCTCTTCCAATTGTTGTGGTGTAACCCTTGTAGGTTGTGGAAGGCTAGGATAAACAACACTTCCATTATTATAGTTGTGACAGGTAGACTTCCTTGTTGCCATAATTTTACTTTCCACTATGTAACAAAGCTCTTTTACTCTTTCCAATTGTTGTGGTGTTGCTCTAAAGAAGGTATTGCTCTTTGTATCCTCATAATGTGCTATCATTTCCTCCATGAAAATTGACCACGTAACATGTTGTTTACGAGAAAAAAGCCATTTATACCATAAAAATTGATCCGGTTCTAAATATGAAGATGCAATACATACCTTTTGTAATAGTGGTACACCATGTAGATCAAAATATTGCTCCATTTGAAGTATCCAATTTACCAGATCATTGCCATCAAACTTCTTCATAACGCCTTTTCTTGATTTTAGGAGCTTGATCTTGAAACGACTATAACTCTGTAATTTCGGTTCTTCCAATTCTAAAGTTGTGACCTGCAGTATCCTTTTGTGTACTCTTTCCAATGCCACCAGTCTGATCCAAATTGGATTCTCCAAGGAAGAGTTATGCTAAATATCCCACGGTGACTTGATTATAGACTAGTTCAGTAGAGCGAACTTGTGCGACGTGCCACGTGTCACTGTTTCGACCTTTGGATCTGAAAAATGTATAAAAGAAACTATAGTCTGTCCTCGTTCTGTAACTTCTTACGAAATTTCAATCTGATGCTCAAAACAAAAGTTATGACTATTTTCCCCAAGTCACCTGTTTGGAATGTAATTTGGGAGTCTGCAAAAAGGCCAACTTCCTCAGATCATATCTCCGCAAATATAGCACCAAAAGCTCTGAAATTCAGACCCAATCTTCAGACCGATTTCAACCTAAATGGGTTTTTTTATTAGCATCTGAAATGTCACAGAAAAAAATTTATAGCGCAAATGCCATGATGACTTGTTTGGAGCAGAGAAACCCTAGAATCCAAAGCTCTTATACCAAATGTTATGAAACCAGCTCACAGAAAGATAGAAAAGATAGATCAACGCCTTAGAATTCAGCCTCTTCGAGGGGGCAACCTCCTTTACATTACATAAATGAACAATTATTCGATGACACAAATGACAAGACCTCCTTTCTATATATAGGAGTCTAAGGAGTCATAATATAATCATAGCCGACATAACAATAATAATGTAAGGGCACAATAATAACAATAGTGGGCTTCTATGGGGCACACTAGTAACAATATGGGGACTACATGGGTACAAAAATATAATAAGGGGGTTGTATTAATAACAATAAGGGGTTACACTAGTAGTATAGGGTCCTAACACATTCCACAATAAAGGTTTTTGTGAAGTCCGGTGTAGCTAAGACCGGTGCTTGGCACATTGCCTCTTTAAGATGTTCAAAGGCCTTTGTTGCTTCTGGAGTCTGTGAAAATGCATCTTTCTTCAATAATGTTGTTAGAGGTGCTGCTATTCTCCCATGATTCTTAACAAACTTGTGATAATACCCTATCAACCCGAGAAATCCTCATAGATGCTTTATGGATGTGGGGATTTTCCATTCCTTAATGGTTTTAATTTTGCTAGGGTCTACCTTAACACCTTCATTAGATACAATATGACCCAGATATTCCACCTCTTGTACTCCAAAGAAACATTTGGAGCTTTTTGCATATAATTGTTTCTCCTCCAATAGTTTGAGTGCCCTGTCAACATGTTAAACATGATCCTTCCAAGACTTGCTATAGACTAGTATATCATCAAAAAATACTAACACAAATTTTCTAAGGAATGGTTTGAAAATGGAATTCATCAAACCTTGAAATTTAGAAGGTGCATCGATAAGACCAAAAGGCATGACCAAAAATTCATAATGACCCTCATGAGTTCTAAATGTTGTTTTTAGAATGTCTTCAATCTTCATTCTGATTTAATGATATCCTGAACGAAGATCCAACTTGGTGAAGTAAATTGATCCATGCAATTCATCCAATAATTCATCAATGACAGGAATTGGAAATTTATCTTTAATAGTGAGCTTGTTGAGCTCCCTATAATCTGGACACATGTGCCATGATCCATCCTTCTTGTGAATCAATACTACTGGAGTAGAGAAAGAACTATGACTAAGTTGAATTATACCAACCTCTAGCATTTCTACAACCATATGTTCAATTTCACTCTTTTGGGCATAAGGATATCTTTAAGGCCTGAGGTTTGGAGGAACACTTCTTGGAATCAAATTAATAGCATAGTCATTATCATGAATAGGTGGGAGGCCTTTGGGAGTCTCAAATACCTTGGAATGATTGTCCAAGACTTTTTGGAGATGTGGAGAAATAGATGATTTCGATGTGGGAACCTCTGGTGAACATAATTGTGCAATTATGCCTCATTTTTATTTCTTTAGAAGCTTTGACATTCCGTTAGAGCTGATTATCCTTCCCGGTTTCCTTGTGATACCCCTTAATTCAACTTTATTTCCATCTGAAGAAAATTTCATGAAAAGTTCTTGAAAATTAAAAGTTGTTGTACCCAAGGATTGTAGTCATTGGACTCCTAGTACAACATCAGCACCACCCATTGAAATGGAAAGCATTGGGCTATTCAATACATATTCTCCCATGGATAGCTTGATATTATGGCACCTTCATGAGCAAGTTATGGTTCCTCCACTTGCAACCATCACTTGACACTTTGGTGTTGGATATAGAAAGCAATTCAATTCCTTGGCTATCTTACAATGAATAAAATTATGGGTACTTCCCAAATCAATCAACACTATTACATTTTTCCTCTTGATATGCCCTTCTATCCTGATAGTTTGAGGAGTGGTAATTCCATCCAATAAATTACAAGATATGGTTAGATTCATTTCTTCTTTCTCTAGGGTTTGTTCCTGGTGTATATCCTCTTCTTTTGATGTTTCTTGTTCTTTTTCTTCCTCCTCTTCACAATCTATGTAAAATAATTTCTTCTCAGCACACTTATGACCTTTAGTGTATTTTCTATCACAACTGTAACAAAGCCCTTTTGCTCTTTTTTCTTCCAATTGTTGTGGTGTCAACCTTATAGGTTGTGGATGGCTAGGGGCAACAACACTTCCATCTTTATGATTGTGATTGGTAGGCTTCCTTGTTGCCATAATTTTTCTTTCCATTTTTCTTGCCACCCTAAACACCTTCTCCAATGAATCAGGTTCCCAAAGGGGAACCTCATGTTGGATGTTATCCTTTAAATTCCCTATGAATGCATGAATCCTATGCTCCTTTGGAATATATTTTACCCTTATATTCAATTTTTGGAAGTCCTCAATGTGCTCCATCATTGAACCCTTTTGTTTGAGATTTATCAATTGGCTAAAAAAGGTGTTTCTTTTTGTATCCTCATAATGTGCTATAATTTCATCCATAAAAATAGCCCAAGTGACAATTTTTTTACGAGAGTAAAGCCATCAATACCATACAAACTGATTTGGTTCCAAATATAAAGTTGCAATGCATACCTTTTGTGTGTTTTGTACATTATGGATATCAAAAAATTGCTCCATCTGTAGTATCCATGTTGCGTGATCCTTGCCATCAAACTTCCTCATATCGATGCTTGGAACATGGTGGTTGTTTGATCCAACATTAGAGTCTATCAAATCATGATTAACATTTATTTTGTTCTGATCATGAGTTTCCTTTACTATTCTTTCACCATTAGTAAGCATTTCTTGTAGAATTTTTGTCAAATATTCCATCTTAGCTTCCACGCCTTTATTTAAATCATCCATCTTAGCTTCCACACCATCCATCTTAGCTTCCACGTCATTCATCTTAGCTTCTACGCCTTTCTTTAAACCATCCATATTAGCTTCTAAGCATTTCTTTAAACCATCCATCTTAGCTTATACACCATACATCTTAGCTTCTATGTCTTTCTATAAACCATCCATCTTAGCTTTTGTCACTTTTTGTGTGAGTGAAATTTGTTGCACTTGTTCTCGTAATTTTGATATATCATGTTGCATTTCTTCATCTTCTTCATGAGTCATGCTAGAGCTTTCAGGTTGCTTACTAGGTGTTTCCATTTTTTTTATTTGGGCCATCAATTACTGATAATAATGCTTCACTATACCCTTTGAATTCCTTCAAACTAATTTTTCAAACCAAACTTATGCAAAAATTTAAAAAAAAACTACTCACATTTTTTCACTTTGTAGGAGCTCGATATTGAACGACTGTAACTTTGTAATTTCGGATATCCAAGGTCTGAAATTGAGATCTGCAGTATCCTTCTATTCCCTCTTTCCAATGCCACCAGTCTGATCGAAATTGGATTCTCCAAGAAAGAGTTCTGCCCCACCTCCCAAGATGACCTTCTTATATACTTGTTCAGTAGAGCGAACTTGTACGAAGTTCCGAGTGTTACTGTTTCGACCTTCATAACTAAAAACAATATACAGAAAAGGAAATTATGTCCTCTTTCTGTAGCTTCTTACGAAATTTCAATCTGATGCTTAGAGAGAAAGTTATGACGATTTTCCCATGGTCATATGTTTAGAATGTAATTCGGGAGTCTTCAAAAACCCTAACTTCCTCAGATTATATCTCCGAAAATATATTGAGACAAGATCTGAAACTCGGACTCGAGCTTCATCAAGAGTTCATCTCAAATGGGTTTTAATTTCAAAGTCTAAACCTTCATATAAAAACAATTATAGCGAAATTTCACAATGACCTGTTTGAGATGAAATTCTGGAGCTTACAAAAACCCTAACTTCCTCAGATCATAGCTCCGAAAATATAACGAGAAAAGATTTGAAATTTGGACCCAAGGTTCAGACCAATTTCTTCTCAAATGGGTTTTTTTTAGCTTCTAAAACTTTGCAGCGAAAAATTTATAGCGCAAATGCCACGATAACTTTTTTGGAGAAGCGAAACCCTAGAATCCAAAGCTCTAATACCAAATGTTATAAAACCAGCTCACAAAAAGATAGAAAAGATAGATCAACGACTTAGAAACCAACCTCTTCAAGGGGGAAACCTCCTTTACAATACACAAATGAACGATTCTTGGATGATACAAATGACAAAACCTCTTTTCTATATATAGGAGTCTATGGGGTCACAATATAACCAAAGTCGACCTAACAATAATAATATAAGGGCACACAAATAACAATAGTGGGCTTCTATGGGGCACAATAATAAAAATATGAGGACAATAGGGGCACAACAATAACAACAAGGGATACAATGGCAATAGTAATGGGGGAATCACTAGTATTATAAGGACCTAACAAAGAAAGCAAAGCCACCTAACTTTGATGGAGATTTGAAGAAGTTGTAGGCTGCAGAGGCATGGTTACTTGGGATGAAGAAGTTTTTTGAGTTGCATGAATACACATAGAATATGAAGGAAAGAATAGTTATCTTCAACATCAAAGGTAAATCATACATATGGTGGGAAGATGTGAAGAGGGTTAGAGACATCATAACAAAAGACTTTAGTTGGCATGAATTCAAGAGACTTTTCATGAAGAAGTATTTGTCAGAGTCGTACTACGACAACAAAACCAAGGAATTCTATGAGCTAAAGATGGGATCGATGACATATGATGAGTACATGACCAAGTTCTTGGAGTCATTTAGGTATGTACCATATCTTAAGGATGAGAAGGCCAAAGTTCGACTATTTGTCAGTGGATTTCCAATAGAATTTAGATATCAGATTGAGTATGATGAGCCTTGGTCGCTTGAGGAAGTTATTGGGAAATTGAAGCATTGTTATGAGCATTCAAATCATAAGATAGAATCTCACCAAGGCTGGAAATGGAAAGAAAAAGATAAAGGTAAATGGCAGTCAAAAAGAACAATGCCTCAAGATGTAGGTGTGAAAGAAAATGTTGCACCTTGCAAGAAGTTTAATGGGTCACAATGTGGAGGGCAGTAGAATAAAGGTGATGGTACAGGATGGTTGTAGTGTTTGAAATGTGGTGAGGAGCATATTAAGAGGTATTTTCGGCAAAATCAGGGTGGCAGGCCTCATATTTAAAGTGCACAGGAAGCACGGATAGTTGGGGATGTTGGGCAGAGCATTCCACAGATTTATGCAATGCTGGATAACAAGAAGGCATATCACTATGCAATTCTTATCGAGATGGACAGTAAGATTTTTGATCAAGTTGTTTCTATTTTGATTGACCCTAGATCTAATTATAGTTATGTTAGTCCTGACCTAGTGGATAAGTGTGGTTTGAATAAAGAATTGCATGAAGAATCTTGGTTAGTGCAGTTGGCCACAGATAAAAAGAAGAGAGTGTATCGTTGGGTAATAGCTTGTGCCTACATGTTGAATGGTATGCTGATCAGGTGCTCAAAAATTATGCTAAAAAATCAAAGTGTTCGAATTTTTTTAAATGTATCTTAAATTGAAGAGCTCGTCATTCTAAATCCAACATGTGAACGACACTCAAATCCTAGCTCGTATGCAGAAGTTAGAGCAAGTCAAATTTAAAGTTTTCCCTGTCTACATGGCAAGATTGGATGAGATGGAAAAACCTTTCAGGGAATGAAGAGGATCCAAGTGGCAGTCCACCATTGGCCCCCCCAGATATCACAAATCATAAGTTGTAGGCGGGAAGTTGCTTAAAATCGGCCCCAGAATAGCCAGGGTTACCATGCGATAAGGCAATCGCATATCAGAATCGCAATCGGTGAAGGGAAGTCATTTCAACAATCGGCCCCTGGCTGGTTCAGGTTGCAATGTGATATCACAGATCACAATCACACACAAGTCCCCCATATTTACGACTATCGACAAGACTCTGCTGATTGCGATGATCGATGGGATCCTGGATGCGATAAGTTATGCATTTTGGTTAATAATCTAATCAATTCCACCAATATCACAATCACACAATTGCCACTTTGTTCACAAGACCATCCGTCGGGTTTTTACGCCGATTGTGATTTGTGATATGGCTGACAGGTTATGGCCCGCTGCGCGGCAAAATATTCACCCAGTTAGCATATTTTGGGGCTAATTTGTAGGATCATGCTGGTTTTGGAGCAATTTGTGGAACGAATAGTGGGAAAACTAGGAGAAGCCATAACTTCTTTAGTTTTTCACTAAATTGGTTAAAAAAAGAGGCTAGATAGCCATTTTTTAGTATTCTTGACTCATTGGAGCAGGTTTCAAAAGCATTTGAGCATTGTAAATACATATTTTTACACTTTTGAGCATAATAGAGAGGCCCAAGCCATTGGAAGATGGACCAAGGAGACATAGCCCAGGAGGGGTGAACTCCTTTATCATGTGCTTGTTGTAATGTGTTTTTGATGATGTTCTGTACATGTTTATAATGTTGTTCAATTTCAGTTTATGTTAAATTTCTCATAAAATTAACATAAAAACTCTCCATTTCACTTGCAAAAATTGATGAATACTTAAGCATAATGAAAGCATTTTGTTTATATTCTGAGGAAGATCTTAGCACTGCAAACTAATATTCTGAATTAGATCAAGTTGGTATCAGAGCACTAGGTTTTGCTTTCTAAAAGAAGGATTTAATTGTTTGCAAGTTTATGTCATGCTTACAAGGTTAAAACTCAAAAGAGGTGAAGGAACGCTGGTTGGAAACCTTGAAGTTGGGTAAAGGGGAAGAAGAGTAAGGTTGCCACAATCTCCAACACCAGTTCAGCCTCAAGTTGCAGTTGAGTATTCAGAGACCATGTCTCATGAAGGAGAACCTAGCATAGACCTTTAGAAAATCTTTCTTTGATATGACAGAGATGGTGAAGGTCCTCTATGAAGACAGGAATAATAGATTGCAAGGAGAAAGTTCCAAACCTCCCAAAGGAGAAGGCTCTTCAAGAGGAGGTAATAGAAAAAGAGGTAATGGGAATGGAGAAAAACCTCCACCCTATCCACCATATTCTTCATCTTCTTCTTCACAAGCATCTTCACACTCTTCCATTAATACAACCCTTACTCATACTCATCATCATTCTTCAAAAGGAGCTGGTAAATCACCTCTACTAAAACTTGATGTTAAATTTGAGTTGTCAATGTACAATGGAGAAGTTAATGTAGAGAAGCTTGATAATTGGATTCGTCAGTTGGAGGTCTATTGTAGGATTCAAAACCTTCAAGAGGATGACATAAAGATTCAGTTAGCTTCCTTGAGAATGGAGGGTGCAACACTTGTATGGTGGGAATCAAAGACCCAAGAGGAGATTAAAAAACATGGTAAGATCTATATTACTTGGTATGATTTCGTTGATGCTATAAAAAGACAATTCTACCCTTTAGCTCATATGAAAAAAGCTATCATGAATTGGAAAAATTTCAGACAGTTAAAACGTCAAAATGTGCAAGAGTATACTCACGATTTTAGGAGAAGAGTTCTTATGCTAGGAGTAGACTTGCAATGACAAGATACTTTGTTGAAATACATAGGAGGTTTGCATAGCTATCTTCAACACACCATTCTTATGTTTAATCCCACGAATCTTGATAAGGTCTATGTTCAAGCTACACACCTCGAAGCAAAAGGGAAAAATGTACAAGAAGAAGGTAAGAAGAATCCATTCCAGAGTGGTGAAAAAGGAAAGAATTATAAAGGAAAGCCGAAGAAAAATGTTTCTGTTAAGAAATAAGGGAAGAAACCCGTGTGCAAGAATTGTTCCAAAGAGGGCCATGGTGAAGCTCATTGTTGGAAGCTTCATCCTGAATTAAGACCGAAGAAATTTAACAATAAAGGGAAACATAAGACAAACGTTGTTGTACAACAAGACTTGGGTTCCGACTCAGGTGATGAATCAAAAATTGTAGACACAGTCACTAAAGGAAAATATGTGGCAAAAACAAGCAAATAGGAATTCGTGGCAAGCAACAACGCAGCAAATAACTCGAACAACATTTTAAATGAAGAAAACAAAATTGAGTTGTTCCATATCAGATTTATTTCCAAACACACCAAGATTGATACATTGTTTGACAGTGGATCCTAGGAAAATTTAATTTCTACAGACTTGGTCATGAAGTTGAATCTAGAAACATGCCTCATCATAAACCATATCCTTTGGGTTGGATAACCAAGGATGCAAATCTTCAAGTCACGAGGAAATGTGTTTTCATGTTTGTTATTACTGCCAATTTTGTTGATGAAGTCGAATTAGATGTAGTATCACTGGATATTTCTAGAATTATGTTGGGAAACCCATATCTGTATGACCAGAAAGCCATTTTCCATAGATTTGAGAACAAATATCATTTGTTCAAAGATGGAGTGGAGTATATTGTGAGATCCTATCATAGAAATCTTAATCTGTCTTTCGCAAGTGCAGGGCAAATGAAGCGATTGGTCAATTCCAGCAAGAAACTCGTGCTCCTTATGATCAAGCAGAAGAATGACACAGAGCATGAATCCTTTACACGCTGTGACGTGAAGCTGAAAACTGAATTGGTTGATGTGGTCAATTAATATGGAGATATGTTTCAAGAACCAAAGGTATTTTCACCAAAAAGGGGAATTCAGCATGAAATTCGGCTACAACAAGACTGTCCACTCCCAAATATCAGTATGTATCGAATGTCAATTCTGGAAAGTTTTGAAATTAAGAAACAAGTCCAGGAATTTTTACATAAAGGTGTAATTCGTCCCTCTACTTCGCCATGTGGTTCACCAATTGTTTTGGTACCCAAGAAACATGGAACTTGACGCATGTGTGTAGATTATCGAGCTTTTAATAAAATTACCATAAAGAATCGATACTCACTTACCAGAATAGACGATTTTCTAGATCAGTTGAAAAGTGCAAAATATTTCACTAAATTAGACTTGAGAAGTAGATATCATCAAGTTAGAATAGTTGAAGAGGATATTTGGAAGACTACTTTTAAAACCAAACAGGGATTGTTTGAGTGGCTGGTTATGCCTTTCGATCTTTGCAATGCTCCAGCTACATTCATGAGAGTTATGAATGATGTTTTAAGGTCCTTTCTTTATGAGTTTGTAATTATCTATTTAGATGATATTTTGATATTCAACAAATCGCGAGAAGAGCATGTCAAGCATGTGAGGAAAGTGTTGGATGTCTTGAAAAAAGAACAGTTATTTCTGAAGATGTTTAAATGTGAATTCGGGAAAACTTCCTTAGTGTATTTGGGCCACATAATTGGAGGAGGTGAGCTAAATATTGACCCCTCTAAAGTTTCGGTCATTTTGGATTGGCCAATACCCAAATCAGTCATAGAAGTAAGGAGTTTTCTAGGAGCAACGCAGTACTGGAGGAATTTCATTGTCAATTTCTCTTCCATAGCAACTCCACCACATGCTTTGACCAACGTGAAGCTTGTCTTCTAGTGGGGAGGCAAACAACAAAAAACATTCGATGTTTTAAAACAAAATATCAATTCAGCCCCAGTTTTAGCGTTACCAGATTTGAAACAACATTTGAAATACAAACAGATGTAAGTGACTACGCCATGTGTGCAGTTCTTTTATAGCATGGTAAGACCATTTCATTTCATTCTGAGATTTTTAATGGTGTTTTTATTAACTATCCTACATATGTTAAAGAGCTTTACGCATTGGTGCAAAGTGTGAAGAAATGGAAGCATTACTTAATGGGAAAAGAAACCATTATTCACATCGATCATCAACCTTTGCAATATCTGCAATCTCAAACAAACTTGTAACAATCAAGGCACTTTCATTGGATGGGATTCTTACACCAATTCCAGTTGGTAATCAGGGACAAGAAAGGTATTTATAATAGAGTTGTTGATATGCTTTCTAGATCGGTTGTTAATATAGCCATTTTACTCAAAAATAATTGTGTTTTGCCTTAAAGTTATGTTGAACAATATGCACATGAGGCTGACTTTCAAGAGGTATATTCAAACTTAAGTCAAGGCCACCAAGTTGAGGAATTTGACTACCATATATGTGATAATTTGTTGTATCATTTGGGAAAACTTTTTGTTCCATAGGGAGAGAGAGTAAATGTCACAAGGGAAGTGCACACTTCTCTTATTGCTGGACATTTCGGTGTAAGTAAAACAGTGGCAAATCTTCAGAGGTATTTCTACTGGCCTCGTATGCTTGAAAGTGTGTCACGTTTTATTATAGGTTGTTCCTTGTGTGCATCTAGTAAGCCTAATAATAGGAAACTAGGATTGTACACACCATTTCCAGTGCCTTCACATCCATGGGAGAGTGTTTATATGGATTTTGTGGGAGGTCTTCCTTTATCAAGAAAAGGTCATGATTATTTGTACGTAGTTGTGGATAGGTTCAACAAGATGTGCATATTAATGCCTTGTAAAAAACAAATTATAGCTGAACAAACAACTCAATTTTTCTTTCAAAATGTATGGGTTCATTTTGGATTACCTACTTCTATTGTAAGTGATCGTGATTCCCGATTTGTTGGGAATTTTTGGTCAAATTTATGGAACTTGATGGGCACCAAGTTGAAGCAAAGTACAACATTCCATCCATAAACAGATGGTCAAATTGAAGTGGTTAACAGGATAGTTATTCATTTTCTATGAGGATATTGCAACAAACATCCTAAGTTGTGGGATGAACAGTTGCATTATATTCAGCATGCTTACAACCGAGAAAAACACTCTTTTACTATAACTTTGCCTTTTGAAGCATGTCTTGGTTATTTGCCTAAATCACCTCTGGATTTCATCTTTGAGAAAGATGTAGCTGTAGATGGACATAGTGACATAGACAGAGAAAAGAAATTCATTGAGCAAACTCATTTGATTCACCAAATATTTCAAGAACAACTAGAAAAGAGTCAGGGCAAGTATAAGGCAAGGCATGATAAGCATCATGTGGATCATCAATTTCAAATAGGTGATGAAGTTTGGCTTTACAATAGCAAGGAAATGCTTTAAGGTGAAATAGGCTCTAATGCCTCCTTCCTTCTCCTATTGTGTCATATTTATACATCCTTCAATCCTATCCCAAGTTTTTCTTAAGGGGGGATGCTAGGATATTCCAACACATAGGAAATAGTTAAGTATAACTTGGTCTAGTGTAGAGTTAGGTAAAGTGTTTTTCTTTACTATGTACTTTTGTAACTTACAATCTGAAGGTCACGATATGTTCTAGACATGAGTGATCCGATAGCTCATTCTCTCCTCGGTATTACCGACACTTGATCCATGGCTTAACACCCGATTGGTCCATGATCTCTATTTAAAGAGCATGGAAGGTCATTTGTAGGGTAACCATTCATGAGAGAAGCTTATGTAAATTTTCATTATTTTATTAATAAATTTCCTGAAGTGGTCACGTTGGCTCAGGCCATGGACTATTTCCCTCTTTGATGGTTTTAACCATGTCAAGAATCCTAGTGTATTGATCTGTGATCTATTTGTGAGCGGTGTCTTTTAGTGTTCTATCTCAGGAACTTGCCCTGTAAATTCCTACATGGTATCAGAACAAGTTGAGGGCCGCATCCGTTGGTGATCCAAATACGAAGCTAGTACAACTGCATCGAACTGTCGTTTCCTAGATCTATTGTTTTTTACTTCTTTCAGGTCGAGAGGATCGCTCTATTGTGTTATGAGCATCTGTTTCAGTGAGGAACCCCTTTCGTTTTACGCGAAAAGGTTTTTGGTAGCCCTAGCTACGTCATTGTTAAGATGTGGAGGTATACAGTCTTTATTTGCAATTTTATTTATTCATTTCTCTATTTATTTCAGTTTATTTAGCTCTTTATTTTTTATTATTGGATCTATACCTTTCATTTCTATGTATGCTCTTTGCCCCACGACTCTGTGCAATCTGGGCAAATCAAAAGCAGAAAGGAAGAATTTTTCTCATGCGTATGCTCTTTTCCACCGTGCCTTAGTGTGATCTTGGAAAATCAGAAACATTGAGAAAAACATATAGTTTCTGGCGAAAGCTAACTTCAAGCCATAAGGTTTGTTTTTTTTTGCATGTCCATGTTGGGTTGTGTGATTTTTTGTTTTGTAGGCAAAAAGAATTTTTTCAAGTAAGCACGCACCCCAAAGCTTCAGTGACTAAAAAAACCCCTTCCTCTTTTCCAAAAATTACTAATCTTTTAAACTAGCTCACTTGGTCCAAAGTTGCTTTATGAGAATAGAGGTCTTGGGTTCAAGTCTTTCTTTTTGTTGACTTACTTTTTCAAAAAGCACATGTAGCTTATGTTTTAAAGTTACTTTATGTAAAAGTGTTCTCACCCATTATAAAAAGTGAGTCACTTATAATTCTAAAGTCTCTTTTTCGTTTATTTAAGTTACAATATAGTGAGTAGCTTATAAAGTACCATTGTAAAAGTGACTTTCACTTATTTATAAAAGTGGGTCACATTAAATATTTTTTAAAGTGAGCTAATTAGATTAAGTTTGGAAAGGGGGGGGGGGGGGTGTTTTAAATATAACAATATCATTCATTTTTGCACATTCACACACTTCGTCGTCATCTTCAACAACTTTTCTTCAAAAAGCCATAACTTCTTCATTCGGAAACCGTTTTTTTAATTGGCCTAATTTTTCAAGATCTTTCCATTGGAACACTTAGTTTCAGCATCTCCAACTTCATTTTCTGTTAATGAAAGTTCATGCCAATTTATTCTTGACAGCACCAACTACTTCCAATGGTAGTCCTACATTGTTGATTTACTTAGAAGTAAATGTCTTTACAGAATAACCTCAAGCCAAGAAACTAAACCTAAAGATGAAGATAAGGAAGCCAAATGGGAAAATATGCAAGATCAAGCACGTGGGTTAATAGTGATGTCTATTTCTCCAGACCTTAGATTCCATATCGCAGAACTTGATACCCCTAATGAAGCAATGAAACAACTCACCAAAGTTTTTGAAATTAAAAATGGAATTAGAGCCTATCAACTTGAAAATGAGTTGCTTACTTTGGACCCCAATAATTTTTCTTCCATTGAAGATTTTTTGGAAGGTGTTAAGGTTAAGAAAGAAGATGGTAGCCTTATCTATTCCATTCTTACTAAGTGGGGACTAGCCTACTCTGTGTTTGTTTCCACCTTCCATTCTACTAGAGAAGCATTTATTTCTCAAGGACAAGACTACAAGTCCCCCTCTTTTGATGCCTTATGTGATTCTTTAATAAGAGAACAAGAAAAACTCTTACATCTTGGTATTCTCAATCTTGAAACTCTTCTAAGAAAGCCTTAGCCGCCCAGCAACAACCAAATTCAAAGAATCCTAAGAACTGATACCTAAAAAGAATGGTCCTAAACCAAACAAGGGTCCTAAGAAATTTCAGTCTCAAAATGAAAAATCATTTCAACAAAATGATAAGGCAAATAAAAACAAAGGGAAGAAGACTGATAGACATTGCCACTTTTGTAATCGAGATGCCCACTTAGAATCCAAATGCTTTAAGAAGATGGAAGCCTTGGAAGCAGCAATGAAGAAGCATAACATCCATTTGGAGTACTCTTCAACTTCAACTTCATCTTCAGGAATAGCACTTTCTGCATGTGGTTGTCAAGCATCTCGGTCTGGTTATGCATCAAATGTGTCTTCTTCTTCTCATTCTCATGAGTGGCTCATTGATTCTGGAGCTTCTTATCACATGGCCAAAAAAAAGCCATGTTTTCTTCTTTAAATGATTGTAACACCAAAAATATATGTGTTGTGATGATAGATCTCTTAGTGTTGTAGGGACTGGAACTATTCATCTAGACAATGGTCAATTTAATGATGTATTATGTGTTCCAACCTTATCCTGCAACCTTTTATCTATATATCAAATAACTCATTCAGGTGAAGGTAAAACTATTGAAATATTCACCTCATGATGTTGTAATTAAGGACCTAAGAGATCCTAAATAGATTTTAGTTACTAGCATTGCTGATGATTCTACAAGGTTGTATAAGTTTAAAAAATTTGGGTCATCAACCCTTCCCTTGGTATTTGTTGCTCATAATGATCAAGTGAACAAACTTTGGCATGAGCGATTTGGTCACTTAAACTATCGCTCCCTTCAAAATCTATGTAAAGAAAATATGGTGACAGATCTTCCTATGGTATCTTGCAAAGATGGTGCTTGTTCCGGATGTGTACTCGGACAACATCATCAGGATAGTTTTGAAAAATGTGCCACTTGGCACACCTCAACCCCTTTACAGCTTATGCATAGTGATTTATGTGGTCCACTTCCAGTTGTTTCATTCTCTAGCTACAAGTATTTCTTAACTTTCATTGATGATTTCTCCAGACGCACTTGGGTATACTTCATAAAACTCAAGAGTGAAGTATTTAACATGTTCTTGGCCTTTAAGGCCTTTGTTGAAAAACAATATGGACATCAAATTCTTAAGCTAAGATATGATAATGGCGGAGAATATGTACAACAAATTCATCAACTTTTGCATTGAGAATGGAATTAAAATGCCACATATTGTTCCATATACTCCACAACAAAATGGTGTAGCTGAAAGGAAGAATCGCACCTTAAAGGAAATGGATAATTATATGCTTCAATCTAAAGGACTTAGTCTTAATTTTTGGGCAGAAGCAATTAATTGTGCAAATTACACAGTGAATCACACTCCTACTAATGTTTTAAATAATATCACTCGAGAAGAAGCATGGAGCTCAATTAAACCATATGTAAGTCACTTTTCTGTTTTTGGAAGTGAAGCATGGGCCCATATTCCAAAAGAGAAACATAAAGCTTTAGAACCTAAGAGTGAAAAATGTATTTTTGTTGGATATTTTGAACATGTCAAAGGATATGGAATTATTCCACTTAAGTCCAAAAATGTTATCATTAGAAGAGATGTAAAGTTTGTTGAAAATATATTGGCCTACGAGCCTAGTTCGGTAGATGTGCCACCTCTCTCTATCCCTTCTACTTTTGAAAATATTTTTCTTCAAATGATGACAACGAGGATGAAAATCCTCCCCCACCTTCTCAGGATCCTCCTTCAGCTCCTTAGCTTCCAAAATGGGTCTATGCTACTCGGGATGTAGCAGGTGCTCTTACAAGTGATCCTACAGATCAACGTTGCACTCATTCTCAGTTTGATAGAGCCTCTTCTTTACTCGCTTAAGCTCCAACGAATTATGATCCTGACACCTTTGCAAAAGCTTCAGGCCATCGAGATTGGGACATAGCTATGAATGAAGAATATCGTTCATTATTGGAAAATGATACATGGGATCTTGTTCCTCTTCCAAAGGGACGAAAACTTATTAGATGCACATGGGTTTACAGAATCAAGTTTGGACCAGATGGAAAATTTGATAAACATAAAGCTCATTTGTTGCTAAGGGTTTTTCACAAGTTGAAGGCATTGACTATACTAAAACCTTCTCCCCTATTTCCAAAATGAACTCTATCCGCCTTGTTCTTTCCCTTGCTGCCTCTTTCAAATGGGAAGTCCATCAGATGGATGTTAAATCTGCCTTCTTGCATGAAAAAATCTATATGGAACAACCTCCTCGCTATATACAAATAGACTCCAACCTTGTATATCGACTTAATAAATCCCTTTATGGTCTCAAGCAAGCCCCTCGGGCTTGGTATGCCAAAATGGATAGCTTTCTTTTAGATACTGGCTTTTCTAGGTGTCATTCTGATGATACTATCTACACCAAGAAAGTGGGTAAGTCTCTTATCATTCTTGTTATTTATGTTGATGATATTATCCTTACTGGTAGTGATCCCAACCTTATAAAACATGTGAAGTCCAGCCTTAAAAATAAGTTTGAAATGACATGTAGGAATATACAGGGTAAGTTCCTCAAATAGAAAACCAAAGGACACCACTCACAAACAAATCACAGATCAATACACCAGTATTCTTGACATGGTTAAAACCCTAAAAGAGGGAAACAGTCCACAACCTGAGCCAACGCAGCCACTTCAGGCAATTTATTAATAAAATAATGAAAATTTACGTAAGCCTCTCTCATGAACGGTTACCCTACAAATGACCCTCCATGCTCTTTAAATAGAGATCATGGACAAATCGAGTGTTAAGCCACAGATCAAGTGTTGGTAATACCGAGGAGAGAATGAACCATTGGATCACTTCATGTCTAGAACATATCATAATCATCGGATTATAAGTTACAAAAGTGCATAGTAAAGAAACACACTTTACCTAAATCTACACTAGACCAAGTTATACTTAACTATTTCCTATGTGTCAAAATATCCTAACATCCCCCCTTAAGAACAACTTGGGATAGGATTGAAGGATGTACAAATATGACACAATAGGAGAAAGAAGGAGGCATTAGAGCCTATCCCCCCTTAGTGACAACTTCTTGAACTCCAACCATAAATCGAAGTTTAGTAAACTTCACCTCTGTGAGAGCCTTTGTAAAGATGTTTGCAACCTGATCATCTGTTGAACAATATTGCACTTCAAGAACATGGTCATGAATGAGCTTTCTGATGAAGTGCATGTGTATTTCAATGTGTTTACTACACTGATGTTGGACTAGATCTTTGCATAGTTGAATGGCACTTTGATTATCACACCAAAGTGTAGTCGGATGTTGTTGCTGAAAGCCAAACTCTGACAGGATCTAACGAAGCCACAGGGCTTCCTTACTAGCTTCTACGACACCACGATACTCTGCTTCTGCTCAAGAAAGAGAAATGGAACTTTGTTTCTTACAAGCCCATGCAATAGGTCCAAAACCAAGAGTGAACACATAACCTGCAGTAGACTTGCGATCATCAGGGTCACCAGCCCAATCGGAATCAGTGAAACTAACCAATAGAGGAGATGCTTCTGCACTGTAATGAATCCCAAACTGAACTGTACCTCAAACATAACGAAGTATTCTTTTAGTTGCTTTCCAATGACTTTCATGTGGGTTTTGCATAAACTGAGCAATAAGGCCAACAACAAAGGAAAGGTCAGGACGAGTATGAGTCAGATACAAAAATTTTCCCACAAGCTGACAGTATAAGGTAGCATCAACTTCAGGGGAAGTACAAGTGACTGAGAGTTTGGCTCCAGACTGAAAGGGAGAAGGGGCTGGCTTACAGTATTCCATGTGAAATTGGCATAGAAGATCACAGGCATACTTCGACTGGGAAAAGGAAATCCCTTCCTTGGTTTGCAAGACTTAAAGACCAAGAAAATAATGCAAGTGTCCTAAGTCTGTCATGTAGGAATTTACAGGGTAAGGTCCTCAGATAGAACACCAAAGGACACCGCTCACAAATAGATCACAGATTAATACACCAGTATTCTTGACGTGGTTAAAACTCTCAAAGAGGGAAACAGTTCATGGCCTGAGCCAATGCAGCCACTTCAGACAATTTATTAATAAAAGAATGAAATTTTACGTAAGATTCTCTCATGAACGGTTACCCTACAAATGACCCTCCATACTCTTTAAATAGAGATCATGGACCAATCGAGTGTTAAGCCACGGATCAAGTGTCGGAAATACCAAGGAGAGAATGAACCATCAAATCACTTCATGTCTAGAACATATCATGACCATCGGATTGTAAGTTACAAAAGTACATAGTAAAGAAACACACTTTACCTAACTCTACATTAGACCATGTTATACTTAACTATTTCCTATGTGTCAGAATATCCTAACAGGTAAAAAGTTGAAACCAAGCACTTCTGGTCCATTTAAAATTCTGGAAAAGATTGGTAATAATGCTTTCAAGCTTGATTTGCCTTTATATATGCAAATTTATTCCATTGTTAATGTTGAAAATTTGAGATTGTATGAGCCTCCTTTGATTGAACATCAAGGAGAGAATATGCAGATTCCCTCTATTGAATATTTTTCTCCAGAATTCCTTGATGAGCTTTAGCAATACACTATACTTGTCAGAAGAACAAGGACAACAAAAAGGGGAAGTATTGATTATTTTCGAGTGGGGCTCAAAGGTACAAACCCTTCAAAATCCAAATGGATGGAGGTTGGAAAGGTGGGGGAACTGTACCCTCACCTATTGGTCAATTGAAAGTGATCTTTTGGGGTCCAAAAGACTTCCAGTGGGGAGGAGTGATCAGGTGCTCAAAAATAAAAGTGTCAGAATTTCGTTAAACTTAGCTTCAGATCGAAGAGATCATCATTCTAAATCCAATGGTGCGAATGGAACTCAAATCCGAGCTCATATGCAGAAGTTAGAGCAATTCAAAGTTCAAGTTTGACTTGTCTACATGGTAGGATTGGATGACATGGAAAAGCCCTTCAACGAATGAGGAGGCGCCAAGTTGCAGTTCACCATTGGCCCCCCACATATCACAAATCTAAAGTTGTAGGCGGGAAGGTGTTTAAAATTGGCCCCATAACAACGAGGGTTGTGATGCGATAAAGCAATTGCATATCGCAATTGCAATCGGCGAAGGGAAGGCATTTCAGTAATCAGCCCTCGGCAGGTTTTGGTTGCGATGCGATATCGCAGATCGCAATTGCACACAAGTCCTGCATATTTACCACCTTTGACAAGAATCTGCCGATTGCGATGAGTGATGGGATCCAGGATGTGATAAGTTATGCATTCCATTAATAATCCTGTCAGGTTCATCGATATCCCAATCGCACAATCGCTGCTTTGTTCACAAGACCATCCTCCAGGTTTTTATGCTGATTACGATTTGCAATACGTCCGTTAGGTTATGGCCTGCCGCGTGGTGAAATATTTGCCCAGTTAGCAGATTTTGGGGCTAATTTGTAGGATCATGCCGGTTTTAGAGCAATTTGTGGAATGAATAGTGGGAAAACTAGGAGAAGTCATAACTTCTTCATTTTTTCACCAAATTGGTTAAAAAAAAGAGTTTAGATAACCATTTTTGAGTATTCTGGACTCATTGGAGCAGGTTTCAGAAGCATTTGAGCATTGTAAACACATATTTTACACTTTTGAGCATAATAGAGAGGCCCAATCCATTAGAAGCTAGACCAAGGAGACGTAGCCCAGAAGGGGTGAACTCCTTTATCATGTGCTTGTTGTAGTGTGTTTTTGATGATGTTCTGTACATGTTTATGCTACTGTTCAGTTTTTGGTTTATGTTAAATTGCTCATAAAATTAACATAAAAACTCTCCATTTCGCTTCCAAAAATTGATGAATCCTTAAGCACAATGAAAGCATTTTGTTTATATTCTGAGGAAGATCTTAGCACTGCAAACTAATATTCTGAATCGGATCATATGCCTACCCCAACACATTTGAATGTATTTCCCTTGGGATCATATAGTATGCCTTTGGGCATGGATTGGTTGTATATTCATAGGACCAAAGTGGATTTTTATGACAAGGCCATTGAGTGCTTGGATGACAATGGAGAATAAAGGATCTTACAGGGTAAGAAGGCAACATCAGTTAGAATGGTGACAATTATATAGGAAAAGCGTAATCACAGAAAAGGGTGTGTGTTATTTGCAAAGCATATTTCTAGTGATAAAGGTAAGGAGGTTGAGGACATGGAGGTATTGAATAGGTACTCGATCTTGCAGCAGTTTCAGAATTTGTTTCCAGCAGATATTTCAGAGTTTTCGCCTCAAAGAGAAGTGTACTTTTCCATTGAGTTGGTACCAGGGGCAGCACCAACATCAAAGGCACCATACCGGATGAGCACTCTAGAGTTATTAGAGTTGAATTTGCAATTGAAGGAAATACTTGATAAGGGATACATTAGGCCAAGTGTATCACCGTGGGGTGCACCGATATTATTTGTGAAGAAGAAGGATGGTACTCTCAGGATATGCATTGATTAGAGGCAGTTGAACAAGGTGACCATCAATAACAAGTATCTATTGCTGAGGATTGATGACTTGTTCGATCAGTTGAAGGGAGCAGTAGTGTTCTCGAAGATTGATCTGAGATCAGGATACCATGATTCAGGTACGCATTAAGGAAGAGGACATATACAAAACAACTTTTAGGACTAGGTATGGGCATTATGAGTTTATTTTAGTTCCATTTGGTTTGACTAATGCTCTAGCTACTTTTATGTGCTTGATGAATAGTATATTGTGTCCTTATCTAGACAAGCTTGTTATTGTATTCATTGATAATATCTTGATATATTCTAAAAATGAGGAAGAAAATGTTGAGCACTTGGTAGTAGTGTTGAGATTACTGAGAGAGAATAAATTGTATGCCAAGCTTAGAAAATTCAATTTCTTTCAGAAAGAGGTACATTGATTGGGACATATTGTTTCCAAGGAAGGTATAGTAGTGGATCCAGACAAGATAAGTGCTATAATGGAATGGGTAGATCCTAGAAATGTGGATGAGGTAAGATAATTTATGGGGCTAGTAGGTTATTATGTGAGGTTCATTAGGAACTTCTCTCGCATTGAATATCCTATTATGTCACTGCAGAGGCAAGGTAAGAAATTTTAATGGACAGAGGAATGTGCAGCTAGTTTTGAATAATTGAAGCAGTTGTTGATGAATGCTCCAGTGTTAAAGATTGCAGATCTAGGAAAATAATTTTGGTATGCATAGATGCTTGCAAGAGAGGACTTGGTGGATTCCTTATGCAGGAAGGACAACTAGTATGCTATGAGCCACGGAAATTGAATGAGCATGAGAAGAATTATCCAACACATGATCTTGAGTTGCAAGTGATCATCCATGCATTGAATATGTGGAGGCAATATCTTCTTAGTAGGACGTTCATACTAATGAGAGATCACATTTTAGATATCTATTTGACAAACCGAATATGAATTCTAGGCAAGTTAGATGGTTAGCCATGATTAGTGGGTTTGACTTGGAGATTAGGTACATCAAGGGTAAGGAGAACGGGGTTGTAGATGTTCTTAGCAAGAGAGTACAGGTGAATCACATAGCAGCTATGAGTTCTTATGGGATAGAATTATAGGATCAAATCTTATAGGAAAGACAATAGAATGATAGGTACATGGAGCTTACAGGTTACAACATGGTATAGGTGATCAGGATGTGGACTATTGTATTACAGCAGACGGTTTTGACAAATTTAGGGACAAGATATATATCTTGAATTACAGTGAGCTCTAGAAGACTATCTTGAAATAATTTCATGAAAAATGGTATTCACGTCACCCAAGATACTAGAAGACATTGACAGTGATGAAGAAGTTTTATCATTGGTTGAATCTAAACAAGGAAGTGGCAGAGTTGTGGCTAGATGCTTAGACAGTCAGCAGGTGAAGGCTGAATGTAATCATCTAGGTGGAATATTACAGCCGATTCTGATTCCAGAGTGGAAGTGGGAGGCCATTTCCATGGATTTCATCACAGGTTTTTCGAGGACATCTCAACAACATGATTCCATCTTGGTTGTGGTAGACAGGTTGACAAAGGTACTGCACTGCATTCCAGTGAAGTCTACTTATTCAACTAGTGATGTGGCATAGGTATTCATCAGAGATGTAGTGAGGATGCATGATGTTCCAAGAAATATTGTGTCATACATGGATGCTAAGTTCACTTCCAAGTTTTGGAAGGATTTGTTTGCAAGTTTGGGGATAGAGTTGGCCTTCAACACAGCTTATCATCCACAGACAGATGGATAGATCGAGAAGGTCAATAGGATATTGGAGGACATGTTGAGGATGTATGTGATGCATCAACAGAGGAGATGGGAGGAGTACCTTCCATTGGTTGATTTTTCTTACAACAATGAGTATCAGGAGTCACTGAGGATGATTCCGTTCAAGGCACTCTATGGGCGGAGTTGTAATACTCCCATCAGTTGGAGTGATCTAGTGAAAAGGGTGTTGATTGGACCGAATATGTTGGTAGAGATGGAATAGGAAATGCAGACAATTAAGAAGAATCTAAAGGCAACACAGGGCAAGCAGAAAATTTATGCAGATTAGAAACAAGTTGTTTAAGGATTTTTAGGTTGGGGAAGAGGTGTATTTGTGCATCAAGCCCAAGAAGAGATCCTTTAGGATTAGATCATGTTCCAAGTTGGCACCTCAGTTTTGTAGACCTTTCAAGATTCTTGAAAGTATTATATCATGAGCTTATCGACTTGCACTGCCTCCGACAATGAAAGTCCATGATGTTTTCCATGTTTCATTGCTTAAGAAGTATGTTAAATATGTTGATCATGTGATTGACTGGTACGTATTGCAGGTGGATCCAAATGGAGAATTCCAGCCGGAACCTCAATGTATATTGTAGAGAAAGATGCTCATTCTCTACAACTGAGCAATCGAGTAGGTTAAAGTGTAGTGGAAGCATTTTGGGCTTAATGAAGCTACATGGTAGATGACTAATCAAATGTGGGCTATGTATCCTTCTTTATTCTTTGGTTGAGTGAATGTTTTTGGTATATGTACATATGTATATGGATGTAAATACTGCCATGAGTTATGCTATAAAGGTACAATAAGCAATATGGGTGTCATGTTGTTATGGTTGTTATGTTGTTATGTGTCATGATGGTTTGCTTCTCAGTAGGTTGATCATTGTAAATATTGCATTGAGCTAAGTTATAAAGTTCCATGGGCAGTATGTTTTGCTTTCAGTAGTCTTATTGGTTGTAGGTGTCATTAAACATTGAGGATGATGTTCCCCCAAAGGGGACGGTTCTATAATAGCCCTCGTAAAAATTCCATATAAATAAAGTTAATAAAGGAAAATAATAACCAAGGTTATGGGACACATATTCCAAGTTGAATGTTGGGCAAAACATCCTAGTGTGGGTGTTCATTTGGTTTATTATGGCTAAAAGAAATTAGCAAAGGCTTTGGCAAGGCAAAGTGGAAATAATTAGCATTTTATTTATGAAAATAATGGAAATTAGGAGAAAAGGAAGGTGAAAGGTAGCAGGCTGCATGTGAGGAGGAAAATAATGGAAAATTGAAGAAATTAGAGCCCTCATTAATAAAAAGGCATTTGAGGATCAATTGGTACCTTTGGTCAGTTTAGTTTTGGAGCTCTTTCTCTCTCTACTCTCTCTCTCTCTCACTCCTGGACACTTAGAGAATTCTTGGAACACTCTAGCATTGGATCAAGCAATGAACAACAGAACCGAGCAGCTGTAGCGAGATTATTTGCAAGTACCGATTTGCAAGTTTGATTTCCTTTATATTATAGAATTGGCATGCATGTACCATAAATAGGACATGAAAATCGATACTTGAAAATAATCTCACTATAGCTACTCGGTGCTACTGATTTGGTTCTCTTGTTGTCATTGGCATGGATTTTGTCAAGTGTGACAGTGTTCTTTGGCCTTGCCTTTCCATTTCCGAATAGTCATGGTGTGATGGGTTCTCTTATATTTGGTTGAGCTGGAATGTTGGATGGTTTCAAAACCAAGTGAGGTGGTCTCTGAAAGAAAGAACACAAGGCCTAGGTATCCCTAGACCGAAGAAGGTTGGATTGCGGTAAAGCCAAATTTTGTGTGCCTAGGTGGGCCTAGGAATCCTTGACCGATGAATGGAGGGGTATACGGTAAATCCTAGAGGTGTGTGCCCTCAATTAGACATAGGAATCCTTGACCAATGAATGGTGGGATATATGGTAAAGCCTGGAGAGTGGAGTCTTGATTAGGCTTAGGAATCCTCAACCATTGTATGGTGGGATATACGGTAAAGCCTAGAGACTAAGATACAGGAAAATTCCTCACAGTGTAGGTGGAGAAATCTGGTGGCATCCATGCTTATTTAGGGTCTGGTGATCTGGTGGCAATTGCGGTAAAGCCTGAGGAAACCTGGTTTAGTTTGGTTTTGAGTCCCACATACATTCTTGGAATATGGCACAGGGGTTATTAGCTGAAAGAAAGCTTTGGTTCAGTCAATCTATGTTCGGGTGGTTTGTGGAAGTCCCAAACCTGGTTGGATTTTCATGTTTAAATGTATTGGTTCATATGTGATTCTTATGGTTTTTATACCCTTATTATTTTTGTTGGTTATATGCTAGTTATGAGTATGTTTAATGATAGACTTGATGTATGGATCTCATCATGTTTTGATTTGCAAATGAATGTACAATGAATATATGACCTAATGGATGGTAATGCAACTACTGTGATATGGAAACAATTCTTCTTTATGAATATTAGATAAGTATGAGACCCCTATGCTTAGATATGTTGTTATGACCCGTGGATTGCATATTTATGACATGTTTGACGAAATGCCTGGCATGGCTAGTAGGGGTCCAATCAACTCCTTAATCAAGTGTTTGCATTAGTATCGTTGTTTCAATGTTATTTATCATTCCTAAAAGTTTCATGAAGTTATGGGCAGTGGCCTAAGTCATGGCCCTGAAAAAGTGGCACAGAATTTGGGGTTGTTGGCTCGGAACTGCCTAGAAAAGTCCATAGTCATTGGCATGCCTTGCTATGGGAGCGAATAAGGATCTAGGATAGTAAAAATATAAGTTGTCTTAGGGGCTAAGCACCTAGAAGGGTTGATTACCTCCTGAAGGGTTTGTAGCTCCTGAGGAAGGTCAGTTTGGTTGTGTTTTGTCGGTTCCACTTCCTTAATTGTACTTGGGGAGTTGAATCACATCATAGTAGCCTCTCGTCACATGTTACCCCAATGGACCGGTTATCTTGGGTAAATGTGGAAGGAGGGTGTTGCATTTGTAAAAACAAAATGTCATGATGAATCGACATGTACATTGGAAGATGTCAGGGTTCAGGATAATCCAACCGAAGAGTTGGTTCATACATTATTTTGAAAAATACTGCATGATGACTCCATGTCCTGTGAGTGATTGAAGAGTGGGGGGTCTTTATAGTTGTGTTTATGATTTTGAAGATCTATCGTTAACAATTTGACAATTGGCATATATAAATAAGTCATGAGAACAACATTCAACATTATGCGTAGTTTAAGTGTAGTAGTAGTTTTGGCAAGAAAAGTTAAGGACATAATCACAAAAGGACCCATGTCGTTGACGCATATAGACAAGTAGAATTAGCTATGGAAATTTGTGTTAAGAATAGCATGTCATGGGGAGATATCTTGTTTATTGTAGCAAGCATTAAGGAAGAGAATTAGTTAAAGGAAAACATGCATCTTTTAGGAAGACAAAGGAAGGCATTCCATCAGGGAAAGCAATGGTATATTACACGAAAACATCTTATCAGGGGGATTCATCCTTTAACATTGATATTTTCAAAGGGGGAGAGAAATAAAGAGAATAAGATTGAGGCATGAAGTCAAGGGGAGTTGTGATTGCAGGGGGAGTATGTGTTGCCATCAATGAAAAGGGGGATATTGTTGAATGGTGTTGTCATTGATGCCAACAACCATTACTGAACGCTCTTAATATTTCTCTAGATTGCATCAGTTGGAAGCTCTAAAGGAAGAAGCCTCTAGAAAACCCCTGAATCCCCACACTTTTTGAAGCATTTGGGGATGAAGATCAGTAATCTTGGACTCAAGATCATCTTTGTTTAATTCTCCTCGTTAAGCTAATTCTGGTGGTATGTGGCACTCCACAAGAGCCTTCAGGGTTTCATAGTTATGCTTGTTTGAAGATGAAGCCCCCATCTTGTGAGAAAAAACCACAAGGGTTGATGATGTGGCATCTTATCATTTGGAGAAACCATGAAGTCAAACAAGATCTTATTATTAAGATAAAATTAAATCTTTTTTAGCATCAAAAGTTGAATGAAAATTCAGGCTAAGGATATTAAGGGATTTGGCTCTAAAAATATTTGAATTTCAAAAATTAAAATAATGCTCAAAGGGTTTTTTCCTCTAGCTAATTTGAAATTTAAACATTTATTTCCCTTCAACCAACAAGTCAGTTGGCCTAGTCAAGTTTCAACGTATATCCTAATATATATAATGGCTCTTATTCTCATCAATAAAGTATGCAATTTGAACATAGAAAATTAAAGGGAAAAAAACTTTGAAATATCTTCGGCCCTGTGGAGGATAGATAAATCAAACGAGAGGCTTATTCTAGAAGGGTTTCACAATTGTTATTTTTTGGCATATGGGTTTGATATTTTTTGTTTTCTTGTAGGTAGAGTAGCTATCTCTAGTGTTTCAGCCCCCATGTTAGGGCATAGATCCACATAATTTGATTCCTTGACTTCATAGGAACCAAAACGTTTAATTAATAATATGTATCTGTGGTTGGAACTGTCTAGCATGTCTAGAACAAGGGTCGAAGGAATTAACATCTTTATCTATGACTGTTCGTTGAGATTTTCTTTGAGGATTCATTGAAGAAAAAAAATCAATGGTTTCATTTTTGAGATCCAATTCGAAGACTGGCATTCGAAATCAAAGACTGACATCGAAGTTGTTCATTTGTGATTATACATGTAAAATTGTTTGCCATGACAAATTTGTTTTGGTTTGGTCAACGCATATGTAAGTTATATAATTGTATGCAAACATCAATGAACAACTTGGCACTTGGAAAAATCATTGGTCAAACGTTGCGTACACATAGTCGCTTCCAACTTTAAAATTGTTGATGATGGTTTACTATTTTGTTTGTATTCACTGACGTGGTCTCATATGTATCAATTTCATTCCAAATGAAAGGTACACGAAGTTTTGACACTAAAGTTGTATTGACCGAACACTGGACAATATAGTCACATAGATGCAAATCTTATTGTAACACAAAACAAAGCCAAAACTCAAACTCCTAGGAAAGTGGTTTCACTCTTGGTTCAACTTATATATGGATACAAAGATTAATCTTTCTTGCAGTGATTAAATATTGTTTGGATTGAAAGGATGTAAGATGTGATTGATTATTATGTGAACATATCTATAAGGCATAAATTGCACATTTATTTGATCAAAACTCACCCAAAAAAAACCTTTGTAATGTTAGCCTATGCAAAATATGTTACCAGACTTGAAGATTATGTATTTCGTGGGAAGTCCTTGATCCAATATACATGGTGCACTCTAGCTTATGTAAAGTGTATGACATGTTAGTGTTGCAAGAAGCTCAAGGAATAACTATTTTTCGGAAGTCGGGCATGTAATCAAAGTATAATTCTTGCAATGATTGCATTGTTCTTGTGACAGAGAATTTGGTTCAGAAATTGAGTTTATGCAGTACCTTGTTTCTATAATTTATGCATAAATAAATATTCTTAGATTGTAGATATATTGTTTAGTTCTATGGCCATCAATTTCCCATGATTGGATACTTGTGTGCTTGGATCTAACATAATTGTGAAAGAAGAGTTACAATAAGAAGTAATCATCACGTAAATGAACAGAGATAGTGCAGAGATTTGTATTACCTATAGCTAAAGGATTCTATGTACATGTACATGTGAAATGGAAAGAATATGTGTGCATTGAACCTACAAATATGTACAAGGATCTATGTGTGTGATTTTGATTAGAATCCTTGTAATTATATAGCCAATTATATGTTGACAGGTTGCCATAGTATGATGATAACAGTGAGTGTAACACCCTCCTCCCATACTTACCCAAGCTCATCGGTCCACCGGGGTAAATATGTGACGAAGAGTTACTATGATATGACTCAACTTCTTAGATCACCTTAAGGAAGTGGAGTCGATAAAACCAAAACCTTACAGACTTCCCTTAGGTGCTACAGGACCCTCAAGAGATAAACCACCCTTCCAGGTGCCCAAACCCTGAATGAACCTACTTTTTCACTGATTTGGACTCTCGAACGCTAGCATAACACTACCTGAGTTTCATTGTAACCCTCCAATCACATGCAGAAGCATGCAAGGGAGTGATTTCAATCTTTTTCACCCATTTCTATGCTTGCGACCACAAGATCTGAGGCACTTTTTAAGGGCTAGTCTCCAAACCACTTCCCATAACTTAATGAGACTCTCATAAATGATAAATGGCACAGGGACCAAGCCTTCCATAAAAAAATAGACAAAAATTGACCTAACTAGGCCTAACCATGATAAAAATTCTATCAAGCACATCATGAACATGTAATCTACAAGTCATAATCACATTGTAGAGTTCCATAATTGTTTTGTTTTGACACCCTTTTTCCTCCATTTTCCTCTTTTTCATCATCACTATCAACTCAATAAAGGCAGTAAATCATAGATTTTGATAAGGTAAAAACTCTTACATGTCTTATTTTTCATATTCGTTAATGTTCCTTATTGTTATGTTAAAGATTGCATTAGCTACGAAATTAACATGATTCTGCAACTATTTTATAAATCTGCAACTACCTCCATGGTTCGCGGGGTTCTGGTGCGCCAATGAAGCAACTAAGCACATGGGTAGTTGAGGATCGATCCCCTCATGGATCTCCTCCTATTCACTCGAGCCAATTCACCCAAGGAATCACATAGTGGCACGGTCAAAGACACAGGTCAAACACGTAGCAGCAAAAGTCCGAGTACATCATGTTTCTTCGATTTTCTTTCCAAATAGCAAATCGATGAAATTATGCTTTCTATTTAGTTTCAAATTTGAATAAGGATTGAACAACAGACATGTAGGCGTAGAAGTCTCAAATTATTGAGCATGCATTTTATATAAATATGTATCCTCTGTAAACGATAGCAGGGAGGAAGTAATAGTTAATTGTTGAAGAATTGTGAAACAGACCTTCGTTCTTGTATTAATTTGAAGTTACCTTTCTGTGATTCGATGTGTATGTGAGTGTGAATCATACCTACTAGATGCATAGGGCCCCTGCAGACAGTCAAGGTTTTTAGTTTATTTCATTTCATTTCTTTATGATTTTTTTCATTTAATTGCTTTATGTTTATCACTGCATTCTATTTTAGTTTCCTTACTTCATTGTTTTCATTATTTCTTATAACTCAATTATCTCATTTACCATTTCGTATTTCGTTTATGCTTACAGTCATTCAATATTTTAGTTCTTCAATGCTTTTTGCTTCATTACAATTAGTATTTTCATGCTTTTTAGAATTAGAACTTGTATCTACTTTGTAGTCTGCAATTAGAGATTTCTTTCATGCTCTTTAAGATCAGAATTTGTATATATATTTTGTAGACAAGCTTTTGTTTGAATTCCAATACTCTGTTTTATAGCAGCAAGGTGTTTATATAGATTCATAATTTTAGATGAATAACATAAGATATTCTAGGATGATACTCAAATAGATATGACCTGGTAGATTAATCTAACAATAGCTTAACTCTCAGTTATTCTAACAGTGGCTTAACTTTCAAGTATTAATATGACTCTTACAAAAATCTAGATAACAAAAAAAATCCCAAAACAAACATAACCATCAAAATACTAAACAAAATAATAGGATTCTAGCATATATAGTGCACCTGTACTTCATAAGTTTACCAACTTCGGACGATAATTTATGCTTGCAATTTAAGAACATTAAATTGACCAAACACACATATATGAACATAGGGATCTCATACATATCATAAAATTGTATAGAAGGTCTGATGCCCTCTCACAATAGTTGCATTATCATCTATTAGGTCATACATTCATTAATCATTCATTTACTAATCAAAACATGATGACAACCATAACTAAAGTCTATCATAAAACCATGCATATAACCAGCATAATAATAATGATAGAACATCCATCAAGGCCACATAATAACAAGTATAAATACTCATGAAATGCAAAAGGGAAAAGATCTCTTATCAACATATGCAAAAGCCAACCAATTCAGGGACTTCCACGAACCACCTGACCATTGATTGGGTTGAACCAAATATTCTTGTCATCCAATCACCCCATGCCATATTCCAAGCATGAATGTGGGACTCACAAAAAAACCAACGAAGGCTTCCAAAATCTTTACCGTGTATCTAGTCATTAACAGTCAAGGTATTCGTAGCCCCAAAACCATCATCTATATAACCAGGCTTTACTGTGTATCCTGCCATTACTAGTCAAGGGATTCCTAGGCCCAAACAAGAAACAAACACTACCAGGCTTTACGACAATCCCACCATTACCAGTCAAGGGTTCACTAGGCCTAAACAAGCATGGATGCCTCTGGATTTCTTCACCAATACCTTGATAAATTTTCACGTCTCCACCCTCAGGCTTTACCGTGTTTCCCGCCATTACCGATCAAGGGATTCCTAGGCCCTTGGGAATTCGTTGAGACCATCTCACTCGGTTCCAAAACCATCCGGCAATCAAGCTCAACCAAATGAAAGAACCCCATCACACCATGACTATCCCGAAATGCAAAGGCAAAGTTGAAACTACTACCACACCTGGAAAATCCCATGCCAATAACAAATACACACATGCATATACCATGCATGATAAAACTAGCAAGAAAATCATACATGCAACTTGATGCCTGCAAGTAATCTCATTGTAGTCGCTTGATCCAACTCTTCCTTGCTAGATATTTGCTTCCCTTTGCTTTCTTGTCCTTCATTTTCCTTCCTTTCTCCAATGTTAGAGTGCAAGAGTATGAGAGAGAGAGGGAGAATAAAGAGAGGGCTCCAAAATTGAACTAAAAAAAGTTTAAATTGCCAAAAGCTATGAATTGATCCTCATAAGCCTTTTTATCATTGAGGCTCCTATTTTCTTCAATTTCCATTATTTTCCTTCAATTTCCTCCTCACATGCAACATGTGACCTTTCACCTTCCTTTTCTCCTAATTTCCTTTATTTTCATAAATAAAATGTCAATTAATGTCTCTTTGCCTTTTGAAAGCAGTTGCCATTGTTTGCCAATTTACCTTAGCCATAATAAACCAAATGAACACCCACTAGGATGTTTTTCCCAACATTCAACTTGGAATAAGTGTCCCATGACCTTGGTCTTATTTTTCCTTTATTGACTTTATTACATGGATTTTTAACCAAGGTCGTTACAAAACCCTCTTGCTTGGAGAACATCGTCCTTGGTGTTCAATGACACCTATAACCATTAAGATTGTTGAAAACCAAAACATACTAGCCATGGAGCTTTATAACTTAGCTCGATGCAGTGTTTACAATAAACAACCTGCTAAAAAGAAAAACCAATATAACCAACTTAACAACATGACAACCATACCACTTACTGGAGCTTTACAAAACAGCTCGATGTGGTATTTACATCATACATGTGCATATATATACATAACCACACAACACCAAAACATATACCAAAATACATATGCTCAACCAGAAAATAGAGAAGGATACATAGCCCAATTCTAATTAGCCATCTCCCATGTAGCTTCATCTGGCCCAAAGTGCTTCCACTACACTTTAACTTGCTTGATTGCTTGACTCTGGAGCATGAATTGTTTCCACTACAAAATGCAATGAGGTTCTGACTGGAATTCTCCTTTTGGATCCACCTACAATACACACCAATCAATCACATGACCAACATCATTTACATATATTTTAAGCAATGAAACATGGAAAACATCATGGACTTTCATTGTCGGAGGTAGTGCAAATTTGTATGTCATTGGTCCAATCCTCTCAAGGATCTTGAAAGGTCCACAATACCAAGGCGCGAACTTCACACATGACCCAATCCTCAAGGAGCTCTTCTTGGGCTTGACGTGCAAGTACACCTATTCTCCAACCTAAAACTCCTTAAATACCATGCGTTTATCTAAATAAATCTTCTTTCTATCCTGTGTCACCTTTAGATTTTGCTTGATAACATGTATTTCCTGTTCCATCTCTGCCAACATATCTGGTCTGTTCAACACCATGTTCACTGGATCACTCCAGCTAGTGGGAGTATTACAACTTCGCCCATAAAGTGCCTCAAACAGACTCATCCTTAGTGGTTCCTGATACTCATTGTTGTAAGCAAACTCTACTAGTGGAAGATACTCTTCCCATTTTTGTTGTTGATGCATAACATACGTTCTCAACATGTCCTCCAAAATCACTTTGACCCTCTCTATCTGTCCATCTGTCTGCAGAAGATAAGTCATGCTGAAGGCCAACTCTGTACCCAAACCTGCAAATAACTCTCTCCAGAACCTAGAAGTGAATTGGAATCTTTGTCTAACACAATATTCCTAGGAATACCATGTAACCTCACTATATCTATGATAAAAACATGTGCTACCTCACTTGTTGAACAAGTATACTTAATCGCTATGAAGTGAGCTACCTTAGTCAACCTATCCACCACAACCATAATGGAATTGTGTTGTCAAGATTTCCTCGGCAAACCTGTGATGACATCCATAGAAATGACCTCCCATTTCCACTCTTGAATCATAATCAACTATAGTAGACCTCCTAGATGCCTACATTCTTCTTTTACCTATTTACAATCAAAACATCTAGCCACAAACTCTGCCACCTCTTTCTCCAGATTCGGCCAGTAGTAGAAATTCTTCATTGTTTTCAATGTCTTATGATATTCCAGATGACCTGAATACAACTTAACATGAAATTCCCGCAAGATAAGATTCTTGAGCTTGTTGTTTTCTGGAACATAGATCTTGTCCCTAAATCTCACCAAACCATTTGACCTGAGATGATAGTCCATGTCATGTTCACTTGTACCCTGCTATTATAACATGTTCCTAAGCTTCCTGTACTTGTCATCCTATTATCCTACTTGTAAGATCTAATCCTGTAAATTTGTCCCATAAGAACTCATAATTGTTGTGTGATTTACCTGTACTCTTCTACTAAGAGCATCTACAACCATGTTCTTTTTACCCTTGATGTACTTGATCTTGAAGTCAAACTCATTGATCATGGCTAACCACCTAGCTTGCCCAACATTCAGATTCGGTTGGTCATATAAGTATTTCATCCCACTATGATCACTCATCAAGATGAATCTACTACCAAGAAGATAGTTCCTCCACATCTTCAAAGAATGGATGATCACTGCCAACTCAAGATCATGTGTCACATAATTATGCTCATGCTCATTCAGTTTCCTTGACTCATAGCATACTACCTTTCCCTCTTGCGTCAGGACTCCACCAAGTGTTGGCATTATGATTCAAGTGTTGTCCTTGATGGCAACTCACTCAGAGGTTGGTACAGTTGCTCAGAGGTTGGTACAGGTGATGGCAACTTAATCAGAAGACAGATCTTAGTACAGCAGGCCAAGAAAGTTCATACACGCAGGTTCATTAAGCCCAAGTCGCGTGTACACGCAGGTTGGCTTCAGTAAAAGAGCGTGTATGTGAAAACGTACCTTTGGTCCATGGCGGTTAGTCCTTGGAAGTTGTGCCTATGGTTTTGGACCATGGCGTCTCGACGGACGTGTTGATCCCTAGTTTTGAAGTTGATGGTATTGTGTTACTATGGTTTTGGACCGTGGTATTGTAAAGGGCCTAAGGCTATATAGGGAGCATGGATGGATTGATACAACTTGGAGCCCATTCAGAAACTTCAGCATGTATCTCTTTTATGGTATCTCTTTCATGGTGTCAAGGTCATGTAACGGCCTATTTTGGTTTCCCCACTATGCCTGGGATGATTGATGCAATACGATTGGTTGTCATATGTAAACTTTTGATGTATCCCCACTTGGTTGGGTGGATGAGTCAATGTTTGTATATCCTCACTTAGTTGAGAGATGGATGTATGTATGAGTCTTTGGTGATAGGAAGGTCTTTTATGGTGTATAAGTCTTTGTTCTTCTTGAAGAACATCTTTTGCAGATCTTACCTACAGTCAAGGCGAGCATGAACAACAAAATTCAGCAAGAGCAGGATGGATAGATTGGTACACTTTGGCATACACAAAGGGGGAGCACATTTGGAGATTGCAGCAGGTACTCAGGGGGAGTATGGACAGCAGAAGGTATACCAAAGAAGAGAATATCTTGGTCCGCCCTTTGCCCTTGATGTCAAAGGGGGAGAGTGACTTTGTGTGGTGGTTGCCATCAAGTCCAAAGGGGGAGATTGTTGGCATTATGATTCAAGTGTTGTCCTTGATGGCAACTCACTCAGAGGTTGGTACAGTTGCTCAGAGGTTGGTACAGGTGATGGCAACTTAATCAGAAGACAGATCTTAGTACAGCAGGCCAAGAAAGTTCATACACGCAGGTTCATTAAGCCCAAGTCGCGTGTACACGCAGGTTGGCTTCAGTAAAAGAGCGTGTATGTGAAAACGTACCTTTGGTCCATGGCGGTTAGTCCTTGGAAGTTGTGCCTATGGTTTTGGACCATGGCGTCTCGACGGACGTGTTGATCCCTAGTTTTGAAGTTGATGGTATTGTGTTACTATGGTTTTGGACCGTGGTATTGTAAAGGGCCTAAGGCTATATAAGGAGAAGATCATTAGGCAAATGGAGGTAGGCAAGGTGCAAGAGTGTGTGTGAGTGATGAAGATCTGAGGAAGTGTGAGATCCAAGTGCTGGTTATGGGTTGGTGATCTGAACCAAGGTTTCACTCATGTGGAGGATGATGAATGATGGAACGAGATCTCAAGGCTTGGAATGATTATCTTCATATGGTTTGACTGTGGATAGATCAGATCTACTGACGCATGTTTATTATTATGATCTGGGTATGTTTTGATGTCTGATATAGCTGCAGAGTTATAAGTTAGAATTTGCAGATCTGTACGCGGGTTGGCTTTGGTAAAAGAGCGTATACACGCAGGTTGGGTTCATCCAAGTAGCGTATACAATGTGAAGTATGATATTTGAAGATGAAGTTGGATCTGGTTGTTGTTATGTTGTCTGGTTGTTGTTGACAGGGTTACAGTGATTCAGAATTGGGTGTTTCAGTGATTGATGATGCAGGTTGTTCTACAATGGTGATTGTTTCATGGATCCAGTATGAAAATGTATGAAACGTGGTCCCGGGAAGATCGTAGGCCGGCACCTACGTACTGGTAAACATATCAGCCAGTACAAGAGCCAAGGGGGGTTGTAGCTCCCTTCCAGGAGCAGCTGGAAAACGAGTGAAGGTTGTAGCCTTCTGTAGGGTTGGCACCTACGTACTAGTAAATGGATCGGCTAGTACAAGAGCTATGAGGGTTGTAGCCCTCTGCAGGTTGCAGCCTGCGTGCTGGTAAATGACTGCACCAGTGCATTGTAAAAGAAGTTTCTTATTAAAGAAGAAAGAGACGAATTGCAGCAGGTGGTTTTCACCCACATTGGGTTTCCACCTTATATCATGGTGTTCATGTGTGTGGCTCTTGTGTGATGTTCTGTTCTGTTATTCTGCACCTGTTTACTGTTAATATGCTTAATAATGATCTGATGCATTTACTGAAGATTAAGATAACTGAATTATAAGATCTCTGGATATACGCGAGTTTCATTAGACACAGTAGCGTGTACACGCGGGTTCACTTAATTGAAGTAGCGTATATGTTTCTGAGTATGAAATAGAAAAAGTTTGATTGATCTGATAATTCTGATTCACCCCCCCTCTCAGTATTATTTCCAACACCAAGTCCTCTCTTGCAAGCATTTGTACATACAACGAACTCTTTATCTGAATTTTCAATCTTTAGAACTAGTGCATTTGTAAGCAACTTCTTCAACTGCTCAAAACTTACAACACGTTTCTCTTTCCATTCAAAATTATTTCCTTTTCTCTACAATGATGTAATAGGATAGGGAATCTGTGAGAAGATCTTGTGAACCTCATGTAGTAACCTGCCAACCCCATGAATGATCTGACCTCATCCACATTCCTAGGATCTTCCCATTCCATGATATCTCTTATCTTCTCCGGATCCACTGTTATGCCTTCCTTGGAAACCACATGTCCCAAGTAGTGTACCTCTATCTGAAAGAAACTGCATTTACTAAGTTTGGCATACAATTAATGCTCCCTTAGCAATCTTACTATTGTTGCTAAGTGTTTGGCATGCTCTTCCTCATTCTTAGAGCATATCAATATATCATCAATGAATACAATAACAAAATTGTCCATATAAGGACATAACACACTATTCGTCAAACACATGAAAGCAGTTGGAGCATTAGTCAAACCAAAAGGAACTACAACAAACTTGTAATTCCCATACTTGGTCCGGAAATAGGTCTTGTAGATTCCCTCTTATTTGATGTGTACCTGATGGTATCCTAATCTCAATTCAATCTTTGAGAACACCACTGCTCCCTTCAACTCATAAAAAAGTTCATTGATCCTCGACAACAAATACCTATTCCTGATGGTTGCTGATCTAGGGATCTTTTGCTTATAGATGTATCAAAAGAATCACATGTAGAAATTGCAGCTTAACACAGAACTCTAATGTGCACACAAGAAAAGAAGAAGGAACACATAAAGTCGCAACAAGAAGAAAACAAGACTTGATAACGAAGTTCGTCCAACTCAGAATACGTCTCCGAGCCCTGCTCTATCAATGGGGAAGCCTTCATATATTAAGTGGCATGAAAAGAAGAGAATTACATTCACCAATTACACAAAAAGAGGCCTATACCTCCATTCTAGACAATGGCTATGAAATGGAGACCTTAGATGGAGAAATGGACAGCACCAATGTGGCCGTGGCAATGAAAGGGGCTGAAAACATATAAGATTTGTCCAAAATCAGACAAAATACACTATCGGCCCTCCTGAAAACTCTCTTGCCTAAAACTGCGTGTTGAAAATCCTTCCCCCCTGCACTTTTCAATCATCGGGCTTTATAATCCTTGTTTTGTTATAAGCACGCTTAAATCAGGGGTTGTCTGATTAGAATAGAGGGTTGTTCTAATGGATGGATCAATTGGGCATGATGAATTTGCCCTTCCCTCACAAAAACCCCAAAATTGACCTTTTTCCGTTTAAACGGACAATACACAGAAAACATTGGAAAACCCGACCGATAGCCTTTACCTGGATTTCAAATTATATGAAATCAGGCTTTAGAACATAATCAGGTCCACGCTAATCACAAATTGCAATGGCCCTGGAGTCGTTCTTCTCGCTGTGCCGATACGCCGATCGTTGATCCGCTGACATCGGCATATCGCAAGGTCCCAGTTCTATCCCTTGGGTTTCGCCGACCCAATCCGCCGATCTGATGATCCTCCAATTGCAATTTGCCTTCATAAGGCTAAAAACCCATTTTTATAAGAAAAAGCTTCATTTTCCAAAGGAACTAAGGGAAACTCTTTCTGCCACAACTTCATCATCCAAACTTGGATTGGAGTGTCGTTCACACCGTTAGAATCAGGGCGACGAGTACTTCGATCTGATGTCAGGATACTTGCTTTTCTGCCACTTTGAATTTTGAGATTTTCCATGCCACTATATCTGAAGATCCACCTGGATCAATCCTCCCCATTGAGGAGCTTTTGGACCGCCAAAAGCTTTCATTAGTCAATTGGCAAGTGAGGGAATTGTTCCCTCACCTTTTCCTTCTCCATCCATTTGGCCTTGCTGGGGTGCATTCCCTTAAAACCCACTCGAAGGTATTCCACATCTCCTCGCCATGAAGTCCTAGTCCTTCTGTCAAGGATGATGTCTTCCGGTAACTCATCGAGATATTCTGGAGCAAAATCATCAACTGTAGGAATTGTGCCCACCTCATCTATGTCCATGATCAATGGTGGCTCATACAACTTTAAGTTATCTACATTTACTACTGAGTACATCTGCATTTAAATCAGCAAATCAAGAAGAAAGGCATTGTTTCCAATCTTCTCCAATATGGTGAATGGACCATACCGGATCGGTCTCAACTTCTTCCCTTCTCCCTTCATCTTTTCCTTGCTGATGTGGAACCACACTTTGTCGCCCACTTGGAATTGGTGGTCGACTCAGTGTTTGTCATGTCGAGCCTTGTAACGGGCTTGAATTTTCTCCATCTGCTCTTGTACTGCTTGGTGAATCAGTTGGATTCGTTGAATGAACTGCTAAGCTTTGTCCCTATCATTACGTCTACTGGATTCATCTTCAGTTCCAAAGACCATATCAAAAGGGTTGGCAGGTAACCAAAGCATGTCTTAAATGATGAACACTGCGTAGATGAATGCACTGATCGCTTGTAGGAATGTTGTACATATGGGAGATGCTCATCCCACAACTTGGGATGTTTCCCACAATAGGCTCGTAACAAGTGTACCACGGTACGGTTTATAACCTCTGTCTGCGAATGAAATGTTGTGCTTCTTTTCAATTTGGTGTGCATCATCTTCCACAATCTGGTCCAAAACTCTCTGAGAAAGTGAGAGTCCCGATCTAACACAATACATGTGGGTAATCCAAAATTGACCCAAACATGTTGAAAGAAAAGAGAAGCAGTCTGCTCTGCAACAATCTGCTTTTTACAAGGCATAAGAATACACATCTTCCTAAAACGGTCAACGACAACATACAAATAGTCGTGACTCTTTTTAGACAAAGGTAAACCTCCTACAAAGTCCATTGACATACTTTCCCATGGACGACTCGGAATAGGGAGAGGTGTGTAGAGCCCGAGTTTTCTATTAGAGGGCTTTGAAACAGAACACATCACACAACCCTTTACATAGCGAGTCACAATGTGTTACACTAAAATTTGTCACCATGACTATTTGCAGTCAGTATGGCCCCATCAATAACCATACTGTACTCCTTGGCAAGTCTTATACCTCTGCTCCTCATGTCAAACTCCAAAAAAGAGAGAAAGCCTTTAAAAAATCAATATAACTCTGGTTACGCACTTTCTCTTACTTTTACCTGCGTGCCCGCACCTCAAGTACATAATACCTGCGTACTTGTACGCTCTGTCTGTAAAGGGGTGGGTGCGTACCCCTGTAAAAGTTAAAAGGCACAAGTTTTACTTCAAAAAACTTACTTGCGGTCGATTCTAGAGCATTCTAGAAGATGGTTTGACGTGGATTGAGCGCCTCCAGATGGTTCATGCATCCCAATGAAAGAGGAACTTATCCCATGAAGAGGGGAGCTATCCCTTTGAAAGAGGGGCTTATCCCATTGATGTTGGACCTGTTTAACTTCCTCCAAAGCATTATAAATACAGGCATTGGGCCAGAGGGAGGAGAGGTTGAAAGCTGAACATTCCTAAGGGTAGATGCTGCTGAAATTAGGACTCCCTTATAGAGCTTGAGAGGAGAGATCACATTCCTTTCTTAGCTTCATTTGGAAGTGGGTGAGCTGATCAAAGTAGAGGAGAACTCTTGCTGGACCCTGGGAGGGACCTGCACAACACCAAGGCACTGGTTGTAAGGTTTCCTTTGTTTCCAATTAATACAATTAAGTTCATTTTTCTCAACAAGTTGTTATATATAATTTGTTTCATAAACTCCTTGGTCTTTATGATGAATATTTTTTATTATATGAGTTATTCAGGTGCTATGTAATCGTTTGCTTGTTTGTGTATGCAGGCTTCAAGGAGAGGAGCTCATCTGGATCCAAGAGGCTTGGCCCCTACAAACAGCGTTGGACTAAAGGTATGCCTTAAACACCTGGTTGCTCTTATTTTAAATGCATATTTAGGGAAAGATAGTGCTTGATTGTTTTGTTTGTCACAAGAAATGCCTTAGTTTCTAGGGAGGTCGGTTTTGTCCGCAAAATTGACTCTTTCCGCATGACAAAATGGCGACTCCGCTGGGGAATCCATGGATTTGATTGATTTCTCTTTTGATTGATACTTTGATTTGAGAAACGTTGATTTCTTTCTAGTTTTTGACTGATTGACTGTGAATTTGGGTAGAATAGCTTAGGATTGAGTTAGTTTTTTATTTTTCTTGTTTTTGAGAGAAGTACGCACCCTCTGAGTTAAGCACAGTGCGTACCTGTACGCACCTCTGCTTTACGCACAGAGCAGGGCCGCACCTGTGCAAACGGGCTGCCTGCGTACCCTGTCAAAAGTTTAGAAAATTTCAATTTTTTCCTTTTTTACCTATTAGATCTTGTTTATAGCTTATTTATTGCTGCCCAGATCCACTGGTTACCTGTCAGAAGTTTTCATCTAGGCCTGTTTCATTAGCATCAAGGGTTTTAGTGAAGTTCATAGAAATTCTAGCCCTAGGTTTGATTTTTGTATTGGTCTTGTAATGACTCTGGATTTAGAAGTTGTAAAAACCTTGGATATCCCTAGTCTTTTCAGTCTTCTTAGGAGTCAGACCATTCGTAAAATCCACCTTTGTTTGAGAAACCTACCGTTGTGTTGTCTCTTTGCGGAATTTCGAGAATGCTTGTTTGTTAAGCTGTGAATTTCATTCTTAAGAAAAAGAACAAGAGCTTTTTATTTTTGTTTTTGACTGATTTATGATTCTGCATGAATTAGTCCTTGGTTGAATTGTAACTGAGTAAAACAACCTGGAATTATATTTTGTAGGCTTTTACCTCATTAGATTTGCTTTTAGATAAATTTCTCTTAGATTTTCATAGATCTTAAAATTGATTTTTGTTAAGTAGTTTTACATGCTTTGTTAAAATAGGAAAAATACAAAATCTATTTTGAAGAAAGTTTGTTTTAGTAGCATTTGAAGTCTTTGAAAAGAGAAAGGAAGTTTTCGTGAAATAATTAGTGGTCTTGTGTTGTGTGCTTTGGAAAAGATAAAGAGATTTTTTCTTTGATTTTCATTGCTAAGGGAAGATTGTCTTTATAAATTTTGCATTCTCCAACTCTCTTAGCTAGGGAATTCATTGAAAAGGAAAGATTGTTTTTTCATCCTAGGTGCATATTTTTAGTGGATTTGAGTCGAGTCTACACATCATAAGTTTCATCTCCGCTACCTTTTGTCCTAAAGAAAAGCCATAAAAAATAACGCTTAAAGTAAAATTAACTTAGTAACTTTTTATTTACTAGGGCTCTGATACACCAACATAGATCAGGCTAGTGTCTTGGAGTAGGAGAGTAATTAACTCTCCAAGATAGTAAAAACAAACAAGTAGCTTATCTTGCGGTAGGATAAATCCAATTGTTACATTTATGCTCTGGGAAAGCTCCTCTTAAAGGAGAAGCACGAGATCGTGTTCGAACCAGTGAGGGGATCAATCCTCCTTCATTGGGAACGACGCCAGATATGCACGTACTACAAATGGTAAACCTCAGAATAACCATTGTCGAGGAGCCTGGGGTCACTTGTCGGTAAACCTTGGATTATTGTCAAGGAGCCGGCAAGGGGATTGAGCTTGTTACTCTGCCCTTGCGTGCGTATCAGATTGTAGACTGTTCCCCCAGGTATATTTGTTGCTGTTGGTGACCTTAGTGACTATTATCTTTAGGATTCTTCCTAAGGTGACGGTGGAGGGAAGATCCCACTATACCTAGAGCAGACGTCGGCTAGACTCACTTGGATTTTCTGGGGGGTTCACTTCACTCGAGACGGTTAAAGTGGAGGAACTTGGTCCAGTCTATTCATTAAGCAGGTTGCCGGGGTAACTGTTCCACCTGCCATTTCTGTACTGAATTCTGCGATGTTGGATTTCATCACCAACTAGTGTTTTCGGTCCGGAAAGTTACTGTTTGTGTGTGGTTTAACGCCCTAGATTCTTTAGGCGTGTGATCCGAATCTGTTTGGTTCTTTAGAGACTTTAGGCGTTTTGCTTTGAGATTTTACTTTGTTTGCGTGTGCAGTAGTTAAAAGTTTTTAGCTGTGGCTGAATTACCAAGACAGTCCCGTAGACTTCGGGGCCAGTCTCCTGAGGTTGTAACCGTGGCTGATTTGTTGAGGAAGTCCCGTAGACTTCGGGGCCAACCTCCTGAAGAAGTCCCGGGCCATTACGAAGGTTTGAAAGTCCTCGTAACTCTTGGTGGCAGTAAAGTTGGGTCACCTGAAGAAGGAGAGTCTTCGTTGGTTGTTCATCCTGATTACCAAACTCTAGAAACAGGTTATAATCCTGAAGCTATTTCGGTTTCCGAACTTGCTGGTAGCTTTTCATCTACTAGTGATATAGGCGAAGAACCTGAGATATCTGAACCTGTTACTCCAACATCGGGGTTTGTCTCTCCAACTTCTAGTGCTCCTAATTCACCTAGGGTAGAAAGAGTAATCACCGAAAATCTTCCTTCTGATTTGATAGCTATTGAAGAACTTGCTCCGGAAGAAGAAATAGGCATCCCTATCCCTGAAAATCAACCTACTATTGATCTCAGGGAGCGTGAATCAATTTTTTGCAGTCCACCTAGAAGTACTACTTGGTATCTTTCTTTAACTAATTATTTGGACAACTCAGTGTTAAGTTTTTCACCACCTCGTGCTCCTTATCCACCTAGGGGTTTTTATACTCCCGTAAATATGTCAGGTCAGTCATCCATGTTTACTCAGTCTCCTGAATCTTTTTTGTACGGTGGTCCTTCTGTTCCCTCTGGGTATCAGTCACTTTCTGGTACTTTTTCGGGAGCATCTCCTCAACCCATTGAACAAAGGTTATTCACTGGAAGCAATGGTGCAAAGCCGTTGAGCGTAGAAGACATTCTTATGATGTCAGGTTCTATTCCCAATTCTCAACCTCAAGGTGGCCAGTTACCGCCTGGGGGGCAGCCTCAATTAACGCCTGGGGGGCAACCTCAAGGTACACAATTTGCATCTGGGGGGCAACCTCAAGGACAGTACGTGCCTACGGTACATTACATTCCTCAAGGTCAACCCCAGACTCAATATGTACCCCAAGGTCAACCCCAGTATCAGTACATGCCTCACGGGTATCTACCCCAAGGTCAGTACTCGAACCAAGGTTTCCAACCACCCCAAGGTCAATATTATGTTCAAGGAATGGGAAATGTACCTTTCAATTATCAATCCTACCCTCAACCCGTTTTTGGATCTCAATATTCTCAACCTATTATGGGTCAGTACCCCGGAATGAACATAGTGTGGGATCCATCGCAAATTCAACAGGTGTTGCAGCCAAATGTACAGTTGTCATCTCAAACTGCACAACCCTTAGTTTCTGGTTCACCCCAGCAACCAGTCCAGTCTAATATTCAAACTTCTGTACCTTCGGTAGTTTCTCAGTCTAGGCCTACTGCGCCTCGTACTCCATCTCAAACGACTGCTGCAACTGCCGCAACATCTGTTCAATCTACCCCACCTACTTCTGGAGTATCGACAGCTCCGGTTTCTACTCTTCCTGTATCTACTCCTCAGACATCTTTACCATCGTCTGGATCCACGATTCAAACTACGGTTCAGATGCCTGTAGGACAACCTGGTTTAAGTACGGTTGTCACAAGTCAACCACAATTCACTTATCAACCGTACCAGGGATAGTACCAATTCGGTCCTGATGTCCAGCAGCCAGTTTATCAGTATCAACCGTACCAGGGACAGTACCAATTCGGTCCTGCTATCCAGCAGCCAGTTTATCAGTATCAACCGTATCCTGGGTACACTTATCAACAACCACAACAACCCCAGTACGGTTCGGTTAATCCTGGTTTTCCAGGAGGATATAATATCCCGAATGCGATTCCTATTCCTAGTTATCCTGGATATCCTCCTCCTGGGGCTGGCCTCATGACCCAGAGTTTTAGGGATCCTAATCGGCAGCTACCGTTTATCGCAACTTTGGACTTACCGGACTTGTCGCGCCTAACGAACGATCCAATTAATTATCTTCCGTTTTGGTCGCCAATGCCGAATAAGTTGCCCAGTGACATTCCCAAGTTCGAAGGTAAATCTGGAGAGGACCCGTCGAATCATGTGATGACTTACCACCTCTGGTGTGCCTCTAATTCCATCTTGGATGATTCGATCCGCTTACATCTTTTCCAGCGCACTCTCATTGGTCTTGCGGCCAAGTGGTATATTGAGTTACCACGGGCCTCTTTTTATAATTTTAGCCAGTTAGCTACCTCGTTTTTAACTCATTTTCAGTTGTCGGTCAGATATGATAATGGAACAGAGTTACTAACTTCCTTAAAGCAATCGACGTCCACTTATATTTCCAATCATATTCATGAATGGAGACGTCGAAGGCAGTTAGTGAAAGTTTTTATCCCGGACCAGATCTTAGCTGAATGGTTTGTTAAATCATTGTTACCGAAGATTACTGAAGACGTAGCTAAGGCCGGAGTAGTTACTGAGGAGCAAGTGATTGCTCAGGCACAGTACCTTGACTTAGTTTATACTCAGTCAGGTACGTTACACGAAAAGATCCCCGATCTTCCCAAGTCAAATCAAATCGCCGCAGCTCCTTCGGGATCTCATGCCGCTGATGGTATGATTGGTACGGTTAACACTAAAAGTAAGAAGAAGCCTTCCAAGAATTCTTCTCCTATCATAACCTTGCCTGATTCCCCGACAGGAGATTCTTCTGCAGAGGTTTCCGCCGATATTCACGCTGTAGAGTCATCTACGACTAAATCAAAATCTGGTGGAAAGAAGAAAGGAAAGAAGAAGAATAAAACGGACAAGAGTTCAAAAGAGAAATCCGAAAAGGCGGAATCCAATGATGAAAAGCGCAAACCTCATTATCCATGTCTCATTTGTGAAGAAGAACATTTTACAAGAGACTGCCCTCATCGAGCAGAGGTTGCGAAGATCGTCAAAGGTTCCCAAACTCCTGCTGTTTTGAAGGATCCATTTCCAAAAGATAGCAAGATGATAGGTTCTTCCTCGAGTGCCAATGAAGAACCCATATTGATGATGTCCCATGTAAGGATTGCGACTCGATCGCAAGATTATGGTAGTAAAAGTCCTGTTGATGGCAAAGAAGCAGAATCTTCTCATTCTAATCCATCAACCTCAGCTCCCAGATTCGATCCACTACAGATCGAGAAGCCTAACCCAGACTTAGTAATCAAACCGCCCGCCAAGGGTATACTTCGAAAGTCTGCTTTCAATCCACATGCGAGAGCGGCCCAGAATTATAACATTGTTGAGGACTTAGTTGTTTCACCCTCAGCAATGTCGGCTTTGGAAGTGCTGCAATCATGCCCAGCACAGCGAAAATTACTTTTGTCGGCTATAGGTGCTGTTGATGTTCAGGACCCGAACCTAATAATCTTTGATCTAGAAAATAGTACACCACGTTTGCCTCATCAAATGGCTTTCCAGATCCCAGTGATAGTCAAAAACAGGCCTATTCATCGGACTGTAATTGATGAGGGAGCTTCAACGTGTATTATGTCGATACAGTGTTGGAGATCGCTTGGTTCTCCTTCACTAAATCAATCCCCGACAATTCTTAAGGCCTTTGATGGCCGTGGGTTTCATCCTTTTGGCATTCTACAGGATTTGCCTATAGGGGTTGAAGGAAAAACCGTTAGTCTAGATGTGGAGGTGGTTGATGCCCCTCTAGACTACAACCTTCTCTTGGGTCGAAGTTGGACTTACGTTATGACAGCGGTCGTTTCATCGGTCTTCCGAGTAATAAAGTTCCCACATAATGAAAAGATCGTAACAATAGACCAGCTGGCTTACTTTTCATCCGACCTAGCCTCTTCAGAGAGTATTCAGCATGTCGGTAAAACGACTATCCCATATAAGGATGTTGGAGTAGGATTAGTTAAAGATGTCGGTTTACTGGGAACTTTTCTTTTTCTTCCACTCAACGCATCATCTTCATTTGCAACCATTCATATGATTACATTAGACACTATTTTTTATGACGATCCTTGGATCGTTCCTTCTGAATCTGAAATAGACTCATTTGGTAATTTTATGCCTTTGAGTCCATATGAAATTGCCTAAGAAGCCGTGCAGTCTTTTACCGACCCGTGTTCAACCAAAATCAACCTAATGAATGTGGTCCGTGAGGAATCACTTTTCACATCAACCTCGGAGTTAATAGCGTTTCCCAAAGTTGTTTCATCTGACGAGCAACTTCGTGAAGTCCTGTGTGTAGATGATTTACCATGGGAAGATCTCCATCACAGATCTTCGTTTTTACCTGAGGATGATCGTTTTGAAAATGATTTCTCATCAATTTTTACAGCTAAATATGTCAAGGAAGCTCAGAATCCCATGAAACATCCTAATTCAGAGCTGAATTTGGGAAATATTTCTCAAACTATTCCTATCGACATTTCGGTTAAGCCTGGAATTATTGAAAACATTCATATAGGTGCCTCGTGTACAGATGACGAAATTCAGACATACAAGGCCCTATTTCAAGAATTCTGCGATGTGTTTGCCTGGTCCTATGAGGAAATGCCAGGAATTGATCCTGCGATTGTTGTTCATGAGATCAAGACTTACCCGGACGCTAAACCCATCCGACAACGTTTGCGTCAGATTCACCCACAAAAAGCTGCTGCAATTAAAGCAGAAGTTGAAAAACTGTTGAAAGCAGGTTTCATTTATCCGATCCCGTTAACGGATTGGGTATCGAATATTGTTCCGGTTAACAAAAAATAGGGAACAATAAGAATATGCATCGATTATAGGGACATTAATCGAGCTTGTCCAAAGGACAACTATCCAACTCCCTATATCGATCAAATCATTGATGATTGTGCCAGCAGTGAAATATTTTCCTTTATGGACGGTTTTTCCGAATACAATCAAATCAATATTCTACCTGTCGATCAACCGAAAACGGCTTTCATTTGTCCATGGGGGACATTTGCTTATTGTAAATTACCTTTTGGGCTCAAGAATGCCGGAGCAACTTTTCAAAGGGTGATGTCTTATGCGTTTCATGACATCAAACACATTGTGCAACCGTATCTCGATGATTTGCCTGCTCATTCATTACATCAAGCTGATCACCTTGTCCATTTACGAGCAATCTTCATGAGGTGTAGGCATTATCGTATTCGGTTGAATCCACACAAATTTGTCTTCTGTATAGAAGCGGGACGATTGCTAGGATTTGTAGTTTCGAAAGCCGGCATTCGCGTCGATCCCTCGAAGGTAGAAGCTATCATCAAATTGCCTTCTCCTTCGAGTCTTCGCCAACTCCAAAGTTTGCAGGGGAAAGCAAACTTTTTACGACGATTCATTCCTAACGGCGCCGAGGTTACAAAGGGTTTTACCCGGTTGTTGAAACAAAACGCTCAATTCTCTTGGGATGAGATAGCTCATAAATCTTTTGATGCACTCAAACACGCATTGACCCATGCACCGTTGTTGCATCCTCCCAACTACAACCAGGATTACTTTTTGTATCTAGCCGCCTCCCATTCCACCATTGGAATGGTCTTAGTTCAGGAAAATGAATTCGGAACGGAACATGTGATATATTACCTTAGTAGAACGTTAAATCCAACTGAGCTAAAATACTTACATGTGGAGAAATTGGCATTGGTAGCCGTTCAAGCTATCCAACGTTTTCGTCACTACATTTTACTACGTAAAACTACAGTCATTTCGGATTGCAACCCTATGATCTACATTTTGACCAAACAATTGCTAGGGGGCAAGTACTCTAAATGGATTATTATCCTGCAGGAGTTTGACTTGGAATTTGAGAAATCTAAGTCTAAGAAATCTTTAGTTTTTGCAGAGTTAATGTGTGACTTCCCGCGCGCTGACACGGAAACTGTGGCAGAGGAGCCCATTGTGGACGAACCTTTGTTTCTAATCAGCACTTTAGATCCGTGGTATGGGGATATCATCGTCTATCTCCAGACCCAATCCTTTCGGCCCGAAGTTTCAAAGTCGGAACGTCGGAAAATTCGATTCCAGTCCCAACAATACAAAATTATTAGAGATACTCTTTATCGCCGTGGGGCGGACTCTATTTTTCGACGTTGCTTAACTCACGAAGAGGCTGAAAGGGTTCTAAATGACTGTCACTCTGGAGCGTGTGGCGGACATATGTCTGGGTATGCCACAGCCCAAAATATATTGCGCGCTGGCTACTTCTGGCCGTCCTTGTTTAAAGATTGTATTACTGCGGTCCAAAAATGCCACAACTGTCAAGTGTTTGATCGAAAGATGCGCGCTCCACCTGCTCCTCTCCACCCTATAATTGCCGTTGGTCCTTTTGCCAAATGGGGTATCGATTTTATTACATGTAACCCTCACTCGGCCAGGGGGCATGCGTATATCATCCTTGCGGTAGATTATTTTACTAAGTGGGTCGAGGCGATGCCTACATTCGAGGAAGACGGCAAGACAGCTGCAATTTTCGTGTTCAATCATATAATTGCTAGGTTTGGTGTCCCACAAGCGATAATCACTGACGATGGGAGCCATTTTCGAAACGTTATGATGACAGAACTTACAGGCCAGCTTGGTTTGCGTCACGATAGTTCAACTCCTTATTATCCACAAGCGAATGGTCTGGTTGAGTCCATCAACAAAGTTTTAGTTATCATGATTCGACGAATCATTGGTATTCATCGGTCGAATTGGCACAACATGTTATTTTCAGCGCTTTGGGCATACCGAACCTCAGTGAAAACATCAACAGGGTTCACTCCTTTCCAACTAGTTTATGGTTTGGAAGCTGTGCTACCCATTGAATGCGAAATCCCATCACTGCAAATGGCCATCGAGTTACTTCCAGCTACTTACGAAGAGGAAAAGCGTTTATTATACTTATCTCAATTAGATGAGAATCGACGTGATGCTACATTGGCGATCGAGACTCACGCAAAATGTATGAAAGCTCAGTATGATCGAAATGTGACCCCTCGAAATTTTTCGGAAGGAGACCTAGTGTTATTATATGATCAAGCTAATGATAAATTAGGTGCTGGAAAATTCGTTCCTATGTGGCCTATGAGTTGGTAGACTTTGACGGGGACTCTTTAGGTAAACCCAGAAATGGACTTTACCTAAAGAGGTATTATGCTTAAAAGATGGGTATGGAGATTTTTAGTTAGGTTAGTTTTTCTTTCTAGCTGGTGTGTTTGTTAGTTTAGACAGTGTGCTTAGCCTAGAGAGTGTGTTTTCGTCGTTATTTCTGCTTATCTTGGTTTTACTCTTGATGATGCAGATGTCGATGCCTCTCCAAACATACATTGGTTTCGCTGATGGTGCTTGTCGTAGTACACGGAATATCTCTTCCGCAGCTTGGGTTATCTATTCGCCCTCTGACAAGTTAGTATCTATGCATGGGGTGAGCCTCGGTCAAACAACAAACAACATTGCCGAATACAGTGCAATGATTGAGTTATTGTCTGAATCTATTTCATTTGGGATTCAAAGTTTGATAGTGAGGTTAGATTCTGAACTCGTTGTATTACAGCTTAATAGAGTGTATGCCATTAGAAATCCAGTGTTATTAAGGTTATTTTTTAGAGTGCGTCTCTTGGAACTTGAGTTTGATTACATTGAATATCAGCATATTCCAAGGTCTTTAAATACATTAGCAAATGCAATTGCTTCTCGAATGTTAAATAGACATTTGCAATAATCATACATGTAAATTTAAAACCATTCCATAACATGATTTACAAGATAAGCCGGTAATAATGACATATATATATAGGAGTGTGTCCAAAAATACATCGTCTTCGATCATAGGTTGAAAAACACCTTATGATCGGCAAAAATGATAAGTACAAAAAACCAAAATGTCACATGTGTCTACAAAACGACCATCCAATCACTGGTGATGATCTCTATATGACACCACTGCACGGGCCACCCTACACAAGAACCTCCTAAAAGGTCCTGGGACCCCGACAACATAGCGCTGAAGCCTGATTGGAATATCATCTATGGTAGTCTTCGGTATATCTACTGTAAGACGCTCTAGGTCACTTTCCAACTCAGCCAAAGTCTCTGTGGCCTCGTCTTGTGGGGCCGATGCCACTGCAGCTGGTAGTCTCCTCTCGTAAGGCCGGAGATTGGCTGGACGTCGTGGGCCTACATCTGCATTTTGAAAATTATTACTATCAGTTTTGAGACGATATAAAACAAACAAAAATAATAGATAGTTTAAAAAACTTGTGGAAAATGAAGTTACCTGTATCATCCCATTGTTCTCCCGGTGGAAGAACCATGTCCGGATCTCCACGAAAATCAACTCCGGCATAAGGAAAATCCTGTATAGAAAAGACCTGGTCTTCTAACCAGCGAAAGTACTCTGGAGTAAATCGGACGACCTCCGTCCCCTCATCAGGATGACGGGCCATAACCGTAACCCATCGCATCAATTTGGGCTCTCGAGGAAGCCCAACCTCAACAGTGAGCTGCTATGGGATCAACATCGGAACCCTCTCTAAGCCAAAACTCACAACTAAAGCCCCATAACCAAAGGTCTTTAGCTGTCCGTTTTTGGCTCTAGTCAGTTGACCTTTTACATTGGCCAACACAGCATCACACCAGTTGAAAATGGTACCTCGGTAGCAATCAATTGCCATCCGCATCTGGGATCCAGTGGCAATGTGTAAAGCGGCAGCCCCGCAAAGTCTGGTAACTGTAAAGGCAATCACCATAAGTTCAGGACGGGATATAGTTTTGATCTCTATCCCCTTCTCCTGAGGCTGAGTGTTACACCACTCTAGTCGGAGACTAGCGATAGACTGGCCACCTGCCCTAGTCCCGAACAGAGTCAAGTGTTCGCCTCTCTTAGGCAAACCAGTGAGAAAGTAGATATCTGCCAGCTCCATCTCAAGCTGGTGCCCTCCAATATAAAAACACTGGTCCTGAACGTTCCATCTTTCTACCAGCCACTCTAGAAAGCTCACTTGGGCCCTCATGCCAGGTATGGCCCAGTATTTATAAAGGCCGCATGCCTTCAAAGCATCAATTGACGGTTGATTATTAATGGCGGCCAAATCAACATCTTCGTGCTCTCTCTCGCGTCAATCGAGCATGGTGAACAATCTACATACCATAAAACATCCATTAGATTCCATGAAATCAAAAAAAATTGGTCCATTTTGGAGAATTTAGGTTTTAAAAACTCGTTGCGCGGGGTACGCACCCCGCCTTTAGGAACAGAGTGTGGGTACGCAGGGTCCCTGAAGGCAAGGTGCGTACCCCTGACATTTTTCCAACTGAGAAAATGTCGGGGTACGCGGGTCCCTAGTGTGGTGCCTGTGTACCCCGAGAGGCGGTTTTTGAAACCACAAAACCTCCCAAAATGAAATCTGTAAAAAAGAATTCTAAACAGATGAAATTGAAGAGGAGGATGTTGTAGATTACCTGGAAGAGACGGCGTTCGATTTCGACGGTCGGATTCTCCGCAATGTCCACGGGAAGTTTCTTGCCAAAAGCCCTTTTTCTCTCCTCAAATAGTAAAATGGTAAAAATGAATTGGTAAAAGCCCTTTTTATAGGTTTTTTGGGTAAATAAATGGTAAATTTGTTTATTTTTCACCATGAAAAGGTATTTTTCAAAGTATTTTTATCTATCTTCAACAGGTATGAGTAATGTGTTGGTTTTTGTGCAGGATAAAGGATTTTCAGGGAAAATTGTCATTTTTTACAAACAAAAACATCAGAGTCATCTTTAAGCTCTTTTCTGACCCCTAAAATGTGAAAAGATTGCCGAGTTTTCTTTTTAGCTCGTTAAAACGGAATTAAAAAGACGGTCCTCTTACAGCCCTTTTCTGACCGTAAAAACATGAAAAGATTGTTGGATTTTTGTCATTTCAAATTCGATATTGGAAATAAAACGACGTATCCTTGATCACTTTCTACTTTTCAGATCAGAGACACTAATCATGAAAGTACTCCTTGGTCGTAAAGATCAAGCGGTTCTCTCAAGTATTATTTTATACTTTTTCGGGCTTGGGAGACACAAATTTACGAAAAAGGTCAACCCTGGAGTCTTCTTAAGTTTTTCAGACTCTCTAAAATTGAAAAACGCCGTGTTTCTCCTATACTGGACTCATTAAAATTTCACAGTAAAGGACCTGTTCGATTACAAACAGGAACGGACCACTCCTTCTTAGGGTTCGAATCTAAACTAAGTTGGACTCATCCGAAGGATGAGCTTATAATCAAGCAAATGTTATCCTCCTCAAGATTGTAAAAAATAAAGAGGTACTTGCCAGAAATGGTGGGGGAAAAGAGAGGAAAATGAGCCTATTTGTTATACTTTGTCTTGGAAAAACCTTATCACCACTCTTGAACACGACACTTTTCATTCACCTGGGTTGGGAAATCCTTTGCCTAATAGTTAATCAAACCACATTGAAAGTCTTCAGCCAGTTTCCGGGTATTAACTTTGGGACAATTGTTACCAAACCATCTGTAGTGTCGTTATGTGTTCAAGAGGAGTCTTGCAAATAAACCATTCATCTGCAAAATATCTGTCATCCATCTTGACCATCCCTGAGTCAGTCCTTACAGCTACATTTCTTCAACTTGATCTATGATTTCGCGTTGTGGGCTTGCCTACGACGGATCACTTTCTATCGACATCAGCACATTATCTAGAAAGATGATCTAAGAATCATCAGTACCTTGAAATCTGCATGCCTCAATGGCAGGTTTCTCGCCTTTGACGACAGTTTACATCATTGACTTTCGATTGAAGGATTCCGTGACATGTTCGACATCAACACATTCATTCACATCTCATGGATTGTACTGGGTACTTTGAGAACCATTGACATCACTGGTGGTTTCTCTCACACTTGTTAACAGTTTACATCATTGACTGGTAATCAAGTGGTTTCTACCATGTTCGACATCAACTCATTTATTCGCTGATCCAGGTGGATATTGGTGGCCACCTGCCAAGTCCACCTAGACCCCCACCATTGTCCCTCTTGACATTTTCAGTTTCCTTAATTATAGCACAATTTACTATTTTTAGCAGTTTTCGGGTCCTAAACTTCCGGAGCCGTTTTGAGGCCCTAAACGATGTTTTTTGGGAAATCCCGCTCTTGCGATTTTTTTGATAAAAAATCGTTGTTTGCGTTATAGTCCTCAGAAAGATCTTTTCAACGGGCTATCATGCGCATAAAACGGAGATCGTATGCCAAAGTTACGACCCCGGGAAGTTGATGTACCAATTTACCCAAACGGGGCCCATAGTTTGGCGTTTTCATCTTCTAGGGTTAGGTTTTGGAATGTTAAGGGTTTTCCATTGTTTCTCAATAATAAATAGGCCTTCGAGCCTCATTGTAAAGACAGTTCGGAACAGTTCAGAGGCATGTAGCCGACACATCTCTTCTCAGAGATAAGCTACCATCGCCATAGCTGGGTCATTTCTATTTGTAAGCATATTTCAGTATTCTCCATTAGTGAAATGAAGTATTATTTCCGCTGCATCTCTGTTTTTATGGTTATCGCATCTCTGTATTTATGGTTATCTCTGTAATCTATTGCGTTCCTGCTTAAATCCGGATCAGTGGTATCAGAGCGGTCTGCTTTTTCTCTGTTTTTCTTTGCATGTCCCCGACGAGGTCGGGATATAAGGAGTTAGGGCTTGAGCTGGTCGAACCCTTGCAAGACCAGCCTCGCAAATATCGACGGCCTCCCATGGCGGATAATAAGAAAGACGAGGGAGCAGGAGATCCCATCAAAATCTTGCTCGAAGAAGCCCTCGAGCGACAACGGAACGCGATGATGGACAACTTTGCCCAAATCCTTCAGCGGCTACCCAAAGGTGACGCATCAGCTTCCAGCAGCTACTCGGGAAACGCCACACCGTTTAAGGTACAAGTTAATTTTGACATCCCCATCTTCGAGGGTCAAATAGACGCAGATGCCGTAGATAAATGGTTAAATCTGCTAGATGGGTATTTTTCTGTTCATGAATTTTCAAGTCGGGAAAAGATTGTTTTCGCTCTTCTCAAAGCAGCCCCCCACGTCAAGGACTGGTGGGAGACCTACTGCGAGCAGAAGGATGAAACTACAGGCTCGCTATTCTCAGCCGCACCCACCGGGAATTCATTCCGAGATGCCATCAAGGAGCAATACTACCCTGTTGGAAGCTATGAGGATGAATACATAAAGTGGACCACGCTGCGGCAGGGAAGGGATCAAGATGTGCCAGAGTTCACCAATCTTTTCCATACCCTTCGCACGAAGTTGGGTATCAAGGATTCGGAGCAGCATTTGATACTCAAATACCGCGGCTGCCTGCACAAGTACATCCAGGAAGAAATGGAATTCCTGAACATCTCATCGCTCGGCATAGCATACCGATATGCCGTCAAGATCGAGCAGAAGTTTAAACAAAAGAAGCGAGACTTTGGATCTACAAATCCAAAGCAAGGGAAAGGTGCTCCTAAACCACAGAACAAGGGACAAAGCCAAGGCGGGGCAGCCCAAGACAACCCGCAAAAGCTACAAGCAAAGAACAGTGCCGCAAAGCCGAAAAAGGACACGGGAAAATGGTGTGAGTTCCATAAGAGCTCCACTCACAACACCAGTGAGTGTCGGGCCAAGCAGTCACTGATGGCTGAACTAAAGGTTTCAGAATCAGATGCATGTTCCGACTCTGAGTCAGAAACCGACAAGGGGAATGACAAAGGGAAGCAGATCATTGATGCGGATCCCAACGCCACTGTTGCTACTGCCAAGATCCAGAAAAATGAACCCGAAGATCCAGAGGAGGAGGAGCGTCTCTTCCACTCCCAGATGTGGGTAAGGGGCTCCCCACTACAGTTCATTGTCGATAGCGGGAGCCAAAAGAACCTCATTTCGGCAGAGGTCGTGAAGCGGTTGGGCTTACCGACCACAGCACATCCACAACCGTACACTATCGGGTGGCTGCACCAAGGACGGGATCTTCGCGTGAGCCAACAGTGTCGCCTTCCATACAACATCAAGCCCTTCACAGATGAGGTATTGTGTGACATTGCTCCACTTGAAGTTTGTGATGTATTATTAGGACAACCATACTTGTGGAAGCGACATGCTGTGTATGAATCAAGGCCCCGTGCTGTTATTATTACTTTGGGAAATCAGTTGTACAGGATACCAGAGGTAGCACCGCCTACTGCCATCTCTTTGATTACTGCAAAACAGTGCAGTAAGCTCATTTCCAAAACTGGAAAATTTGTTTTCCTGATGATACGCCCTCAAGGAAAGAAGAAGACGGTGGCCACAACCTCTAGACAGGGCCCCTCTGCACGACAACTACAGATGGACAAGGTCGTGGAGGAGTACGAGGACATCTTCACCTCCCCCGTAGGGGTTCTTCTGCACTGTCAGGTCAAGCACTCCATCGATCTGACCCCAGGTGCACCCTTACCCAATGGACCAATTTATCGGCGCTCCGTTCTGGAGAACGATGAAATCAAGAGGCAGATTCAGGAGCTTCTGCAAAAAGGCCACATCCGTCCGAGTTCATCGCCTTGCGGGAGCCCAATTGTGTTGGTACAGAAGAAGGATGGGACTTGGAGACTCTGTATTGACTATCGAGCGCTGAACAAGATCACTGTCCGTAATAGGTACCCGATCCCGCGGATTGATGACCTCCTAGACCAACTAAAGGGGGCAAAATATTTCAGCAAGATTGATCTGAAGTCAGGATATCACCAGGTACCAATCGAACCCTCTGATGTGTGGAAGACTGCCTTCAAAGCCAAAGAGGGCCTTTTCGAATGGTTGGTTATGCCTTTCGGGTTGACAAATGCTCCTGCAACCTTCATGAGGCTAATGGATGACATCTTGCGGCCATACACCAACTCATTTGTAGTGGTATACTTGGATGACATTCTGATCTTCAGCCAGAGTTGGGAAGAGCACCTCCACCACATCCGACAGGTTCTCCAAACACTGCGGCAACACAAGCTATGTGCCAATTTGGAGAAATGCACTTTTGGCATGACCCAGGTTCAGTATCTGGGATACATTATTGATGAACAGGGGGTGCATGTGGATCCAGCCAAGATCAAAGTCATTCGGGATTGGCCACCTCCGACCACTTTGACAGAGCTCCGCAGCTTTCTAGGTCTTGCCAACTTCTACCGCAGGTTCGTGTTGGGTTTTTCTCATATCACTTGGCCTTTGAGTCAAGTCACCAAGGGGGGGGCGAAGGCAAAATTCTTTTGGTCTGAATCTCAACAGAAGGCATTCATAGAGTTGAAAGATCGCCTCTGCACAGCACCAGTGCTCGCTTTACCAGATTTACAACAACCATTTGAGGTCGAGACAGATGCCTCTGACTATGCTATTGGGGCAGTCCTTACTCAACACGGGCATCCTGTGGCATATCACAGTGAAACACTTTCAGACACGGTCCGGAAGTATCCCACTTATGATAAAGAGATGTATTCCATTGTACAGGCTTGTCGGCAATGGAAGCACTACATTTTGGGGAAGGAAACAGTCATCCACACAGACCACCGACCCCTACAGTTCATACAGACCCAAGGGAAATTGCAGAATGATCGCCATCAGAAGTGGTCCACATACCTGCAACAGTTCCATTTGAATATCAAGTATAAGAAGGGCAGCACTAATAATGTTGCAGATTGCCTCAGTCGACCACCAATCATGGCGTTAACCACCGTCCTCAACTCTTGTGGGCACGAGACTTCTGATTGGCCACTGCTCTACAAAAGCGACCCGGAATTCGGCCACACATACCAGAACCTCTTGTAGGGTCAGCATGTTCCAGATTTTCACCTCCAGGACGACCTGTTATGCCACTTGGGTCACCTTTGTGTTCCTTCAAGCGAGCGTGCCAAGATGATTTGGGAAGCACACTATAGTCGAGTTGCTGGTCACTTCGGGGTCGAGAAAACAGTGGCAGTGCTGCAAAAGTATTTCTATTGGCCAAATCTTCGACAGGATGTTGGGAAGTACATCAGATCATGTACTGCCTGTGCCATTGCCAAACCGACCATCAAGAAGCAAGGCCTCTATACCCCACTGCCTACCCCTAGCCAACCTTGGGAATCCATCTCCATGGATTACATGTCTGGCCTTCCTTCCACTAAGCATGGAAATGACTGTGTTTTTGTAGTCGTCGACAGGTTCTCGAAGATGGCCATCATGGCGGCCTGCAAGAAGAACATCACAGCAGAAGCCACTGCTAAACTCTTCTTTGAACGAGTTTGGGTGCACTTTGGGATTCCACAGTCTATCATCTCAGATCGGGACAGTCGGTTCCTCAGTACATTTTGGTCCAGTCTCTGGTCAATGCTGGACACCAAACTCACTAAGTCCACCGCCTTCCATCCTCAAACTGATGGCCAGACAGAGGTTGTCAATAGGATGATTGTACACATTCTGCGCATGTACAACTCAAAGCATCCACGCACATGGGACGAGAGCCTCCCCTATGTTCAACACAGCTACAACCGAGCTCTTCACAGCTCCACTGGCCATAGCCCTTTTCAGGTGGGCTTGGGATTCCAGCCATTATGCCCCATTGATGTGGCCATGCCATTTGCAGCTACTCACGCAGATTCTGCTCATGTCCAGTCTGAAACAAACAAGGCGACCAGCTTCATTGAGCACATCCAACATATTCGCCAGCAGGTCCATGACATTCTGGAGAAATCAAATGCCAAGTTCAAGCAGCGACATGATCAACATCGAGTGCCACACAAGTTCCAGGTGGGTGACAAAGTCTGGTTGCATTTACAAAAGGAACGCCTTACTGGAGCCTATCGGAAACTAAGACCACTCCGATATGGTCCCTACACCATTACTAAGGCTGTGGGAAACAATGCATTTGAACTCAGCATTCCCCCATTCCTTGGCCTGCACCCAGTGTTCAATGTGGACCGCCTTCGGCCATACTTTCCACCATTGCTAGATACATCTGACATTGCAGAACAGCTCACCCCCACAGAATTAAATCCAGATTGCATGGAACAAGCTGCAACTGATCGAATCATGGACACACAGATCAAGAATACTCGCCAACAGAATATTCAACTGTATCGAGTTGTCAAAGCAGGCCAACTCCTTCACAATGGCAAGTGGCTCACCAGGGACCAAGTTCAGCAAAAGTTTCCCCATCTCATGGAGGAACTCAACGCAATGGGGACCATTGCTTCCTAAGGGGGGAGGAATGATCCAGGTGGATATTGGTGGCCACCTGCCAAGTCCACCTAGACCCCCACCATTGTCCCTCTTGACATTTTCAGTTTCCTTAATTATAGCACAATTTACTATTTTTAGCAGTTTTCGGGTCCTAAACTTCCGGAGCCGTTTTGAGGCCCTAAACGATGTTTTTTGGGAAATCCCGCTCTTGCGATTTTTTTGATAAAAAATCGTTGTTTGCGTTATAGTCCTCAGAAAGATCTTTTCAACGGGCTATCATGCGCATAAAACGGAGATCGTATGCCAAAGTTACGACCCCGGGAAGTTGATGTACCAATTTACCCAAACGGGGCCCATAGTTTGGCGTTTTCATCTTCTAGGGTTAGGTTTTGGAATGTTAAGGGTTTTCCATTGTTTCTCAATAATAAACAGGCCTTCGAGCCTCATTGTAAAGACAGTTCGGAACAGTTCAGAGGCATGTAGCCGACACATCTCTTCTCAGAGATAAGCTACCATCGCCATAGCTGGGTCATTTCTATTTGTAAGCATATTTCAGTATTCTCCATTAGTGAAATGAAGTATTATTTCCGCTGCATCTCTGTTTTTATGGTTATCGCATCTCTGTATTTATGGTTATCTCTGTAATCTATTGCGTTCCTGCTTAAATCCGGATCATTCGCATGGATAGAATCGTACTATTTCTGGAAGCAGAAATGAAGACCCTGGATCTAGTTTCCGCCATCCAGGCTGCGAGGAGTTTTGTATTCATTATACAGTAGACTAATTATAAACAGATGGCTGCGTCCATACTGTGTCTACACATGTCTATGATTATGATGTATTGCAAAATCATTCCTATATCAGAGCAGTAGTTAGTTTGTTAGTTAAGTTTTTGATCTGAGTATGGGAATGCCTACCTCAGCGATGATATGATCTCATATATGTATTTTGTGTTGAATATTTGCAGGTTCCGACTGGGCTCTCCACAAGATAATCCTCGAAATGATAAAGTGCTTCACCCTTCCTAGATGATATAAAACCCTAATCTACTACAGACCTCGCACTTTAGGGGGCAATCTGTTACACTAAAATTTGTCACCATGACTATTTGCAGTCAGTATGGCCCCATCAATAACCATACTGTCCTCCTTGGCAAGTATTGTACCTCTGCTCCTCATGTCAAACTCCAAAAAAGAGAGAAAGCCTTTAAAAAATCAATATAACTCTGGTTACGCACGTTTTCTTACTTTTACCTGCGTGCCCGCACCTCAAGTACATAATACCTGCGTACTTGTACGCTCTGTCTGTAAAGGGGTGGGTGCGTACCCCTGTAAAAGTCAAAAGGCGCAAGTTTTACTTCAAAAAACTTACTTGCAGTCGATTCTAGAGCATTCTAGAAGATGGTTTGACGTGGATTGAGCGCCTCCAGATGGTTCATGCATCCCAATGAAAGAGGAACTTATCCCATGAAGAGGGGAGCTATCCCTTTGAAAGAGGGGCTTATCCCATTGATGGTGGACCTGTTTAACTTCCTCCACAGCATTATAAATACAGGCATTGGGCCAGAGGGAGGAGAGGTTGAAAGCTGAACATTCCTAAGGGTAGATGCTGCTGAAATTAGGACTCCCTTATAGAGCTTGAGAGGAGAGATCACATTCCTTTCTTAGCTTCATTTGGAAGTGGGTGAGCTGATCAAAGTAGAGGAGAACTCTTGCTGGACCCTGGGAGGGACCTGCACAACACCAAGGCACTGGTTGTAAGGTTTCCTTTGTTTCCAATTAATACAATTAAGTTCATTTTTCTCAACAAGTTGTTATATATAATTTGTTTCATAAACTCCTTGGTCTTTATGATGAATATGTTTTATTATATGAGTTATTCAGGTGCTATGTAATCATTTGCTTGTTTGTGTATGCAGGCTTCAAGGAGAGGAGCTCATCTGGATCCAAGAGGCTTGGCCCCTACAAACAGCGTTGGACTAAAGGTATGCCTTAAACACCTGGTTGCTCTTATTTTAAATGCATATTTAGGGAAAGATAGTGCTTGATTGTTTTGTTTGTCACTAGAAATGCCTTAGTTTCTAGGGAGGTCGGTTTTGTCCTTAAAATTGACTCTTTCTGCATGACACAATGTTTTTCATATGAGGCCAAAAACAAAATCTTTGTACATGACATAAAGTCATTTCGACACCAAAGTGTCCAGACACAAGAGAGGTGTGGGCCTCTCGAATTACATGTACTCTTTCCCCTGTGGGAATACACAATTTACCAAGGTGATACAACAGTTTCCCCTACAAATGATAGTTGTCCACCTGTGAACCATGGGTTAGTTTTGCAAAAATTTCCTTAAAGTCATCATCATTAGCATATTGTTCAGCATAACTCTCGAAAGACAATGAAGCATTATGCAAAATAACAGAAGCAGAAATAAGAGGGCGAGATAGCATATCAGCCACTTTATTGCTAGTGCCCTTCTTATACTTTATTACTAGATGAAACTATTGAAGAAAACCCATCCACCTGAAATGACGAGATTGCTGCAACTTGGTTTGTGACTAAAGGTACTGCAAGGGCTGATGATCTGTATGGATGATGGTCTCCTTTCCGATCAGGTAGTGTTTCCACTTTTTCACACTCTGCACCAAGGCATAAAGCTCCTTGTCATAAGTGGGATAGTTTATCACAGCTTGAGAAAACTTCTCAGAATGGTAACAAATCGGCTTCTTTTGCTACATCAGTACAGCTCCCATGGCATAACTGCTGGCATCGATTTCGATCTCGAATGGCTGTTGGAGATCGGGTAAGGCTAAGACTGGCGCGGTGCTGATCTTTTCCTTCAATGTTTCGAATGACTTCTGTTCTCTTCCTCCTCATTGGAAGACCTGTTTCACACTTTTTGATGTGTGCAAAGGTGCTACAATAACAGAGAAATTAGCAATAAATCTCATCCAATACTGGAGTACACCTAAAAAGCTACGGACCTCGGTTACACTAGTAGGCTTAGGCCAATTTACAATCGCTTCAACTTTAGAGGGATCAATTTTTAACTGACCATGACCAACAATATGACCTAGGTAACCTAAAGCGGTTTTCCCGAACTCACACTTTAACAGTGTGACAAAGAGTTTTTCTTTTTTTTTCAGTACATCGAGCACTTTCTTTACATGACACACATGTTCAACCCAACTCTTACTAAGGACAAGTATATCATCTAAATATACAAGAACAAATTCATCAATGAAAGGCCGAAAGAGATCATTCATGACCCTCATAAAAGTGGCTGGAGCGTTGCAAAGTCCGAATGGCATCACCATCCATTTGAACAACCCCTGTTTGGTCTTGAAGGTGGTTTTCCACATGTCTTGCTCTGCAATTTGGACCTGGTGATAACCACTACGCAAATCCAATTTGGTGAAATAAACATCATTCTTTAACTGATCTAATAAGTCATCAATGCGTGGAAGAGGGTAGCGATTTTTCACCGTAATTTTGTTTAGCGTGCGGTAATCCACGCACATCCTCCATGTGTCGTCTTTCTTTGGGACTAAGACAATTGGTGATCCACACGGAGAAGTGCTTGGCCTAATGACCCCTTGGTCGAGCAATTCCTGCACCTATTTCTTGGTTTCCTCCATCTCAATGGCCAACATCCTGTACATGCCAATATTTGGTAAAGGAGTGTAATGTTGCGAATGGATCTCGTGTTGGATTTCCCTCTTCATAGGTAATCCCTTCGGTTCCTGAAATAGCTCATCATAATTAGAAATTAGTTCAGATAATTCATGTTTATGTTCCTGATCACAGCCCTGGAAAGCATTAGCTAATTCTGCCTCTTTTTCCCTTACAACCATAAGCATGCAACCCTTCCTGGAATTCACCAACCTTTTTATTTGTCCAGCGCTTACAAGGCTGGCATTGATTTTATTTTGATGAGCCCTTACTATATATTCTACCCCATCTTTTGTGATTTGGTATTTGTTTTCATCACGGAAAAAGACTGCCTTTCTATCATACAAATATGGACTCCCTAACACCATGCCATAGATATCCAATGGTATTACATCCAGTTCTACTTCATCCACTAGCTTAGAAGCAATTACAAATTTGACTTTACACTGCTTGGTTACATTTAGTTTTGCTTTGTCATGTATCCATCCAACCGGGTAAGGTTTCAGGTGTGGTTTTGTTTCTAAACCGAGTTTCTTTACTAGGCATTCTGCAATTAGGTTTGCTTGGGATCCGGTATCAAACATAATTTCCACTTTAGTATGATTTACAATAACTCTGATATGAAACAGCTCAATTCTCTTTCGGTCATTAGGAAGGGACTCATTTACAGAACTAATGCCTTCATGCGTTTCAGAATTAACATGAGGTGTAAGAGTACCTTTTTTTCCTGCTGTTGTGATCAACGCTTCATCTTCGAAATCTAATCCAAGGTCTTGCTGCGTCGTTGCCACTGTCTTCTACTTCCCTTTTCCTCCATACTTCTTTGGACGCTTTTTTGGGTGCTGCTTCCAACAGTGATCGTCATCATGGCCTTCCTTTTTTCAGTGATTGCAATACAGCCTTTCTCCTTCTTTGGCTGTTGCCATCTTCCTCTCATTTCCTTTCCTTCTCTCTTTAGATTTGTCATTGGGAGGTTTTAACGGTGGTTTTCTGGAATGATCATCTCTTTCATTTTTGCCCCTGTTCTCAATATGAATTGCCTTTATGTTGGCTAAGTCAATAGTGATTGGTTCAAACAACAACAATGAATGCCTAATATAGCTATGCAGTGAGCCAATATACTTAGTTACAACTTCAGGTGTATCAAGTGCAATACCCAAATTCAGTGCTTGCTTTCTAAACTCTTTTGTAAAACTCTGAACATCCTGACCTTTTTCTTGTCTTAAATACTGCCAATTCATTAAAGCTTTTGGCTTGTATCCTAAAGGATAAAATTGTTCCTTTAGCGCAGAAATAAAATCAGGCCATGAGAAAAAGAGGTTACCCACATTCTTACTGCGCTGCAATTTTCTCTCCCACCAAACGAGAGCGGTGTTGCTCAGCCGTAGAGAGGCCAGCTGAATCTTTGCCTCATCCTCCATGATCTATTGAATCCTGCAGTAGACCTCAATCTGCCTAATCCAATTATTAAGCTTCTATGTGTTACTTTCACCATTAAACATGGGAAGATCAAATTTCACATCTAATTTAAAGAAAGGTTTCTTAGATGTATCCTTTGAATTTCTACGATTATGGTGGTGAGAGGAAGGAGAACCTTCACTCCCGGAAGGAGAAGGAGGGGGTTCTTCTCCACCATTCCCATGTGCTAAACCTTGTCCTTCTGGGTTTCTCTCCTCTGCTTTCTCCAGCCTTAAAACCAACTAACTAATATTCTCTGTCATCGAATAGAAGGTCTTGCAGAAATTGCGCTCCTCTTCAAGATGAGCTTCATCTTCTGCTATGTTTCTCCTTCATTGTGCATGCCCCGCTTCAGGATCAAAAGGCTCTAATTCCCCTTCACCTCTTCGGAGTCTGTCTATTGTTAGCATACAAATATGCAATTCACATCTAAAAAGACCTGCTCTGATACCACTTGATCCAGGGATCTTTTGCTTATAGATGTATGAAAAGAATCACAAGTAGAAATTGCAGCTTAACACAAAAATCTAATGTGCACACAAGAAAAGAAGAAGGAACACATAAAGGCACAACAAGAAGATAACAAGACTTGATAATGGAGTTCGTCCAACTTAGATTACATCTCTGGGCCCTGCTCTATCAATGGGGAGCCTTCATATATTAAGTGGCATGAAAAGAAGAGAATTACATTCACCAGTTACATACAAAGAGGCTTATACCTCCATTCTAGAAAATGGCTGTGAAATGAAGACCTTAGATGGAGAAATGGATAGCACCAATGCAGCCGTGGTGATGAAAGGGGCTGAAAACATATAAGATTTGTCCAAAATCAGACAAAATACACTATCTTCCCTCCTGAAAACTCTCCTGCCTTGAACTGCGTGCTGAAAATCATTCCCCCCCTACACTTTTCCAATCATCGAGCTTTATAATCCTTGTTTTGTTACAAGCGTGCTTAAATCGGGGTTTGTTTGATTAGAATAGAAGGTTGTTCTAACGGATGGATCAATCGGGCGCGATGAATCTGCCCTTCCCTCACAAAAACCCTAAAATTGGCCTTTTTTCTGTTTAAACGGATAATACACAGAAAACATTGGAAAACCTGACTGATAGCCTTTACCCGGATTTCAAATTATATGAAATCGGGCATCAGAACATAATCGGGTCTACGCTGATCACAAATCACAATGGCCCCAGGTTTGTTCTTCTGACTGTGCCGATCATCGATCACCAATCTGCCGACATCGGCGTATCGCATCGGCATATCACATCGCTGCAGTCCAAGGTCCCGGTTCTATCCCTTGGTTTTCGCCGACTCCATCTTCCAATCTGATGATCCTCCAATTGTGATTTGCCTTCATAAGGCTAAAAACCCATTTTTATAAGAAAAAGCCTCATTTTCCAAAGGAACTAAGGCAAACTCTTTCTACCACAACTTCATCATTTGGACTCGGATTGGAGTGTCGTTCACACCGTTGGAATCAGGAAGATGAGTATTTCGATCTGATGTCAGGATACTTTCTTTTCTGCCACTTTGAATTTTGAGATTTTCCATGCTACTATATCAAAAGATCCCTGGATTAGTTGCCTTGTTCAACTGCATGTAATCAATGCACAATATAAGAGTACCATCCTTCTTCTTCACAAACAACACTGTGTGCCCCAAGGCAAAAAAACTTGGCCTTATGTATCCAGTATCAAGCATTCCTTCAACTGCAACTTCAATTCCACTAACTTTGGAGTGCTCATCTTGTAAGGTGCCTTCGGTGCTAGTGTTTCTCATAGTACCAACTCAATAGAAAAGTCCACTTCCCTGTGAGGCGGCAATTCTGAAATCTCTATCGGGAACATGTCCTAAAACTGTTGTAAAATCGGATACCTCTTCAAGACTTCTACGTCCTCAACAACCTTACCTCTATCACTGGAAATATGAACTGCATAACAAACACCCTTTCTTGTGACTACACTTTGCCTACATAACTGTAACCATTATGATTGATGTTTCCTTCTACTTACCCTGCAATATTCTCTGTTCTCCGTTTTCATCCAAGCACTCAATAGCATTCTCATAAAAATACACCTTAATCCTGTGAAGATATAACGAATCCATACCTAGAAGCATACTAAATGATCCCAATGGAAGTGCATTCAAATACGTTGATGTATGCATACCATTCAACTCAAATGCACAAGCTTTTACCCAATGATGAACTCTCTTCCTAGTACCTGTGGCCAACTACACTAACCAAGACTCTACATGCACTTTTTTATTCAAACCACACTTATCCACCAAGTTATGGTTAACATAGCTATAATTATATCCAGGTATATCACAATAGAAACAACTTGATCACAAATTTTCCTAGTGATCCACCTGCTTGTTATCCAATGCTGCAAAGATATGAGGAATTATCTGTCCAACATCCCCTACTATCTACACTTCCTGTGAACTATAAATATGAAGCCTACCACCCTTATATTACTGACAAACCCTCTTGAGATGCTCCTTGCCACATATCCAACACTGTAACTATGCCTTACCATCAGCTTTATTTTTCCACCCTCCAAGTTGTGACCCATGTCCCTTTCCAACTGCATTAAACTTCTTATAAGGAACAACATTCTCTTTCTCACCTACATCCTGAGGTCTCGTTCGCTTCGATATCCAATTATCTTTAGTCTCATCTTTCCCTTTCCAACCTTGTTGAGACTCTGTCTTACGCTTTGATTGCTCATAACAGTGCTTCAACTTTCTAATTACTTCTTCAAGCGACCGATGTTAGGTCCCTATAATACTAGTCTATCACCTTATTGTTATTGTTAGTATATCCCCCTTAATTTTATTGTTGTGTCCATGTAGTCCCCATGTTGTTATTATTGTGCCCTTACATTATTATTTTTATGTAGGCTTGGATTATATTGTGACCCCTTAGACTCCTATATATAGAAAGGAGGTTTTGTAATTTGAATCATCCAAGAATTTTTCATTTATGTGATGTAAAGGAGATTTCCCATTTGAAGTAGTTATTTTTCAAGTCGTTGATCTATATTTTCTTCTGTTTTTTGAGTTGGTTGCATAACATTTGGTATCAAAGCTTTGGATTCTAGGGTTTCACTTCTTCAAACAGGTCATCTTGGAATTTTCGCTTTCCTTTTTTATACGAGGCTTCAGAAGCTGAAATTTTTACCGTGTGGAGATGAAACCTTGTGGAACTTTTTGTACAAATTTCATATCTTGGTTCGCTATATTTGTGGCGATATGATCCAAGGAAGTTAGGGTTTTTGTGGGCTCTAAAATTCAGTCTCAAACAGGTGACCTAGGGAAAATTGTCATAACTTTCATTTCAGGCATCAGATTTGAATTCTGTAAAAATTAGATGAAATTGCATGGACTGTAGTGTTTCGTGTAGTAATTTTAGGGTGAAGGTAGAAACAGTTACACGTGGCACTCAGTACAAGTCCTCTCTACTGAATCAATCTATAATTAGGCCATCGTGGGAGATCATGAATAACTCTTTCTTGAAGACTCCAATATCGGTCTGACTTGTGGGGTTGGAAATAAGACTCATAGGGCTACCATAAGATGAAATTTTAGACTTTGGAGATCGTAAATTACAGAGATAAAACATAATCAATATTGAGCTCCTACAAATCAAGAAAAAAGTGTGTATTTTTAAAATTTTGCATAAGTTTTGTTTGAAAAATCAGTTTGAATTGGGATTCTATGGGGCACAATAATAACAATGTGGGGAATACATGGGCACAAAAATAACAATAACAACAGTACTGAATAAATATGCATTTTCTTTGACTCCAGAAGCAACTAAGTCCTTTGAACATCTTAAAGAGGCAATGTGCCAATCACTGGTCTTGGTTATGCCAGACTTCACAAAAACCTTTAGTATGGAATGTGATGCCTCGAGAAATTGAATTGGTGTTGTTTTAATGCAATAAGGAAGACCCATTTCTTTTGAAAGTCATCCAATCAAAGGAAAGTATTTACACAAACCTATTTATGAGAAGGAAATGTTGGAAATACTACATGCACTAAAGCAATGGTGACCTTACCTAATGGGAAGACACTTCAAGGTAAAAACAAATAATGATAGTCTTAAATACTTTTTGGAACAAAGATTGTCTTTAGAAGAGTATAAAAAATGGGTCACAAAGATGTTGTTTTATGACTTTGAAATCATCTACAAAAAAGGGAAGCAAAATGTTGTTGCAGATGCACTCTCAAGAAAGGATGAGGATGTAGAAGCATTGTTTTGTGCCATTTCTGTTATCCAGCTAGATTGTATAACTTAAGCAAGGGATGAATGGAAGAATGATGAAGAAGTGTGGATACTCATTCAAAAGTTGTAGCAAGATCCCAGTACATCTTATACATTTAGCTGTAAAATTTATTCATTATCGTACAAAGATCGCTTATATCTTTATAAGAATTCCCAACTCAAACAAAAGATTATTTTGGAATTCCACACATCTCCCTTAGGAGGGCACTCAGGATTTTTTTTAAAACTTACCGCAGGATCAAGAAGGAAGTTTTTTGGGATGGCTTTAAATCTGATATTCAAAATTTTATGGCGGAATGTTTGTTTTTCCAACAAAATAAAGTTGAGACAATTAAGACCCCAGGTTTGTTACAACCATTATCCATTCCAAGTCAATGTTGGGAGGAGGCTTCAATGGATTTTATCACAGGCTTACCCAAGTCTGAAGGAAAGAGTGTCATCATAGTGGTAGTTGATAGAATTATCAAGTATGCACATTTTTGTGCATTATCTCATCCATTTAAAGCTAGTATAGTTGTTACTGCATTTATGGAAACAATTCCAAAGCTACATGGAAACTCGAAGATTATTGTAAGCGACAGAGATCCCATTTTCATTGGAAACTTTTGGATAGAATTATTTTCTTGTTTGGGTACTCAATTAGCTCACAGCTCATCTTATGGGTAAACTGAGATAGTGAACAAATGTTTGGAAGGATATCTTCATTGCTTTGTATCTAATAAACAAACACAATGGGTCAAGTGGTTACCTCTGGCCAAATGGTGGTATATCACTTCCTTCCATACTGCAGCAAAAATGACCCCATTATGGCACTTTATGGATATCATCCACCGTCCATCACATCATCTTTAAGAGAAAATTCTAAGGTTCAAGCAATGGAAGATCACATCAAGCATCAACAACAAGTTCTCCAACTCTTAAAGGATAACCTCACTTTGGCGCAGAATCGAATGAAACAATAAGCATATTAGCATCACAGCAAAAGAAGTTTTGATGTAGCCGACTGTTTATTTTTATGACTACAACCATAAAATCAAATGTCCCTCAAGCAAGCTAAGAAGGATATTAAATTATCACCAAAGTACTATGGTCCTTACAAGGTGTTGCAAAAGATTGGTACTATGGAATACAAATTGGAGCTTCTTGCATCTTCCCGATTGCACCCAGTTTTCCATGTTTCATGCTTAAAGAATATTATAGGTGGCAAGCTCCCAGTTCAAACAATATTTCCAGAACTTGATGAGGAAGGAAAAATCATATAGGAACCTGAAGCAGTCACGGAAACAAGAACTCAATAGCTATGAAAACAATCAATTTCAAAGCATCTCATCAAGTGGAGGAACTTACCCGCTGAATATTCCACATGGGAGGATGAGAATTTTATACAAAAGCATCCAAAACTACTCAAGCGTTGAGGAAAACACTTTTTTGAAGGAGAGGTACATGTTAGGTCCTTATAATACTAGTGTAGCCCCTTATTTTTATTGTTAGTGTAGCCCCCTTATTGTTATTGTTGTGCCCATGTAGTCCCCATTTATTATTATTGTACCCCATAGAAGCCCACTATTGTTATTATTGTGCCCTTACATTATTATTTTAATGTAGGCTATGATTATATTGTGACCCCTTAGACTCCTATATATAGAAAGGAGGTTTTGTCATTTGAATCATCCAAGAATTTTTCATTTATGTGATGTAAAGGAGGTTTCCCCCTTGAAGAGGCTATTTTTCAAGTCGTTGATCTATCTTTTCTTCTGTTTTGTGAGCTGGTTGCATAAAAACTTAGGCTCATCATACTTAATACAATCTTTAAATTCTACTGGTAATCCACTGAAAAATCTCTGAAATTTGGCCATCTTATCCTTAATATATGGTACATACCTCATCAACTCCAAGAACTCAGTCATGTACTCCTCATTTGTTATCGTTTCCATCTTCAACACATAGAACTCCTTAGATTTACTATCATAGTACCTCTCTGAAAAGCACTTCTTTCAGAAAAGCCTCTTGAACTCATGCCAACTCAACTCCTTTGTCCTGATGTCTCTGCTCCACTTCACATCTTCCCACCAGATGTCTGCTTTCCCTTTGAGGCTGAAAATAGCTATCCTGGCCTTCATGTTCTCGATGTAGTCATGCAACTCAAAGAACTTATTCATCCTAAGTAACCATGCATTTACATCTTCCAGATTCTTCAATTCTCCATTAAATGTAGGTGGCTTGGCTTTCTTGAACTCATCTGGAAAATATCCCTTGTCACGCCTCCTGTAAGGATGATAGGAATGATGAGAATGATACCTGTCTGAACCAAAACTAGAGTAAATACCATGTCCACTGCCTTTCCTATCAGGTGTATCCAAGAATATACCATCTCTAATCATGACATATTTATCTGACATGTTCCCACAATGAGATCTTCAACCATATGCTCCATTAGTCCTGTCTTTCGGTCCATGACTGATTCTAAGCAGCCCCTATCTCTGCAAATCTAAAAAAATCTGAATGATAACTTCATTGACCTCTTCTTGTTTCTTATCTGACTAAATTATTCGATCATTATCCGCTTTGCAACTCCTTATTCTCACCTTCAAACTTCTGAAAGTGTTTGCTATGTGAGGGGAGTACTTGTCACCATGTTACTCGTATGATTTGTAGGGAGAGTCTCATGAACTGTAATCCACCATTTTTCTAGTCATATTTGATCTTCTACTTCTTGCAATCATATTCTGTCATATAACTAAACATAAACATAACCAACATACCTCGGTATAGTTTAGGGGAGGCTGTATCATCTGCAAGATCAACTAGATTAGCATGATACATGTATAATCATAATCATAACAATATATCAACATGATCTCACTCAGTATCCAATTACCACGCATGAAAATACCAACTACATACCATGACCTCATGCACAAAAATCATGACCATAACAATGCATGCATCACAAACATATAGACATTGATATGCATAACAAATGCATATACGACCGACATGCATTCATGACAAGCACATCCCAATAACAACATCATCTCAATCATTATCCAGTTACCGTGCATGAAAATACCAACTACATACCATGACCTCATGCACAACAGTCATGACCATAACAATGCATGCATCACAAACATATAGACATTGATATGCATAACAAATGCATATATGACCGACATGCATTCATGACAAGCACATCCCAACAACAACATCATCAACATCTACAAGACAACACAACTACAATAATGAACACCACCATGCACACACATCAAGCACATATACAACCTTCATGCATGCATGACAAACACATTCTACCCATCCAGTCCAAGTGTTGAACCATGCTCTGGTACCACTCTGTAACACACTCCTCCCACACTTACCCAAGCTCATCGGTCCACAGGGGTAAATATATAATGAAGAGTTAATATGATATGACTAAACCTCCTAGTTCACCTTAAGGAATTGGAATCAACAAAACCAAAACCTTACTGACTTCCCTCAGGTGCTATAGGACCCCCAAGAGCTAAACCACCCTTCCAGGTGCCCAAACCCTAAGTTAACATGCTTTTTCATTGGTCTAAACTCCCAAACATTGGCATAACACTACCTGAATTCGATTGTAACCCACCAGTCGCATGCATAACCCTACAAGGGAGAGACTATAGTCTTTTTCACACAGTTATATGCCTGCAATCACGAGATCTGAGGCACTTTTTCAGGGCTAGTCTCCATACCACTGACCAGAACTTAATGTGACTCTCATAAATGATAAATGACACAAGGAAAAAATCCTTCCATATAAACTTAGACAATAACTTGACCTAACCAGGCTTAACCATCATAGACATTCCGTCAAACACATCATGAACATGTAATCTATAGATCATAATCACATATATGAACATAAGGATCTCATACTTATCCGAGAATCATTAAGAAGGTTTGATTCTCTCACAATAGTTGCATTATCATGCATTAGGTCATACATTCATTAAGCATTAATTTACTACACAAAACATGATGAGAGCCGCTACATCCACGGAAAAGTTGGGCAAATCAACCCCAAAGGGAATATTTTAAAGCCCTTCAGCCAGACTTTGCAGGGCCTAACCCCAAGGGCGTCGAGGAGAATTGACCCTGTGACCTCCCGATAGGCGAGGTACTTAACAACGGGGAATCAACCAGTTGAGCTAACCCTTGGGGCTAAAACATGAGGAGAGCCATAACTAAAGTCTATCATAAAACCATGCTTAGAACCAACATAATAACAATGATAGAACAACCATCAAATCCACATAGTAACAAGTATAAATACTCATGAAATACAAGAGGGAAAAGAGCTCTTATTAACATATGAAAAAGGAAACCAAGTTAGGGACTTCCACGTACCACCCGACCATAAATTGGGCTGAACCAAATCTTTCTTTCAGCTAATCACCCCCATGCCATATTTCAAGCATGAATGTGGGACTCACAACAAAACCAGCCAGGGCTTCCTAAGGATTTATTGTGTATCTATCCATGACCAGCCAAGGGATTCCTAGGCCTAAAACTCTCATCTGTACAACCAAGCTTTACCGTGTATCTCACCATTACTAGTCAAGGGATTCCTAGGCCCAAACAAGAAACATACACTATCATGATTTACCACAATCTCGCCTTTACTAGTCAAGGGATCACTAGGCCTAAACAAGCGTGGATGTCTGTTAGGCCCCTATACTACTAGTGTAACCCCTTATTGTTATTAGTATAACCCACTTATTATATTGATGTACCCATGTAGTGCCCATATTGTTACTATTGTGCCCCATAGAAGCCCAATATTGTTATTATTGTGCCCTTACATTATTATTGTTATGTCGGCTCTGATTATGTTATAACCCCTTAGACTCCTATATATAGAAAGGAGGTCTTTTCATTTGTATCATCCAAGAATTGTTCATTTATGTAATGTAAAGGAGGTTGCCCCCTCGAAGAGGCTGAATTCTAAGGCGTTGATCTATCTTTTCTATCTTTTCTTGAGCTGGTTTCATAACATTTGGTATCAGAGCTTTGGATTCTAGGGTTTCGCTACTCCAAACAGGTCATCGTGGAATTTTCGCTATAACTCTTTTTCTGTGACGTTTCAGAAGTCGCAAAAAAAACCCATTTGAGAAGAAATCGCGCTAAACCTTGGGTCCGAATTTCAGAGCTTTTCACATGATATTTGCAGAGATATGATCTGAGGAAGTTGGTCTTTTTGCAGGCTCCTGAATTACATTCAAAACAGGTGACGTGGGGAAAATCGTCATAACTTTCTCTCTGGGTATTGGATTGAAATTTCGTAAGAAGGTACAGAAAGAGGACGGACTGTAGTTTCTTGTATGTGTGTTTCAGATCCAAATGTTGAAACAGTGACTCGTGGCATGTCGTACAAGTTCGCTCTACTAAACTAGTCTAAAAGCAAGTCACTGTGGGAGATTTCAAATAACTCTTCCTTGGAGAATCCAATTTGGGTCAGACTTGTGGCATTGGAAAGAGGACGCAGAAGGCTACAATAGGTCACAATTTCAGAACTTAAAGATCTGAAAGTACAAAGTTACAGTCGTTTCAAGGTCGAGCTCCTAAAATCAAGAAAAAGCAAGATGAGGAAGTTTGATGGCAAGGATCTGGTAAATTGGATACTTCAGATGGAGCAATATTTTGATCTACATGGTGTACAACTGTTACAAAAGGTATGTATTGCATCTTCATATTTAGAACCAGATCAATTTTTATGGTACAAAGGGCTTTGTTCTCGTAAAAAACTTGTTACGTGGTCAATTTTCACGGAGGAAATGATAGCACATTATGAGGATACAAAGAGCAACACCTTCTTTAGAGCAACACCACAAAAATTGGAAAGAGTAAAAGGGCTTTGTGACATAGTGGAAAGCAAAATTATGGAAACCAGGAAGTGTACCCCTCACAACTATAAAGATGGAAGTGTTGTTTCTCCTAGCCTTCCACAACCTACAAGGGTTACACCACAACAATTGGAAGAAAAAAGAGAAAAAGGGCTTTGTTACAATTGTGATAGAAAATGCACTAAAGGCCATAAGTGTGCTGAGAAGAAATTATTTTACATAGAATATGAAGAGGAGGAAGAAAAGGATCAAGAAACATCAAAAGAAGAAGATATACGCCAGGACCCCACCCCAGAGAAAGAAGAAATGAATCAAACCATATCTTGTAAAGCATTGGCAAGAATTACCACTCCTCAAACTCTCAAGATAGAAGGACATATCAAGAAGAAAAAGGTGCAAGAAGTGAAAGATCAAATCGAGGAAGAAGAAATGAATCCAACCATATCTTGTAATTCATTGTTCGAAATTACCACTCCTCAAACTATCAAGATAGAAGGATGTATCAAGAAGAAAAATGTTCAAGAAGTGAAAGATCACATCGAGCATCAAGAAATGAATCCGACCATATCTTGTAAAGGATTGGAAGAAATTACCACTCCTCAAATTCTAAAAATAGAAGGACATATCAAGAAGAAAAAGGTTCAAGCAGAGAAAGATCACATCGAGCATCAACAGCAAGTTCTCCAACTTTTAAAGGATAACGCCACTTCGGTGCAAAATCAAACGAAACAACAGGTAGATCAACATCGTAGTGAAAAATGTTTTGATGTAGGTGATTGGGTATTTTTACTGCTACATCTCAAGCAAGCTATTTATGAGAAGGAAATGTTGGCAATACTACATGCACTTAAAAAATGGCGACCTTACCGAATGGGAAGACTCTTCAAGGATGAGGATGTGGAAGCATTGTTTTGTGCTATTTATATTATCCAACCAGATTGGATAAACGAAGCAAGGGATGAATGGAAGAAGGACGAAGAAGTATGGCCACTTATTCAAAAGTTGCAAAAGATCCCAATTCAAGCAATATTGCCAGAAATTGAAGAGGAAGGAAAAATCATATTGGAATTTGGAGCAGTCACAGAAACAAGAACCCGACAGCTACGAAATCGATCAATTTCAGAGTATCTCATCAAGTGGAAGAACTTACCCACTGAATATTCCACATGGGAGGACAAGAATTTTATACAGAAGCATCAAGAACTACTCAAGCGTTGAGGACAACGCTTTTTGAAGGAGAGGGGCATGTTAGGCCCCTATACTACTAGTGTAACCCCTTATTGTTATTAGTATAACCCACTTATTATATTGATGTACCCATGTAGTGCCCATATTGTTACTATTGTGCCCCATAGAAGCCCAATATTGTTATTATTGTGCCCTTACATTATTATTGTTATGTCGGCTCTGATTATGTTATAACCCCTTAGACTCCTATATATAGAAAGGAGGTCTTTTCATTTGTATCATCCAAGAATTGTTCATTTATGTAATGTAAAGGAGGTTGCCCCCTCGAAGAGGCTGAATTCTAAGGCGTTGATCTATCTTTTCTATCTTTTCTTGAGCTGGTTTCATAACAATGTCTTCAGATTTATTCACCAATACCTTGAGGAATTTGCCCATCTCCACCCTCAAGCTTTACTGTGTATCCCGCCATTACCATTCAAGGGATTCCTAGGCCCTTGGGAATCTTCCTAAGACCACCTCACCTGATTCCAAAATCATCCAGTAATCCAGCTCAGCTAAATGAAAAAACCCCATCACACCATGGCTATCCGGAAATGGAAAGGAAAAGTTGAAACCGCTATCACACTTAGAAAATACCTTGTCAATGACAAAAAGAGAACCAAATACACACATGCATATACCACGTATGCAAAAACTAGCAAGAAAATCATACATGCGACTCGATACGTACAAGTGATGTTGTTGTAGCCGCTTGATCCAACTATTCCTTGCTTGATATTTTCTTCCCTTTACTTTATTGTCCTTCCTTTGCCTTCCTTTATCCAATGCTAGAGTGCTCCAAGAATTCTCTGAGTGTGTAAGAGTATGAGAGAGAGAGAATAAAGAGAGAGCTCCAAAATTGAACTTCAAAAAGGTTAAATTGACAAAAGTAGTGAATTGATCCTCATAAGCCTTTTTATCATTGAGACCCCTATTTTCTTCAACATCCATTATTTTCCTTCAATTTCCTCCTCACATGCAACCTGTGACCTTTCACCTTCCTTTTCTCCTAATTTCCTTTATTTTCATAAATAAAATGCCAATTAATGCCTCTTTGCCTTTTCAAAACCTTTTCCATTGCCTTTGCCAATTCCCCTTAGCCATATGAAATGAAATGAACACCGACTAGGATGTTTTTCCCAACATTCACCTTGGAATAAGTGTCCCGTGACCTTGGTCTTATTTACATGGATTTTTAACCAAGGTTGTTACACTGAGGATGCATTTGATATGTGCATATAAAATCCATTGAGATGTGTTTACATGAACTTATTAGGAAGAGTTGTTGAGATCTATTGAGCGGAGAATTTGGGATTATCAACTGCTAGAGTTTGACCCAACAATATTGTGGTAACTATATAACAGTGAGGAAGCAGAGGCAGTTACGTGGTTTCGAGTAAAGGTATGCTTGTTTGTGACAGTTTTGCAATAGTGTGTTTTGCTACTAGGATTGAGTGTAGATGAGTTGTTTAGTAGCTAGGGTTTAATATGCATAATACATGATGATGCTTATGTTGACCTATGATTGAACATAAACAGATTGGATTGTATTAGGGTTTTCCTTTTAAGTTGACATATGCTAGGAGCAAAAGTAAATTAATATTCTATGTAGCTAAGGTTTTGGAACTTGCATTGATTGTAGAAAAATTGCTTGTTTGTTGGTATGCAATGAGAGAACGATGTATTGAGAATTTAAGAGCATTAGCTTGTATTGCAAAGATAAAATTGAGCAAATTTTTTATCTGAATAGAAGTTATGTTGCAGTTTATTTTGTATTGATATTGAGTGTAGGTGGATCCGGTCTGAAAATTGTGAAACTTGGGTTGTCAATTGATTAAGGTGTCAGGGTGGTGCAAGGCAAGAGATTGGAGAATCCTTTAGGTTGGAGCCTGAGAATACAACAGGGAAAAAAGGTGGTGCTAGGGCAAGTTGGAACCTGTATAAGGCATTGGAGCATCCTTCCGATTGCATCTAGTAAACAAGGTGTTAGAATATCCTTTAGGTTGGAACCTATAAATTAAGGCATTAGAGTGTCCTTCCAATTACAGTTTGCAAACAAGGCATTGGAGCATCCTACAGGTTCAAGCCTATAAAATAGGGGGTTGGAACCTCCCCCAGTTGGAGCTAAAAATATTGATGTACATTTTATTGAAGACAAATATTAAGAAGCATTTAGTGGTTTTTGTCCAGAAGGGGTTTCCACCTAAAAATTTGTTGTCTACTGATGTTTGTGCATTGTTGAATGGTGTTGTTCACTATTTTATTTATGTTGAAATTATGTTAATGATAGTTAATTCTCTATGAAGATAAAAATACTAATTGAAGAGAAATATTGATTCACCCCCTCCCAATATTTCCAACAACCATTGTCTACTTTCTGCTTCGTATTTCAGAGAAGTATCTCCATAATCGTTCTCAACTTCTTCCAAGTGGTTCTCAATTTTTGAAATTACAGAATGATTGACCAAATTTGAGGAAAACTCGCACTCCATAATACAATAGGAGTTTTCTTTGTCTGGCGTTGATATTGAAGCCCTCCAGACTTTGAGGGACCTCCTGTGATTAATTTCTATTTCAAAACAAAATTTAAATGAGTGACGGTATGAAAACCTTAAGTACAAAAATGGCTTCAATCAGTTGACAACATGGCAAATGAAATAGTTTGATTGAATATATATGCTTGTTGGATTTATTACTGCAGAATACTTCACCTTCATGATGTTAAATGATTCTTAAGTCTTTATTTGCTATCGAAATAACAACATCAAAGTCAATAACAATCCATTATATGGTTTCATCCTTGTCACTCACATATACTTCAGCGTTAAGATCAATGGAAGACCATATTCTCCTTGTAGGTTTCGTCCCAAGATCCTACAACACCACAACCATCAAGGCATTCATGAGTCAAATATAGGGCATTTAACTTGTATCTACTTTAAGTAAGAAAAATAGGCCAACGTTTAAATAGTGGCTAATAAAAGTGGATTTATCATTGAGTGAAAGTAAACAATCATATTGTTTGACACAACATGAAACCTACTAATGAAAATAATTGATAATTACACTCCCACTATCACAGATTGCTCCTCCTCAACCTCCTTTATCCCCTTCATGGATTTGTCTGTAGAGAAAACTTGAGCCTCATGATTGACATGAGAGAAATAAGCATTTAGTTACATTAACAAAATCACAGCCTCTAGTACGATTGGGTTCTAAACTCTAGAAGACTATAACTGTCAAGTTAATAACATATGCTCATATATGTATTAACTTTTATCAACTCGTTTAATTAGATTATAAGATCCCATGAAAATTGGTAATCCTTGTGAAAACTGACAGTTCTCATGGTGAGCAAATTTCATAAGCAACATGGTACATATGCCGGGAACTCTGAAATAAGACATAAAAATGTTTAAGTTAATGAAATGCTAACAAAATATTATTTTTTAATTAAAAAAAATTACTTTAATTATTTATAAAGTTAAACATTATAACTTGCCATGGTCAATGCAAAACTAATAATGGTCACTAGGCAAATCGATTGCTAGAGTCCTGATTTGGCAGGGACTGAAGCAAAAATTTACTTGCATTTTCTAAGAAAAAGAGATCATTTAGAGTATTGTACACATCCAACAAAACTCTATGAACCTAAAGCAAATCACATAAATGTCATCCTGACTTTAAAACAATAATAGTCCATGTCATTTAGGTAACATAATTATAACAAGCATAATATGCAACGTTGTTGCTTAACTCGTGTCTCTTATGTTAAAAGTAAGTAAGTAAGTAAGTAAGTATATATATATATATATATAATTTTAAACTAATATAATATTAAAAACAAAGATAACTTCATATTACATTTTTTTACATTTTGTTCTTATTTATTTTTTATGCAACTACTTAAGTTATGGTGGGTAACTATCCACATGGCATTATGTTGTGCAAACACTGCAATAACAATCATTATTATGGCACTTGGCGAATAAAAACTTTTTTGAGATTTTTTATTTTTTAATATAACTTTTATATTTCATAATTAAATTTAAAACCACATAAAATTAGTCATCAACCAATTAGGGAAAAAAAAAATTAAAAAGTATTATGATTTTTTAGTTTTCAAAATATTCAGTTTAATATTTATTTTTTCCAAAATTTTAATAAATTTCATAGAATGTAATTAAAAATTTCAAAACTAATTGAAAGTAAAAAAAATTTGACCAAAATAAAAAAAAAACAATATAATCTACCTTTAGTAGGTATAATAACATATATTTAGTATTACATACAATAAAAATATTAAGGAAAATATAAAATTTAATTTTTTATTAATTAATATTTTTTGTTTTTTTGGTGTGTTTAGAGAAATTAATAATGGTGTTGTCTAAATATTATATGTTTTAGAATTTTTGGCCAAAATCTAATGAAACAAATTTTAGTTAAATAATAATATTTTGTTGTTTAAAATGTATTTTTCATTGTATATATGGATTTAACACTCTGAAAAATCCTTGGGATATTCGGATTGTGGAGAGCTCATGACTCAAACTTGTGATTCCAACAAATCCCTACTGGGTTCTGAGCAAATTCGATAGGAAAATATGCCCGAAAAAACTCCAAAACTTACAATACTAATAATGACACTAACACTATAAAGTTCAAGGTCCACCACACACCCCCTAAGCACAGTACATGGATTAGGTGAGATTTGAACGATTGACTTCGCAAAGAATTCTTTAATTACATTTTATCGCCCATTGATTTAGATCCTTGAGAGTTCGATGTTTTATGTATATATATATATATATATATATATATATATATATATATATATATATATATACACACACACACACACATATATATATATAACATTAAATTTCATTTATGAATTATGTTTCCATTTCTCAAAACGATTTGTGAAATTTTAAAAGATTCTAAAATATAAATTATTTAAAAAATTATTATAAGATTTAGATATTTATATATATATATATATATATATATATATATATATATATATATATATATATATATATATATATAGTTATTTATTTATTTATGGGGGGAGCCATGGCTAGGGTTTCTAAAATAGCGATTTGCACTGTCGTCGCACTGCAAACCAGAGATTGGGGCTACAATGGAACAACACGAAGCCCCCACAGAAAATCGGTAGCTGGGTTAGCCGACTATGACATTCTGTCAATGGTTTGGCTTCGTCTCGAACCAGATAATGAATCCTCTGCGGTAGATCGATTCCCACTCAGGTCAAGGGCGTGCCCTCTCTTCCTGAATCGGGGTGATTTTTACTATGTGGAACATGGATCTATAGTATCGGGATACGGTATGGAAGATACACCCCAGCATCGACCAGATCAGCTAGACGACAATTAGTTATACCCTGGTTTCTATCGATCCGTTGTCCACAAGCTTAAAGACAAAGGAGACGTTGTCTAGCCGGATTAGACTGCGCGAGATTGGTTATGGTTCGTGCGGCCTGTTTCGTCCCCGTTCTCTTTTGGACTGGTGAGGGTTTGTGCCATTGAGTGGAAGTTGAGAATCGTTGTTGTAGCGGATCCAGCCAAAGTCGCCATGCCCTTGGAGATCCGGGCATTCTCACTGATAGCTGGTACTCTCGGCATTACAGTTGGGTCTCTGAAAAATGATCTCTGCAAGCCTGATCCGGAGATATCACAGCGTAGACAGATTCCAAAGCTCTGTGGTGCTCTTGGGCTTACAGAGAAAATGCCCGATCCAACAGATCGAGGCCTTAACAAGGTTGTTCCACTATGTATGGAGGAAGATCTGATACAAATCTTCATCAAATCGATAGGGGGCAGACATTACTACATGCAGCTCAACAAGGGGATGAGTATCCAAGAGTTAAAGAAGGAAATCCATATACAACTTGGAACCCCAACAAAATACCAAAATCTGATATATACAGGACATAGTTTGCAGGACAACCATACACTTCAGGACTATGGCATCATCAAAGATTCAACTATCATTCTTAATCTGAGACTGCGAGGCGGATGCAATGGAGCCAGCTCTAAAAATACAGGTTCCTTTCATGATGTAGTCAAAGGAAAGGAAAAAATGCAAAACAAACCAGCACCAACACCAGAGCTACCAGGCCCCTACATTGTGGAACAAAAACCGGAATCTCCAATGCTTACAGTATCTTTGCCAGAGGTAACTAATCTATACACAAATCTATCCAAAAATGTTGTTATCTGTAGATTTAATGGTTTCTGGCCAAAATCTGATGCTCTACATCAATGGATCTTCTCCACATGGTCATCTAACTGTGAAATTTACCTATGCCCAAAAGGGTTTTTTATAGTTAGATTCAACATAGAACAAGAATGCGATAATATTATCAATTAGGGGCCTTGGTTTTGGGGCAATGCTGGCCTCTTCACCACCCCCTAGTTCCCTGATTTTGATGCCAATACTATGATAGTCTCAACAATGCCTGTTTGGGTTAGGCTACATAACCTCCCTCTACATTTTTGGCATCACAGAGTTTTAATAGCCATTGGGAATTCCTTGGGGAATTCGTAAAAATGGATGAAGATAGAGCTATTAGAGGATTATTCACATTTGCCAGAATATGTGTAGATGTGGACCTGAGTCAAGGGATACCTGATCACATCACATTGAATTTCAGTAATTCTCTATGGACACAACCACTTGACTACGAGAACACAGCATTCAGATGTCGCAGATGCTTGCAAACATGGCACCTCCAATATGCATGTCCACTGGCCAGGAAGGATCCCAAAGGGAATAAGAAACAACAAAAAAAGCCCAAAGGGTGGCAGCATACCAACCCGCTAGAAGAAGAGGACATGAAGACAGAACCTACAGGAAACAAAACAGAACTTGACACACAAATGGGACAGGAAAATACACAGGAAGAGAATATCCCGGATACTAATTTGGGGCCATACAATATGAAACAGCAACAAGAATTTCAATTGGAAGTAAGTGGCATCAAACAAACTCATGGATCCGAAGGATCAAAAACTAACAAAGAACATCCAATGAACACAATGGAAAACCAACTTGCTATTATTGCACCCACTCCCAACTCTGGAGGTTGGCGAAGAGTGGAGAAGAAGGGCAAAAAAGTATAGGCTAGCTGGATCTTTTTCTTTCTTTGTAATCTTTTGTTTCTTGTCATTACAGGAACAAATCATCTGCATATGCTTTAAGCATCTACAAAATGTAATTTTTTCATATGAATAAAATTACAACTTTTTCCACGGGATATATATATATATATATATATATATATCATAACTTTCTATTTAATGCTAAAAAGTTACATGTAGCAAATGTCTTTCAAGGCGTTCATCAACATTGTATGATGGCATCATAGTCATCATAAAACAATGTCTGGGCTTCATGAAGAGTAAGAGCTCAATCATAAAAAAATAACAATCCAAAATTTATACATGTCATAGATAGTGATATAGATCTCAACATGACATAAGAAAAACAATTGAAGCCATTTCTATCAAAACTAAAAACGTTTGTTGTCCAAAAAATCGGTATCATATCTATTAGGTAGGAGCAAAAAAGAGACTGTCGTTGAGATAAAACCAAACCAAAAAGTTGCTACTGAATTGTTGAAAGATCAATCTACAAACAAAGGTTGATGTTGATATTCTTGGACCTATCCATCAATGTGCTCTAAAACTTGTTGGGATCCCATATGATGTCGATCGCCTTCCTTAGACAAGAAATCGGCTTCAAAATTTCTCTCTTTGTATGATCCAGGGGATCTGGAAAAATGCTCAAAAATCAAAGTCAACAAATTCCCCCGAAACTAGCACCAAGTCATAGTGCTCGTTGTTTTGATTCCAACGATGCTTGAATCACCTTAATTCGACACTGTATGAGCAAGTTATCACATTTTGAAGTTTTGGCTAAACAGGTTAAAAGTCAAAGTTGCAGTTTGACTGTGCAAGTGTACGGATTGCCATGTAGAAACATAGGGACCAAACATGTGGTAGTACAAACTCGTCAAGTGGGAGCCAACCAGAAGCCAACATTTTGGATAATCACGTGAGGGCACGTGGCGCTGGGCAGATGTTATCGTAGTTGGGCTAACCACAGAGTGACATGTGGCCCAATCCCAGGGTGTGATGTGGCACTTTGGATGAGACTAAAATTTGGTTAACAATTTGACCAACCTCCGACAAATTTGACCCCACAACCGTCATTAAACAAACCGACCGCCCGACCAATCGGGCTACATTTTACCTATTAAACATTGTTGTGCGCATTATGTTTATTATGGATGGAGTTGGCGGTTGGGGGTACTGGGTGGGCCGACAGGCTAGCCCACCCGACTCGGCCCACGTTTTTATTATAACCATATAACCGACAGCATAATGGAGGGGGCATCATAAATGTCAACCATAATAAATATGACCCAAGGTTTTATGAGACAACATGGGACTGTTGGCAGAGGAGAAGAGGGGTCAAGCATATGGTGTTACCACCCGCGTCCCTGGCCATATGTTGATAAATGTGACTTACGACAATGGAGACGGGTCGGGCATGTGGCCCATGGCTTGTAGCCCATGGTTCCACATGCCCTTATGATCGACGGGAGTGGGAAAACAAAGGGGCGGGGCCAACAACACCATTTAAAATAATACTTAATATTAAAACGACCCCACCAACTATTGCAATTCGAACCCATGACCTGCAGGTTGTTAACCAGTGCCCAACCAATTGCACTAAGGAGTTTTTGTTGAAACTTTTGCAGAGCAAGGGAGTATGTAGAACAATTTTGTAGACAATTTGGAAAATGGGGCATATTTTGCTCAATTTTAAGCCTTTTTGAGCTCAAGAAGAGCCTAGATGGATTTTTTTGTGTTCTGAGCAACATGGAAGTGTCAGATTTTAAGTTTCAAGCTTGTAAACTAGCGTAATGAGCATTTTAGCATTTTAATGAAGCAAACACCATTGGAAGTTGGGTCTGGAGACATAGCCCAAGATGCGTGAACTCTGTTATCAATTTTCTCTTGTCTTATGCTGCATTTTTTACCTCTTATTACTATAACATTTCTGCAAATTATCTTACGTTTGTGTACTTTTGCAATTTCGATCCGTTGCTTAAAAGGACATAAATAAACTTGTAAATTAATCAATGAAACCTTCACCTTCATTTTTGGATCACTGTAGATGTGACAACAAGAAACATGGTCAAATAGGCATTTTCACTGCAAAACTTCTTCAAGTGTAGGTATAAGTGTGTGGTTGTGACATATTTGTGTAGCATTGAAATAATTAATGGCATTCAGTGAATCCCCAAATATTTGTAAGGATTGGCAATTGTGTTCCTAAACACAACACATCAAAAGTTTTAATGAGAGAAGCTCGGCATAGTTGTTTGACCCGTGGCCTAACCTAATTTAGATTTCAGAAAGTTATGTGTATTAATGAATAAGATGATACTTCCTCCACATGATCCATCCTCATTAGATGCCCATCAAAATATGACTAATGAATCTACTTATTATTACTTCCTCAATAATAAAACGAAGTAAACTCCTTTAAAAAAATTATAAAATTATTTTATTTTAAAATTTATTTAAAAAATTAAAATATATATAAAATCTTTTAAATTTTAAATATTTAAAAGAAATTCTTTATATTTTAATATTTTTTAATATTTACAGGGTTTCTTTGTACTTTAAAATAAGTATAGATATTGGGAGCTCTGCAACCAAAAACCTAATGGCGGCCATGTGGTAAAATCGAAGGGGAGGAACCAAGCAAAGGCCAGGGTGCAGACAACAGAGAGCTACAGCAGCAGACAAGGCAGACACCTGAGAGACACAGTCATGACAGAAGAGGTCAAGAGGGGAGAGATCCCCTCCTATCGGGATACGGTGACAGGGGAGGGTCAGAACAGTCAGTGGGCAAAGGAGAAACAGAACGCAGGCCCGGTTCTGGGAGCGACTTGGCAGGCGGGCAGAAGGGGAAGATGCCTGCCATGTGCGGAGGAGAAACCCAGGTTTGTGATTCCATCAAATAAACTGGAAAGGTACAGAAGTTACATGAAAGACCACGCCCTTATCTGCAAGTTTGTCGGTGCATGGTCATCTGAACGAGACCTTACCAAGTGGATACAGCAAAAATGGCAGCCCCAAGGACACATTGAGCTAAAGTTGGGAGCGAAGGGCTTCTTCACGGTAATCTTCTCTAACCTGCAAGATAAGGAAAAAGTGTTTGAAAATGGACCTTATTTTTATTATAATGCTGGTCTTTTTATGAGGTATTGGGAGGAATGCTATAACCCCGATAAGGAAAAATTTCTAGCAGCGCCAGTCTGGGTTCGATTATTTGGGCTACCCATAGACTTTTGGGACCCGGAAATATTGGAAGGGATAGGAAACACAATAGGAAGTTTTGTGAAAATAGCAGAAACCATGAAGAAAGGAAGGTATACATCGTATGCCAGGATATGCGTCTATATGAACTTAGCAAACCCTATCCCAGATTCAGTGGAACTAGAGTATCATGAAGAAGTCTGGCAGCAAAACCTAGACTATGAGCATATACCGTTTAGATGTCGTAGATGCCATGAACATGGACATCTGGTTAAGGATTGCCCGATTACTATGGAAGAAGAAGAAAGGAGAAGTAATCTGCAGAAGAGAGGGCCAGTAGATCAGGAAGGATTCGAAGAGGTGAAAAGTAAACGGAAAATCACCAAGGTAAACCCCAAGGAAGACAAGAAGGAAAAACAAACAATCCCAGGGAAATCAAATAGCTTTGAAATATTACAGGAAGAGGGAGAAGAGGAGGACCAAACCATGGAAAATCAAGAAGATAAAGAGTCAGACAATAGCTCAAGTAGTGAAAGAGCTCACATAAAGAGGAAAGCCTCGAGTGAGGTCACGGACAAAGGCAAGGAGCAGGAAGAACCGGCAGAACAGATGGAGACAGACATGGAGACAATCAGGGAAGATCTTAGTCAAGAAGAAGAAGTCCTAAGAAAACTACTAAATGAATGGAGGAATTTGGACGAGAGATTTATCCCGGAAGACCAGAAGAGGTTGTATGCGGAAACCTTTCAGCAGTACAAAGCTAAACAGGAAAAAGGTAAAGCGGTGCCGGAAGAATACCAAGAGAGCCAGAAGGAAAGCAGAACAGATTAGCAAGGACAAGGCAAGGGGGGGGGGGGGGAAACAAGGACGGAAAAATCTTAAAGATTCTATCCAACTAATGGGAGAAATGTTGGTAAACACAGGAAGAGTGGCTCTGCTGTCAGCGGTGTTTCAAAACCTATCTCAAACCCCTCAATGATTTTGACATCATGTAATATTAGAGGCTTAAACAGCAAAGGGAAACAGAGACATTTAGTGGCAAGACTGAGGAAGGACAAACCACAGATAATGCTAATCCAGGAAACTAAAATTTCAGGCCAGAAGATGGAGGAAATTCTCAATAAAATAAACCCAAGATATGAGCAAGTAACCATAGACGCTAAAGGAAGCGCGGGAGGGATAGCAGTCATTTGAAATCCAACAGAAGTCCTATCAGACTAGTGGATAGGAATGCCCAGAATCCTGACCAGCAGATTCAGACTCATTGGGCAAAGTGAATGGGTAGCTGTGTCGGCAGTCTACGGGCCCCATACCCCGGCAGATCGCGGCCTCTTCCTTAGTCATCTGGAAAAACTCAAAAATATGCACCAGGAGCAAAGGTGGGTTATCGCAGGAGACTTCAACTTGATAACCTCCAGAGAAGAGAAGAAAGGAGGCATTAGCAGGGAAGACCTGGAGATGGAAAGATTCAGGGATGTCCAGACAGACTTAAGGATGGTAGATATACCAACAATAAATGGGAAATTCACCTGGAACAATAGAAGAGGCGGGAACAAACAAATAGCGTCAAGATTAGATAGATTTCTAGTCTCTGAGTATATAATAGGTATGGACATTTTTTACGAAGCCTCCATCCTCCCCTCTATAGGGTCGGATCATTGGCCAATCAAACTAGAAATAGCTATGAATAACCAGAATAAAAAGAGACCTTTTCGTTTTGAATCCTTTTGGCTAAGAGATCCAGACTTCTTAGACAAAGCAAGAAACTGGTGGCAGGAAAGCAAGATGGGAGCGGAAGGTCGGAACAAAATGCACACATTCCAGCTCAGACTCAAAGACATAAAGGGCAAAATTAAGAAATGGAACAGGGAAGAATTTGGCAACATACAGCAAGAGAGAGGAAAACTACAGACTAGAATGGCAGGAATACAACAACAAATCATCGAGGAAGGAAGAAGCGAGGAGTTGGCTGAGGAGGAAGGTAGGTTAATCAATCAATTGGAGGAAAGACGCAAGTAGGAAGAAATTCTGTGGAAACAGAAATCATGTGTCCAATGGTTGAAAGACGGGGAAAAGAACTCCAAATTCTTCCACAAAGTGATGCTGAATCACAGACAGCACAATCGAATATTTTCACTGAAGGATAGTCAAGGAAACAGAGTGTTGCAGCAGAAAGATATGGAGCAGCTCCTGGTGGACTATTTCAAAGGGATCCTAACAGAACCAAACATTAACAGGGAGGAGGAAATTGATAAGGTTTGTCAACATATTCCTAAAAAAGTAACTAGAGAACAAAATCTGGCTCTGCTCAGGGTAATTACAAAGGAAGAAGTGGAGGAAGTGGTGAACAAAATGGCGAAGAATAAGGCCCCGGGACCTGACGGCTTCACCATTGAGTTTTACCAAGCAGCCTGGAGTTTCATGGGTGACGACCTGCTGGACTTAGTGGAGGAATCAAGGTGTACAAAACGCATGCATCAGGGACTGAATGCTACCTTCTTGGCCTTGATTCCTAAGAATGGAAATTCAGACGAACTGCAGGGATTCAGACCAATATCCCTCTGTAATGTCGTGTATAAAATCTTAGCAACAATTATGGTGAATAGACTCAAGCCAATTCTGCCTGACCTCATAGCTCAGGAACAAACCGGTTTTGTTAAAGGAAGGCAGATAACAGACGGAATTATAGTTGCCCAGGAAGTAATCCACTCCCTGAAAAATTCTCGAAATTCAGGCATGCTAATCAAATTAGACCTGGCTAAGGCTTATGACCGCCTTAGTTGGGTGTACCTGGAAGGTATCCTCAAAGCCCACGGATTTGATGAGAGATGGGTGAAATGGATCCTGTCTATGGTGAGCACTCCGGTGATGTCAGTCCTGTTGAATGGCACCCCCACCGAAGCTTTCAACCCCTCACGAGGGCTAAGACAGGGAGATCCCCTGTCTCTGTTCCTCTTCATCTTGGCAGCGGAAGGATTGAGCAGGCTGGTAAAAGCACAAGTAGCCAGGGACTAGATAAAGGGGCTGAGAATATGTGGGAATGATCTCCCCGTAACACACCAGCAATTTGTAGACGATGTAATGATGTATGGGCAGGCCACACTCAAGGAGGCCCAACAGATTTTCAAAACCTTATCTGAGTTCACTCAAGCTTCCGGGACTGAGATTAATAAAGAGAAATCAGAAATATTTTTCTTCAACACTCAGCTAGTGGCCCAAAGATTTCTGGCGCGCACAATGGGATTTAGAATTGGAACTTTTCCAACGAAGTACCTGGGTATTATGCTTAATGAGCACCAATTCAGGGCTGCTAACTGGGTACCCCTAATAAATAAAATCAGGAAAAAGATGGACAATTGGACCTTTCAGTCGCTGAATACCCCCAGTCGACTAATTCTCCTAAAAGCAGTTCTGCAAGCTATTCCAATTTATCAGATATCGAGCCAAGCTATCCCCAAGTCCATCAGTCAAAAGCTAGTCGCCATGTTCAAGAAATTTCTTTGGCAGGGCACCAGCAAAACCAGAAAATGGGCCTTATTATCTTGGGAGTGGCTCAGCAAGCTAACCAAAGATGGAGGATTAGGTTTGAGGGACCCCTACATTCTCAACCAAGTGATGGGGGCGAAGCTTTGGTGGAGATGGACACAGGGTGGCCAAGACTTATGGAAGGCAATCTGGGAAAGGAAATATGAGGCAGCGAAGGAACTAGAAGACAAGATGAGAAGTCAGACAGAGGCCAAAGGCTCCACAATTTGGAACCTGGTGAGGAATAACAAAGAACTGATAAGGGAATATAGCATTTGGGAGATAAGAGCAGGAGATAAAGCCAGGTTTTGGGAGGAATCTTGGCAACAACGCGAAAGACTCATCCATAAGGAAGCCCTTCAAGTCATCCAGGCTTTCACCTCCCAGGCAGACGGGGATGTTGTTGGCAAATTTTGGAAACCAGGTATAGCCGCATATTGGCGTAATTGGAAACAAAAGGAGGATTGGGTAGCGCCCCTGACTCTGACAGATGGCAAGATTACTACAAGGAAATGGCATCCCATAAAGTGGCGAAAAAAACAGGGCAAGACATCCTAATATGGGGCACCCGAATACAAGGAACCTTCACTATAGCAAAAGGGTATTACTTAAAAGCTAATCAGAATCAATAGGCAGAGACGAAGAAATGGAAAAACCTATGGAAAATAAAGCATTGGCCGAAAGTTTCCTTCTTTGTCTGGATTATGTTACATGGCAGGGCGCTTACCTGGGACCAACTTCAGAGGAAAGGGAGGCAGGGACCGTCACGATGCGCGCTCTGCAATGCACAGGAGGAGTCAATGGAACACTTGATGAACAGATGCACTGTCAGCAACACCCTGTGGGATAGACATTACAAGTTGTTTGAGCGACGTCACAAAAATTACCAAAACATCATCAATACCTTAGAAAACTGGCTGAGGAAACCTTACCAAAACCCGGTGGTAAATCGTGCTTGGCTGCTATCCGTTGGGTTCATGCTCTGGAACATCTGGAAGGCACGGAACAATGTGATCTTCAAAGCAGAAAAACGCACCCCGGCAGACATATGGGATCAAATAATCAAGAACATGAGAGAAACAATTTTAACGAAACGCTGGAAGGAAGAAGACTGGAAGGCTTCACTAACAGAGGCACAGATTTTGCAGAGGCTAGAAATAACCCAGAGTATGATATGCAGTGACCGAAGAAAAGACTAAGTTAGAGAGGTGGCAGAAATCAAACAGTATAGGCACCCCCCATAGGGATTTGCAAAACTAAATTTTGATGGGGTGGCCAAAAACAACCTAGGAGAAGCAGTTATCAGGGGGGTCTTCAGGAATGACAGAGGAGAAACCTTGAGAATATTTGCGATGGACTGCGGGGAGGCGACAAATAACGAAGCGGAACTGCATGCGCTGAAGCGCGGCCTTGAAATTGCGATTCAGGTAAAGGTCAAGAGTCTCCAAATTGAAGGTGACTCAAAATTGGTGGTGGATATGGTGAGGCAATTGTAGCAGAAAAAACCAGTGGAAAAAATAAGTAAGAGTTGGCAAACAGCGTGGCTCATCGGCGAAATTGGGAAGCTACTTACCAAAATAGATTATCTGATCCCCACCCATGTTAGACGCTCAGGCAATCACCCGGCAGACTGGTTAGCGAACTGGGGCAGTCGGAACAGGGGAAAGCTGATAGACAGCGAAGGAATGGAGCTGCTGCTCCCGGAGGAGCGCAAACAATTACAACAACTTCTCGACGTCGATAAGGGTGGCCACGGCAACTCCGAGGTAAACGGCCAGGAAAAGCTAGTACGTGGCAGATGCAGGGAAAGATTACAGCGGGTGGGGATGGACAGTATAATCGTGAGAAAGGACAGGGGTGGTATAAGTGACGGAGCAGGGCAGCTGACGGGGCAGGGAAGGATAGGGTCACTTGACGGGGAAGAAGAGAGAATCGAGGCGTCATTAAGAAATGAATTGGAGGGAGTGTGGGGAGTCGGGATAAGAGGTCGCGTAGGGATGACAAGTGGCATCAGTGGTACAGAAAGGGTACGGCAGGAGCAGCCGGGAGAATGTAGTAGTTATGACGAGTAAAGGTGGTCAGACAGTTAGCGGCAATTCCCGAGGTAAGGACGCAGGGATGCGAACAAGGAAATCCAATGGACAGGTGGAGGTAAGGACGGAAGGACAAAGGGGATTATACAATCAAGGGCTTGAGGTGGCAGCAAGAGTTTTCATGCAGCATAGCACGAAGCAAGGAAGAAAGACGAAAGGTGGCAGCAAGGCGCAGCGACCAGCCCATAGCTCCGGTTCCAGCGAGGAAAGGTGGTATGTATATTCACTCCCCTCTCTTTCAGCTCTAAAGATAGTTAGAGGTAGATACTTCTGTTATTTCTCAGAGATGTCTAGGAAAAGGAAGTCAAGAGCTAGTATTAGGAAGGGAGGAGGCTATCCCGGATATGGGAAGGAAAATCTTTACCCTATTAGAGAAGATGATGTCCCAGGCAGAGAGAAAAACGGACCTCGGAGGAGGATAAAACCCAAGTCCAGGAATGACTGGTGGGTGGGGAGGGTAGCTAAGCCAAGAAAAGACGGGTTCCCTGCTGGCCGCAGGAACCATACCCTTGTCTGCTATCCTGGAAAATCTCGGAAGGCTAAGAGTAGAACTCCACCGGTTTATCGATGGGAAAGTAGTTCACCCCATCAATCGGGGAGAGGAGGAATGATGGCGTCGTATATAGATAGACACCAAGAGGGACAGCGAGGGAATTCCAGAGAAGTAGAGAGGGGTGCGAGGGGAAAGGGCCGACCTACAGGGCAGGTCGAGGAGTGGCCCGGGATCTCGTGCCAGAAGAACAAGCGGGAACATAATTCTAAGATAGGGGAGGTAAGTGAGTGGGTTGAAGTAGACTTTTGCATCAGAGGTACTGACTTGTGGTCTGGTGTCTTGATAGGTAGGCAAGACATAATCAAACAAAGGTTCCAAGATAACAGCAAGATGGCTCCGAAGAAAGAGAAACAGGTTCGAACCCAGGAAGAAGGATCGAGCAGCAACCCGAAGCGGAGAGGAAGGCAACCAGAGTCAGAAAAAAGAATGTACATGGTCAATGCGTATATGGCCGGGAATTCCCCTAAAATTCGAGAACAAATAAATGGGTGGGAACGTGAGCTGAGATCCATAAGCGCGAACAAGGAGATTCCCCGGGGGGAATGGGAGGATCTGGTTCCAGACCCAGGAAATACCAGGAGCCGCAATTCACTGTTTAATAAGTCGCTCCAACAGTATTGGATTATGAAGCACGTGGTAGCTTGAGCCATGGAAATGAACCAGGCAGTCCGGGAGGAAGAAGAGGAGGAAAGAAAGCAGAGAGAGGAGCAGCTAAGGAGCCAGACAATGGAAGAACTGGAAAATCTAAAGTCCATATTCCTGAAAGAAATAGCGGCCGTCCAGATTCAGGCAGCGAGCAATAATCTGATGCTGGGAAAAATGGAACAAATGATGCAGGAAATGAAATGGGTTATGGAGCAGAAGAATGTGAATCCAGGGTCAAGTGCCATGGCGCCCGCCCCAGTTAATTCATCAGACGAGGAATGATGAAGCTAGGCCCTTGTATAGTTTTGTTTAACATGTTTTTAGAAATGAACTGTGTATGGTTGTTCGGTTATAGACTAGTAGATAAAATAGTTAGCAGTATTCAAAAGCACAGATATGACAGTATTAAGGAGAAAAACATTTTTAAATTTTGGTCTGGGTATAACGCTGATAGGTGGCGGCCTGGTTTCCTGCGGGCAAGCCAGCCACCTGAACATAAGTTTGATGTAAGAATTTTGCTATCATAATATAGAAAGAAGTAATGCCTAAGTTAAAAAGAAAAAATATTTAATTTTTTCTTGAATAAACATGTAAAAACATTTGACTAATTAATCATTTTAATATAACACAATATATTAAATAAAATTTTTTATTAGAAATGTAAAAACATTTAAATAATTAATCAATTTAATATAACACAATATATTAAATAAAAACAATTATTATTTCTATTAAAAAAAACCCTATATTTATTATTAAATTCAAAATTTGAAATAAAAACCATATTTATTATTAAATTCAAAATTTACATTTAACAATAAATTCTCAAGTTGCTTTTCATTCATCATTATTATTAATATACTTAATAATTCTTTATACATTCAAAATAATTAATGTCTCCTCAAAAGTATTAGGAAACCCACTATGGTGTCCCTCGTGTTTCATATATAATATGACCAATAGTGTGAAGGGTAACCTTTCAAACCATATTGAGTGACTGAGTAGGACGCTCAAGGGTGTTATTGTGTATTTAAAAATCCTTATACTTTGAAATTTTAGACTGATTATAAAAGTAAAGGTGTTTCTTTTTAAATAGTTTGATGCGAAAAAAGAGAGAGATTTTTTTAGATATAGTTTCATTGACTTTTTATTTATTTTTAATTTGTTTTTATTATCATAATAAAGTTAATATGTTTAGGATTTTTTTGTCCATTTTTTTTTATAATTTTTTTTTATTATCATAATAAAGCTAAAAGGTTAATATGTTAAGGGAGAACTATATGTATCATTTAATTTAGTTATTTTTGGCTAAGAAATTCTTAGCGAAAGGTATTTATTTTACCAAAATTGTATATGAATTATATTTGGCTTTACCATTTTAGTGTATGTTTATACATATTTATTTGGCCTTATCATTTTCATGAATGTTTACACACATTTACAAGTATAAGCATATCATTTGGTAAGATTTTGATTATTTTGGGATTATATGAATTAACTACAAATTTCATAGAGCATAATCTAACAAAGTGTAAATTTCACTTGGAAAATCATGACAATTCTGGCATGATTTTGATAAAATTTGGCAAATTTTTTTGGAAATCACAGTTATAGCTATCAAGTTTCAAGATTTGGGTGCTTCAGGGATGTTTGATGGTGTTGAATCGATTCCCATCATTAAAAATAGGGTTCAAGCACTCCTACTCTGATATTTTTTATAAAAAAAAAAAAAACAAAATTTTCAACGATTTTTTACCATCTGGATGAAATTAACACCTCAATAGGCATCAATAACACTTCTCCATTATTTAGGGAAATAAAAAGATAATTAAAAAAAAAAAAAAATGAAATTACATCTCATCTATAATCTAAAAATCAAAGTTTACCTGAAACATGAGTTCACTAAAATGTATCATTCGCTTTTTTTATACATTAAAGAGGTCAAAAAGACTATTCCTACTTCAAAATTCCACTCCAATAAACTTTGAATAAAACATATATATTGTATTTTTTCATCTTTTCTTTGGTACTAAATATTCTTACTTTTAATTTTCATTTCTTTTTCAATAAATGTTAAATCAACCTTATATCTTTTATCTCTTATCTCGTCTTTTTTCAATATTAAATATTCTTACTTTTAATTCATATTTCCACTCTAATAAACTTTATATCAACCCTATATCCTTTTTTCCTTATCTTTTTCTTTTCACTACTAAAGATTCTTACTTCTTTTATTATCAATTTAGCTACATCTTTTTTTGTACACTCTTTACTTTTTTTCATATCTTTATCTATAAATTTAAAATTCATTTATTTATAAAAATTAATATTAAATAAAATATTTCTCTATTTGGCATGCATGATTGGTTGATGATGGTGGAAGTTGTTATATCCCCTTCCTAGTTAGAATCCATAATCATTAATATCACCTTTAGTATATGGAATCATTTTAATTAACAAAAGGGAAACTTTTTCTTTCTTTTTATTTTTTTAATCTAAAAGAATTGGTAACTAGTTAGTATTACTTAGATGAGATTTAAGTTCAAATTTGATTGTCATTATAATTTTTAAGTTATTTAATAACTCACAAATCAATCTGTATAAGATATTTGGAATACTTACAAGCGATTCAATCTTAATAAGAAGAATCCAAAACTTAATTAAAAAATATATATATTACTAAAATACTCTTTTAACTTTATTATTAGGGGTGGCAGGAGTGAGAGGGGAATTTTATAGCCTCGAAGGAAATTTGGTTAAGGCGCACGTATGGGAATCTAGATCAATGACAAATAATCAAGCAAAAATGCATAGTTTGTTACAAGGTTTGATCTTAGCTAGAGCTTCATAGGTGTCCAACATCAGAATTTTGGGTGATTCTCTTATCACCATACAACATCTATTCAAAGGAACATCGCCTGTGATAAGCAATCAGGGAACCTATTAAACATAATGAGAAGGCTCTTGGAAAACATTCTAAAAAAATGATACTTTCATGTCTTTCGAACTCAAAATGAAGTAGATAATATGCCAATTAGGCATGTCACCTATAGGAAAAGCATTTACAAGTAAATGGCACATTAGGAAGGTGGCCTTTGCCATAGTCCAGATGGCCCAACATAGTTTAAAATAAAAATAAAAATTGTTGATGTATATAGATAGTGAATAGGGAAGACATCAATACAAAAGTGGAGTAAGGGACCTGACGACTATCATGGTGGCACAAGTGAACATGACACATGCAATATCTAGATGTCAGTACCATTATCATTAGTGTGATGTAGGTCAAAGGATGTAGACTACCTCAGTCATTGTACTCCCACCTCCAAAGATGATCACCTTGGGAGGTGCTTCCATTATAAACAGGCATGTATCTATAACTCTTCGCACATGTGGGGTTTGGGGGAGGTAGAATACATTGTAGGGGAAGTCGATTAATAGAATGTAGAGGGTGGCCAATTCACACAGAGCTCTAACAATGGAAAATTGGGGGAAAAGCTACAAAATTGGCAAGTTCCATGGAGACACAAATAGTCTAGTAAGCCATCCTTTCCAGTTACAACTTCCAATCTCTAGTTCTGTTTTCGCTCTTATTTGTTTCTTGTTATATATTGTATGCATGTTCAGGGGAAAACTTCTATCATCAGAGAGAAAACCATTTGGACAAGTTGGATCAGAGAAAAATTTTGGGAGCTCGGGTTGCCTCATTTTGCTCTCACTGCATGGAATAGTTGGGAGCAAGGTAGTACTGGGTTGAAATTAAGAGTAGAAACATTTTTTTGGCTCCTCCACAGTGCTTGGCTTTGGACCCAACATTCAGAGGAATTGGAAAAATGCACTGCTTGGGATTAGGTCTGTCAAGCTTCCTTGGAGACACAAGTTGCATTTCAGGTGCCTCTTAAATCTCATACTAATAATCATAGTGACAGACTATGGAGCATTGACTATGGTCATCGAAGCATATTTGATTTGCTAAACAAGTGTACAGTTGGCTTGATCTAGGATAACTAACAATTTTGGGAAATTTGGGAAATTGAGTGTTGTGGATTGGTCGATAGAGGGTATCGATGTTTGAGTTTGCTAGAGTGCAACAACATTGGAGGAGAATTGGAGGAGTCTAAGGGGTATGCTAAGAATAGAAGCTTGGGGGTGATTATGTGGTGCTTTGAAGTATGTGGTTGGCTTACCTAGATAGGATAGGAGAAAATGAAGCAAGGCAAAGATAAAGCAGCGGATGACAGTGGAAGAGAAAATCCAAACAATTGCATATGCAAGGAATGAGTTGGTCTGCTAGCAGAGCAAATGGAAAATGTCCAAATTGACATGATGGTGATGAACATGAGATGCCAAAAACATATGGAAACAAATGTGAATGTGTTGGAAGAGATCCAAAGGCTAAAAGACAAGGCAACAAGGCAAATTGATGAAATAGAAGCACTTCATCAATACATTGTGGACATACAAGATAAAATTCAAATTTTGAATACCAATCTAAATGGATCAAGCGATTAGAAGGAAGTGAACTAATGTTTAGACCTCAATTAAACACTAAAGGAAGAAAATGAAGATTTAATATGATCTATATATTGTTGCAAATTTTACTTCTTATTAAAAACTTCATGCATGATATATACATATTAAAATGTACCCAATTTTATGAAACTTTATTTTTCATTAAAAATCATAAAATCTATAATACAAATAAAAATAAAAATAAAAAATAAAAAACAATTACATCACATTATCTTTTAAATATTTATTGTAACCCAACACAAACTTTAAGCCATACAAATATCCATTTCTAATAATAATAAAAAATCACAATATATTATAATTTCATTCAAAATTTAAACACACCCAAATTAGAAAGCACAAAACGTACCTTCCAATCCTCTAGTAAAACTACCCTGTCCCAACAAAATAAAACCTTAATAATGAATATCTACCCATATAAGGGTTTAATTCCAATGGATGCACCTTTACTTTGTCCCCCACTTATAACTATATTAAAACTATATTAAGATTTAATTGAAATCAATTTTCAAAGGGTGCCTTTTTTACTTTGTGTCCCACTTGCTCAAAGTCATTATAACCACAAACATTAACATCAACCTCACATTACTCTATATCGCTCGATCCACCTTACAGCCATACAAACACCTAGCACATCTATGCGTAGCAAAACCGAATCCCAATTAAATAATAAGAATATTATTCAAGGAATATACGTGCGATTATGCGCATTATTTTTATTTTTATTGCCACGTGTAATAATAATTGCCGAGTCTTAAAATGTAATGTTATTTTATTTTGAAAAATAATTGAAGTGTTTTCATTTATGCGGCAAATTGTACATAAAATCGAGATTCTATCATCGGTGGGTTTTGAACCGGCGCCGAATCTGAACCACAGTTCCCTGAATTATCTGTTTGTTTTCGAAGATTTTTCACCGGAAATTTGTGTGCTCCACGTTTAAATTCAACCATTATCGTTATCGGTAGATGGGTCCTGGATTGGGAATGGTAAAACGAGGAAGGTAGCGGTGCTCAGAGTATCGTCGGTTGCCACAAAAGTGAGAAAAACGACAGCGGTGGACAGTGTCTATCCACGTGTGGGTCGTTTGACAGGCTCCAGGCGGTAGAATAGGATGTCACCGCGTGAAGTGGAGAGCCAAGGGAGTCGAGCTCGGGCTTCCGAGATCCAATTATGAGGCGGTGGTTAACGGTATTCGGGATCCGGGGATCACCGGAGATTCAACTGCCGACCGTAGGGTTATTCTCAGGCAGGAACTAAGAGCCATGCTACCGGCGACTACAAGTTCCCGGGACACTTCCAGCTGCCCTTTCATGATTCTTCGTGTTAAGTTAACCCGCAATAATTGCGATGAATCTTAAAATTTGAGCTGACTGCGAGCTGCCGTTTGTCACCCGGGATTCATAGGACTCGGGACACATGTGACCGCGAGGGAGGGCATCGATCTGATGACGATCGCAATTCAGCGGCCTCCGCGCCAGAAAGCTATATAATCAACTCTGTAATAAGCTGCAATGGTTTGTAGCCACGATTGGCTTCCGAGTCTTCTGAAGGCCATGTTTGTTTGAAGTTTAAAGTTTTTAGCGTGTTTTGGGGGCGTGGAATTTAGTACCGATAGCCTTGACTACCTGGGCAGATGATCGCAGACTACAGTGTCCATCAAATTCCAGAGTCGTTTGAGATACCGAGATTTCCACGTTTTTGATGAAATTCTTCCACGTCTCTATAAATATTAGAGTTTGATGTCCTCTAAGCTATTGTCTGTTGTATTTCTGTGTGATTGCTACTGTCAAGTCTCTGATGCCTTATTTTGCATGTCTCTTCGTTTTATGAATTTTCTTTTGTCAAGGCTCGAATCCTGAGGCTCCATTAACTTTTTCTCTTTTTCTCGGTTCACGTGGCAGCAGGTTTGAGCCGCTCTTCCGCGTGAATTCTGCGATTTTAATATCTGTCCCGTTTCATTTTACTTCATCTTTTTAGTGGGCTTTAAACGCCGGGGTTTGTTAAAGTTCTGTCGCTGCGGACACGCAGTGTTCTAATTTCCGGACGATTTCTGTAGCCGAGCTTCCTTTCTTCGGTAATTTTATTGCCTGTATCGTGTGCGGAGTGGTTTAATTTTAAGAAAAAATGGCTGGGAATGATTGGATAAACGGATATCTCGAGGCAATACTGGATGCTGGCGCCGGATTTACAGAAGCCGAGACTCGACCCGCGCTTACAGTTGGTGATGGCGGAGGTTTTAATCCGACAAAGTACTTTGTGGAGGAAGTCGTTACTGGTTTCGATGAATCCGATCTCCATCGCACATGGATAAAGGTAAAAACATTCAGCTCTTTACATCCTGTATTACTAGTAATAATCAGCCATTATTATGCATGCGGTATGCAGAGTACCTAGTGGCATCTAGCTTTTTCGCAAATTTAAATATTATGGCAACTTTATTCCGTTTAATTTAGTATTATTACGTTGCTGAACTTATCTTCCATCACAGTAAAATATTTCTTGGGATGGAACAGAGATTGGAAGGTACTAGTTCTGTGTGTATTTTATCTGCCATTATTTAACCTTAATATAAAGTTTCATGTATCTAACCAGAATAAGAAAAAAATAACATGGCAAAAGTGTTCTGATATACTCCATAACAGAAAAAATTTCTTCTGATTGAGCAACGATTGCAAGGGATTGGCTTCTCTATGTATCTTTTCTGACTTTATTTAAACTTCATTTAAAATTCCACGCATCCGAACATTAGAAGAAAAAAAATATAGGGGAGAAATTTTTCCTGATAATCATCCTAAAGATACTCCATTACAGCAAAAGATTCTTTTGTATTGAACAACGATTGCTAGTGACTGGTTGCTCTGTAGTTTTTTGTCATTTATAATCCTTCATTTAAAGGTCCATGTATCCATACATAGAAAAATAAAGAAGATACCAGCCACAAAATTGCACTGATTTTCGTCTTAAAGAAACTCCAAAGCAATGAGGTTTTTGTTAGGATTTGAGCTGAAGACAACGATTTTAAAATTTTGAAATATCTCTATCACTCACGTCTTCTTCCATGGAAATAGTCATTGAACTACCGTCTGGCTTCGGTGCTTTCAGGTGGTGGCGATGCGGAACTCCCTGGAACGTAACAACAGACTCGAAAATATGTGCTGGAGGATATGGCACCTGGCACGTCGACAGAAACAGGTACTGCCCTAGATATCTCGCTTCTTTGTAACCCTGGCTAAGAGCTCTGGTTAAATGGAATCGCATGGCAATCGGAATCTGCCATAGTAATGTGCTAGCTGTGTGCCATCACGGTAGGTTGTGTAGAATATGTCGAAACAGATTCTCGAAGATTCCTAATCAACGGCCCCTTTTTCATGATTCTTTCAAGTGCCGTGGGGCCGAACTGGCCCATCGCACCACCACGCACTGCCCTTTACTCCGAAGATGCAACCAGTTCTCCACCGGCGGACTTGTTAAGCCACGCTTTAACTGCTTGAGATTCAGTCAAATATGCTCACTTGATAAGCCTCCCCGAGTCTAAACCCCATTAAAACAGGCAACTGAAGTTACCTTCCCAATTTGCTTTGCTTTCTTCGCCGGAAAAACAGATTTAAGAGACGTGGGGTGTTTTTCTTTTGTTTCTGTTATCTGACGGAGGCAGATTGTAACAGATCGAGTGGGACGATGCGCAAAGGCTGGCCAAGAGGCGTATCGAGCGCGAGCAAGGGCGGAGAGATGCGACAGAGGACATGTCGGAGGATTTGTCTGAGGGTGAAAAGGCTGATGTTGCCACTCCCAGGGCAACGCCCAAGCGCGCTTTTTCGCGGAACTTCTCCGACTTGCAAGTCTGGTCTGATGACAATAAGGGAAAGCGCCTGTACATTGTGCTCATAAGGTACTTTTCACGTACACTTCATTTCAGTTCTGTTGCCGTCATCGTTTTTGGTTTAACTTCTATCAACTAGTTTTCTTTAGTTTTGTTTATTTTACTTGCCGGACTGGATACAAAGAATATTCTTCTACGATAACTGTATATTAATTTTTTTTATACTCTGTAGCAGTATTGTGTTACACGATTCAATATTTAGGTCGCACGCACGCAACCGATATATATATATATATATATATATATATTAATTTTTTTTATACTCTGTAGCAGTATTGTGTTACACGATTCAATATTTAGGTCGCACGCACGCACGCAACCGATATATATATATATATATATATATAATGTGAAACCGATTCAAGGCGGACATTATCGATCATGTGAACTTTTTGCCCAAAGACTTTTGTGGGGAGAAAAAAATAGTATTTTCACATTTGAAACGATTTTGTGGGAAGAAGAAAATAGTATATTCACATTTGCAACCGGTATAAAGGCGAACATTGTAGCTAACATGGTATCCCATGTAGACATTTTTTCTTATAATCCTTACGTGACAGTCAAGGCAGGTAAGAACCATGACTAAGACAGTGGGTACGACAAGTGGTAACCATTTACTTTTTCAAGCTTCAGACAGCGTACTTGCTACTACATGATTTTTTGGCATAGGCGCGATGTCTACCCAAGCCATCACTGCAATCCGATGGTTTTTTTTACAAGAAATCCAATCCTGGGAGTGTTTGAATCATTTTTTTTTTATGGTGGAAATGAATTCAATACAGGGGGCACCCAAAACCCTGAAGCTTGACAGCTGTAACCCGGATTTCCAAAAATTTCTGCTGAATTTTCTCAAAATCTTACCAGAATTTCCATTATTTTCTAGGCAAAATTGTGGCCTTTTTAGACTACGACTTTGGCATAAACTCAGCATGATGCAAATTGCTATGATGTTGCCCAACTAGGCAACCTTTTTTTTTGACAATTTGGCCATTTTCGCTGGAATCCGGTGACATGATACTTCGTAATGTCACAATGTTCCTTTGTTTAATGTCGCCTTGGAAAACCCTGGAGCACTTGCATTTTATAGACTCAACAACTTGAAACTAAATCTTTCCCAAATTTTGACTAGATTTCTGGCAAAATTACTCAAAAAATCTGCTTAATGAAAGGCCAAAATGTCGCTTCATTAAATGCAATAGCCCTTGTCTAACAAGGCAACCTTTTGGCCAATTTTGCCAAAATTTGTCAACATAATTCTAGGTGATATCACAATGTTCTTTTGTTGTAAGGTCACAAACAACAACAAAAAATCAACAGACATGACACATTTAAGTGTTGTAATTAGAAATGCTTGCAATCGAACATCAAACACAGATCTTCGAACACAAAGGGATCTAAAAAGAAAGTAGCCACTTATTCTATTAATAATTAGAAAATATTACATGCCAATGTGATTGACCATGAAGTCCTTGCTTGTGGAATTCACGACTACTCATCAACTAAAAATTCCAAGACACTGAATCACAATCGTGGTTTGTGTCCCGAGATCCAACTAGAACTACGCAAGGCGAATTCTCAACAAAACAGAATAAGATTGATAAACTCAGGATAATCCAAATGCCTAGATCCTATCCCCTTTTATAGGCTTGATGGACTCTCTAGAAACCTTATTTTATTGTTTTCTCTCAAAAAATGAAGGCAGATACCATGGGCAGATTCCGTCCACTTTGACCATATCAAGAGAAGGGAAAATTACAAATCCATCTGCCCCAAGATTGTTTGCCCTCAAGTAATCAACATCTATCCACAACAGACACATTTGTATACCGATATGAAAATCCCATACAAACCATTGTGCTACTCTATGCTTCCTTGCTAAATAAACATGAATGGATCCTAAGCAATCCTCTAATAAATCCTACCATCAATAGATCCACCTGGATCCCAATGCCACTTAAGTCTTGGACCCTGTAGGTTATGATACCACCTCAGCTCTCCATCATTGTCTGTGCCTAAGGGCCCATGTTGTGATATGCCCTTGGCTAAGAGTATCCTCCTAAGAATCATCCCATCAATACAATACCAACTCATCTCTCACTAATCCATCATGTGGGAAGGATGAATACCTGCACATGGAACAAATCTACTTTGTTGATGTTGCTCGATGCCTAACTCATGTTTCTCTACTTGGTCACTCAACATGATCCATTTGGAAAACTTTGTCCTGCTCTCCCCTATGTATTAAGGTGGGTTGGTAGTGTTGCAAGCCCTATCTATGTACCCCTGTAGAGGGTTGCTTTGGAATTCCCAACTCTACTCCTATCGCTGTTTTGTGAGGGACTTGAGTTGTTCCTCAACACTAGATAGTTTGAATGTTGACTCGGCATGTACTCTTATGAGCTTCTCAATTTTCCTCTTCTCCTATAAGACAGTGCCATGGATTGTCTAAATCCTTTGCTTCAACATCATAAGATCTATCTCGAAATGCTCAATTTGTACTTGACAATCCTCTCCTAGAAATTCTAATGCCCTATTGATTGCTTCTGCATTTGTTTGCACCAGATGCCCAACTATCACAACTTCAAATTGAGCTTTTGACCGGTTCTTTGGAAATGGCTCACCCTGCATACTATGTTTGTCATACTGCTCCTCATGATCATGCTCATCATGTCGGTTCACTACAACTAGCTCCTCAAGTTTCCTTGAATGTCTTCCCCTTGTCCCTATCCATCTGTGGAGACCATAGTTTTAAAACTCGAACTCAGTATCGACTCGGACTAGTTGATTCCAATGGCTCGGCGTTTGTAAAAAGTACATTGAATATTTAATTTTAATGAAAAATCATATTTTAAAATATTTTCATTCATGTTTCCAAACTCAAAGCATTAGAGTAATAGAGAGACGACAACAGTTGATCAAAACATGCTCATGAATATATCTATTATATCAAAATGGCACCGAGTGCACTGTCTAATACATGTAATATATAGAGATCAAAACAAAAACACATAACCAACGCTGCTCCAAAAACCAACTCCTCAATGTTGCTCCAAAGATTGCCCAAGAACCTCCTCAATGCTGCTCCAAAAACCAAATGCAACTGCTCACAAACTCCTCACAAATGCCCACATAAATGCAATGAGATAGTTGTGAGGAAATATGAGGGGGTTGGGTCACCTTTATAGGCGTGGGAGAAAGATAGAGAGGCTAGGAAATAGTTTAAACAAAAAAATGATTTCAAGTCCCCTCATCCCACCTTCTTTCCCCCGTCGAGATTGACCGGTTTAAGTCGAGCTCAGTTTGTCCGGCTAGTCCATTACCAAACTGGCCGAATCAGTGACCAACTCGGCTGGTTCGGTAACGGACCGACCACTGAACCGGATAATTGACTTAATCGGCCCAGCTAGGGGTATGGCTTAGTCAACCAGGTCGATTTCGAGTCAGATCGGCCTTGTTTTAAAACTATGGTGGAGACAATTTGTTGTTCGTCTTCTTCGGCTGTCAAACATGGATGCATTGGTGCACTGTTTATATTCTTCATGGATGTCTCTCTGGAAATCTATCGACTCAGTTGTACATGATGTACCACATCGTTAGGAAGAATTTCCTCCTTCCTTTCCCCATGTACTTTTAGGTGCTTGTTAAGTTGGTTGATTATCATCGGCTTGTCCTGCAAGTCTCTTTGAATAACATTGGGTTGTTGCTCACCATTTGTATTTGATTGCTCAGATCCTTCATGGGTGCTTTCCTGAAAATCGATGAACCCAACTATAGAATCTAGATGAATCCCCGTGATTTAAAGGAGTCTCCAACTGTTATGCCCTCGTTGCCTCCTTTCTATCCCCTGGGCAGGAATGGTTAGGTGCCCAAGATCCCCTGCACATAAACCATAGTCCTCCTTCTTAGTTCATTCTTGCTACAGGTTTTATTTCCTTTATTTTTGCTTCCAGCATCAATCCTCTTCAGCTCCTTCTTAGTCAACATCCTTTTGAACAATTTTATGTTTTGCATGACCAACTTTTCGACTAGATCATAGGCAGTTGGTGATACAACTAGTTCCTTTCTCCAAATGGTCAACTATTTGGATCTTAGTATCTTGCAGATGTCAGCGTCTCCTTCCAAGACAAGGATACAATCTTTTGCATGCTTGTTTTGACACGGTCGGGATGAGCTAATGTAATGCTAGTGTAAAAGGTCTGGACTCTGGAGCAACTAAAAGATTAAGTCGTCACATTCCAAATTCAACATAAAGGTGCCAAAGTTGAACTCTGCCATGAGTTCTAAAATTTTGCGCCACTTCTGAAAGGTAGGAAGCATCATGTTGTTCAACCCTTGAAGGGTTTCCACTATCAACTGCAATATCTCCCTCATGAGATCATTATTGTAAGGCAGTAGAGACAATGTTAAAGCTATGATCTTGCTGAGACAATAAGAAATTGTGAGCTTGATCTCTTCATAAGGATGCTCCCAGAGTTTGGGTTGTATCAACGCAAGCATGGATGGCTTGAGAGCCCAACTGAGTTTCTTCCATTATGGCTGACCCACCCCAGACAGACACATGTCTAATTCCTCCAACTTACGAAGGTCTTGACAGACTTTGTTCGTTGCAATTCAGATCCAAGTGCGGAGAGCTTAGCCCTTCGTCCCTGTCCTTCCTTCGCTTCCCATGGGTGCTTCTACTGCAAAATGGCATAGAATTTTTTCGAGAAAGGTCTGTTGCTTTGACCATTATTTTAGTCTAAGGAGGTATTGGTGTGTAAAGGACCATATATTTTCACTAGTTCGTCAAGAAGTTTCTAGTTGTTTTCTAGGATCTCTTCAAAACAACCCATCTTCTGACATACCAAAGCAAGAAAATATGCATGAATAAATTCATCATAGGGAGATTACATCAATATTTTGTCAATCATGCCTCCCCAAATATTTCACTTCAACAGATTTGGCCCAAAGATATTGTAGCTACAGTCTTGGATGATAATAGCTAGAGTTAATAATAGAAATGATTTCCCCACCACCTTCCTTTTTTTTAAAATTTAATTTGGCAACCACTCCTAATGAACCATCCTTCTATACAAATCAAACCCCTTTTCCAAAAATAAATTAAACCCTCCTTGTGCTCTCTCTTTTTTTCTTAATAATAAATACTTATAACCCATTTATATGTATATATGTTTGTTACATATTTTACACCCTTTATATTAAGCCCTTATCACTCCATCCTACAAGTGCAAAGTAAAACTTAGTATTCAAACATTGCTCAGTTGACTGTGATGCAGCCCCCAGCGACTGCTTTCATCTACTCCACATTGATCGTGGGGTCTCTCAACCACATTTTTGGCACCCTTGCACAGGTAAAATCGGTGGATTGGCCAATTTTATGACCCAGTGCTGACAAATATGGCCTCACGACCTTCTAATACATGTGCACCCATCTTGCAATGCGACTATTGGATTGGTCCATGGTTGCCTACAAATACAACATTGCCCCAATAACGCGTGAAGAAACTACTGGTGGCGGATGAAGAACGAGGCAGTGTCGGCACATTGTAAGTTCATGAGAGTTGCATGTTGGCCTTCATGACTTGAGACTTCAGTTGTTGTGGCAACGTCTCGGTCTATACCACCATGTGAGTCCGACATTGATGCGTGTGGCTCCTCGACCGACTGTAAAATTGAAATGCGGCCCTCCAAACTTCCATGTGATTGATCCTAAATTATAACATTGATTTAGCTTACTCCAATCGCTGAGTCCTGTCGGTGTTGCGATAAAATAATTTTGGCTTGACTCTTGTTAAGAACACCTCCACGAAACACCATGAACTGTAACCCTGGACATAGCTCCTCCAAGCATTGTTGCAAATAAATAGCCAGTCTATGCTGCTATGCAACACTTGAGGAGGTTTCTCAGCTCAATTTCAATTGCAAACTGTCACATGGTCCCTCTCACTTGTTTGTTGATGTCTATGTGGTTGCATATGAACCCACGACTTTAGGAGCTCCGCTACGTGAGGCCTGGTGAACTCTGTGGTTGTTGTTCGATCTTGTATGGCTCAGTGCGTCCCCAATGACCTGTTAAGGATTGGCAGTCTTGGTTGGATCAGCGGTCTATCCACCTAATCGTTATACCGTTTTCTTGGAGCGTTGACAGTTGATGTGTAGACAATCATCCCTGATGTGGCTTAAGCCATTGTGCTTGTGATCACCCTCTATTTCAGTGTAACACGTTGACCCCTTTTGTGATCATTCCCGTCACCTTGGGGAGTGTGATCTCTCGGTACTCTAGATCAGGTGCGTTGACTGTGCACCCTTTGTCCATGACACACTCTTATGTTGTCGTCAGTCCAGGTGCATCCACTGTGACAACATGCGGGCCTTTTGGCACCGTGAACTTCATAAATATCATGCAGAAATAAAACGAATATCATATAATGGATAGAATACCTTTGATCAATTACGTAGAGATCCTTAAACACTGATGGAGACATTTAATCTAATCAATATAATTATACCCACATTCCAAGCAAGCATATATTGAGCAATATGGATGGAAGCACTTTTAATTAAATGATAAATGGTTTGTAATAATTTTGGAGTATTGAATACGACAAAATCGCAAAATCATAAACTACATCACTCAGTTAACCATATCACTACACCAGCCAACAACGGTCAACCATGAATGGTCCAAACGTATTCAGCCTGTCTGCACATTGAGAAGGGATCAGACCTGGTTGTTCAACAACTTGATTGAATGTCTATCACGGCCCTTCCCTCATGACTGAGTGGTTCACGAATTCTCCCTCTGTTCTCTGCAAACAGATGCAAGTGTCAGTCCCTGATGGCTTCGTCCTCTCTGCATGGCGCCCCTGTGTGCACCCCTATCTACTGCAAATGGCTCACAACCCTTGTGATCCGTTGTCAGTCGATTGATGTACCTAGGACCTTTGGCCCACTACTCCTGGTCAGTGGTCCTATTGCTCAAACGACCACTGCCCACTGGGTAGTGACCCACAGCGCTTGCAATCCACTTTTGGCTGACAATCCACCTTATCACTACGTCATAGCCTTCGGCTCACAACTCTTGGACGACGTCATCCCACAAAACCTGCAAATCCGATGGTGCATAGTAGCAATTGCTTATGATAACGTGACACTCAAAAGGAAACCAGACTGCTCCTATGATTACGGTGTTGTAACTTTCGACTATCAAGACTTAATAAATTAGTGGATGCCCAAAATATCTAGCCTTTTAGTCCATGATGGCTTAGGCCTCTTTTGTTCAATGGCGTCTATGCAGGGTCTTCGTTCTCCCACTAGGTGAATTGTAGTCCGGCATACAAGCCTTCCATTTGGGAGTTTTGCTCACCATTTCAAACACTAGTGCGATATAATATGTATCCTCTAGCGCTCCCAAGAACTGATTTGAGCAATGGATCAACAGCTAACAGGGTCGCTCTGGGATGTAATATAAGAGGGTTTCAATCTTCAGCATATATTCGGCCTTCCTGTTCACAAATCGATCAAAATATGCTTGATCTGTGATGGATTTGGGCCTTCGATCTTTCAAAGTGATTAAGACAGTCTCGATCCAGATGAGATAAACCCTGTTGAGAAGCCCCGAGACCAATAGCCTTGAACCCAAAAAACCATTAATGCCAAAAACCCCCAAATAAAATGTTTTTTTTTTTAATAAATTGCGAAACCCTTTGTCCCAATATGGATCAAGATTCATTCCTTGAACTGGCAGTAGGAAAACTTCCAAAAGTGACCAATTAGGGTGATATTAAATACCACCGAAGATGGAAATGTCAGCGAAAGTGAGAATAAATCTCACTAATGCATAAAACCCTTAGGCTGGCATGATGCACAACTTTGATACCACTATAAGATCCCTAACAACAGCAAAAAATCAACAAATATGACACATTTAAGTGTTCTAATTAGAAATGCTTGCAATCGAACACTAAACATAGAGGGATTTGAAAAGAAAGCATCCACTTATTCTATTAATAATCAGAAAATATTACATGCCAATGTGATTGACCATGAAGCCCTTGCTTATGGCATGCACGACTGCTCATCAATTGAAAATTCCAAGACATTGAAGCACAATTGTGAACCCTGGATGGATCCACCAAACAAAAGTCTCCGCGGGGTTTGTCCTCCCGGGATCCAACTAGAACTGGCCAAGTCGAGTTTTCAACAAAACACAATAACATTGATAAACTCAAGATAATCCAAATGCCTAACTCCTATCCCCTTTTATAAGCTTGATGGACTCTCTAGAAACCTTATTTTGTTGTTTTCCCTCGAAAAACAAAGGCAGATACCATGGGCAAATACTACGATAAATACTATGGGCAGATTCCGTCCACTTTGACCATATCAAGAAAAGGGAATATTACATTTGTTTAAATTGCATTTTTGAATTCAAAAATGGATTCAGTGTTTTGGAAAAATGGTGGGGCAATCTGATTGTGCAGACTCAACAACTTAAAACTAAGATTTTCCCAATTTTTGACCGGATTTCTGGGAAAATCCCCCAGAAAATATCCTTGGAAGAGGACCAAAAAGTTACCTTGTTAAACAACTGCATTGCAATAGATGTTGTCTAACAAAGTGACTTTTTGGCCATTTTTGCTGAAAACTGGGGACATGATTCTTGGTCATATCACAATGTTTTGTTGTATAAATTGCTTTTTTTAATCCAAGAATGGCTTCAGGACCTTGGCAATAGCCTAGAGCATTTGGACTGTGCAGACTGAACAACTTAAAACTAAAACTTTTCCTAATTTCTGACTGTATTTCTAAACAATATTGACCAGAAAATCTGCCCGGAAAAGGGCAAAAAGGTCATCTCATTAGACTACTGCATTGTGATGTCTAACCAGGAAACTTTATCAAGAGAATGGACTTTCAGAAGAAACCCTTTGCCCGAAGGAAAGCACGATCCACCATAACAGATTTCAATGATGAGGCCCTCCAATGGCACGATCCAAGTGACCTAGGTGTGCTGTCTACAAATATCCTCTCAAATGGCCTAATTCAATTCCTTCTTAGGCAATTGGAGGAGGTTTGGCACATCCGAAGATTACTTGGAAGGGGTTAGGTAGTTGTGGGAGATGGCCTTGAATTGGAGAACCTGACACACTTTTGAGCAACAGACATGAGGATGCCCAAGGTGCTAGATGAATTGATGGCCTTAAATATTAAAGTTCTAGGTAAGGTTACATATCTATCTGAGATGCAGAGTCCCCAAAAGTTTGATCTATGTGCAGAATGGAGACTAAGAAAAGGCAAAAAGGGGTTAGCTCTGTACTCTACCTGGACAAGGGGCCAGGGAACTATACGCTGATGCCCAGAAGGGTTTGGACTCTCTTTGTGTCAGCCCATTCACTGGCTTCCATCCCAGCTATATGCATGACGGTGATTTCCTTAGATATCTCAAGTGCACCTTAGATATCTCAAGTGAAGCTGCAATATTTGCATGGCAGTCTCTCCATGCACCATATTGGTGGGGCATTCCACGAATTTCTAGTATTTGGTACTGATAAGCCTTGCCACTGTTCTCTTTTTCTTTCGAGGTTGAGTAATAGTTCAATTTGTTTTTTCCATTGCCTAATGTGTCTGGCTCTTACTTCAACTGAACTTGACACTCTTGCAGCAGCTGTCTTGTCCTTTTGAACTTCAGCTTCAGACTTATGTAACCTTGGTTTTTGGGGATATTGTGTACAAAAAAATTCATTGGAGTAAAAACTACTATTTGTTGGGCATATTGCATGAGAAGAAGATATAATAGAATTCAGTAGAAAACAAAACAAAAAAAATGTGTAATTTGGTTTGCATCTATATTACTCAAACATATGCCCCTCCACAATAATTTGGTAGAGTAAACGTTTTGACAAAGCCCCTTGAAATATTTTGCTTTTGAAAAATATATATGAATTTAATCTTGAATCTTTGAACACTATAAAGATTTGAGTCATGTCCTTCAACTTGCTGTATGAAAACTACCTGTGAATTTGATCATTTGAGTGCTCAGAGATTGCAGAGATGGTAGAGGATACTCCATAACATGATTGAACAGGAATGTTTGTATAATCATTTTCGCATGTCCCATTGAATTATTGAACCATACATAACTTACAATGATCATTTAGCATTTGGGTGCCTATCATTGTGAAAAGCGGTTCTAGTATGTCATTAGATTATTACAGCTCCATTGGTTTCCCTGTTTAGATAGGTCATTTGGAAAATGCTATACATGGTCTTGTTTTTTGACACATTTCAAATTTTTTGTTTAATCCATATTAGCTATGAAGCATCTTAAGCTGTATCCATTCAATCTGGTGTTGTAGAAACAAGCTATTGCTTGTGTAGTTAATTGGCATTTTGTCAAAAGGATAAAACTTTTTATGAGCACCTTTAACCCTATACTTTATTGTGATGTTGAAGAAACATTAGGTTCTAATTTTTCATCAGTCCCTCTCAATTTTGAGTACATTATGCTAGTGCAGTGTTCCATTTTAACTAGTATGAATGAAATAAGTATTTGGAATTTTTGATAAACTGAAGGTAGCCTTTGTGGTTACTTTCCTGAAAGGGATGAACTAAGATTGGATTAATCTAATTATTGTATGTTTACTGTCTAGGGAGTTCAGGTAAAATCTGACATGTTCCTCGGTTTGCTTCTAAAGAATTCTGTTGGAGAATCTGTTAAATGCCTGTTGCATAGTTCCACACACTAAAGAAACAGTAGGAAAACTTAGAATACCAGAATAAGTAATTAGAAGGTGAATGTTGATAAACTAGCCGTGTTCTCATGGCTGCTCTTGGAAGCTAATATTATATCCACTCCAGACAGCATTGAACTCAGACAAGGATATAATGAAATGGTTTGGAACTTTAACAGCTGTGTATACTAAGATCGATACACGAGATACTACTTACAATTTCTCTAGGAAGCTTCAGCCGCTTCTTTTTCCATGCAATATGGAAGGTTTATTGTACTTTTGTCAAAAAACAGAGAACTGTAAAAGATGCCAGTTTTCATTTTAGCTGAAAGCTATTTTTATAAAATTTCTTAGCAGTAGCATCACTTGGTGCAAGTGTGGCATAACTGAACTTATATAGTAGGTACTAATTGATGCAGTTACATAGGTAGCACAGTAGTGTATCCAAGCACACGATTTCAATAGTGATGGGCCTGGTTTTGACTAGCTCCCTCCAACCAGTATCTGGCATTCTTGACAACCTTGCTGCTAGAACACATGTTGCTGTCCATGTAAAATGCAAGTTGATAAACTGAACATTTTCTTGATGGTTAGTCGTTGTCTTTATCATTAATTGAAAATGGATTGGATTGAGAATTTCACCTCTCCTTGAGGTGGACTGTGTGCCAGTATGGTGATTGGTTCCCCTCTCTCTCTCAGAGCATAGCCGAGTGCTCATACTGTGTGCAAAAATATTAGGAGCTCAAATAGCCTTGAAAATTATAGCATATGAATAAAACTTAGCATTCTTGTTTAAGTCTCTTTTTAGTTTTTGGTGACAGTAATCACTGTGATACCACATTTCCCAGGTCATCCCAGTTTCCTTCCTTCTATCTCCCAAACAGTGGAAGATAAAGAGTAAGAGTGGTTAGAGGTTTGTGCAACTCTAAGGCTGAGGATGCTGATCCCAGTTCTGGTTGGAGCCATATATATTCCTACAAGGCCTTGGATTTGTCATCATGATTATGCTCTCATTGTTTTATGCCATTGACTATATATTGATATGTGTTTTCCTCTACTTTGTAGTGCGTAATAGACTGGAGACTTGATGGGGAATGTCTCCTCTCTTGCTCCCATGCCACTTGTAAAACGCTTTTCAAATTTTTCCACTTAATGAATATAATTTTAGTATACAATTTGAGTTTGAAATAAAATCAGTCTACGTATTTGCTTAATAAAATCAGTCTACGTATTTGCTGCTTCCGGAAGCTATTTGTTTAAGCTTCTTCAAGATAATTCTTGCAACTCTCTTCTAATTGGGTCAGTTTGTAGTTTTTTGTTGCAGTTAACAACAAATGAGTACCAGTCATTAAAGATTCTCCAAAGCTCCTTTAAAGCCTCTTCAGCGATTTAAACTTTACTTATATCAACTTATGCATAATTTATCCCTTATTATATGTGGATGGCATAGCTAAAAATGGAATTTGTTCTAGCTCAACAGCTCTAGCACTTCAGATGTTCAATTTTAATGCTCCAATTATTGATCACCTGAATTGTCTTTGCTTGGAAAAGAACAGGATATCTCTAACTTGCTAAGATTACTGAGCCACCCGTGGCAGTGATTCTATACCAACTAATTATCTTCAACTAAATTCATATTGTCAGTTTTTTAATTGTACAAAAAATAATTGAAGCTTTTTACCATATTAAGATGATAGCTGAAAATTCGTTAGTTCAATAATAAAGCAGAAGCCCTTATTAATTCCTTCATTGTTCTTTTTGGGGAATTATTTTATATATTTCTCTTGTTCTGTGCAGCTTGCATGGTTTAGTAAGAGGAGAAAACATGGAATTGGGTAGAGATTCTGATACAGGCGGGCAGGTGTGTGTTTTATTATGCTACCTCCAGAGAGACTGTATTTTCCCTTGTAGCATATGCTTTGAAATTTTCCTTTTGGAAGATCTTTATTCTTTCAAATACAAAAATATTTGTTCAATTTGCCTGCCGAGGAAATGCAATTTTGAATGGTCAATAAGATTTGATATTCAACAGTCTTACTGATTGCTTCGTATTTCATATTGTTCAGGTTAAATACGTTGTAGAACTTGCAAGAGCATTGTCAATGATGCCTGGTGTATACCGTGTTGATTTACTCACACGCCAGATTTCCTCTCCAGATGTTGATTGGAGCTATGGAGAGCCAACAGAAATGTTATCTTCGGGATCTTATGATGTTGATGGGCATGGTGGAGGGGAAAGCAGTGGTGCATATATCATAAGAATCCCTTGTGGTCCACGAGATAAATATATTCCCAAGGAATTATTGTGGCCTTACATTCAAGAATTTGTAGATGGGGCATTAGGTCACATTCTGAACATGTCCAAAGTACTTGGGGATCAAGCGGGTAAAGGTGATCCAGTTTGGCCTTATGTTATTCATGGACACTATGCTGATGCAGGTGATAGTGCAGCACTCTTGTCAGGAGCTTTGAATGTTCCAATGGTTCTGACTGGTCATTCCCTTGGGAGAAATAAACTTGAGCAGCTTTTGAAGCAAGGCAGGCAGTCAAAAGAGGACATCAATGCAACTTACAAAATAATGCGCCGTATTGAAGCAGAAGAACTATCTTTGGATGCTGCAGAGCTTGTCATTACGAGTACAAAGCAGGAAATTGTGGAGCAGTGGGGGCTTTATGATGGTTTTGATGTCAGACTTGAAAAGATTTTGAGAGCCCGTGCAAAGCGACAAGTGAGTTGCCATGGTCGGTTCATGCCCCGAATGGTGGTGAGTTACCTTTGTCAAGCACATACGTAAATTTATTCAGTCATAATTCCAAATGGGTTGGCATTGGCATGAGTTGCACTGGGAGGGTCTATGCAGTCAGAGCCGTTCCAAATTGTAGTATGTAGCAGGAAAGAAGTATATATGAAAATGCTAAAATAATGAAACATAGGATCTATGCATATTATTTTTCAATTTTTTGCTTGGAAGGAAGCTTAATAAAGTTTTTTAGTTAACCTTTCTGAAATTAGTCATATAATATTTCTAGAAAAAGAGACTGCTAAGCTGCTTCATTTCCAGGTTATACCTCCTGGTATGGACTTCAGCAATGTAGTTGCAGACCAAGAGCCTGCAGAAGCTGATGGAGACCTTGCAGCTTTGATCAATGGTGATGGTAACTTATCTCCTAAAGCCTTGCCACCCATATGGTCCGAGGTAAATCATTCTTATCAGTCCAATATGCATCAGCTGACATTTCCTCATTTCATAGCTAGCTTTGCTCCACCAGTATATGCCATCTTAACTTGTTTTATGTTTTGGCCACAGGTGATGCGTTTTTTCACAAATCGGCACAAACCCATGATTCTTGCTTTATCACGACCTGATCCCAAAAAAAATCTCACTACTCTAGTCAAAGCGTTTGGAGAATGCCGGCCATTAAAAGAGCTGGCAAATTTGGTCAGAAACTCTGCTTTTGAGCTTATTTAGTGACTGTGGTGTTTATATTGGCCAGCTGGTATCAATATCTTGTGCAGCATGCACATGCAAAAATGTCCATATATCACGTATTGTCTACAAAATCATAAACTAACTACACATAAAATGGTTAATGCAGACACTAGTAATGGGAAACAGAGATGATATAGATGAAATGTCGGGAGGTAATGCAGCTGTTCTAACAACAGTTTTGAAGCTGATAGATAAGTATGACTTGTATGGACAAGTTGCTTATCCAAAGCATCACAAGCAATCAGATGTTCCAGAAATTTACCGTCTTGCTGCAAAAACAAAGGTGCTTTTGTTTCTAACTTTCTAGAGACTCTTTATTTTAGTTATGGAAGAAACTACATAGTACATACCACAAATAGAGTCAATTCTTCGTAGTATTTAATTAATTTTTGATTGTTAACAGGGTGTGTTTATTAATCCAGCTCTGGTGGAACCTTTTGGTCTCACTCTCATTGAGGTATAGAAATTCTCTACTCAACATTTTAGTACCTAAGCGTATGTTGTTTTCGCCATAGTTTATTTTCTGATTTAATTCTGCAGTCTATTCTGTGGCCGTGTCTGTTCAGATTTTTCCTGGGAGCAATATAATTTATTTTCAACTTGAATTTGTTTGGACAAAATTTGCTGTGTAACTGGCAGGCAGCTGCGCATGGTTTACCGATGGTAGCTACAAAGAATGGAGGACCAGTGGACATACACAGTGTACAGTATTTTATATCTTAAACCAATTTGGATATTTGGTGTCTTGCAATTAATACTTGTGCGATGAAAAAATATTCAGGGCAAAGATTGGATGGTGCGGTTTCCAGGATTTTTTTTTAGTTTCAAATCTGATATTTAAATATGTGGCAAAAATCAAACCTTTAAATTTTTTTCTATTTCTGAAACATCTTGCAGACTTTGACCAATGGACTATTAGTCGATCCCCATGATCAGAAGGCCATAGCAAATGCATTGCTAGAGCTCGTAGCAGACAAAAACCTATGGAATGAATGTCGCCGTAATGGGTTGAGAAACATTCACCTTTTTTCATGGCCTGAGCATTGCAGAAAATATTTGTCCCGGGTGGATGTATGCAGGATGAGGCATCCTCAGTGGCAGACTGACACTCTAATGGATACTACTATGGATGAGGAATCGATGGGTGATTCCCTGAAGGACGTCCAGGACATGTCTCTTCGACTTTCTGTTGATGGCGAGAAATATTCCGTCAATGGCTCTCTGGATAATTCTGCGGAAGTTGACAAACTTCTGGCAGCAAAGGGCGACCCAGAAACATATAATCAGGTAAAACGAATTTTGGATAAACTGAAAAGGGGACCACCATCTTCTATCACTGAAGAAACTGAACCTAAGCCGGATGTAAATGAGCCAAGGGCTCCAGCAAATAACGTGATTGTCTCAAACAAGTATCCCGCACTGAGAAAGAAGAGGAAGCTTTTTGTTATAGCTGTGGACTGCTATGATGACACTGGTAATGTATCTCCCCGTATGTTGGAAATCATTCAGGAGATAATCAAAGCTGTGCGTTCGGATGCAACAGCAGCAAGATTTGCGGGTCTTGTGCTATCAACTGCATTGACAGTTGATGAAACTCTGGGAATGTTGAACTCTGGCAATATACTGCCTCATGAATTTGATGCTTTAATTTGTAGCAGTGGGAGTGAACTTTACTATCCAACAATTCCTGCTTATCCGGATGATGGATCAAACAAAAAACTATGCCCTGATCCAGATTATGACTCCCACATTGACTACCGTTGGGGTGGGGAAGGTTTGAGGAAAACAATGTCCTTGTTAACTGCCCCAGAAAGAGATGGCCAAGAAAAGCAGGAGCGTGTTATTTTTGAGGATGCAAAGCATAGTAATGCCCATTGCGTTGCATATGTTGTCAAGGATTCAACAAGGGTATGTAACTTAAATCCTCTTCGAGGCAGGTTATTATTATTACTGATTAGGGTTAACTAAGGGCAAATTTTTGAACAGACATGTTATGAGATTTACTGATCTTTTTTTCAAAGCCCCTCATCAATGGTGAATAGTATTTGTTTTTGGCCTTGTGCCTTTTTTATGGAATGTCTCTTTCTCACCAAACTGGATTTGTGCGTTTAGGTTCGGAAGGTGGATGAATTTCGTCAAAGGTTAAGAATGCGGGGTCTCAGATGCCATCCGATGTTTTGTCGAAATTCCACGCAATTACATGTGATTCCGCTTCTTGCTTCCCGTTCACAAGCTTTGAGGTATGCTTATACTTTTTTCAATTGTAGTAGCTTGAGAGTAATGCCCTTGGCAATATAAAGGAGCATGGTTTACTGAATCATACCTGTGCGTTTATATTTTTTTGACATTTATCTTAATTTATAATGGTTTTTGTGATGGGGAACTCTCATGTTCAAGAAATGTGCTTTATATTCTTCATATTTTTTAGGATATGATTCATAAATTCATTGAGGCACATGATTGTAGTGATAGACTATAGTATTTGAACAATGTGCTTTATATTCTTCATATATTTTAGGATATGATTCATAAATTCATTGAGGCACATGATTGTAGTGACAAGACATAGTATTCATCATTGTAGTGATAGACCATAGTATTCTTCGCCTTTGATAGGCATGTGCCATTGAAAGTTACATCTATTTCCATTGATATAAAAGGGCTCTATACATTTTAAAATAATGACTTTATTTTCACATGAATTGGATAGAGTATTTTCATGCTTCTCAAATGAGAAAAGAAATTAATGCTTGAGCTGATTTCTGGAGTAGAATCGTGTTGCTTTTTCGAAATGTCCTATGTTTCCAAGTAGACACTCTAGCCATTTTTAAGAACCATAAAGCTTGAAGAGTGATTGAAGAGAGGATGCTAAGATAAATATCTTAAACTTTTATTATTAAAATAACCATTGACAATTGAGAAATAAATATTAAAAAATCCAAGTACAAAATGGTACATTAAGAAAAAATAATGGAAAGAAGATTAATGTTGAAGGTGAAACAAATTTCAAAGGATCAAAACCTACCTACCATACAATATTAAATACACTATGGGACTTAACGAGAAAGTACTTAAATTATAAAAGATGAGTGGAAATAGACAACCTTATTCATTTCGAGAGAACTCGAGCAAAAATGGAAAGGTAGATTTGCATATTACCAAATAGGCAACCTATTCATGTAGATGATAATATTACTAGGAGTGAGAGGCAACCTTATTCATTTAGAGGCAAAAATGAGATCTCAAGGTAGGCCTTACATATTTGCATATTACTAGGAGTACAAATAGGCAACCTCATTCATGTAGATGATAATATTACTAGGAGTGCAAAGAGGCAACCTTATTCATTTAGAGAGAACTCGAGGCAAAAATGAGATCTCAAGGTAGGCCTACATATTCACATATTACTAGGAGTGCAAATAGGCAACATCATTCATTTAGAGAGAACTCAAGGAAAAAATGAGAGGCAACCTCATTCATTTAGATGATAATATTACTAGGAGTGCAAAGAGGCAACCTTATTCATTTAGAGAGAACTCAAGGAAAAAATGAGAGGCAACCTCATTCATTTAGATGATAATATTACTAGGAGTGCAAAGAGGCAACCTTATTCATTTAGAGAGAACTCGAGGCAAAAATGAGATCTCAAGGTAGGCCTACATATTCACATATTACTAGGAGTGCAAATAGGCAACACCATTCATTTAGAGAGAACTCAAGGAAAAAATGGGATCTCCTAGTATTACTAGCAGTGCAAATACGCAACCTCATTCATTTAGAGAGAACTCAAGAAAAAAAAGAGATCTCAAGGTAGGCCTTATGCAACCTCATTCATTTAGAGAGAACTCAAGGAAAAAATGAGATCTCAAGGTAGGCCTTAGGCAACCTCATTCATTAAGAGAGAACTCAAGGAAAAAATGAGATCTCCAGAGGCAACCTCATTCATTTAGAGAGAACTCAAGAAAAAAATGAGATCTCAAGGTAGGCCGTAGGCAACCTCATTCATTTAGAGAGAACTCAAGGAAAAATGAGATCTCAAGGTAGGCCTTAGGCAACCTCATTCATTAAGAGAGAACTCAAGGAAAAAATGAGATCTCAAGGTAGGCCTTATGTTAAAATTGGCAACTAGGGCCAAACTCCATGTGGGTCACCTTATTTGGAGCAGCTGATATTTTTCTTGTATTCTTCTCTTCGAGAGGTGTAGGTGATCTAAAAATCATCCGATTCCAACATGTATATATGAAGATATGAATTTATTTATATTCTTGACAATTTGTCAAGATTGCCGAACCATCCAATGTAAAGACGGTTTTCAATGCTAGTGATCCAGTCGTAGAAGACGACTAGCAAGCAAATCAATTATTTTTCACCTCCAACTTAACCTCAACGTTGCTATAAAAGGAGGAGACCTCATGGCTTCATTTCATCATCTCATCTCATCCTTCTCTCTCTTGTTTGGGTATGCATTTCTGGAGCTGCTTCTCTCTCACGTGTGGAAGGCCGAAGTCCGATTTTCTGTTAGGGTAGCGTTGATTGAGTTTGACCGAAGTTGCAGGAGGGTTTTTGGATTGCGTTTTGGACAGTGTTATCTCTCCTTGAGTGTGGATGATTGGGTTAGGCTGCCTCTCTTTGGCAGGCCGCAGTTCTGGACAGCTTTTTGGACCCCTTGATTTTGCGTTGACCAGCATTGACTGTGCTAGGGCTAACTGCAGTTGACCGAAGTTTGACGGTGATTTTCGGACTGTTTTGGGGTGCTTCTTCTTGCTATTGGAGGCTGAGTTGTTTCGGTTATTGACCGAGTTGATTGGGGGTCAAATCTGACCTGTTTGACCAGCTTTGACTTTGCTGGTTAGGGTTTGCTGTTGCTGTCATAAAATATCAGTTTTGTATATTTGTACTATCTCTCTCTCTCTCTCTCTCTACTGAACTATTGAAGATTATAAGAAGAATTGATCAAGGGTTTCCCTACATTAGGGTTTGTCCCTGGCTGGTGCCATATCTTGTGTCCTCTTGTCTTGGCTTGTCTTCTACTATTTATGTTCTGTCTGCATTTGACTATCATGCTGATGTGATTGCTAATCTGGAGATTGATATTGGGCTAATAAGAAATTTGAAGTAAATTGCTCTTAAGCATAAAACATACCTAAATTAACACCTTACATATTTGCTCAACTTTTTAAATGTTGGATTAATAGGGGTGTTTGTATTATAATCCACTTATAATAATCTATCTATTCTATAATTGGATTGAGAGAGTCATCTCTGTAGAATTTTGTTATTATGGCTGAGATCCTAGCATTTTGGACCTCCTTTATCTCCAAAGGATGTATTGTATTCTCTTAGTTGGTATCTAGTATTCCAAGAATTTGTATCAATTTTATTCCTAGACTTCTACAAGCCTCTCTCAATTGGTCATCCTATAGTTATTAGTTATTAGCCTTCCCACTTGATCTTCTATAGACTCCATTTGATTATCTATAAATTCCAGCTATTCTTAGTTTGTAGAATCCACACAACCTAACTCGAAGCAATCCTCTAATTCTATTTAATGATCCTCTAATTCTATTTTCATTAAATGGAAGCAACAATAATTTCAAATTATAGTTTTGTTATTTTTTATCCACTTCTATTTAACAAGAGCATCTTCTTCCAATTTAAGGAGATCTTAGTTTTTCTATGTCACCTTAATTGCCATTACCAAAGAGCTCTTCTTCCAATTTAAGGAGATCTTAGTTTTTCTATGTCACCTTAATCACCATTACCAAAGAGATTATGCTTACTAAAACAATTTACAAAAACAAGACAGATTGACTTAGTATCACATTTACTTCATCCTTAACTTTTCCTTTTTTAAGGAAAGAAAAAATTCTTTTCAGTTTTTTCTTGATTTATACCCTTTTCTCCCTCTAACTACTAGGAGATGAGAACTTAGTCTCTTGTCTAAATTGACAAATTACTTCTACAAGCCTCTCTCAATTGGTCATCCTATAGTTATTAGTTATTAGCCTTCCCACTTGATCTTCTATGAAGTCCAGCTCAAGGTTACTTGACTTAGTATCACATTTACTTCATCCTTAACTTTTCCTTTTTTGAGGAAAGCAAAAATGCTTCAGTTTTTTCTTGATTTATACCCTTTTCTCTATAACTACTAGGAGATGAGAACTTAGTCTTTTGTCTAAATTGACAAATTACCTCTACAAGCCTCTCAATTGGTCATCCTATAGTTATTAGTTATTAGCCTTCCCACTTGATCTTTCATGAAGTCCAACTCAATGTTACTATAGTTATTAGTTATTAGCCTTCCCACTTGATCTTATATGAAGTCCAACTCAAGGTTACTTGGGAGCGGGAGCGAAATTTTTAGAAGCTCCCGGTTTGGGAGTGTTTTTATATAATATATATATTTTTTTATATTTCTTATATTTTGATTCATATATGTCAACAAAAACATGTAGAATGATGAATTAGATATAAAAAACATTAAAAAACATTGATTGAACCATATAACAACAATCATCTAGAAGTTATAGTCATCATTAACCACATCCACAAGTTAGTAACATATAATCATCATCATCAACCACGTCCACAAGTTAGTAACATACAACATATTGAGTCTCATGAATCACGATTCATCAATCTTAAAGTTTCAAGCTTTCAAAATTCAATATATAACATTATCATAATTGATCACCAAAGTTGTACTTGTAAGCTAAGTGTAACCATTGCAACAAAGAATATCTAACATGAAATGAAATGAAATGAAACAACTTTCAACTTTTATGAAGCATCATATTCATAATTCATTACCAATGAGTTATAACTTCAAACTTAAATTGTCATATAATGTTTACAAAAATTATCATAATAAATATGAAAGAGTCAACAGTTATAAAAACTACTAGAAACTAGAAAAGACAAGTAAATCTATCATCTACAATGTCCTCTTGTCGCCACGAATAATGTCTAATTTCTGAGCAGGTCATGGTGGTCTTCTAGGAGTCTCCTCCCGCACAGTCCCACAACCAGAACTAGAAGGCAAATGCCCTCCACGTGTGGAAGTACATGGAGGCGACGACAACAAAGGAATAAGACTTGGAACTCGAGCACTCCTACTGGATGGTGGGGGTTGCATGGTTGTTGCTTCATCTTCATCTCTCATAAGTTCTTCTTCCAGTTCTTCAAGACGTATAGTTTCATCCTCCAAATTATTGTCCTCTGGGTGGTTGTCCCAAATTTTATATTTTAGATCCTCATAAGCCCGATCATAGTAATGACTCAACAACCTGAAGTTGTAGTGCACATAAACCAAGTTTTTTGCCCAATTTTCATTGAGTCTGTTTCTTCTCACATTATGTATGAAGCTGTAGGTGCTCCAACACCTCTTTGCAGAAGAAGTATTTACAACTTGTGAGAGAACTTTTTTTTTGCCAATTTTGGCAAAAGTCCCATTTCGCCACATGCTTCCCACCATGTGAGAGCATCAAAGATGTCTCTATCTTTCATTGCATGCAAAGAACCAAACAAACTAGTGCAACTGAAGTATCTGCCTAATTCAAGACGCAGATTAGCACACTCCTCCCTGTCAAGTACCAACTTGTCTAATGCTTCCATATATCCTATAGATACCTTTGGATCTGTATGGGGTTTGACCCTAACCCCACCGCCAGGTGCAAGTTGGCCCAACCAAGATGGAAAGTAGTATTTTGGCATAAGGATATACGCCAAGGCATGTAGTGGAACATTAAGTGTATTCCACCGTGTACACACACAATTGTGAATCAGTGTATACAAGTTGGGATCATCTTTCTGAACAATATCTTTTATTTGCCCCAACATGGTATCCATCTGCTCATACACCTCCCCAATCACTGATTTATCTGTATCTGCAAAATGAATCATGTGATAAATGGGCTTGGTGAATTCCAATACTTGCCTCACATGTGCCCAAAACAGACCATCAAGAGCGATCTCCTCCACCTGTTCAAAACCTTGCTTGTCAACTGCATTTGTAGTCCTATCCTTTAATACCTACCAGTGTGGACTTGATACCATGTTAGCCAATGACCCTCTTACCTTCAAAAGGTGCCTGAAGGTGAGGTAATCGCTGGCAAATCTGGTCTTCGCAATCTTCAACAGCGCCAATTTTGAGTGACTATAGAAAAGCCATGGGTATTGCTATGATCTGTAATAAATTTTATCATTTGTTTGCCTCTCTTGTACAAATCATCAATCCATTTGTATTGTTGGTTTTTGTTCTTAATAATATCATGCATCAAAAGGTTCATTGTGTGAACCAAACACCCAAACCAAAATATGTTGGGGGTATAGCCGCACTATCAATGATGACTTGGATGACATTGTATTGCCTAATACATTCAATTGTTTCAAGTAATGGTTCTGTAATGTTGACGTTGTTCTTGAACTTGTCTCAGTAATCATACATTGAAAGAAAGATGGCACCACTAACAGACACAACAAGAACATTTATCAATGGCTTGCCTTTTACATGTGTCCATCCATCAGATACAATGGACACCCCATGCTCAATCCAAGAATTTGTCATTCTACTCTGAATATGATATTTTTGCTTTTTCATGATCAAGCCCAACGCTTCTGGCCTTGTCATACTCATGGCTCTTGTATCCTTTAGGGGCATCATATATGGCAAAAACCATTTCATGCCAATAAGGTGAGTGAAGAACATTGAATGGTATCCCACATGCATAGAGAAACCGGTAAACTTTTGAATCCACATCATTCCTACACCCTTCATCAAGGAAATCTGATATGGTTCTATGCCTTAAAGAGATGTTTGGTGACCCTGTGCCTCCATATCCACTGCCATGGGAGGATGTTGAAGGAGTTCTTTGTGCATGTTGATGTGATTGTGAGCTTGGTTCAAAGAAACCCTTTGATTTTTTAGATTTGTATTGGGCTTCCTCCTCTTCCCTTATGTATTTGGCTCTATCTGTTGCTGACACACTTGTACAAGTTTTGATTCCTATTGCTTTATCTTCATCCCATGCCCTTTTCCCACAGAGGTGCCTTCTGGCACGGGTGTATGAACCTGTGTAAGTTTTGTTGCAATGGGGGTAGTCAAATTTAGTGGTTCCACCCCCTTTCCCTTCTTTAGGCCTACAAACATATTTCCACAATGGGGTTTGGTCTTGTTTAGTTTTTTTTGGGGTCAATCATGTTCACTCTCTTCCTCCTCACCAACATACTCCTTTCCGGGGTTTTCATCAAATTTGCTATAACCCACTTTTTCATCCTCTTCTTCATGTTCAACCCTCCTCCCCCTACTCTCCAACACCATAATAATAAAAAAAAAAGAACCAAGAAGAAGAAAATGCCCAGCCATATAACCATGATGTTTGAAATTTGAAGTTTTGAATCTCCAAAAAAAAATGGAGGAATGAGAATAAGAAGAAAATGCCCAGCCATATAACCATGATGTTTGAAATTTGAAGTTTTGAATCTCCAAAAAAAAAAATGGAGGAATGAGAATGGGAAATAGAGAAAAAAAATATTTATTTATTTAGCAATGAACATAAAAAAAAATGCTAGATTAGAGTGTAGATGCTACTTCTTTGGCCTTAATCCCAAGCTCCAATCTCCCCTTGCAAGCTCTTCAAGCTCCTCTCTCACCAAGCTCCTCACTCCAAGCTTCAAACTCTTTCTTGCTCCAAGTTCAAACTTTCAAGCTCAAGCTCTCACTCTCAATGGATGAAGTGAATAATGGGAGGAGAGAGGGTCTATTTATTCCCCCCCTCCCTTTCTTCTCTCTTCTCCCCTTCCCCTCCCTTTCCCTCTCTCCTCTCTGCCGCCGGTGTTGCCCTCCCTCTCGGCTGCGGCCTTTTTTTGCGCCAATTGGGAGACATTTTTCAAAGTGGGAGCGATCGCTCCCCGAATGCTCCCCCTCTAAAAAAAACGCTCCCGGAGCGTACGAGAGCGGTCACGAAGCGAACGCTCCGGAAAAGGCAAGGAGTGTTTTTTTAGGGAGTGCGCTCCCGCTCGAAGCGTGGATTGGCAGCAGAGGCGGGGGGTGCTCCCCCGCAACCTTGGGACTCCAACTATTCTTAGTTTGTAAAATCCACAACCTAACTTGAAGCAATCCTCCAATCCTATTCTCATTAAATGGAAGCAACAATAATTTTAAATGATAGTTTCGTTACTTTTTATCCACTTCTATTCAACAAGAGCATCTTCTTCCAATTTAAGGAGATCTTAGTTTTTCTATGTCACCTTGATCACCATTACCAAGGAGATGATGCTTACTAAAACAATTTAGTAAGAAACAAGACAGACTGACTTAGTATCACATTTACTTCATCCTTAACTTTTCTTTTTTAAGGAAAGCAAAAATGCTTTTCAGCTTTTTCTTGATTCATACCCTTTTCTCCCTATAACTATTGGAAGATGAGAGCTTAGTCCTTGGTCTAAATTGACAAATTATGACTTTTATGCTTGGGGATTTTATCTTGAAGGTATTTATGTTCTAGATATGATACATCTTGCTAGAAACTATTTTTTAACCATAATAATTACGATGTTTCTCTATTACCTTCTGAATGCCCATTGACTTATACCAAGTCTGGAATGCCCAATGACTTAATTAAACCAAGTCCGAAATGTCCAATGGCATACTAAACAAAAAATAGCGATTTCATCTTGTAATAGTACAAACCCTTATCATGAGTGACCATCATTACTGGATATGATAATCTATTCATGTTCATATCTATTATTTTGATTAAAAGCTTGACCATGATTATCCCTCAAATTGAGAAAAAGCAAGTATCCATAAGGAAATAAAGTGGTAAATAATACAGTACAACATGTCTTTCGAGAGATACTTCCCATATGAATATGTCAAAACGTGCCTTCCATGTGGATATGCATCATAGATATATGTGCAAATCATACCATTCATGAAAATCAGACTCGCATCATAGTTGCTTTGACAACCGAGATGCATGACTTCAATATGTGGCATTGCTCCTTGAAATCATCTTGGGGCAGTCAATTATAACATTAGGAGCAACTCAACGTGAATTACTTTTAGCTTTTTTTTTGACAAATGGAATTCATATTCTTATAAGAAGTTATCTTCTCTGATTTTCCTCTCCCATTCACAATAATAGGAGCATCAATAGGAGAACCTATACGCCAAAGCTCATAATTATACTGATTCCAAAAAAATGGATTTTGAAACCTATCAAAACTATGGTTATATCTCCACTGAAAATGAGAAGTAAATAGTGTCTAATCTTATTACTGAAAATTTAAATATTCTCTTGGCTATCCCCCTTTCCTCGACATTTTGTATGACCATTATATCGTGATTATCACATCGTGTGAGAGAATCTGGTAAACATGATATGTTTTATTATCATATTATCATATGTTTATGTTTTATGAAGTGTCATGGATGTATTCTTGGAGAAGTTCTCCATTCTGCTGCTAACAAGGTAATTACTGGTAATGTAGGTATTTATTTGTTCGATGGGGGTTGGACGTAGCAAATATGCATGTTTTCGTGGGAGAAACTGGTGATACAGATTATGAAGAAATGCTAGCGGGCTTACATAAAACCATAATTTTAAAGGGTGCAGTGGATCGTGGTTCCGAGAAACTACTACGAGGTAGTGGTAGTTATCAGAGAGAAGACATTGTCCCTTCTGAAAGCCCAAATATAGTTTCTACGGAAGCTGGTTACAATTGTGAAGCAATTCTGAATGAGATTCAGAAATTTAGACATATATAGAACTCAGGAGACAATTGAGCCCCTGTATGAAAGAGCACTTGTAAGGAAATTATATTTTGTAAATAGAGTTAGGAGAATACATTATTATTTCATATATGTCTATTTCATTATATGTTTATTTCATCACTTACAATGGAGAAAGTTGTTCTCAAATCGTAGGAAAATCGCACAAGCACAAAAAGGAGAAAGTTGTTCTCAAATCGTAGGAAAATCGCACAAGCACAAAAAGCTAGTGTAAAGGCTTCAAATGTTTATACTAGAGGATATTTTAAAACTCATTCAATTATCGATTGAAATTATGTAATAATGGTTTTGAAGTTTTGCTCCACAAAGGTTTTAGGTTTCCATTTCTACATCAAACGAATCTTTGGATTGAAATTATGTAATAATGGTTATGAAGTTTTGCTCAATAAAGGTTTCAGGTTTTGATTTATACATTATAAAAAGGCTTGAAGGCTTATTAACGAGAGCTTTCACTATATAGCAAGTGGGGTTAGGTACTGAGACCTGTATAGCAAGTGATGAAAGGTTAGATATTGAGAGCTTCCACTGTTTAACAAGTGACGAAAAGTTAGGCACTGCACTGTCTATGGAAGCTCATTCAACCAGTTAGGTGGTTAATTGTGTTGTACTCACTCTGTTTAGTAATAGATATTCCCTGTTCCACGCATTATTTACTATTGTTTCGTTATTAGGTCCTTTGCTCTCCATCTATCTGTGTGTTTATGCTCAGACAACATCATTAAGCCCAGAGACAATAGCATGCACATTTAAACTATTTCATTTTTTAAAGCAGTATTTGACATCGGCAAAAGTCATTGACACGACAGCTCAATAAAGGTTTCAGGTTTTGATTTATACATTATAAGAAGGTTTGAAGGCTTATTAACGCGAGCTTTCACTATATAGCGAGTGGTGAAAGGTTAGGTACTGAGAGCTTTCACTGTATAGCAAGTGGTGAAAGGTTAGACATTGAGAGCTTTCATTGTTTAACAAGTGACGAAAAGTTAGGCACAGCACTGTCTATGGAAGCTTATTCAACCATTTAGGTGGTTAATTGTGTTGTACTCACTCTGTTGGTAATAGATATTCTCCATTCCACACATTATTTACTATTGGTTAATTGTGTTGTACTCACTCTGTTTAGTAATAGATATTCTCTGTTCCACACATTATTTACTATTGTTTCGTTATTAGGTCCTTTGTTTTCCGTCTATCTGTGTGTTTATGCTCAGACAACATCATTAAGCCCAGAGACAATAGCATGCACATTTAAACTATTTCATATTGAAAGCAGTATTGACATCAGCAAAAGTCATTGACACGACCGCTCTACAGTAAAAGTTGCAACGCCGATGCCATCCATTTTCAGGAGTAAATCCAAGCAAATTTCCTTGATGCCATCCATTTTCAGGAGTAAATCCAAGCACAGTAAAAGTTGTAACGCCGATGCCATCCATTTTCAGGAGTAAATCCAAGCAAATTTCCTTGATGCCATGAGAGGAAGAGGAAAAGGAAAAAGAGAGTATAAGCCCTGAGAGCCAGACACAGTTGCTTTCAGATAAGCCTTCCTCAATAGATACTCCATGTGGCATCTTTAATCCGTGAGATTGCATGGTTAACTCTGTCAAAGTATTGCTATTGCTACCTCTAATCGTAAGTGTGTCCAGAAGTATTGCTATTTGCTATTGCTCCCTTTAGGCATAAGTGTGTCCAGGCCCACTACATCTAATCGTAAGTGTGTCCAGAAGTATTGCTATTGCTCCCTCTAGGCATAAGTGTGTCCAGGCCCACTCCAATGCTAAGTGTGCCCAGGCCCACTCCAGTACCGTCGTTTAAAAGAATTTAGAAGCTTTTAAAAGTAGCACTAATGACGGACAAGCTTTTAGAAATTTTGGAATTCTCTTATTCTTTTGAATTTTGTTATCATATTATTGAACAGGAATTCTATCCGTTTAACTTTGTTACCATGTTATGGACTCACCTGTATAAATATTTGTAAAGGTTCCATTATAAATCATTTAATTTGGTTTTGATCATAATCAAACAGGATTGGTAGGTTCCATTATAAATCATGTAATTTGGTTTTGATCATAATCAAACAGGATTGATCTCTATCAGATCCACAATAGTTTCTTGTAAAGATTCCATTGTAAATTAGATCCATAATAGTTTATTACATTTCCTTACTAGTCTTAGTCTTTTTAGTGGAAAGAAAGGTATATTTGAACAAACATTTGGGTAATTACATCCATAATAGTTTCTTACATTTCCTTACTAGTTTTAGTCTTTGTAGTGGAAAGAAATGTATATTTGAACAAACATTTGGGTTTGATGATGTTATTTTGGCTTTATTTTAGAAATTATGTATAAGTTGTGTATAAGAATCTTTTATTTGTTGGATTTAGAGACGTCTAATTACAATAATTAAGTTGGACATACGTGCATTATGATTATGATATCAAATACTGTCAGCAAGATTACATTTATGTAATGATTAAAATATGCCAAAATAATGTGATTAATTAAGTCATGGCATTATACGTATTTAAATAAGGATTTGGATACAAATACATATAGAATAATGTTAAACAATTATAATTGTTAATGGACCGATTATAGTTGATTAAAATAATTGCAGTAATAAATTTGAGCTGAATAAGGAAATCAGAATCTATTCTGATTGATTTTAGTTTTTTCTGGAAAGTTCCCGATTTCGAAATCTGATGAAATCCGAAATTTCAGATTTCTTGACAGACTTGTTTCAGCTAAATTTCGGCTGCCCTAGGATTGGGGTTTTGCACTGCTATAAAGGGGCTGAGTCTCCAAGGCTTGCTATCAACTCAGAAAAATTGTCTGCTCCATTGAAGACTAGATACTCTGTCATTTAGGATAGCCAGAGAAAAGGATTGCAAGTTCTTGGAAGGATTCAAGAGCCAATAACTCAAGTCAAGACCAGGAGCCTTTGAAGATGGAAAGTAAGTTCCGCTGTGCATTAATTTTAATTTCTTACAAAGGAGTAGATCTTGGTTAGGGTTTAAAGTAATTAGGAAAACCCACAAAGTAAAACCAACAATTGGTATCAGAGCTCCCTTATGTAAGAACTGTCTCTCCCGTCATATTTTTCGATCCTTAAAATTTCTGTTTTTTCCTCAATTCGAGATCTGACCCGGTCTGATGGACCTAAGGGCGAGGTAGTCTCTATTGTTTTTGGAGAAAGTTTGTACTACTCGGCTTGGAGGCTGAGCATGCCGATGATCCGAATTCACAATCGGTTGATCGTCAGGTTTAAATTTCTCTATTTTTTAGTTAATGAACATAAAGTACTGTAATAAGTAATTATATGGCGCTGTAATTGTGAGATCTTCCATTAACCTGAATATACAAGAAGTTATAGTCATCGTTAAAAAAAAAAAAAAAAAATCGGCATAAGTTGTTATCTATTTTTCAATCCACTGGAATAGTCTGATAGTTTGACTACGCATTTTTCAATTACTGAAAACAAAACGTTGTATATTTAGGCTAATTATTAGGATTTAGATATTATTTAAAATTGGTATTAACACCAATTAAAGGGTATAATACTGAATTCTAAATTGATCGCAATAATGCTAATTATGGCATAAAAATTTGTATTAACGTTAATTACTGATATAATACCAAATTCGGATTTTATCACAATAATGCTAATTATGGCATAAAATTTGTATTAACGTTAATTATTGATATAATACTAAATTCGGATTTTATCACAATGATGCTAATCATGGCAACCATAAAATTATTTAGTATTCTCTAAATAAATTATTGAAGCATTTCTAAAAGGTAATCATTGTAGAAACTGCTAAAGTTTTACTAAAACCTAATAATTATTTTGATGAATATAGTTGACATATTAAATTTAAAAGTGTTATAAGATACTGTATTCTATATAGGACGAGTAGATTCTATAGGTACGTCCTAGATTAGGTTTTAGACATAATTTTGGAATCTAACTAAAGACGTTTTTTTAGTATACATGTGTTGTTTTCGCATGAGTCAAGCATTGATGTTCGCAAACGAACCGCTCTCTGTAAGACGATTGCAAGGATGACTCATGACAAGTTGAAATAACGTGCTGGCAATGGACGTGGGTGTTAGCTTTCCCAAAGGAGGGTTGGCGCCTGCTAAGTTGTTTGGTGCATAAGGGTAGTGTATAAAAATAAGTTGCAACACACATGGACTAGCGATGTCTAGAAAAGCATCGGGAGCTTGGAACATAAGCGATCCGTATGTGATCCTCCTCCCCCCGTTGACTGGCCTGGTCGTTAGTTCATGGATATGTTAGTCTGACCCAAAGGTAGATTGACATGTTTGTACTTTATTCACTACACCAAAGTGCCTGAAGGTAATGATTGCACCCAAAGGTGTTTCATTACTGAATGGTGTTTTGGCTAAAGTTTTAATTGAGCAAATAGTTTTACACATGCCTTTAGATAGATTTTAGAATTATGATTAAGGATCAAATCGTGACGCATCGTATCTAAATTATTTCCTTGTTCTTGAATTTTTCAGATCCAAACATAATGTCAAGTCTAAGTCAGATTAAGCCCCTCATGGGGAACAATTTCAAACAGTGGGAGGAAAAGCTGAAATTAGTCTTAGGGATCATGCAATTGGACACAGCACTGAGATTTGATCGCCCCAAGCCTAATAAAGAGAGTGAGGTAACTCCTCAAGAGAAGGCTGATATTGCTAGATGGGAGCATTCAGATCGCATGTGCATAATGGTGATGAAGCAAACGATCCATGAGACTTTTCGAGGCATCATACCTGATACAGAGACAGGCGCTATTGAATACCTTAAGGCCCTTGAAGAAAAATTCACAAAGAGTAAAAAGACTGATGTTAGTACACTCTTTGTGAAGTTGGCAACAATAAAATACAAGGGAAAAGAAGGGGTTAGAGAGCATGTTATTGAGATGACAAGACTGCAACGTGCCTTGAAAGGGCATAATTATGACATCTCTGATGAGGTTCTCATTGAGTTCATTTTTCTGTCTCTCCCGTCTAACTTTAGACAATTCAGAGATGACTTATAATTGTCAAAAAGAGACGTGGACACTACCTGAGTTTGAGGCTCAGTTGGTGCAGGAGGAAGAGAGACAGAAAATGACTAAGGGAGAAAGTGCTCATGTAGTAACATCTAATCCTAAGGGTAAAGGCAAGAAGCGCAAGTTTACTGCCAAGGAAAAGGGACCTACCAAGGTAGCTGCAAACAATGTTGCGCAGAAAAGCAAGAAGGAAGATACTTCTGCGAAAGCAGCAGAAAAGAACTGTTTTTTCTGCAAAGCGCCAGGACATACAAAGAAATTCTGCACCAACTATCATGCATGGTTGGCAAAGAAAGGTATGTCTCTTGCTTTAGTTTGTTCTGAAGTTAATTTAAGTTCTGTATTTAGATATACTTGGTGGATAGATTCAGGTGCAACGACTAACATCAGTATGTCGATGCAGGGTTGCCTAAGCCATCGCAAGCCAAGTGAGGCAGAGCGCTACGTTTACGTAGGAAATGGCAACAAAGTAGAAGTGGAAAGCATAGGAAAATTTAGATTATTATGTAAGACATGATTTTATTTAAGTTTTGATGCTTTAGTGGTTCCATCTTTCAGAAGGAACCTAATTTTTGTATCTTATTTGGACAAAAATGGTTATGTATGTTCATTTGGTAATGGAAATTTCAGTTTGTGTCAAGATTCTAAGCTTCTTGCTTCTGGTATCCTGTCTTCTTATGATAATCTTTATTTTCTAGATATAGACACTTCACATTCAGAGGCACTGCATATAGATAATAGAAAACGTAAATTAACTTGCGAGAAATCTGCAACATTATGGCACAAGCGATTAGGACATATCTCTATGAAAAGGATAGAACGTCTTGTGTCTAATGATATTCTCCAACCTTTAGATTTTACAAACTTAAGTGATTGTGTAAATTGTATAAAGGGAAAACAAACTAATAAACGTAAGTATGATGCAAAAAGGTGTAATGATGTCTTAGAATTGATTCATACGGATATCTGTGGTCCTTTTCCAAAGGCTACAAGAAATGGTGACCGTTACTTTATCACATTCATAGATGATTATTCAAGATATGGTCATATTTACTTAATAAAAGAAAAGGCGGAAGCATTAGACGTGTTCATAAAGTTCAAAACGGAAGTTGAGTTACAACTTAACAAACGTATAAATTCCATTCGTTCTGATCGTGGTGGTGAATACTACGGTCGTTATGATGGATCAGGAGAACAGCGTCAAGGTCCCTTTGCAAAATACTTAGAGGAATGCGGAATTGTGCCTCAGTATACGTTGCCAGGTTCGCCTGCAATGAATGGTGTTGCTGAGCGACGAAATCGCACCCTTAAAGACATGGTGAGAAGTATGATTGCTCGTACAACTCTACCTGAGAATTTGTGGGGAGAAGCCTTAAAGACTGCAGCATACATACTTAATAGAGTGCCTACTAAAGCAGCTAACAAGACCCCTTACGAGTTATGGGTTGGGCGCAAGCCTAGCTTGAATCATTTGAGAGTTGGGGGATGTCCATGTGAAGCTAGGCCTTATAAGCCAAGCAAAAAGAAACTGGACGAAAGAACCGTTAGTTGTTACTTTATAGGCTATTCTGAACGATCTAGGGGGTTCAAATTCTATAATCCAACAGAACATACAGTTTGAGTCAGGAAGTGCAAAATTTTTTGAGGATAATGAGTTTGTGGGGGGAGATATGACAAAAGATAGTATTTTTGAAGAAGAAGAGACGAATGCGAATGAGACTATGGACCAAAGTCCTAGTTTTGTTCAAATTCCGATTGCGTTTAGAAATACATCTTTTGACAATGTGCAAACTTCATCATCCCAAACAACTCAGTTAGAAACTCAACATGGAATAGAGAACACAAATGGACCTGAACCCAACCCAAACCCTCACATTGACATGACAAATGTTGATGGCCTAGGGCCTGTGGGAGATTCAGAAGTTGGTAATGATGTTCTTCCTCTTGTTGAAGATCAAGTTGTAAATGAACCTCAAGAAAATCTAGAGCCTGTGCCAATTAGGAGATCTACAAGAGAGAAAAGATCTACACAATCAAAGGATTATGCATATCTTCAAGAACATGAGTTTGACATTGGCATGTTTGAAAATGATCCTGTTAATATCAAACAAGCTGTGGAAAGCTCTAACTCTCAAATGTGGATTAATGCCATGAATGAAGAGATGAAATCTATGTATGACAATGACGTTTGGGATATCGTTCCGTTGCCTAAAGACAAGAAACCCGTTGGTTGCAAATGGATATTTAAGACTAAGCGAGATTCTAAAGGCAATGTTGAAAAATACAAGGCACGTCTTGTTGCGAAAGGTTTCACACAGAAAGAAGGCATTGATTATAAAGAGACTTTCTCTCCAGTTTCATCGAAAGACTCTTTAAGGATTATATTGGCGCTTGTAGCACATTATGATTTAGAACTTCATCAGATGGATGTAAAGACGGCGTTTCTCAATGGTGACATTGATGAAACGATCTATATGAAGCAACCAGAAAACTTTGTATCAGGTGATGCAGGGTCTATGGTTTGCAGACTTAAGAAATCTATCTATGGGCTAAAACAAGCATCTCGACAATGGTATTATAAGTTTCACCAAGTTATTAGCTCATTTGGTTTTGAGTCTAACATAGTAGATGAATGTATATACCTTAAGTTCTGTGGGAGTAAATTTATTTTCTTGGTTTTATATGTAGATGACATATTGCTTGCCAGTAACGATAAGGACATGTTGCATCAAACTAAGAATTTTTTATTTAAGAACTTTGAAATGAAAGATCTTGGTGATGCATCATTTGTTCCAGGGATTGAAATACTTAGAGATAGATCTCAAGGTATTCTGAGGTTATCCCAGAGGAACTATATCGATAAGATTCTAACAAGATTTGGCATGCAAAACAGCAAACCAGGAGATACCCCTATATCAAAAGGAGATAAGTTTAGTCTGAAACAATGTCCCCAAACTGACTTAGATAAAAACCTCATGAAAGATATTCCATATGCCTCAGCCGTGGGTAGCATCATGTATGCACAAGTATGCACGCATCCGGATATTGCGTTCATTACCGGAATGCTAGGGAGATATTTGAGTAACCCAGGTATGGAACACTGGAAGGCAGCCAAGCGAGTGTTGAGATACCTAAAGAGAACAAGGGACTATATGCTCACGTATCGGAGATCGGAACAGCTCGAGGTCATTGGATATACCGATTCTGATTTTGGAGGATGTGTCGACAGCATGAAGTCAACATCAGGATACATCTTTATGATGGCAGGTGGTGCTGTGTCATGGAAGAGCGCTAAACAGTCATTGGTAGCCTCCTCCACTATGGCAGCTGAATTTGTTGCATGTTTTGAAGCATCTAATCATGGCGTATGGCTGAAGAACTTCGTCACAAGTCTGAAAATTGTGGATTCTATTTAGAAACCACTCAAATTATTATGTGACAACAATTCAGCAGTGTTATACGCAACGAACAACCGAAGTTCGTCAAAGTCGAAGTACATTGACATTAAGTTTTTGGTTGTAAAAGAGAGAGTGCAGAATAATGAATTATGTATAAAACACATAGGTACAGACTCCATGATTGCGGATCCTCTTACTAAAGGATTACCACCCAAGAAGTTTCACCAACATGTTGCTTGTATGGGTGTAATATCTGTTTAGGATAATTAGAAAATGTGGGAGTCTGAATATGTTTTAAGTTCTGTTTTTGATGTTCTATGTAATGCAATTGTAAACAATTTTGATGATATATACAAGTTGCATTCAGTTTCAGTTTCATTATTTCTTTCTTTAAAGTTTAAATTTTTGGCCTCATACAGTAAAGTAAAGGTGACTCAATTAGAAATAGGCACGTCTAATCACACTTGCGTGTAATTTCTAAACTATATGTCCAAATCAGATTCATGTCATTCAGTTATGTTGGCAGCGTGATTTATGTCAGTTTAGTTGCGAATAAATGTGACAAATGCCGCTTAAGTCCTTTGTTAGCATAATTGATGGACGGAATTGTTTAAGAAATACGATAAGTAAAGACAGAAAAGTTGCATGCAATAAAGTTAAGGATATATAATCAAAAGGTTGCACTTGTCCATGTGGGAGATTGTTGGATTTAGAGACGTCTAATTACAATAATTAAGTTGGACATACGTGCATTATGATTATGATATCAAATACTGTCAGCAAGATTACATTTATGTAATGATTAAAATATGCCAAAATAATGTGATTAATTAAGTCATGGCATTATACGTATTTAAATAAGGATTTGGATACAAATACATATAGAATAATGTTAAACAATTATAATTGTTAATGGACCGATTATAGTTGATTAAAATAATTGCAGTAATAAATTTGAGCTGAATAAGGAAATCAGAATCTATTCTGATTGATTTCAGTTTTTTCTGGAAAGTTCCCGATTTCAAAATCTGATGAAATCCGAAATTTCAGATTTCTTGACAGACTTGTTTCAGCTAAATTTCGGCTGCCCTAGGATTGGGGTTTTGCACTGCTATAAAGGGGCTGAGTCTCCAAGGCTTGCTATCAACTCAGAAAAATTGTCTGCTCCATTGAAGACTAGATACTCTGTCATTCAGGATAGCCAGAGAAAAGGATTGCAAGTTCTTGGAAGGATTCAAGAGCCAATAACTCAAGTCAAGACCAGGAGCCTTTGAAGATGGAAAGTAAGTTCCGCTGTGCATTAATTTTAATTTCTTACAAAGGAGTAGATCTTGGTTAGGGTTTAAAGTAATTAGGAAAACCCACAAAGTAAAACCAACATTATTTTGCTAAATTTATTTAGGATTGATTTTAGTACAACTGTTTGCATACGTTAGTGAGCATCTCCACAAGCACAAGCATGAACATTGCATTTCAGAGAGTTAAAACTTGTTAAGAGTTCTACTTGGTAAGACTTATACTGATAGCTTACTTTTGAAAACTCGGCAAACCATTGACATCACTTCTATTTTTTTTATTTGTGTTTATATACTATATTTAGGGAAGTGAACAAATTATCTAAAGAAGACCTTTAGCTGGACTTGGGGCTTCCGTCTATTGAAAAGGTATTACATGGTGCTCATTAGTGTTACTTTCACCTTCGTAGTTCCTTTCTAGACGAATTCTGTACCGAATTCTGTACGTAGGCACAGACATAGCTCTTATTTTCTCACTGTTTTTTTAGTTTTTTAATTTCCCTATCATGATGTTTTCACCTTTGTAGTTCTTTTCTAGACGAATTATTTGGTACATGGTACATAGGCACAGACAAATTATTTGGTACATAGGCATAGACATAGCTCTTATTTTCTTACTGTTTTTTTATTTTTTATTTTTTTAATTTCCCTATCATGATGTTTTCACCTTTATAGTTCTTTTCTAGACGAATTATTTGGTACATAGGCACAGACATAGCTCTTTTCTAGACAAATTATTTGGTACATAGGCATAGGCATTGCTGTTATTTTATTTTTATTTTTTTCCCTATCATGATGTTTTGACCTTCATAGTTCTTTTCTAGACGACTTGGTACATGGTACATACGGATAAACATAGTTTTTATTTTTATTATTTCTCTATCATGATGTTTTCACCTTCATATTTCTTTTCTGGACGACGACTTGGTACATAGGCATAAACATAGCTCTTATTTCCTTACTGTTTTTTATTATTATTTCCATATCATGATATCAGGTTTTGAACCTGTTGTTGTAGCCAATATCGCTGATCAAATTCTATGTTCTTTTGTTAGCTTATTTCTAAGTATAGCTACTCTATTTTTTGGTTGTAGCCAATAGACGACTTGTACCATGTTGTAGCGAATAGATGACTTGGTACATGGTACATAGGGATAAACATAGTTCTCATTTTTATTATTTCCCTATCATGATGTTTTCACCTTCATAGTTCTTTTCTGGACGACTATGTTTTCACCTTCATAGTTCTTTTCTGGACGACTTGGTAACATAGGCATAAACATAGCTCTTATTTTCTTACTATTTTTTTATTATTATTTCCATATCATGATATCAGGTTTTGAACCTATTGTTGTAGCCAATATGGCCAATCGAATTCTATGTTTTTTTGTTAACTTGTTTCTCAGTATAGCTACTCTTCTATGTTTTTTTGTTAACTTGTTTCTCAGTATAGCTACTCTATTTTTTTGTTGTAGTCAATATGGCCGACCGAATTCTATGTTTTCTTGTTAGCTTATTTCTCAGTATAGCTACTTTATTTTTTTATGAACTCTATGAGAGGGCCCTTGGGGGCGATTAATGTAAGTATGTATATATAGTTTTTTTGGACAATAAGGTATTTTCTTCATGGCCACTGTTTGGATTGGGGCAGATCCATCATGAATACTTAAAGAAAAGAAAATGTAATATCGTTTAAATTTATAAATGAAATTACAGTTTTTTTCTCGAGAAAAAAACAAAACAATTATATTCAATTCACTTAAGGTGTTTTCTAAATGGCCACTCTTTGGATCGGGGCAGATCCATCATGAATACTTGAAGAAAAGAAAATGTAATATTGTTTAAATTTATAAATGAAATTACTTAAAAAAAAAGAAAATGTAATATTGTTTAAATTTATAAATGAAATTATAGTTTTTTTCTCGAGAAAAAAACAAAACAACTATATTCAATTCACTTAAGTAATGTAACTTGGGAAAAAAAAAACACAAAAAACAAAACAAAACAACTATATTCAATTCATTTAAGTAATGTAACTTAGCAAAGCATTGTTGACACCTTAAAAAACAAAACTATATTCAATTCACTTAAGTAATGTAACTTGGCAAAGCATTGTAATGTAATTTGGGAAAAAACACAAAAAACAAAACAAAACAACTATATTCAATTCATTTAAGTAATGTAACTTAGCAAAGCATTGTTGACACCTTAAAAAACAAAACTATATTCAATTCACGTAAGTAATGTAACTTGGCAAAGCATTGTTGACACCTTCCTTTTTTTTATCTGTGCCTATGCACTATATGTTTAGTTCACTTAAGTAATGTATGTTCATACCTTTTTTTTTATTTGTGCCTATGCACTATATGTTTAGTTCACTTAAGTAATGTATGTTAATAGGAAGAATAATTTTGTTAATTGTACAAATAACATTAATTGCTTTTACTAGGTAGATTTGTGTATAGTTGATTGTTGCCAATTTCGATGGGTTATTATAATCTATTGGCATTAGTTTTTGTTGAGCACACATGCATATATTGAGGAGGGTTGGTGGGGTTAAGGTGGAGTGAATTCATAAGAAAACAATCACATATGATATTTATCAATTACAAAACATGGAACATGAGATTTATTTGAAAACTCTTTTTTGTATAAAATCACAAAACTTTTTTTTATAATTCTTTGTAGGCACCACCATCAATAGAATGTGATCCATTGCAATTGACGACAAGTGACTATGAACAAATCTACATGGTAAAAGCAATTAGTGTCTATTGAGCACACACTTATATTGAAAGGGGAGGTGTGTGGGTGATTAGTTTAAGACAATCTTACTTATTTAAACATTCATGAACCATAAAAAATCAAGCACATATGATATCTATCAACTATCGAACATGGAACACAAGACTTGGATGGAAACTCTTTTAGAAGAAAACCACAAAAAATATTTTTATAATTCTTTGTAGGCATTACCACTAATATGTCACAATGACTCATCACAATTGACAAGGACCTATATGAACAAATTTACCTAGTATAATCAACTAGTGTTTGTTGAGCACACACTTATACTGAGAGGGAAGGTGGTGAATTAGTGTAAGACAATTTTTTACTTATAACATTCATGAACCATAAGAAAACAAGTACATATGACATCTTTCAGCTGAAGAACGTGGAAGACATGATTTATGTAGAACTCTTTAGGGAGAAAACCACAAAACTTCTTTTATAATTGTTTGTAGGCACCAATTTACCAGAGACCAATTTATGTCAAACCCTTTGGGAAGAAAACCACAAGAAACCTTTTTATAATTCTTTGTAGAAACCAACCTATTGGTGACACCAATCTCCACTATTGCAAATATTTGTAGGCGCTAACCTATTAGAGACATTAATCTCCATCACTGTAAATATTCATAGGCACCAATCTACTAGAAACACCAATCTCCATTATTGCAAATATTCATAGGTACCAACATACTTCATCGAGTCTGGTTTCTATTTTTGCCTTCACCATGTCTGCTAGCGCTTGGTGCACGTCAATGAGATTCTTAATTAAAAATGTCTTAGAACCAAATTTGAAGTGAGCCCCCAAAGGAATATCACCAACTTCTAACATATGTGACATTTTATTTTTATTAAATATTAAAAGGGCGCATAAATGTAATTTATGAGCCATAGAGGAGGGAGTACCTTTATAAAAGCATCAGATTCACGACCATATTATAAACCACCACATGGTCCAAGACATAGAAGCCAAGGGGAAGAGAGGAATCCGTTTATAAACAAAACTGCCAATCATGAGTCCAAGACTATATAATATATACACGCCAGAAGGAATTCATTTTATAACATGAGGCCATGGGCATAACTATAATTTTAAGTAGGCGCAGTCTACCTTGGCACCATACATTTGCACTCGCGTTGTCATAAGACCACATGGATAACCATGGGATTCAATCCCGGAACCTTAGACCTTGGCGTTATATTATAACCATGCATTCGACCTCCTTTCAAAAACTCTTGAGACAAATATTCTTCTATCTTGATTTTTGAACCTATCTCCATCAACATCAATCGCTAGACTTCCTTTAAACTGCACCTAGCACACGAACCGTTGGAGCGAAGGTCATAGGACCTCAGGGTGTAACCACCAAACTCCATCTCAGACATTGGCGATATGCATTCAGCGCTTTGTCAAAACACTCGAGGAAATAACTCCCGATATGGGAATATTCACAACACCCAACGAGCCTCGTCTTCGTCTATGGTCGGTAATATCTCTATCCCTACCGAATTAAACCAAGCTCTTTGTGGAAACCTCCGAGAATTGTCTATGCCAGGACGAAAAATTCTTGACGTGAATGGTTTTTATTCCCCGATCTCCCTCATATAACAAACTTTTTATAAATTTGAGAAAAACTAAGTCTCAACCCTATTATGGATGCTCTATGTCTTTGGTCAAACCAGAGATGAAACAGGCTTGCGACATACTTGATCAACTTCAGAATTTAAATGGACTTTCACCCCGCCACTCTGATTTAGTGGATCACATGCATAAAGTAAGCAATTCCATATGTGACTTGGATAACAACAATGTGGATTATAGAAATTCCTCCAATTAAAATCCTTATGTACAGAGATCTCACTTCGCCAAACTCATGCTTCCACTTTGCTCTCCTTCCATTTATTAGGATCGTTTGATCATGCCATTTGATCAATGATCAATGGTAAATATTTCACCCAACTATACAAAAGGTTTCAACCTTGTTTGAAAGTTTTTTACCTTCTCTGCATTGATTCATATGTGCACTACAAAGTCGCTCTCCCTCCTTGGTCTTTAGTTTTGACACACCTGCATAACACTCAATTTAACATGATACAGTTTATTTCACATAAAACAAAGGATTCATGAATAATTTCTTCACACCGGAAACATAGTGATCTCTATTAATATCAATATATATAAATTATAAAAGACCTCTCCTCAACCGATTTCGCACTATTGCCTGACCCTTCCCTTGATGGCCAACCTCTCAAATGCTTCTTTGACTTACAAATTATACAAGAGGATTCTGAATTAGAATTAGTCCAGATCCACTAATCACTCAACAACCCAAATCTCTAGGATCCTTTGGATACACAAAATCCTCTCTAAGATATCTTACTCCTTTGTAAGATATTTCTAGATCCCTAACTCTTGAGACCTACTTGATTACATCTCACTCATTCTTAACTCACTCATGCATAACAAGAAAACATAGGAAAATACATTACATAAATCAATTAGGGAACCAACTCCTTTAGTAAATGAAAGACCCCTAGGTCTAGTCAAATATGCTTTGAATTCAAGGTTAAACGCTCCTACATCATACTTCCAAGGTGGAAAATATTTGTGGTCTCTTGACTATGTGCTTTCATAGGTTAATTGAAATCCTCCTAGATCCCATATATTGTGTTGTCATTGTCTACTCATTTTGTTGTAACATTCTTCCCCTCTATCATCTTGATGCACTTTCTACTACACATTCTCCTTTCCAAGATCCCATTTTTTGTTTTGATGCCTACTCATAATCTTGTTGATGCAGTCTCTCTCAGTCAATTGCAATTTGTTGCTAACTGTATTTTTTCCTCCATGTTAACTCCATTTAGTTGCCACCACCATCAATTTCCATGCTTCATCAAATTTAATGTCCAGTTTTTCCCTCTGCTAATATACTTTATTTCTGTAATTTGTCTGTTGTCGATTTTCACAAAAAAATTGTATAGCCACCACCATTTTCATCTCTTCATATCTCTGCTTATTCCCAATAATTTTTTGCATCCAATGTTACATTTCCTTAAGTTGCACATTCAATTTACATGACTACAACAAACTCATAAATTTTTTGTTCTTTGCTAGAATAATAGACTTGCCACAAACATTTTATACAAGGTTTTCTCTATAGCTCTACTCCACTCACCTTCAGTACTACCATTCTCTTTTGTTATTTCTTATTTAGAAAGTCCCATGCTTACTCCTTTGTAGTTATGCATGGCCTTTTCCAAGATTTCTTATACCTCATCAGCTAAAGTATCTCAAAGCCAACTCATTGTTCCCTGTACATCTTCATCATCTTCATATTTTCCAATACTTACACTCGTTGAATCTTCATATCTTCCATTTTTACTAGTTAGATGAGACAAGGTTGTCTCTATTAATATGAGAATTATGAGTTTGTCTATCCTAACATTCCTCTATACCGATAGACACAAATCATTCATTAGCTTTAAAAACATGATACTTTTGGGTTTCTTTAGATGCTTCTAACACCCTTTCCCCATGCATCACTGAAATCTTCAAGCCATTCATCAGATCCTAATTTGATTCCTTCACTATAATAACTTCCTTTTGTGACTTCACCATATTCATTGTTTGTATGCATATGCTCAATTAAAAAATTATCAACCTCAAACACCTCTTCAAAAAATAAAAACTTATTTATTTCAAGCATCTTGTTTAGAAATAAAATCTTTTCTACCTCAAACTTTTCTTCCATAGTTGCATTTGTCCATTGTGCATAATCTCCACTTTGATTTCCTTTACAAGACAATTATGTATTCCTTTCTCTTTCAAGAGAATTTAAATTATTTTCTTCTTCCAACTTTATGACAATACACAATGATTGGTCTTCACCTTTCAATCCAAGTGTTGTTCTTTATCCCTGCATGGAATAGAGTTCATGTTTTTTACAATCATTTGCAACAAATATTGTATCCACACACCAATTATTAAATTTAAAATTAATACGCTCTTTAGCATCAATAGATGGTTCTTCCATCAAATCTTTATACTGCTCTTCCAAACAATTTGTGAGACTCTTAATAAGTTTCTTCTCAACATCTTCATCACTATCATCCTCCCTAAGGATTGGTCCCTTCTCTGATTCATAATAGTGAACTTCCATCTCAGACTTAGCTGCTCTGAGTTTTTTCTTCAATTCAACACACAACTTGTGTTTTAGCTTCACTTGCAACATGTGCCATTTCACCTTATTCTTTTTCATTATCCAATCATATCCCTAGTCTGGTAGCAACCTGTAACAACCATGGTAAAAAATCCACGTAATAAAGTTAATAAAGGCAAAATAATGACCAAGGTCATGGGACACATATTCCACAATGAATGTTAGGCAAAAACATAGTGATGGGGATCACTTGTGATTAATTAATGGCTATGGAAATTGGCAAAGTAAATGACAAATGCTTTGGAAAGGCATGAGACGTTTATTGGCATTTTATTTATGAAAACAATGGAAATTAGGGGAAAAGGAAAGTGAAAAGTCACAGGTTGCATGTGAGGAGGAAAATGGAAGAAAACAATGGAAAATTTGAAGAAATTAGAGGCCTCATTCATAAAAAGGCTTATGAGGATCAGTTGACATACTTTTGTCAATTCAGTTTTGGAGCTCTCTCTCTCATACTCTTGGACACTTGAGTTTTCTTGGAGCACTCTTGGAGGAGTGTGGCACACTTGGGATTTGGAGCAAGAAGGCAAAGGATCAGCAGCTACAACTGGTTTTGCTTGCAGGTACCGAGTTGCATGTATGATTTCCTTGTTATTTTTGGAATGCATATGGTTTCTTGGTTATGATTTTTCATTGGCATGGAGGATTTCCTAGATTGATGGTGGTTTTGCCTAGCTTTTCCATTTCCTGGATAGCCATGGTGTTGTGGGTTTCTTTCCTTTTGTTTTTTGATTGGTTCTCATGTTCCTTATGGTTGTGGGTTGAATTACTAGGTCTTGGAACCTTGGTTGGAAAAATGCTCTAGAAGCCTTGTAACAGCTTGGGTTGAGTTACTAGTCTTGGAAGCCTTGGTTGGAAAAACACTTTGGAGCCCTTGGTGGGAGTAGAATTTCCCACTGTAGATCACCTGATGATGCAATATACTAAAGCAAAATACTTGATCTACTTCTACAAACAAACCTGCGAAAGCTTAATCGATTTTGAGCAAGATCAAATAGAACACATATAATAGATGAAGAAACAATCACACATGAACACAGAAGAATACTCTGGGGAAAGCCTCAGCTAAAAACCCCGATCTCTGTATTATCATACGAGTGGAAATATCTTCCGATTACACATAGCTTTAGCTCACAAGCTATCAAGGTCTCAGTACAATCCCTCAATGTTGCTCATAGACTGAATAGACACAACATATGCCTTCCCTCAGTCCTCCAAGCCTCCTATTTCCTTGCGCAGTTTCTCCTCAGTCCTCCGGTTACCACCTGTGTGAATTGACCTCTCACACAACTCACCAAACTTAGAAGTAACTGTGTAATCTCCAAGGAGTGAATTCCTTCTGCATGCAAGAGATATCCTCAATGGAATATTCCTGCAACTGATAATACACTGTCCCATCATCTGATCTCAACTGGGTCTCTGACTGAACTGACATGCATGAGTTATTTATGAGAGAATATTCAGTTATCTGAATTGCAGTGGTGACATGCATGCATGCATTAACTAACTGAACTCACAATCAGTTCAACAAACTGTTGGAACTAATCTAACTGGACTTAACTCAGTTAACTGAGCTAACTAATTACAACTCAAAATACAACTCATCCTGATCTCCTTAATCAAGGGATAACTTCCTCAATCAAAGGGGAAATTGTTGCATGTCTTCACATAGACTTCATGTTTGATTTTCTCCAACTAATTAACTCAAGATGAATTAATTAATTATTTTTCAAACAGCTACTAAGATCAAATTCGAATTTTAATTCTCAATTTTAGTTCAGGGACTAACTAAAATTGGAATGTATCCCAAAATGCTATTTATAGCAATGCTATTTTTAACACTTCTATATTTAGCATTTATTGTTGCTATTTTCAACACTTCCTCTCAACAAGAAAGGGATTATCTGTCACCCCAATCCTGTCTCTGTGGAACTCGAACTTGCATTTTGACAATGCCTTAGTCAAAATATCTGCATCCTGTTCCTCGATCGAAACATACAGCAACAACATGATCCTCTTCACCACACAGTCTCGAAGATGATGATACCAGATATCGATGTGCTTGGACCTGTTATGAAATACTAGATTCTCAGAGAGTTTGATACAACTCTGATTATCGCAATAGATCACCATTTGGATCCATCCTCTGACCAAACAATCCAACAAGAATTTTCCGCATCCAAATGGCCTCACATGTTGCCTGACTGGCAGCCATGTATTCAGCCTCTGCTGAGGTAAGTGCAACTGACCTCTGTTTCCTGCTTTACCAAGAAACTGCAGTTGAACCAAGGTTGAAAATTCCTCCTGAAGTGCTCTTCCGGTCTGATGGAATCCTTGCCCAATCTGCATCTGTGAAGCCCTGAAGCTTCACTCCCTTTGTCCGTTTATACCACAATCCATACTGAGATGTGCCTCTGAGGTATCTCAGCACATGCTTCGCTTCCTTCCAAAACAACTTGGTAGGCTGAACCATAGCTTGACTCAACTGGTTCACCGAAAAGCACAAATCTGGTTGTGTGTTCACTAGATACATCAATGAACCCACAAGTTGCCGATAAATAGTAGCAGCTACTACCTCACCTGAAGTAGCATCCTCCTTCCTCCAATTACCAGCTAGAGGAGTCTGCATGGACTTTCACTTCTCCATGTGGAATCGCCTGAGTATCTCATTGGCATACTTGCCTTGAGATGCAAACACTTCCCCATCCTTCTGCCACACTTCCATACCTAGAAAGTAGTGCATAAGACCCATGTCTTTCATCTCGAAATCTCTTGCAAGGTCCTCCTTGCAAGACTAGATCAACTGATCATCACCTGTCAATATCAAATCATCAACATAAAGAACAATGATCAATGGCTTACCTTCTACCATGATGTGGTAAAGGTTCACATCTAATTCACTTTTTGTGAAGTCCAACCCGGTGAAATAGCTGTTGATCCTGGTGTACCAAGCACGAGGTGCTTGCTTCAGTCCGTATAAAGCTCTCTTGAGTCGGCACACATGAGACTCAAGATCGAAGGTCTCAAAACCTTATGGCTGCTCAATGTACACCTCTTCCTCAATCTTGCCATTGAGGAACGTAGTCTTCACATCCATCTGATGGAGTCTGTATAAATCTCTCTTGAGTCAGCACACATGCGACTCACGATCGAAGGTCTCAAAACCTTCCGGCTGCTCAATGTACACCTCTTCCTCAATCTTGCCATTGAGGAATGCAGTCTTCACATCCATCTGATGGATCTTCCAACCCATCTGAGCTGATAGTGCCAATATCGATCTAATAGATGAGTACCTTGCTATAGGAGCAAAAGTCTCATTATAGTCAATCCCCTCGACCTATGAGAAACCACGAGCAACAAACCTTGCCTTATGTTTCTCAACACTCCCATCAGCTGCTTGCATTGCCCTATAAGCCATCAGGAACTCACTACTGACTTGTCCTCTAGTCTTGGGACAACATCCCAAACACTATTTCAAACGATGGAGTCGTACTCCTCCACCATAGCATCAACCCAGACTGGCTACTGCACTGTTTCCTCAAAGGAAGAAGGTTTGGTCTCTACACATTCCCCAACCAGGGCCATGTAACCAGTGTACCGCTTGGGTGACCTCCTTTTTCTACGCTAAGAAGATGGCTATCCCACATTCTCTCTCGCATCCATCAGCAATCTGTCAGCTTCCCTTGAGAATTTCCGCCCATCTCTGGAAGACTCTGCATGAGGGGATGTCTCCACTCCTGGATCCTCTACATGCGGCTTCTCCGCATCAATCTGAGGCTCCTCCTCCTTAGGAACTAAAAGTTCCTCCTCTACATGCAACTTGAGCTCCCTCTCAAGTGATACTCGCATAGCTTTCTGCTCGTCGAACTTCAGATCTCTGCGTACCACTGTCCTCTGACTGGTAGGCAAGAACACCCGATAGTTGTGGGGTGTATCAGTGTACCCCACAAGTATCCCCAACTCAGCGGTTGGATCTAGCTTCTTCTGGGCATCTTTGGTCACATGGAAATAAAGTAATGATCTAAAGATCCCGAAGTGACTCACATCTTGTCTCTTCCAAGAAAAGGCCTCCACTGGTGTCTTCATTCCCAGTATACGATGCAGGCTTCTATTCTGCAAGTATATTGTTGTATTGCATGCCTCAGCCCACAAATGAAGTGGTAGGCTTTGGTCATGCAGCATCACCCGAGCTGCTCCCACAATCGATTTGTTCTTCCTTTCAGCCACCCCATTCTGCCGTGGGTTACAGGGTGCCGTCAACTCCCGTTTAATTCCTTCTATTGCGCAGAATTCCTTAAACTGTTGGGAGACATACTCTCCACCATTGTCGCTTCGCAAGGCCCTTATTTTCTTTCCAGATTCTTTCTCTGCCAATGCTTTGAACTCACAAAACCTTGAGAAGGTTTGATCCTTCTTCTTCTTAAAGTAGATCCAACATCTACGAGAAAAATTATCAATAAAAATAACATAGTGCCTTTGTTTAGCGGTGGAGGCTGTAGAGAATGGTCCACACACATCTGTATGAACTCGCTCCAGGATTGCTCTAGCTCTACTGTCTCAATCTTGAAAGGAATATTTTTCATACTTACCCAAGGTACAACCTTTGCATGTATCCATTTGCTCCAGTTTTCCCTTGGGAAGTCCGGTAGAAATCTGCTGCATGATCTTCAAGGCCCCATGGTGCAAGTGGCCCAATCTTCTATGCCATAGCTCACCAATATCTTGGCTCTGCACCAACTCTGCTTTGGAACTCAATGCAGCACAATCGTCTACCTCCAGCTTGTAGAGATTCTTTACTCGAATCCCAATCCTCTTGGTCTGTCCAGTGCCGATATGCCTCAAGAATGCCTTTCCTTTACTAAAGACTACATCATAGCCTTTGTCTTCCAACATAGCGACAAACACAAGATTCTTCTTCAGACCAGACACATACTTTACATTAGTTAGGGTGAGAGGAGCTCCATGCTCCCTCTGAAACACAACCGTACCTTCACCTGAAACACGGTACTTTCCATCATCGCCCATCTCGATGCGCATCTGGAGGTCCTTCTCCTCCAAGGTACTGAAAAGATTCTTATCGTCAATCATGTGGAATGAAGCTCCACTGTCCAGGTACCAAACACACCCCACCATCGATGAAACCATACATGCGATGAGGGTGAAATCCAATTCGAACTGTGAGGCCAGTGCCTCACCATCTGATCCCTTCAAGGATCCCTTCTTGGATTTCTTCTGTGGACAATTCGTAGCATAATGGCCCACCTCATGACAATGAAAGCATCGCACTTTCGATTTGTCAATCTTCTTCCCACCATGGGAAGAACTCGATTTGGAATGGGACGCCTTCCCTTTCCCTTTCCTCGCCTTACTCACTAAGGCTATATTTTCTTCATCATCTTGCTTTGATGAAGATCCATCTCTGGTGCTTCTTCTTATCTCCTCCTGCATCAGATTTGACCAAAGTCGTTCCCAATCTGGCAGTTTCTCTCTTCCATTTACCAAGTCTTGGTAGCTATGCCAGCTCTTAGGAAGACTGAGGAGAGAAAGACTCACCATGTCATCATCGGTTGTCGTGATTCCTACACTTCCAAGCTCATCCCTACAGGTGGTGAGCTTGTTCAGATATGTAGAGATCATGTCGCCCTTTTCACACTTGATTTTTCGAAGCTTGTCTTTCAGCGCTAGCTTCCTCTAATCGTCGTTGTTCTGATATAGATCCTTCAATGTTTTCCACATTGAAAACGGTGTCTCCTTCCCATGGAGACTCGAGACAATGTGGTCTTGAACTCCCTCTAGAAGGTTTCTCCTCGTTTTAGCCACACATTTCTTCCATTCCGCCGATTCTTGGGCATTAGAAGCTGCTGGCTTGGGGACTTCTTGATCAATGAAGTCCTTCAAACCATTGTCCTCTAATACCGCTTCAATGCAATCCTTCCAGGCTATATAATTTGAGATGCCATCAAGGGCATACTCGAGTCTTAAACCATTGAACGCCATTGGTGAAATTTGAGATGTGATAAGAATTCGATTTCTATAATCAAGAACTTCAAACTTCGAACTTCTCCCTTCTTTGTATACTGTTCTTTGCTTTGATACCATGTAGAATTTCCCACTATAGATCACCTAATAATGCAATATACTAAAGCAAACTACTTGATCTACTTCTACAAACAAACTTGCGGAAGCTTAATCGATTTTGAGCAAGATCAAATAGAACACATATAACAGATGAAGAAACAATCACACATGAACACAGAAGAATACTCTGGGGAAAGCCTCAGCTAAAAACCCCGATCTCTGTATTATCATACGAGTGGAAATATCTTCCGATTACACATAGCTTTAGCTCACAAGCTATCAAGGTCTCAGTACAATCCCTCAATGTTGCTCATAGACTGAATAGACACAACATATGCCTTCCCTCAGTCCTCCAAGCCTCCTATTTCCTTGCGCAATTTCTCCTCGGTCCTCTGGTTGCCACTTGTGTGAATTGACCTCTCACACAACTCACCAAACTTAGAAGTAACTGTGCAATCTCCAAGGAATGAATTCCTTCTGCATGCAAGAGAAGTCCCCAATGGAATATTCCTGCAACTGATAATACATTGTCCCATCATCTGATCTCAACTAGGTCTCTGACTGAACTGACATGCATGAGTTATTTATGAGAGAATATTCAGTTATCTGAAGTGCAGTAGTTACATGCATGCATGCATTAACTAACTGAACTCACAATCAGTTCAACAAACTGTTGGAACTAATCTAACTGGACTTAATTTAGTTAACTAAGCTAACTAATTACAACTCAAAATACAACTCATCCTGATCTCCTTAATCAAGGGATAACTTCCTCAATCAAAGGGGAAACTGTTGCATGTCTTTAGACTTCATGTTTGATTTTCTCCAACTAATTAACTCAAGATGAATTAATTAATTATTTTTCAAATAGCTGCTAAGATCAAATTCGAATTTTAATTATCAATTTTAGTTTAGGGACTAACTAAAATTGGAATGTATCCCGAAATGTTATTTATAGCAATGCTATTTTTAGCACTTCTATATTTAGCATTTCTTGCTGCTATTTTCAACAGTGAGTTGAATTACTAGTCATGGAATCCCTGGTTGGACAAACACTCTGGAGCCTGGCAGTAGTTGTGGGTTGAGTTACTAGTCCTAGAAGCCTTGGTTGGAACAAACGCTCTGGAGCCATGGACAACTTGGGTAGAGACCGACTTGGTGATGGTTAGTGATTTCTGACCATGAGGTGGAATCATTGGTTGAGGGTTGAGGCAGTTTGGCCTCTGGAAGCCCTGATTTTGTTTTGTTTGATTTGTTTTATGAGATCTCACATTCTTGCTTGGAATATGGCATGGGGGTGATTTGCTGAAAGAGAGATTTGGTTCATCCCAAGCTATGGTCAGGTGGTACATGGAAGTCCCTAACTTGGTTGGATTTGCATATGTTAATAAGAGATCATTTTCACTGGGATTTTAATGAGTAAATGTGCTTAATATTATGTAGCTTTAATGGTTGTTTCCTCGTTAATATATCTCTAGTTATTTATTGGTTATAAGTATGTTTTATGATGGTTATAATGTATGGATATCATCATGTTTTGGCTAGTATATGAAATTTTAGTGAATGAATGACCTAATAGATAACAATGCATCTAATGTGAGGAGGTATCAATCCTCTTTGACAATTCTCAGATAAGTATGAGACCCCTATACTTAGATTTGTTGTTGTGGTCTGTAGATTACATGTTTGTGATATGTTTAACGAAATTCATGTCATGGCTAGTAGGGGTCATATCAATTCATTGTTCAAGTGTTTGCATCAGTACCCTTGTTTCGATGTTATTTGTCATTTCTCGAAGTTTCATTAAGTTTTTGGCAGTGGCTTGAGTCCTGGCCCTGAAAAAATGGCACAGAATCTGGGGTCGCTAGCATAGAACTGCCTAAAAAAGGCCACAAACACATTGATGCCTTGTTGTGGGAGCAACTGGAGGGTCCCAGTCGCATGCATGCTTTGCCATGGGAGCAACTGGGGCTCTGGGGTAGTGAAAAAGCAAGTTCTCTTAGGGGTTTAACACTTGAAGGGGTTGGTTGGCTCCTGAAGGCCCTGTAGCTTCTGAGGAAGGTCAGTTTGGTCTTGTCATGTCGGTTCCACTTCCTTAACTGTACATGGGGAGTTGAATCATATCATAGTAACCCTTCGTCACATGTTTACCCCGGTGGACAGTTAGCTTAGGTAAATGTGGTAGGAGGGTGTTACTTAGTGGTATCAAAGCATGATTTCATTCTCCTTGGGTGATGTATGGTTTTTGTTGTCCTTGGATGAATGGGTTTTCATATGTACATGTTGGTTGCATATGTGTCCTTATGCTTGTGGTGTATGTGCTTTTTTTGTATGCATGGTGGTGGTCATGGGCGTTTTTGTGATGTAATGCAGAAGTTGATGGTGTTGTTGTCTCAATGTGTTTGTCATGAATGCATGTTAGTGTTTGTATGTATTGTGTATGCATGTGTGTCATACATATATTTTTATTCATGCATTGTCTCTCATTGGTGTGTAGTTGTGGCATCATGCATGGTAACTAGATGACGATTGAGGTGATGTCTATATATTGTGATGATTATGATTATACATGTATTTTTCTAATCTGGTTGATCTTGTAGATGAGATATCCTCCCCTGAAGTACACTCATGTACATTGGTTTGTTTATTATTTGGTTTAGCTAACATGATATACCTTGCAAGAAGAGAAGATCAAAGATGACTAGCAAAATGGTAGACTACAACTCACGAGATTTTCCCTATAGATCATATGAGAAACATGGTGAGGGATATTTTCCTGACATAGCAGAAACTCTGAGAAGTTTGAAGGAAGAAATAAGGAGTTTCAAAGAAGATAATGACTGAATCATTCAATCACAAGAGAGACTTTCTAGGGCATAGGAGAAACAAGCAGAGGTCAATGTGGTGATTCTTCAAAGCTTGTCAGATTTTTAGAGACAAGGACCGCTTAGAATCAGTCATGGATAGGAGGATAGGACTAATGGAGCATATGGTAGAAGGTCACATGGTGGGAACAATTTAGATAGAGATGACACGGTCAGAGATGGAAAATTCTTGGATACACCTGATAGATGAGGCAATGGACATAGGCTTTACTCTAGTTCTGGTTCAAACATGTATCATGGTCATCATCATTATCATCCTTACAGGAAGAGTGACAGGGGATATTTTTCAGATGAGTTCAAGAAAGCAAAGCCACCTACATTTTATGGGGAAATGAAGAAGTCACAAGATGTCGAAGCATGGTTGCTTGGGATGAATAAGTTCTTCAGATTGCATGATTACTCAGCGAACATGAAGGCCAAAATAGCTACATTCAGTCTTAAAGGTAAAGCAAATATTTGGTGGGAAGATGTAAAGAATGTTAGAGGTATTCATGAAGAGGAGTTGACTTGGAGTGAGTTCGAGAGACTATTCAGGAAGAAGTATCTATCGAAGAGATACTATGATGATAGGGAAAAAGAATTCTATGAGTTGAAGATGGGATCTATGACCAATGAGGAGTACACTAGCATATTCTTAGAGCTATTGAGATATGTACCTTACCTCAAGGATAGGATTGTCGATATCATTCAAGGATAGGATTGAGTTTGATGAGCCTAGATCATTGGAGGAAGCCATCAGGAAGCTAAAGCATTGTTATGAGAAATCAAAGTGCAAATCTGAGACTAAGCAAGTTTGGAAAGGTAATGAGAATAATAAAGGAAAATGGGATAAGAAGTGAACAAGACCTCAGGACACGGGTAACAAAGAGAATGCAACACTGCCTAAGAATTTCAATGCATCTGACAGAGGGTATGGATTTCAGTTTGAGGAGCATAACAAGAGTGATGATAGGAAACCTTTACATTGTTGGACTTGCGGTGGAGAGCATCGCAGAAGATATTGTCCACAACATCAGGGTGGTAGACCGCAAATCTACAGTGAACAGGAAGTGTAGACAATGGGGAATGTTGGACAGATTATTCCATGGACCTATGCAACATTGGAGAACAGGAAGGCAGATCACCAAGCATCTATTATCGAGATGGACGATAAGCTTTGTGATCAAGTTGTTTCTATTTTGATTGACCTTGGATCTAATTATAGTTATGTTAATCCAGAACTGGTGGATAAGTGTGGTTTGAATAAAGAAGTGCATGAAAAGTCTTGGTTAGTGCGGTTGACTACAGGTACTAAGAAGAGAGTTCATCGTTGGATAAGAGCTTGTGCATTTGAGTTGAATGGTATGCCTATATCAGCACTATTGAAAAATGTGCAACAAGAAATGTTAAGTTTAGAATGTGCTAAAAATAGCATGTCTAAAAATAGCAGTTTGGCTAGTGAGGTCATTGGCCACATTGGGTGAGAGGTGAAACTTCTAAAAATAGAGAGTTCTAAAAATAGCATTTCTGGGTCCCTTCCTATTTATAGCAGTCCCTTGTCTATCTATGAGAAGTAAAATTAATTTTGGTCTTAACAGCAGTTTAAAATATTAATTAATTAATCTCCATGAGTTAATTAGTTATGGAAAATTAAACTTGAAGTCTTTGTGAGATCATGCAATTAGTTTATGTATTAATTGATGAATTTATCCATCAGTTAAAGACATAAGGATAAGTTGTAATTAGTTGGCTCAGTTAACTGAGTCAAGTCCAGTTATATTAATTTAACAAGTTGTTAAATTAATGAGATTCAGTTTGTTAATGCTTTCATGCATGTAACAACTGATATTTTCAAATAATTGAATATTATAGCTTAAATAAGTCATGCATGTCAATTCAGACAGAGACCCAGTTGAGATCAGAGAAGGGACAGTGTACTATCAGTTGGATGAATATTTTTCCTATAAAGGAAGCTCATCCATGATGATGATTTATCTCCTTCAAGTTTGTGCAATTAGATCAGAGGTTAGTGAGTGTGTGAAGAAGCGAATTCACACAGGTGGCAGCACTGGACCTCAAGGAAACTGCACAAGGAAATAGGAGGCTTGGAGGGCAGAGGCGAAGGTTTGTGAGAAGCCTTTAACTGTCTATGAGCAGCAGAGGGATTATACTGAGAGCTGGAGAGCTTCCGAGCTAAGGCTTTGTGTAATCCGAACTATATTTCCACTTGATTGATAATACAGAGATGGGGTTTTAGGCAGGTGCTTTCCCTGGGTAAATTCTTTTGTGTTATGTGTGATTGATTCCTTCTTATCAGTTATATGTGTTCTTATTGATGTTGTTCATGGTTGATTAAGCTTTTGCTAAATTGTTTGTAGAAGTAGATCAAGTGTTTTGCTTTAGTACATTGCATTACCAGGTTGATCTACAGGTGGGAAATTTCTACATCGTATCAGAGCTAGCTAATTTGTAGAAAAAGTTCTACATGGTATCAAAGCTAGCTGATTTGTAGGAAAAATTCTACAAAATTCTACATGGTATTGGAGCACAGGTGATCAAGGAAGAACAATATATAAGAAGAGGAGATTTCAAAGTTTTGAGTTTTGGGTCGAGAGTTTGCAGAGCAGATCTGAAAGTTTCTGTACAAATTTTTCAGAAATAAATAGCAGATTTAGATTCCTTGCGGAAAAATATCCAAAAAAAAAAATCGGCTGAATCGAAGTTCGGATGAGGGAGATATCGCTGATTTAAAATCAGCTCTTTTTCTAGAAAATTTCGTGACAACGGGAAAGTGGAAATAGATTGGTGTGCTAGCCAAGAATTTGCATGCACTTGAGGTACAAGATGCATGCAAAGCCTTGAGGAGCAAGGCAGAGGTTAGATACTTGGTGGTTGAGAAGGAGAGTAAATTACCTCTCAACATGCAGAGCCAAAAGAAGTCTCAGACAATTGTGGAGGAGCCACAATTGGTGCAGCAGCTTCAGGAGGTTGTGGAGCAGCCACAATAGGGGAAGCTGAGTGGAGATCGAGCAGAGACATCTACTCATGCAGAAACCTCCACTAGGGGGAAACTTCGAGCCAGGTGGGTAGAGGGATCACATGCAACCATACCTCTAGGTAGGAGGTGGGGCGATATAGAGTGGTCGTCCCAAGGAGGAGGGGCAGGATCCTTGAGGTACCCAACCTCTTGGATGAGACCTTGCTACAGGAGATCCGATGTGGAGTAGCAGGAACTGACTGATTGGGTAGAGACAAATGCAGATGGAGCAGCAGAGAGAGCGACAGTGCAGGGAATCCCAAGACAACGCATAGCTAGCAGGCTGCAGCAATGCGAGAGGCACAAGAGTTTTGCACAGTGCTAGGTGGCACAGAGAGGTGTGAAATGGTGCAACATGCATGGAGATGTTGCAGTAGCGCAGATGTCAGAGAGGGAGCACTTGTTAGCAACAGGTAGAGCTTCAACATCAGAGTATGTTCTAGGCCAACAAAGTGGTCAGTTGGGAGTGTTTTAGTTCCAAGTGTTGTTGGAGTAAGTGGACCGGGTAGATGTGTTGCATGCAGAACATACCAAAGTTACAGGATTGGGTTCGAGAGAATGCCTTTCTTGTTGAGAGGGAGTGTTGAAAAATGTGCAACAAGAAATGTTAAATTTAGAATGTTCTAAAAATAGACCTGCTAAAAATAGCATGTCTAAAAATAGTAGTTTGGCTAGTGAGGTCATTGGCCACATTGGGTGAGAGGTGAAACTTCTAAAAATAGAGAGTTCTAAAAATAGCATTTCTGGGTCCCTTCCTATTTATAGCAGTCCCTTGTCTATCTATAAGAAGTAAAATTAATTTTGGTCTTAACAACAGTTTAAAATATTAATTAATTAATCTCCATGAGTTAATTAGTTATGGAAAATTAAACTTGAAGTCTTTGTGAGATCATGCAATTAGTTTATGTATAAATTGATGAATTTATCCATCAGTTAAAGAGATAAGGATGAGTTGTAATTAGTTGGCTCAGTTAACTGAGTCAAGTCTAGTTATATTAATTTAACAAGTTGTTAAATTAATGAGATTCAATTTGTTAATGCTTGCATGCATGTAACAACTGATATTTTCAGATAACTGAATATTATAGCTTAAATAACTCATGCATGTCAATTCAGACAGAGACCCAGTTGAGATCAGAGAAGGGACAGTGTACTATCAGTTGGATGAATACTTTTCCTATAAAAGAAGCTCATCCATGATGATGATTTATCTCCTTCAAGTTTGTGCAATTAGATCAGAGGTTAGTGAGTGTGTGAAGAAGCGAATTCACATAGGTGGCAGCACTCGACCTCAAGGAAACTACACAAGGAAATAGGAGGCTTGGAGGGCAGAGGTGAAGGTTTGTGAGAAGCCTTTGACTGTCTATGAGCAGCAGAGGGATTATACTGAGAGCTGGAGAGCTTCCGAGCTAAGGCTTTGTGTAATCCGAACTATATTTCCACTTGATTGATAATACAGAGATGGGGTTTTAGGCAGGTGCTTTCCCTGGGTAAATTCTTCTGTGTTATGTGTGATTGGATCCTTCTTATTAGTTATATGTGTTCTTATTGATGTTGCTCATGGTTGATTAAGCTTCCGCTAAATTGTTTGTAGAAATAGATCAAGTGTTTTGCTTTAGTACATTGCATTACCAGGTTGATCTACAAGTGGGAAATTTCTACATCGTATCAGAGCTAGCTAATTTGTAGAAAAAGTTCTACATGGTATCAAAGCTAGCTGATTTGTAGGAAAAATTCTACAAAATTCTACAAGCACATCTGAATGTACTTCCATTGAGATCATATAATATGATTTTGGGTATGGATTGGCTATATCTTCACAAGACTAAGGTGGATTGTTATGACAATGCTATTGAGTGCCTGGATGACAATGGGGAACAAAGAGTCTTGTAGGGTAAGAAGAAAACTACATTAATAAGAATGGTGACAGTTATGTAGGCAAAGCACAGTCGTAGGAAAGGGTGTGTGTTATTCATAGTGTATATTTCTAGTGAAAAAGGTAATGAAGTTGAGGACGTGGATGTCTTGAGCGGGTACCTGATTTTACAATAGTTTCAGGATGTGTTTTCGAAAGATATTTTGGAGTTTCCACCTCAAAAGGAAGTGGAATTTTCTATTGAGTTGGTACTAGGAGCAACACCAATATCAAAGGCACCTGATAGGATGAGCACACCGGATTTCGTGGAGTTGAAATTGCAAATGAAGGAAATTCTTGACAAGGGATACATTAGGCCAAGTGTGTCGCCTTGGGGTGCACCAGTGTTGTTTGTGAAGAAGAAGGATGGTACTCTCAGGTTATGCATTGATTATAGGCAATTGAACAAGGTAACCATCAAGAACATGTATTTGTTGTCGAGGATTGATGACTTGTTTGATCAGTTGAAGGGAGCAACAATGTTCTTGAAGATTGATCTGAGATCAGGATATCATCAGGTACGCATCAAAGAAGAGGAAATCTACAAGACTATTTTCCATACCAGGTATGGGAATTATGAGTTTTTGGTAGTTCCATTTGGTTTGATTAATGCTCCAACTATTTTTATGTGCTTGATGAATAATGTGTTGCATCCTTATCTGGACAAGTTTGTTATTGTGTTCATTGATGATATATTGATATATTCTAAGAATGAGGAAGAACATGCCGAACATTTAGCAATAATGTTGAGATTGATAATGGAACATCATTTGTATGCCAATCTTAGCAAATGCAGTTTATTTCAGACAGAGGTACAATACTTGGGGCATGTGGTTTCCAAGGAAGGCATAGTAGTGGATCCAGAAAAGATAAGGGCTATTATGGAATGGACAGGTCCTAGGAATGTGGATGAGGTAAGATCATTCATGGGGTGAGAAGGTTATTATAGGAGGTTCATCAAGAAATTATCTAGGATTGCATATCCCATTACATCATTGCAGAGGAAAGGTAATAAATTTGAATGGACAGAAGAATGTGCAGATAGTTTTGAGTAGTTGAAACAATTGTTGACAAATGCCCCAATGCTAAAGATTGCAGATTCAGACAAAGAGATTGTGGCATGTACAGATGCTTGCAAGAGAGGACTTGGTGGAGTCTTGAAGCAGGAAGGACATGTAGTATGCTATGAATCAAGGAAATTTAATGAGCATGAGTAGAATTACCCGACACATGATCTTGAGTTAGCAGCGATCATCCATGCTTTGAAGATGTGGAGACAGTATCTTCTTGGCAGGCGGTTCATCTTGATGAGTTATCATAGTGGATTGAGGTATCTATTTGATCAAACAAATATGAATGTTAGGCAAACTAGAGGTTGGCCATGATTAGTGAGCTTGAATTTTAGATCAGGTACATTAAAGGTAAAGAGAACAGGGTTGCAGATGCTCTTAGCTGGAGGATATAGGTGAATCATATAGTAGCTATGAGCTCCTATGGGACAGATTTACATGATCAGATCTTGCAGGTAGGACAATAGGATGATAGGTATAAGGAGTCTATGCACATGTTACAATAGGATACATGTGATCAGGATGTGCACTATCGTCTCATAGCAGATGGCTTGGTCAAATTTAGAGACAAGATATATGAGTCAGACAACAGTGAGCTCAAGAATCTTATCTTGAGGGAATTTCATGCTAATCCATAATCAAGCCACCTTGGATATCAGAAGACATTGACAATGGTGAAGAAGTTCTACTATTGGCCTAACTTAAAGAAAGAGGTGGATGAGTTTGTTGTGAAATGTTTGGACTGTCAGCAGGTAAAGGCATAGTGTAAGCATTTAGGTGGTTTATTGCAGTTGATTCTAATACCAGAGTGGAAATGGGAGGTCATTTCCATGGACTTCATTATAATTTTTCTGAGGACAACTAGATATCATGAGTCTATTATGGTTGTGGTTGACAGGATCAAAAGGTAGCACACTTCATTCTAGTGCATTAGAAAATCAGAAAGGCAGAAAGATTTTCTTATACTTGATAATTACTTATGATGTTCTTGAATTCTTATTAGGTTTTCTTTATATCTTCTTTCTTTTAGTTCATCAAGCAATTACCAAAGCAAAAGAACGTAAAACAATGGACACCGGATATAGGCACTATGCTAGGGAAAAACCCCCCTTGAGGGGAAAACCCAGTCAAAATTATCTTCCTTTCAATAGTATTCTTTGATACTATTCACCCTAGATAAAGACCAAACCTTCCATCCACACCAAGTCAGCCTCCCATATCTTCAACCTCTCTTCTAGCAACTTCAACTGTGTAGCAGCTTCCAGCATTAGGCGGCTTTTGGCATGAGGCAGCTTCCGGCATCAACAAAACTTGCAAGACTTCGATCTTCCAAACTAGAGCATGAAACAAAGAGAGAGAGGCACCAAAATTTCATTTTTCTTCTTCTCCTTAAAATCCACCCAACTCGCACTTCCTTTGGCCTCCTTAGAAACACTTCGCACTTCTCTGACTTCCTTAAAGATATTGAACTTCCTTAAGATGAGATGCTCCAAATGAATTCGACTTTATTCTATTTATAGGCTTCAAGGGAGGTCAAATTGATGTCCTTAGTCCAACTAGATCTCTTCTGGGCCGACTTGATGTGGAGGATACATAAATTATATTTGACTTAATACTAAACCTTTTTACATGATTCAAAAGCCCAAGAAGGGTCTCTTTAAAAGTAGAATGACTCTATTGACTCAAAATAAATCCTAGAAGTACTCAATGGGGACTTTGACCTAAAACATGGTGACCCAAGCATGAAACCCATGCTTTAATAAGTCACAATAATAATAATAATAATTATTCTTTTTATTCCTTTGACAAATACATTACAAGATGACTCAAATACATTTAATGAAGACCGAACCTAGTTACATTTTCCAACACTCCCTCTTAACTAGGGAGGTATTCATCATATACAAGTACAAGGAAGATCTCAACTATATGAACCATGAATAACTTTAGGTACTGCAATGCCATGGACTAGATTCTTGACTAGGGCAATCTATCCATTGGTCTCTCAACAATTTAGGCATTGCAATGCCACAGACTAGACACTTGACCAGGGAAATCTATTCGGGTGGGACTAAGATGGACTCAAGCTTTTAGCCTCTCTAGGTACCATCTGGCTTACTTGCTAACCACCAACCCGAAGGTCCAAATGTGTATCCAAAAACGGAGCTCTATAATCAACACCGCCTTTTCCAACTTCGGGACCTAGACATCAACACAAAGTGTCAGCCATATGTCCTCCCAGGAAATGCTTCACTCATAAAGTCTCAACAGTCCTAGATCCAGCAGATCAAGGATAACCAATCTCTCCTAATCAGACTGACTGGTAACCAACATGCTATCAACACCTTCGCAAGATTCAACTGTACAAACACAACCCCAATCAATAATATACTTTCACATACATAATCAAATAAAAACCTAATAAAATAATTTCATATACGTAATCAAATAAAAACCTTCGGGGTCTTCCAGACAACTTGATGTTGCTTCTCAACTTTTCATAGTAGGACTATCAACCGAATCTATGATAGAATATTCCTCAATCATACACTTTCCTTTCCTACTTCCCATGCAGCAACATATCCACTGAAATTCATTCTTTAATCAAAACCAAGTTATGTCTTCCCTCTTAACCAGGGAACATCTCTTTATTAAGACTCCCTCTTAATCTAATGGAGATCTATTTATTTTCATCATCAGATAATCTTTCGTGGCTTCCAACCATTTCATTAGAGTTATCATCATCCCCATCATGCTTATCACACCAACAAACATCTTTTCCATATTGAAGATTGTGTACCTGCACAACTTAGATAGCAAGTACAACCAAAACTATAGAAGCATGAAGTTAGCCATATCAGAATTACAAAAGCATTTCAACCTCACCTATATCAGATACCCAAACTTAAACAAGAAACACATATTCTTCAACATCTTGTTAGGGACTTTGTCATAAACCCTAGACTACTTCATAACAACTTTCATTCCATCTAAGGTTTCAATGTTTCTTTCAAAGGTGTGACATACCCTACTACAACATATAGAAAACCCTAGAAACAATTCAAATAAATATAGATCTACAAGGCATCTAACAACTTTCAGAATTCATATGTTAGATTTTCCACTAGGGTTTCATTAAAATCCTAGATTTCATACAAGAGAATCAATCAAAACCAATCACAGCTTAGTCATTAACATGACCAGCTTTCATTAGGGTTAGTTGCAAACCCTAGATTTTTCAATCAAACAACAATCCCAACTAAAACTCGCATTTCAACAATCTTACACATATCTCAAATTATCATATTGTCATCATTCATCAGACATTTTTACTTCTACTAAGGTTTAACTCCAAAACCATATAATTTCACAAATATTATCATCCTAGAAAGACAAAATTTGACTAGAGCTTTTTTCCAAATCCTAGGATTCATGACCACCAACAAATAGGTCAGATCATTGTTAATTTTAGGTATGTTATATGCTTAGAGCAATTTATTTCAATTTTCACAGTCAGCTCAATATCTTTTCTAGATTAGCAATCACATCATCATTAAAGTAAACTGCAGATAGAACATAAACATAGATCACAGAAGACAAGCCAAGACAAGAGGACATAAGATGTGGCACTAGACAGGGACAAATCCCAATGTGGGGAAACCCTTGATCAATTCTTCTTATATGTTATTCAATAGTTCAACAGAGAGAGAGAGATAGTACATATAAAACAGAAGTCAACACTTTGACTTATCTAAATAAGAGCATAGATCATCTCTAAGTAGATGATACATGAGGTAGCTGAACTCAGTCAAAGACAAGTTGCTTCAACTGATTCTCCCAGGTGACTCCATCACCATGCTACACCTATCATTGTGTTGCTCCTCATCATCATACTGCACCTCACCGTGATGCACCATGTTGCACTCATCATCACTATGCTGGACCTCATAACCATGCTGCACACATCATATTGTTGCACCTTATGCTGCCACTGTTGTCTGATGTGTCATTGTTGCACCATGCTGCCACAGTTGTCCCATGTGCCATAACTGCACCATGCTAGCCACTGTTGTCCCATGTGGCATACTATTGTCCTACTGTGAATGACATTGCCATTCCATGTTTGGCATACCGCTGTCCCATTTTCTATGCTCCAACAAACATCATAGCCTTGTTGTCCCATTTGCTTGCTGCACCAAGCACCATTGCCTAGCTATCCCATTTACCATGTTGTACTAAGCACACTTGCCTAGCTGTCCTATTTGGCATGTTGTATCGTGTTGCTGTCCTATTGAGTTTGCAGCGCCATGCTTGTTGTTGTCCCATTGTAGCCTTGTTGTACCATGTCATTTCTTGCTGTCTTATTGCTTTCCCCACCAAGTGATCTTGCTGTCCCATGTATCTAGCTGCCAACACACCATACAAACACTACTCCAATAAGAATGTACTAGCTCACAGTTTTGAGGTCTGTTTGGTTGCAGCAAAATAGGTCTGGTTAGGGCACATAACAGTCCTTAACCAACCTTCTTTTTGTGCCCAAAAACACTCCCAAGAAATGTGGTTGCCCTTCTTTGAGGGGCCAAGGGTGGCTGCTTCAATTCTGAGCTGCCCTAGCCCTTGTCTACCCTTCGGCCTACCTGTAATTTACAACGGCACCCTATAGCAAGACTGTGTAGGGTTTCGGCTGCCTTTCCATGGATCTGCACCCCTCCAAATTTCCCTCAAAATTGTCCCATGGTTGTGGATCTTCCAACAAGGGAACTCATCCCCTTCTTCAGCACTTCAGACCCTTGAAATAGACCCAAAACAGTCCTCCTTTTACACGTTGTCCCTGCCTCTTCTTGTTGTGGCTACCACAGGAAATTATCCTCCTTCAACGAGCTCTCTTCCTCCACAAATGGATGGGTAGAGCTGTCATAGGCTAGGGCTTGCTAGGACTGCGGCTAGGGCTGCATAGAAGCTAGGGCTAGGGCTGCAGCTAGGGTAGATTGTTAAGCCTCCCTTCCTCCTGCATCTTAGGGTTACTTCCTCCTAAATTTCTCTCACACTAAAACCCAATAAAAGTGGAGAGAAATCAAGAGAGAAGTGTGTGTGAAATGACTCTCAATTCATCCATTTATACTAAAACGTTGAGCACATGTGGGTGTTATTTGGTTGTTGGTCGACCTTGATGAATTGACTTATAACACAAATAAATTCATAACTCCATGAATACTTGTCGGCATTGGATGATCTTTAGATCAATCCTACATCTCTCGATGAGAGGGATCCAAGAAAAATATCAGCTGCCATAAATAAGATGACTGATCCAAAAATGGATCCTGAATAAACCTTTAAGTCTAAAAGACTTCATATAAGAGGTAAAGGGTGCCAAATGGCACAAATCCTTTGTAAATAAGAGGAAAATGAAAGTCATAGGCTACTCTCAGAAATAGTCTCATTGTAGAGATCTCTTCATTCTGAATCCAACGCAACTTGAATGGGCGAAAACGGACTTCAGATGAAGAAGTTATCGTAGGAAGAATTTTCCCTTATCCTTTGAAAAATGGGAAATTCCATTAAAAATGGCCTAAAAGGCTATTTGAGGAAATTGCATTGCATAAGGCAAAGAGGAGGACTTAAGGTCGGGTGGAAGGGACCCCCCTGATCAGCGATCTCTGATGATTGGATCGGCAAATCAAGTCGGAGGCAGGCATATGCACCCATAAGGCAAAGGCCCTAGGTCGATGCGATAGTGCGATTGCGATATCGACGGGTCGACATTAGCGATCCCAAAAGGGAAGGACCCCCGGGCCGATGCGATAGTGCGATTGCGATATCGGCGGATCGGCGTCGGTGATCCCAAAAGGGAAGAACCCCCGGGCCATTCGACTTGCGACTACAATCGCCGATATCGGCAGATCAGCGATCGACGACCCCCGATGCCGATAAAATAGTTGGACCCAATAACATTATAAATGATATTTGATAATATTTTAAGTCTGGAAAAAGGGCTTTTTCAATGTAAATCGCGTTTTTTGTTAAATAAACGAAATACAAGGGATAAAGGGTTGATGCGATATTACGGACCCGAAAGGGTTTATTAACACTGTTGAATACTGTTTCAAGTCCGATATGAGCATGATTTCACGTTTTAATGTATTTTCAATATAAAAGGGAAATCACAAAACAGGCAGGATTTCTAGAGGACCAAATGCGGTAGATGGTTTTGGCCAGGCTTCGTCCGAGCCCATACAATGGCTACCACATGTCCAGGCTAAGGAGAGAGAAAACCACCCCCATCGGGCAGTTAACCCCTGTATGAAAGGGCCGCCCGAAATGAACCATAGCCGTTGGATCTAGATCTTCCAGATCAATGGTGGGGATACGATAAGCGATTTAAAAGGTGGACCCGATGGAATATAAGGCGAAGTTCATAATTTTTGAAGTCCGATAGACGCGTTTGGGCGAATTTTTACAGGTTTTCTGTGTATTTTACTGTGTAAGCCGAGAATGACCATTTGTGAGTTTTTGCCTATGAAACGGCCCTGATTCCTTCTGTAACGCCCCTAATCATCATTCCAAGCTACAAGCAGGCGTTTTGGCAAACGATGAGGCGTTTGAAAGCCACAGAGCCGCAGAGCCAGATGGTTAGTCGAATAGATAGCGCAAAGAATCCACAGAGCCGTAGGGGAATGATTGAACGCAGGGAAACGGCTGGGGAACCTGAAAAGCCGAAAAAATGCCTCAAAGGAGACCAGAGAGCTCAATTTACGAAGGAGCAGTTGCAAGCTGAAGGCAGAGAGCAGAGAGAGCCGAAGAGCTACTGTGCAGAGCAGCTGAGGGAGCCTCTGGGGTCACTTGAAGTTCAAGTGAAAAGCCAGAGAGCTGAAGGTTGCAGAGGGCCAAGAAGCCAAAGTCGAAGAGCTAGAGCCAAAGCCAAAGCCGAAGAGCTAGAGCTAGAGCCAAGAGCCAGAGCGAACAACCAGAGCCCGAGCAAGAGCCGAGAGCCAGAAAGCCGAGAGCTTCAAGAGCCAGGGATAAAATGGTGTCTAAACCCATCATTTCTATGTAAAACAGTGGAGTTGAGCCAAGATCTTGTAAAAAGGACTTTGCCATAATCCTAGAGAGCCCACTTGAGTTGACTAGAGCTCACGGAGACGTAGCCCAAGCGTTTTGGGTGAACTCCTAATTAAATTGTTGTTCTGTGTGTTTTGTGTTCTTGCTGCATTGTTTACTGTTATATATATGTTGTATCATCATAACAACGAAATATTAAAATCACATGAACTATTCTAAAATAGACATAAGCATACACCTTTATTCCAAGCATATTATCAATTCTGCATTGGTTAATCTTAAGGACTTGGGAATAATTAAGCTTTGGAAGTGGGAGAGGTTCTTGTAAGTTAGACAAGAAGCCTAAGTGCCCCATTTTCAGATCAGGTGGTATCAGAGCCTAAGTTTTATTAAACCCACCTTCAAAGGAGGTTATATCAGCACGCTTGATTGACAAAGCAAAGACTGCTTGTCTAAAAGGTGTTTAAACAGTAAGAGGCTGATTGTATGCTTGTTTTGCATACTGACTATTGTTTAAGTTTGTAGAGGTGAAGAGAAAGCTATAGATAGCTTAGTCTAGCAAGGACAAGAAGAAAGAAGAAGTCATTGGCATAATGACAACTTCTACAAATGAGTCCTCGAATTCTTCTTTCTTCATCACAAGACTCTTTGATGAAGACATGAAGCAAGATTTGCCCACCATGATGGAAATGGTGAGAGAAATGTATGAGGATGGAAGGAAGAGCAACATGCTTAGAGAGCAGTTGAATTCCATGAAGGAAGAAAAGCAGTTGCTTTCTGACAGATTGCAGGAAACAGAGAGGCAACTTCATATTGCAAATATGAACCTGAAAAGGATGCATGAGTTGGAGATACAGCTCTTTGTTGCCTAAGAAGCCTTAGTCAAGTATCAGCTTGAAGAAGAGGTAAACCATTCTAGTTTGTCTTCAAATTCCTCTAAGGATGCTTATATTGGTTCTTTTGAAAAACATACTAGAGGCATAGGTTCCAAGCTAATGTCCAAGATGGGCTATGAAGGAAAAGGCTTGGATAGACATGCACAAGGTATTGTTGAGCCAATAATGATTGAGGAAAGGCCTAAGTATTTGGGTCTTGGCTATGGACAAGCTTATGGAGAAAGTTCCAAGGCTGCCATGAAGGCCATTGAAATAGCTCCAAGAAGGAGTTGCATTACAGAGTGTGAAGATTGTATTTAGGAGGAATGCAATAGCTTGAAACATCATTTGCAGGATGCAGGTGTTCAGAAGCACACACTTGAACCAGAGAGTTGGGGAGACTCCAACAACCTTGAAGAGATTGATGGTGTTCCAAAGGGAGCCACTTCTTCATTTGCTTCACCTCCTCATGAAGGCAATAAAGGTGAAAGAGGCAGGTATAAATCTGGTTCTAAACATTTTCCTTTTGATTGTGCAAAGCATGATAAATTCCCACATAGAGATGGAAAAAGAATTGCTTGTTCCTTTTGTGGTTTGGATAACCATAATGTTTCTAGATGTGGGAAGAGAATGGCCACACACAAGAAGCTTTTGAAGGAAAAGAGGCAAGAAGCCAAAGGTCCATTGGACAAGACAAATCATGCTATCAAGAGGATGCACATGTGTTGCACTTACTGCCATAAGCAAGGACATCTTGCTGCAAAATGTTGGACTTTGAATCCAGCAATGCTTCCACAAAAGCTGAATAAAGTGGAAAGAGAAAATGGCAGAAATGGAAAGGAAGATTCCATGACTGATGTGTCTCAGGATGATTCATATGTTGATGCTGATGTGCAGACAAAGGTAGTATTTTTGAAAGGGATTGGTAAGGAATGGTTAGAGTTCTTATTCAATTAAGATTGCATATCTATTGATGCATCTATTTGCATTTCTTTGTTAATGGAATGCAAATTGCAGGATTTTACCAAGTAGGTGAATGGAGAAGTTGAGTAGGAGACTCACTTTGTTGCTGCAACATTATATTTCATTTCAACTTCCAAAGTACAGTGTGATTAAGTGCAAGTTGAAGGATGAAATGCATGCATGAGCATGATGTGCATGGACACAGGGATGTTGATGATTTCCTTGTATTTGAACATGTATCTGTAATTAACTAAAGGGTTGGTTACTTTGGCATGCATGTAATTTTGACTTGGAAGAAGTTAACTTGGTCTCCAAATGGAGATAATGATGAAGTGTTTCATCTTTTGAAAAAGAGTCCTAATGGTCTTTTTCTACATGCTTGACTTGAAGGGTCATTTGTTTAAAGGCATGTTTTGTGGGCTTGTTATCTAGTCCATCATTTGTATGCAGATGTAAGACATGGAGGTGTTCACAAGATGTGAAAATCTGTTTCTTTTGTTGAAGCAAGAGTTTAGGCCATCCAGTTGTTGTCTGTGTTTTTTTTGTTGTTAACAATTGTTGTTGACAGCTTGTCCAACAAGTACAAATGAAAGTTTTGTGGAGAAGATGTACTTCACATTTGTTTGAGCCACCTTGGAGCAATGATCAAGGCAGAGGAGTTCAAACTACCTTCTATGACCATCTCAGACAAAGTTCTACAGGAAGGCAAGGAGGAAGACAGTTCTTCCCAGGAAGACCAGCCCATCCAAGAAGGGAAGTGGTCAAAAACTTTGGTTCAGAGGCACTATGCAAGACAAGTGTAGGGAGGCTAAGAGAAGAGGGTGAGTCACTCTCACTTACTGTTCAGATCAGTATATCAGTCTTTTGGAGACCAAAATTTCTTTAGTGGGAATGCGTGATCCAAAAATGGATCCTGAATAAACCGCTAAGTCTAAAAGACTTCATATAAGAGGTAAAGGGTGCCAAATGGCACAAATGCTTTGTAAATCAGAGGAAAATGAAAGTGGCAGGCTACTCTCAGAAATAGTATCATTGCAGAGATCTATTCATTCTGAATCCAACGCAACTTGAATGGGCGAAAACGGACTTCAGATGAAGAAGTTATTGCAGGAAGAAGTTTCCCTTATCCTTTGAAAACGGGGCAAATTCCATTAAAAATGGCCTAAAAGGCTATTTGAGGAAATTGCATCACATAAGGCAAAGAGGAGGACTTAAGGTCGGGCGGAAGGGACCCCCCCCCCGATCAACGATCTCCGATGATCGGATCGGTGGATCGGGTCGGACGCAGGCATATGCACCCATAAGGCAAAGGCCCTGGGCCGATGCGATAGTGCGATTGCGATATCGGTGGATCGGCGTCAGTGATCCCAAAAGGGAAGGACCCCCGGGCCGATGCGATAGTGCGATTGCAATATCGGCGGATCGGCGTCGGTGATCCCAAAAGGGAAGGACCCTCGGGCCATGCGACTTGTGACTGCAATCGCTGATATTGGTGGATCGGCGATCGACAACCCCCGATGTTGATAAAACAGCTAGACCCGATAACATTATAAGCGATATTTGATAATATTTCAAGTTCGGAAAAAGGGATTTTTCAATGTAAATCGCGATTTTCATTAAATAAACGAAATACAAGGGATAAAGGGCCGATGCGATATTACGGACCCGAAAGGGTTTATTAACACTGTTGAATACTGTTTCAAGTCTGATATGAGCGGGATTTCACGTTTTAATGTATTTTTCAATATAAAAGGGAAATCACAAAACATGCTAGATTTCAGGAGGACCAAAGGTGGTAGATGGTTTTGGCCAGGTTCCACCCGAGCCCATACAATCGCTGCCACGTGTCTAAGCTAAGGAGAGAGAAAACCACCCTCATCGGGCAGTTAATCCCCGTACGAAAGGGCCGCCCAAAATGAACCACAGCCATTGGATCTAGACCTTCCAGTTCAACGGTGGGGATGCGATAAGCGATTTAAAAGGCAGACCTAATGGAATATAAGGCGAAGTTCATAATTTTTGAAGTCCGATAGATGCGTTTGGGCAGATTTTTACAGGTTTTCTGTGTATTTTCTTGTGTAAGCCAAGAACGACCATTTGTGGGTTTTTGCCTATGAAATGGCCCTGATTCCTTCTGTAATGCCCCTAATCATCATTCTAAGCTACAAGCAGGCATTTTGGCAGACGATGAGGCATTTGAAAGCCACAGAGCCGCAAAGCCAGATGGTTAGTCAAACAGACAGCGCAGAGAAGCCACAGAGCCGTAGGGGAATGATTGAACATAGGGAAACGGCTGGGGAAGCCAAAAATCTAGAAAAATGCCTCAAAGGAGACCAGAGAGCTCAATTGAGGGAGGATATATTGCAAGTTGAAGGCACATAGTAGAGAGAGTCGAAGAGCTACTACGCAGAGCAGCTGAGGTAGCCTTTGGGGTCACTTGAAGTTCAAGTGAAAAGCCAGAGAGCTGAAGGTTGCAGAGGGCGAAGAAGCCAGAGCTGAAGAGCCAGAGCCAAAGCCAAAGCCAAAGCCAAAGAGCCAGAGCCAGAGCCAAGAGCTAGAGCTAGAACCGAAGAGCCTGAGCAAGAGCCGAGAGCTTCAAGATTCAGGGATAAAATGGTGTCTAAACTCATCGTTTCTATGTAAAACAATGGAGTTGAGCCAAGAGCTTGTAAAAAGGACTTTGCCATAATCCCAGAGAGCCTAGTTGAGTTGATTAGAGCTCACGGAGACGTAGCCCAAGAGTTTTGGGTGAACTCCTAATTAAATTGTTGTTCTGTGTGTTTTGTGTTCTTGCTGCATTGTTTACTGTTATATATATGTTGTATTAGCATAACAACATAATATTAAAAGCACATGAACAGTTCTAAAATAGACATAAGCATACACCTTTTTTCCAAGCATATTATCAATTCCGCATTGGTTAATCATAAGGACTTGGGAATAATTAAGCTTTGGAAGTGGGAGAGGTTCTTATAAGTTAGACAAGAAGCCTAAGTGCCCCATTTTCATATCAATGACTCACATGGAGTTTGGCCCTAGTTGCCAATTTTAACAATCCCTCTCAACTAGGGAGAACTCCATTCGTTGATCCATCAGCCAGATTGTCTATCTCTGCAAACTATGCCCTGCACTATTCGGCTCTAGTTTTCTCTACTCTACCCCGCTCTACTCTGCTGAGCTATGATATGCTCTGCTCTGTTGAACCATGAAAAAGAAGAATTGATCAAGAATGTCTCATACCATTCTCTATTGACCTGAAGTCAGTTCCATATGAAGAGAGTGTGTCATACCACTCTTGCTAATCCCATATCAATTCCAAGAGAGCGAGTCATATCACTCTTACTGACCCGAAGTCAGTTTCATTGATCCCGTATCAATATCACAAGAGAGTGTCTCAAACCACTCATACTGATCCCAGATCAGTTTCATTGATCCCAGATCAATGGAGGTCATCCTAGCATAGGGAGTACGTTAGATACAACGATGCATCCATCGATAGTACTACTATGGTCCCTAACCCCATTTCCATGCTCATTGGCCAGATGATAGGTACTTCCCATGAGTCCTAGACTGCATGGGTAGGATGCCTTGATAGGAGAACCACTCATCCTGTCCATAAGTCGCCACGGGGTATCACAGGGGAAGGTTGAACCATTCACCCTGTACATAGCGCACCATTAGGGGAGGGTTAGTCGCCCTATGGTCACTTGTTTCTCCAAGAAGTAACCCAACCCCCCTGGAGCTCCTAGAGCTCAATGCATGCATCATGCAGGACCCTCATAAGAGGGTCTCTCAACGACTCCAAGTTGTTTAGGAAAGTCACAAATTTGACCTTTCCCAGGGGCTTTGATAGAATGTCTGCAACCTATACATCAGTCTCAATGCGATGGAGCCTCCTCGCTCATTGACGTACCATATCCCAAATAAGGTAGTATCTCATGTCTACATGTTGGAGCAATCATAGAATACGAGATTCCTTAACAATCGAATCCCCCCTGGTTGACATAGAAGATCACGGTATGGGTGTCATGTTGTTATGGTTGTCATGTTGTTATGTTTCTCATGTTGGTTTGATTCTCAGCAAATTTATCATTGTAAATAATGCATCGAGCTAAGTTATAATGCTCCATGGGTAGTATGTTTTGCTTTTAAATAGTCTTGTTGGTTGTAGGTGTCATTGAACACTAAAGATGGTGTTCCCCTAAGGGGGAGGGTTATGTAACAACCTTGGTAAAAAATCCATGTAATAAAGTTAATAAAGGAAAAATAATAACCAAGGTCATGGGACATGTATTCCAAGTTGAATGTTGGGCAAAAACATAGTGATGGGGATCACTTGTGATTAATTAATGGCTATGGAAATTGGAAAAGGAAATGAAAAAGGCTTTGGAAAGGCATGAGGCATTTATTGGCATTTTATTTATGAAAATAATGTAAATTAGGAGAAAAAGAAGGTGAAAGGTCACAAGTTGCATGTGAGGAGGAAAAAGGAAGAAAATAATGGAAATTTTGAATAAATCAGAGGCCTCATTAATAAAAAGGCTACTGAGGATCAGTTGGCAGACTTTTGTCAGTTCAATTTTGGAGCTCTCTCTCTATTCTCTCTCTCATAATCTTGGACACTTGAGTTTTCTTAGAGCATTCTTGGAGGAGTGTGGCACACTTGGGATTTTGAGTAAGAAGGAAAAGGAAGAGCAGGAAATAGCAAGGGGACAATGGGATCAACGGCACAAAAATTTGGGGTCGTTGGCACAAAACTACATGAAAATGCCACAGTTGCATGGATGCCTTGTTGTGGGAGTTACTGGAGGGTCCCAATCGCATGCATGACTTTCCATGGGAGCGAATGAGGCTCTAGGGTGGTGAAAAAGAAAGTTCTTTGAGGAGTTAAACACCTTAAGGGGTTGGTTGGATCCTGAAAGGTCAGTTTGATCTTGTCATGTCGGTTCCACTTCCTTAACTATACATGGGGATTTGAATCATATCATAGTAACTCTTTGTCACATGTTTAACCCAGTGGACTGGTTAGCTTGGGTAAATGTGGGAGGAGAGTGTTACACAACCATTTTCTATTACTGAGTTATGCTCTTGACTCAACCATTTCCTTCTAATTATAGCAACCATTTTCTATTACTGAGTTCTTCTCTTAACTCATCCATTTCCTTCTAAAATTATTCATCACTTATTCTCTTTATGTTAACTACCTTGGCAATCCTCCCATGACTTATCTTGGTGATCACGTAGTGCAACAAATCTAGCGTAATTTGAATGGGAAAATACTGAGTTCGTATGACTAAGATATTGTGATGAAATTTTTTTTGGGAGAAAGTGTGAATAAGTTCCACGTTGCACTCCCACAAGATGACATGTCACTTTCCTAGGATGTGATGTGGCAAAGTCAAAGCATAATAATTGGACTAGTGACATATCGACACATGGTAGTTCATACGACTGACCCTGTAAACTATTGACTAGATGACACATTAGCAGGTGTGATAACATGGATCAATGGGTGCACTCCACATGGGGCAATGGGATGGCACCACGTGGCACTCTAGTGGCATTCAAAAGGGCCATAGTGAGCTGAATCAAAAAGTCGTTCAGTGGTTAACAATGGTGGCAAGAAGGGGTTTGGCCCCAAGACCTCTAGGTCCTAAGCCACACACCTCACTAATAGGACATGGAAATGGTTTGTTAAGCCTTGGCCATGGATTTGTATTTTAATTTGTTTTGTTTTGTATGGAGAAAAAAAGGGGTGGTAGGCCGCAATACTTGGCAGCACTGCCAAATTTAATAGTGGACCAAATTTAGTTAATAGTGCCACCATGTAATATTTTATTAGACCACTGGTATAACATTGGACCGTTGCATTGATGGTTATAATAGAACCTCGCCAACAGAAATGGCAAAGCTCAATTAAATCGTCAAATTACAAACAAATATCAGTGCTTGGGCTACAGGGGTGTTTGGCTTTGGATGGATTGGTTTTGATTCCAGTCTTAATAGAAGGGCTGACCAATGTATAATTCGTAGTTTGGTTGGATTCAAATCCCAATGATATGGGCATGTTCTCTCCACCATGCTATGTATGGAATGCCATTGAACATCACATGATCGTCGAATATGCATTGTTACATGGAGAGTAAGCAGTCGGCCATGGTCAAACGCATGGATATTTTCATATTATTGGAACAGTGTGCCAACTAAAGCGCACGAGGATCGCATTCATGATTGGCCTGATTAATGTATGTAACGATTGAGCGAGCCACCAAGCAATGTTTCATATGTCATAATGTCATTCGACAGCAGGCCAATTATATGTATAGTTTCATATGTCAGAGTGCCACGACATAACTTGCCACTGCCTTATATTTGGCTTATTCTATTTGACCATAGTCCAAAATATAATACATGGTTTATGTTTATTAGACCATGGGAAAAATTATATAGCACCAAAGCCTATATAAGCCATCAAGCCAAGCATGGTGAAGACAACGGGACTATTAAAGTCTAACTTTATTATTGTACACACTTGTATTATTGAGTGGAGAGAGTTTTGTTTTGATGCCCACTTTGTATTGTTGGAGTGGAGAAACCTTAATAGCCCATTTTGTATAAGTGGATATTGTGCCCACTTTTGTATAGTTGGAGTATAGAGAGTTTTTCCCACTCTTTTGTTATCGAGTGGAGAGTGTAAAGAGGTTTCTATCACACTCTTTTGTTATCATGTGGAGATTGTAAATAATTTCCCTTTTGTGGAGATTTGGCCCACTCTTTTCAATTAACATGTGGAGAATATTTATCTCCCTTTGAAGGGAGAGGTCCTCGTGCCTTGTTGATCGCTTGTAGAGAAGCAAAAAGAATGGTCAAAGGATTATAAATGAGTTGGTATTAATAAAGAAATGGAACTCTACATTGGAGAGGAATCGAACGAACTCCATTATCAACTTTGTTTGCATTCTCTCTCTGCGACTCTTTCTGGGATATTCTTTTGTGTGCTCTTTTCAAGAATTTTAATTTTCACTTTTAATTATTAATTTGCAATCATTAGAAAGAACATTAATGGGTTTGGATCACTCAGAACCCTTGACATGACTATCAGTAGTCATCTTTTCCTTCTTTCGTGGACTCTCCCTAGCCACTTATGAGTTGAAACAAGCATTTTCCATCTATGTAAAAAATTTACCACTTGTCACCAGTACCGATTCATCCCCTAAGTATCCTTTCTTCTTCTAGTTCTCTTCAGTATAACCTGTTCTTAAGAAATTCCTCTGCTCCTCATATTGAAAATTTGTTGGCTTTTGCATCTTCAATAGCTCACTTCTCCCTTTCTCCTTTGAGAATTTATGTTGTTCTCTTCTCTTCAACAATGTTAAATAGTTATTAGCGTTTTGTCACAAATCCATTCACTTGAGCTCAACATGCTCCCTTTTCTTCTACCATAACTTCGTTGTTGTAATGGTTTCTACCAATCTTCATTCTTGTTTTCTACCTGCAAACATAAATTCCTTATGACCAGAGTTAGGATAAAACCTTTAAATTAATCCTCATAAGATTTGTGTCAATATCTCATCTCCCACTATGCATATTCATTCCTAAATAAACTTCTTCCATGAGCGCATCTACTCTAAATTTCTCCTTCAAAACGATTCTCTCAAGAACATACCAACTCCTTCAATTTGCCAAACCTTCCATATCTAATTGCTACAACATCATTCAATGAACAACCTTACTCTATCCATTCTTCCAAAAAACGTAATTGTGTTTTATACCTTCACTTGTGTTTTCTCTACCTTCACTATTGCAATATTTTAATATCCTTTCAACTCAAAATATTCTTCCTCTATCATATCAAACAAAATTTGTTTTGTTTAATCCAAAAGTAGATTTCCTTCCAAGAACTTCAGTGTTCTTTGTCGAGGCTTCATTTTGTAATTATCAATCACCAAATTTAATTTAAATTGAAAAACAAAAACAATTTTACCTCATTCAGATCCCTCCAAATCTGAATATCTTATAAGATCTTAATCTTCTTCATCAATGAGAAAATTTGGCTTTGTCTCTTTTTCCTAGAGAGCATTCTCACTTACTTCCTATGTCACAGCTTCAAATCTCTTCCACTCCATCCAATCTTCAATCAATTCTTTCTATCATTGTATCTTTCCTCCAATGTTTTAGGTATTCAAACAATGCCTTTGTTCAACCTTGATTCTTTGTATTTTTTACTGCAAATATTCTATTTTAAATCAAGGTTTGCAGACAACTACAACTATGATACCAAAAATGGTGTCGTTCAATGGCTTTTTAATTAAAAATATATCTCATAACCAAATTTGGAGTCTAGCCCCAAAGGAATATCGGTAAGTCCCAACATATGTGGCGTTTTCCTTTTATTTGAATATTGGAAGGGTGCATAAATATAATTTATATCTCATAACCAAATTTGGAGTCTAGCCCCAAAGGAATATCGGTAAGTCCCAACATATGTGGCGTTTTCCTTTTATTTGAATATTGGAAGGGTGCATAAATATAATTTATATCTCATAACCAAATTTGGAATCTAGCCCCAAAGGAATATCGGTAAGTCCCAACATATGTGGCGTTTTCCTTTTATTTGAATATTGGAAGGGTGCATAAATATAATTTATGATCCAAATAGGAGGGAGTAGGTTTATAAAACCACTATATTTAAGACCATACTATAAACCACCACACGGGTCCAAGACATAGAAGCTAAGGGTAAAGGAGGAATCCCTTTAGAAACAAAACTACTAATTGTGGGTCCAAGACTATATAATATATATGCATGGGAAAGAGTTCCTTTTATAACATATGGCCACAAGCATAACTCTAAATTTAAATAGGAATAGTCCACGTTGGCACCATACTTTTGCACTCACTTTTTCATAAGACCACGGGTATAACCATAGGATTCAATCATGCAACCCCGGACCTTGACGTTATATTATAACCATGCATCTGACCTCCTTTGGAAAACTCCCTAGACAGGGATTCTTCTTTGTCAATTGTCAAACATGTCTCTGTCAATGTCAATCACCATACTTCCTTTAAACCACACTTAGCACTCGAACTATTGGAGCGAAGGTCATAGGACTTCAGGGTGTAAACACTAAACTCAATCTCAGACCCTGGCGATACGCATTCAGTGATTTTTCAAAACCCCTAAGGAAATAACCACCTGGGTGGGAATATTCACAACACTTAACAAGCCTCGCTTCCATCTATTATCAACAATATATTTGTCCCAGCCAAATTAAACCAAGTTCTTTGTGGAAAACTCTGGGAATTGTCTGTCGTGGGACTACAAATTCTCGATAGGAATGGTTTCTATTCCCCGATCTCTATCGTATAACAAACTTCTCAAATTTGAGAAAAACTTAGTCCCGGCCCTGTTATGAATGCTATCTATTTTTGGTTGAATCGGAGATGAACCAGGCCTAATCAACTTTGGAATTTAAAAGGTTCTTTCACCACGCCACTCTAATCCCGTGGATCACATGCGTAAAGCGAGAAATTCCACCTATGAATTGGATATCAACAATGTGGATTATATGAATTTGTCTAATTACAACCCCCATGTACATATATCTCACTTCACCAAACTCACACTTCCACTATGCTCTCCTTCGGTTAATCAGGATAGTTGATCACGCCATTTGATCAACGAACAACTGTGAAAATTTCACCCAACTATGAAAAGATTTCAACCCTATTCAAAGGTTGTTAACCTTCTCTGCATTGGTTCCTGCGAACACTCCTAAGTTTCTCTCCCTCCTTGGTATATAGTTCTAAAACACATGCATAACAATCAATTTAACGTGATAGACAGTTCATTTTTCATAAAACAAAGGCGCCATAAAAATATTTTATTTGACATTCATTTTTAGCAAAAAGGTCCTGAAATGTATTTTTTTAATTATATCTATATTCAAATATTCGCAGGGGCTAACCTACTTCACTAAGTTTGCTTGCTACTTCACCAAGTCTACCAGTTACACCTACTTTCACTAGGTTTTCTTGTTTCTTGCCTTCATGAGGTCACTTCTCCTAAAACTTGTTGTTTTGGTTGCTTCCTGAGAATAAAATTGTACAACATGCCATGTATCCAATTTTCAAATTTGATTCTAAAATTTTTACTTAAATCACTTATATATGTCTCCTTAGATCTCTAAAAATCGCATAGTCTTAAAATTCGTAGAAAATAAGTTACAATGAAAAATCCAAGTTGACCTATTTGACTTTGATTTCAAGATCATTTAGAAACCTTAACTTCCAAAAGGAATATTTCTGAAATTATAGTGAACCAAAGTCTAAAGTTTTTACCTAAGATACTACTATTTGTTTCCATAGGTATCTGAAAATATCACATTCTAAAACATTCCAAAAAATAAGCTAGAGTGAAAATGTCAAACTAACATGTTTGAAACAAATTTTAAGACTATTAAAAACCCTAACTTCCACATGGCATATTTCTAAAATTATGGTGAACCAAATTCTAAAATTCTTACCACGTGTACCTAGAGATCGCATCTTTTTTTCCTCAAAATTTCATGGTCTGAAACATCCTCAAACTCAAGTTATATTGAAAATCCTAACATGACCAATTTGAAGCAGATTTCAGGATCAATCGCAAACCCTAACTTCCATAGGGCATATCTCAGAAAGTATATCGAACCAATACTTGAAATTATTACCACATGGACATAAAGATATCACCTTTATCGAATCAAAATTCCATTGTTTGAAACATCCCAAAAGAAAAATTATATCACAAAATTTCAAGAATACTCGTTCACTCCACAAATCAAATATTTTCTCTACCTTTAAAACCCCAAGAGTATTCCACGACTTCTCTTATGCACCTTAGATCTCTTCTTGCTTGGATGATGTTCAAATACACTAATATATCCTTTATTTATAGTTTTTTGTGTTCGCTTATAGGCGTGACTTGTAAAATTGCTCGAGCCAACCTCTACTTTTTGGTTGGGTTGACCTAATGGAATATTTCATATATCCTCATTCCTACGGTGTTAGAGAGAGTAACATATACTATTGGAGAGGTATTAGAAGAATATTCTCAACCATACATACTATTACCCCATTTGAGCTAGGTATTTAGAGTAAAAAATCCTTCAAAGATATCATATCCTAATTGGGCATTAAAAAACTAAGTATCCAAAAAATATATCTAACAATATTCATTTTGTAATTTGTATCTTGGATATATGTAGTCTCCCTTTTTCCTTGACATAATGAAAACAATATTTGCAACAATTTCCCCCTTTTCATTGATGGTAACACCTATTCAATTTTGCAACAACACTATTGTACTCCTTTTGTCTGCAATTCTCCTTGTGTCTTCAATTCTTCCATTATTTACAACTTCTCCCCCTTTGACATCAATGGCAAGGGCTGCTCCACTTGAGCTTGCGCAAGAGATGAGAGGGATATCACTCCTAGTTTATGTCTGAGATATTCAAATGTTTCTCTAGGAAGGTGTTTGGTAAAAATATTTGCAACTTGTTCCTTGATGGCAATGTATTCTAGCTTCACACTCTATTCAATTATTGTTTCTCTTAGGAAATGGTACATGATGTGAATATGCTTCATATTTGAGTGCATAACAAGATTCTTTGAAATGTTTATTGCAATTGTGTTGTCACACATGATTGAGATTGACTGATCGTATTCTACCATGATATCCTTTAGTATTTACTTCATCCAAAGAACTTATGTCGAACATGTAGCTACTACAATATATTCAGCTTCTATTATGGATAAAGAGATTTAAGTTTGCTTATTTCTCAATCATGATACTGGAAAGTTTCCTAGAAAGAATGCTCCTCCATTTGTACTCTTCTTGTCATCAATACTTCTTAGTCAATATGTATCTATATATGTTGTTAGAGTGAAGTCCTTACTTTGAATACCACAAACCAGAGTCGAATGCGCCCTTCAAATATATGACTATTATTTTTGTTGCTTGCACATTTGTCTCCTTTGGTCAAAATTGAAATCTTACAACCAATCCTAATGCTTGCATGATGTCTAGCCTTGATGTTGTCAACATATAGTAGGCTTCCAATCATGGACATTTAATTAAGGCATGTCCCAAGGATAATTATTCAACCTCGTTATTCAATCATATAATTAATGAATGTGCTAATAGCTAAATATTATCATTCATGAATGGTTTCTCCAGCTATAATCAAATACAAATAAAATTGAAATATGAACATAATTATGTTTTTTCTATCCTTCAGGTATGTTCACTTATAAGAAGTTTCCTTTTGGTCTTAAAAATATTTGATCCACTTTCTAGTGGGGCATGTCCCATTCTTTTCATGACATCAAACATATAATGGAGGCATATTTTATGGCCTTGCTACTTTCTTACAATGAAACAAGGATAATCCTTCCCATCTATGGGAAATTATGGCTTATGGGGTCCTTTGTAAGTTTGTCTAATTCCTGCAAATCAAGTGATGCTAGAAATGAAAGTTGATGCTGATTATATGGATCGGAAGACAAAGATGGACTCATGATGGACCTTGCAGTCCCCCATAGCAAAGCTAGAGGAGGAAGAAGATGGAACAAGGGGATAACTCCATCTACGTAATTGAGCCCCTGGACCAACATGTGTGGTGAAAGGATTTTTAACTCCAAGGGGAATGGCCCCTGGGACAAAGGAACTCCATAAGGCATGAATGCTAATGGGATTGTACTTGACACTAGAAGGACCTCCTAGTGCAAAAGCACTTCCATAAGTGTATGAACTCATTGGCATAGTGACACTAGTAGGTTTTATGCCCCCAGGTAAGCTAGCCCTTTTAAAGGAAAGAAAACCCCTAGGGAAGGGTGTTCCTCCTAACATAAAGCTACCCTAAGGATGAGATGTTACTCAAAAAAATTTATTTCCCGTAGACTGACTAGAGACAAACGTAGACCCCCTCTGTGATCCAGGTGGATATTGGTGGCCACCTACCTATTCCACCTAGACCCTCCAGTCAGTGTCATTTGTTTCCTTGTTTATTTCAACATTTACTATTTTCATATTTTTTCAGGTCCTGAACTTCCGGAGTAGTTTTGACCCCCTAAATGACATTTTTTAGGTCCGTTGCAAGCCTAAAAACTTGCAGAAAAACTTGTAGTACTCGAATAGACCTTTCCAACAAAGTATCTTATGCGCCAAACAGAGATAATATGACCAAGTTACGACCTCGGGAAGTTGGCTGCCCAACTAACCCCAACGGGGCCCACAAAATCTTGGCGTTACATCTCCTCGGGTTATGGTTTTGGTTGTTTATGGTTTTATCATGTTTTTCAATAATAAATAGGCTTTTAAGCCTCATTGTAACATAGTTCATTTGGCATGTAGCTGCCACATCTCTTCTTAGAGATAAGCTACCATCGACCGAGCTATCTTATTTCCATTCTGTGTTTAAGCATAGTTCAATATTTTTCTATTAATGAAATGAAGTGCTTTTCTGCTACATATCTGTATTTATGATTGTATCTGTAATTTGTTACGTTCATGTTTAAGTTCGGATTAGTGGTATCATAACAGTCTGCTCTTTCTTTGTTTTTCTTTGCATGTCCCCAACGAGGTCAGGGTATAAGGATTTAGGGCTCGATCTGGTTGAATCGTTGCAAGATCAGCCTCACAAACCCAGATGACCTCCCATGGAAGAAGAAAAGAAAGACAAGGGGGTAGGAGATCCTTTAAAAATGTTGCTCGAGGAAGCCCTCAACCGACAAAGGAACGCGGTGATGGATAACTTTTCCCAGATCCTTTGACGGATACCCAGAGGTGATGCATCTTCATCCAGCAACCTCTCTGGAAGTGCCACTCCTTTTAAGCTACAAGTTAACTTTGATATTCCGATATTTGAGGGCCTGATAGATGTAAACATCATAAATAAATGGATAAATCTATTGGAAGGATATTTTTCAGTTCATAAATTTTCCAATCGGGAAAATATTACTTTTGCACTTCTCAAAGTCGTCCCACATGTCAAGGAATGGTCAGAAACCTACTGTGAATAAAAGGACGAGAGTGAACCCTCGTTGTTTTCAGCCGCACCCACTTGGGATTCTTTCTGAGATGCCATCAAGGGACAATATTACCCTATCGGGAGCTATGAATATAAATACATAAAGTGGACCACACTACGGCAGGGAAGGGACCAAGATGTGTCGAAGTTCACAAATATTTTCCATACCCTTCGCATGAAGCTGGTTATCAATGATACTGAGCGGAATTTGGTACTCAAGTACCGTAGATGTCTACACAAGTACGTCTAGGACGAGATGGAGTTCATGGACATTTCCTCGCTCGGCATAGCGTATCAATACATAGTTAAGATTGAGCAGAAGTTTAAACAGAAGAAGCAGGACTTTGGATCTATGAATCCAAATCAAAGAAAAGACACCCCCAAACCATAGAGCAAAGGACTGAACCAAGGCAGGGCTACCCAGGACATCTTTCTGAATCCGCAAGCAAAGAACAACACGACGAAGACAAAGAAGGACACGGGAAACTCGTGTGAGTTCCATAAGAGCTCCACTCACAACATAAGTGAGTGTCAGGTCAAGCAGTCACTCGTGGCTGAGCTGAAGGCCTCTAAATCAAACATATGTTTCGACTCTGAATTATAATCTGATAAGGGGAATGACAAAGGGAAGCATGTCATTGATGCAGAGCCTAGTGCCACCATGGCCACCACCAAGATCTAAAAGATTGAGCCTGTAGATCGAGAGGAGGGGGAACGCCTCTTCCACTCACAGATGTGGGTGAAGGGTTTTCTGTTGTAGTATATTGTCAACAACGGGAGCCAAAAGAACCTCATTTCAATAGAGGTCGTGAAGTGGTTGTGCCTAAATACTACAGCACATCCAGAGCCATACACCATCGGGTGGATTCACCAAGGACGAGTTCTTCACATCAGCCAGTAGTATCGCCTTTCCTATAGCATCAAGCCCTTCATGGATGAGGTACTGTGTGATGTTTCTCCTCTTGAAGTTTGTGATGTATTGTTAGGACAACCATACTTGTGGAAGTGACATGTTGTATATGAGTCTATACCTCACTTTATGATTATTACTTTGGCCAATAAGTTGTATATGATACCGAAGGTAGCCTTGCCTACTGCAATCTCTTTGATCACTGCAAAACAATGCAGTAAGATCATTTTCCATACCAGGAAATTTGTTTTCCTTATGATTCGCCCTCAGGGCAAGAAGAATGTTATGGCCACGGCTTCTAGGTAGGGCTCCTCTGCACAGCAACAGAAAATGTATAAGGTTGTGGAGGAGTACAGGGATATTTTCGCCTCACCTACAAGGGTACCTTTGGACTGTCAGGTCAATCACTCCATCAATCTGACCCTAGAAGCACCGCTGCCCAATGTACCAATCTATCGATGCTCTATTCTCGAGAATGATGAGATCAAGAGGCAGATTCAAGAACTATTGCAGAAAGGGTGCATCATGCCAATTTCATCACCCTGTGGGAGCCCGATTGTAGTGGTATAGAAGAAGGATGGGACCTGGATACTCTGTATTGACTATCAGGCACTGAACAAGATCACTTTCCAGAATAGGTACCCAATCCCATAGATTGATGACCTTCTGGACCAACTTAAGGGGCCCAAATATTTCAGCAAGATTGACTTGAAGTCAGGTTATCACCAGGTGTCTATCGAACACTCCGATGTGTGTAGGACTGCCTTCAAATCCAAGGAGGGCCTTTTTGAATGGTTGGTCATGTCGTTCAAATTGATGAATGCCCCTGCAACCTTCATGAGACTGATGGGCGACATCTTATGACCCTTCACTAATGCATTCGTGGTAGTGTATTTAGATGACATCTTGATCTTCAGCTAGAGTTGGGAAGAGCACCTCCACCATATTCAACAGGTCCTTCAAACCCTGCGACAACACAAGTTATGTGCTAACTTGGAGAAATGCACCTTTGGCCTGACCCAGGTTCAATATCTGGGGTACATCATTGTGGAGTAGGGTGTACATGTGGAACCAGCGAAGATACAAGTCATTCAGGATTGGCCAACCCCAACCACTCTAACAGAGCTCCGCAGCTTTTTGGGTCTTGCCAATTTCTACTGCAGGTTCGTGTTGGGGTTCTCTCATATCACTTGGCCTTTAAGTCAAGTCACCAAGGGCGGAGTGAAAGAAAAGTTTTTTTGGTCTGAAACCCAACAGCAGGTGTTTTCCGAGTTGAATCATCACCTCTGCTCTGCACTAGTGCTCACATTACCATACCTACAACAACCATTTGAAATTGAGATAGACGTCTTTGACTATGCTATTGGTGTGGTTCTTACTCAACATGGGCTTCCAATTTCTTACCACAACGAGACACTTTTAGACATAGTCTGAAAGTATCCCACTTACGAGAAATAAATGTATTCCATTGTGCAGGCCTGCCGTCAATGGAAGCATCACATTATGGGGAAGGAAACGGTCATCCACACAGACCACCAACCCCTACAGTTCATACATACATAGGGGAAGTTACATAACGATTGCCATTATAATGGTCTACCTACCTACAACAATTCCATTTGAACATTAAGTATAAGAAGGGAAGCACCAATAATATTGTTGATTGCCCCAGCCAACCACTGGTCATGGCACTGATCACTGTGCTTGACTCCTGTGGGCACGAGACTTCGGGGTGGCTACATCTTTACAAGAGCGGTCCAGAATTTGGCAGCACATACTAGACACTCTGGGAAGGGAAGAAAATTCCAAATTTTCACCTTCAAGATGCACTATTGTGCCATCTGGGACACATCTGTGTTTCTTCAAGAGAGCGTGCCAAGATGATTTGGGAGGCGCACTACAGTCGAGTCACTAGACATTTTGGAGTAGAGAAAATAGTGGCAGTATTGCAAAAGTATTTTTATTGGCTGAAACTTCGTCAAGATGTTGGGAAGTACATTAGATCCTGCACCGCTTGTGCCATTGCCAAACCAACCATCAAGAAGCAAGGCCTGTATACTCCTCTACCTACTCCTAGTTGGCCTTGGGAATCTGTCTCCATGGATTACATGTCAGGACTTCCTTCTACTAAGCACGACAACGATTGTGTTTTCGTAGTCTTTGACAGATTCTCCAAGATGGCAATCATGGTAGCTTGCAAGAAGAGTATCATAGCAGAGGCCATTGCTAATCTCTTCTTTGAGCGAGTGTGGGTACACTTTGCGATCCCATAGTCCATGTCTCAAATCAGGACATCAAATTCCTGAGTTCATTTTGGTCCAATCTTTGGTCAATGCTAGATACAAAACTTACTAAGTCCACGACTTTCCATCCCCAAACTAATGGCCAAACAGAGGTTGTCGACAGGATGATCGTACACATTCTATGCATGTAAAACTCAAAGCATCCACGCACGTGGGATGAAATTCTCCCTTGTGTCCAACACAACTACAACATATCTCTCCATAGCTCAATAGGCCACAACCCCTTTTAGGTAGGGCTAGGATTTCAGCCATTATGTCCCATTGATGTGGCCATACCATTTCCACCCACTCAGGTAGATTCGTCTCATGTCCATTCTAAAGAAGAAAGGGCTAACAACTTCATTGAGCAAATTCAACACATCTACCAATAGGTCCATGATATATTGGATAGAGCCAATGCTAAGTACAAGCAGTGCCATGATCAGCATCGAGTGTCGCATAAGTTCCAAGTGGGTGACAAAGTTTGGCTACATTTGCAGAAGGAGCGCCTTGTTGGACCCCACCGCAAGCTTCGTCCACTTTGATATGGATCATACACCATAACCAAGGTTGTCAGTGACAAAGCCTTCGATCTCAACATCCCACTGTTCCTTGGTCTACACCCAATGTTCAATGTAGATCGCCTTCGGCCATACTTTCCACCATTGTTGGACACATATGACATTGCAGAACAGCTCACACCAACGGAGCTCTACCTGGACTGCATGGAACAAGAGACAACTGATCAGATCATGGACACACATATTGAGAAGAATTGCCAACAGAGGATACATCTATATTGATTTGTCAAAGTAGGCCAACTCCTTCACCAGGGCAAGTGGTTCAACAGAAATTTCCTCACCTCATTGAGGCTCTGCACGCAATGCGGAACATTTCTTCCTAAGGGGGGAGGAATGATACATGTGGATATTGGTGGCCACCCGCCTATTCCACCTAGACCCTCCAATCAGTTTCACCAGTTTCCTTGTTTATTTTAGCATTTACTATTTTTAGCAGTTTTTCGAGTCTTGAACTTCTAGAGCAGTTTTGACCCTCTAAATAGAGTTTTTTTGAGGTATTCTATAGGCCCAAAGCCATAGGTAGGGGCATGTGGAAAAACTTATAGTAATCAAAGAGACCTTTCCAACAAGATATTGTATGCGCCAAATGAAGATAATATGACCAAGTTACAACCCTAGGAAGTTGGCTGCCCAACTAACCCCAACGGGGCCCACAAAATCTTGGAGTTACATATCTTTGGGTTAGGGTTTTGGTTTTTTAGGGTTTTCTCATGTTTTTCAATAATAAATAGGCCCTTGAGCCTGATCATAACACAGTTTAGTTGGCATGTAGCCACCACATCTCTTCTAAAGATAAGCTACCATCGCCAGAGCTATCTTATTTCCATTCTGTTTGTAAGCATAGTTCAATATTTTTCTATTAATGAAATGAAGTGATTTTCTGCTGCATCTTTGTATTTATGCTTATATCTATAATTTGCTTCATTCTTATTTAAGTTCAAATCACTCTTCATGATCCCCAAAGAAGATAGACATGTTTTAGGTAGTGAAACCATCAAAGTAGATGAGATATGCAGAAACCCCCCAAATCCTGTTGGTTGATTCAGGTTTTCCCCCATTCCAAACATAAAGGTGGATGAAGGTAGGGGTACATTCAAACTCGGAAAACTTGTAGGGGTTGCCAAAGTAACTAGTGGAATGCCCCATGAATAAGACAAATGTGTTGTCAATGTTGGAGAAGTGGGTCCTATCATGTTGATCAGTGGTAATGTAGACATAACAGAGGACACTCTCAACGTAGAAGGATATGGGGGGGAATCTATGCTATGGTAAATGTACCACTCTCACCAAACATGGGATGAGAGAATAAGGAAAAAGGTTTAGAAGAAAATGCAGTCAATTGTATAAGTACAAAGTCAAAAGGGTTGTTTAAAGGTGGGTTGATGTGTCGTAATGGACTCTCGTTTGTAACCTCAATAGTGATTAAGTATTTCCCCCACAACCACGACTATCCCCTCCAACCTGGGTTTTATCTAAGTCCTATGTTATCGGAGCCATCCTATGTCTTGTAAGTGGTGGGCCTTCCTGTTCCAGAGAAAGGTTTAAAAGTCTTCAAGAACATCAAATAGTTTTCTTAGCCATAGTGAATATAATTTATTATTTACTGAATTAATGTGAGCCACCCCTATGGCCAATTTGACTCAGACCAAACAACACAAACTATCAAATCTAAGGAGAAATCACACAAACTAAGAGATCAAAGGGATATTCCCGCAACTAGAGCTTCTTTGATCAGGGTCCAATTCAATTGTAAAGATATGGTTGGTACTTCCCTCTTACACCAGGTGCAAGTACCCTTAATTATGTGTGGGCGCCCTCTAAGAGAACCAAGTGATTCTTGATCAATGTTTGCCCTAGGTATAGCAAGGACATCCCCCTCATCATTACATGTGTAAGGTCCCTAAGATTATGACCACTATGGTTACCACTTACAACCACCCAACCTGGGGGAGCAATTTTTAGTCAGATCCACGCGAAAAGGCGGGGTATTTAGGCCCAAAACCTCCAGAGAGATTTCTCTAATAAAGTCATATACCTCTCATGGATATCCCCCTAATATCTGAATACCACACCACCAATACCATTTAAAGTGGGGTAGATCACTCCACTAGCACCAATGTGACCTCGTGATTGACCCTTGTGTAGAGATTCCCAGGAAACATGTAACTATAAATGGATTTCCAATCCTTAACTCAAGAGTATGTGTTTGTTTTGTTATTTTGTTATTTTTTTTCTTGGTTTTTGAGTGTTCTTTGTTGTTGTGGACTGCACGATATGAACCTCGGTGATTTTATCAGAAGCCTATTCTTGTTGAGAACTAGGCACAATTGTTGGGGCTTGGGATGTGACAATCAATTGCCCTAATTGAGAAACTAACTAGCTCACAACATCAAAAGAAATGGGGCCCAATAATACCATAAAAATGTGGTCTTGGATTGGGTTGTGGTAGATTAGACAATGTTCAATGGGCATTAGGAATGACATCATGTAAAGTGCTCAATTGAGAATAGATTAGATCAAGGTGTTGAGCACAAAAAATGTCCTACTCTAAAGTAGTTGCCCCAACCATGGTGACATCCTTTGATATGGGGGGAAGCAAGGATCAGGTGAACCAATATTTAAGGAACTGGTCAGGAAGTTTGGTCCTAACTAACCTATTTCATCATCTCCACTTGTGGATATAATAAAAAATATGAGTATAGGTATCTTATTTAAATGTGGACAGGAGGTCATTCCCGAGCTCTTGCCATGAAGGTAGTTAGAAATGATTCAAAAATATTTTGGCAAAGGAAGCATAATCATTATAGGATGCCTTATCGACTTCGATGTACCATTTGGCGGCATCATTGGTTAAGGTTCATTTCTTTGAATAAATCCTTAATGTCTACCCCACTTTCGAGCTCTCCTAAACATACTCAAGTGTTGTGCCAAGAAATTTCCTAAGACAAGGAGTTATTTCCCCGTGGATCTAGCCCTCTAATCTACTAGAAAATGTGTGCAATCTAGTGTGTTCCTAAAGCTAAATACCAACACATGCAATGATCCAGGTGGATGTTGGTGGCCACCCACCTATCCCATTTGGACCCCCACAACTGTCTCTTTCAGTTTTTCAGTTTCCTTAATTATAGCACAATTTACTATTTTTAGCAGTTTTTCGGGTCCTAAACTTCCGGAGCCGTTTTGAGGCCCTAAACGACATTTTTTGGGAAATCCACCGCCAGTGATTTTTCTGATAAAAATCGTCTTTTCCGTCGTAGTCCTCGGAGAGATCTTTCCAATGGGCTATCATGCGCGTCAAACGGAGATAATACGACCAATTCGCGACCCCGGGAAGTTGGCTGTCCAACTCACCCCAAAACGGGGCCCACAATTTGGCGTTTCATCTTCTAGGGTTAGGTTTTGGAATGTGAAGGGTTTTCCATTGTTTCTCAATAATAAATAGGCCTTTGAGCCTCATTGTAAACACAGTTAGAAACAGTTCAGAGGCATGTAGCCGACACATCTCTTCTCAGAGATAAGCTACCATCGCCCTAGCTGGGTTATTTCTATTTGTAAGCATATTTCAGTATTCTCCATTAATGAAATGAAGTATTATTTCCGCTGCATCTCTGTTTTTATGGTTATCGCATCTCTGTATTTATGGTTATCTCTGTAATCTATTGCGTTCCTGCTTAAATCTGGATCATGCAACAAAGTCTATATTCTAAGGGAATGAGCATGCACTTGATCCCTTGCACCCTGATGGAGTACATCTGAAAACGGTCTTGGGGATCCCGCTTCTAATTAAAGATCTTACTCCTTTCACTCCCTAGATCCAAACCCCCGCACACATTCACCACCAAACAAGATGAAAGTTCCTCCTTTGAGAGAAGGAATTACCCAACACAGTAAAAATCATGAAATATATGCAAATAATAATCAACAACATACATAATAAATGAAATCACATGTACTTTCATCAATCTAAAACATCAGTACATCATATACCTTGAGTTTGTTGCTACTCCTTCTCAATCCTCGGCCTGGTCACTTCCTAGATCCAACAAGACAAGGTTGATATCACATAAGATACAAGTCTAACAACAAAATAACAATGTGACTAAGCTCTCTCTATTATTCTCCTTCCCTCACCCCTTGAGAGGGTCTCATTACAAAGGATTATTCCATTCCTCAGGAGAATGTATTTGGACACCTAGGGGCTTGAGAAGTTAGGAAACTTCTACAAAAATGGCCCGTAGCCAACTCATACACAAGCAGGTCAAGTTAATCTCTTTGGGAATGACAAAATCTAAAACTTTTTTTCTCAATTATGAAATAATTATTATTTCATAATTATAAAATTGTGACAAAATAATCATGATAAATTATTCAATTATGTAATTTCATCCCTATAACATCTAATAACTCCTTTATAAGACCCATATAAGTAAAAGGAAGAGTGAAAGGGGATGTATTCTAGCCAACAACTGAGGCATGTTGAACTAGGGTCTTTCTCACTATAGTGGAGCAGGAAATAGTGTTATAACATATGCCCCCTAATGCATGGGGTCGAAAGAGAAACCGATGGTCGAAATGCATTACTAAATGATGTAGCTCAAAATGCAAGGAGGGAGCTAAGACTAAAGGATTGAATCTAAGTAACGTTAATACCTGGGTCTCAATAATAATAATATCATCCTCAAGTCAGGCATACCCATATTCGGCATGAAGAGAAATTGAACATGGCCACCAACTATACACTGCGGATCCATGACATGAAATGCTAGTACATTGTCACAATAGATACTCAATGGATCCATGTGACAAACCAAAATATCATAGCCACCAACAAATACAATGTGGATCTATGTCACAATATACATCAATAGGACTATGGACACATAAAAGAGATGTGCTTCAGAGTAGACCTTAAAGTACATAAATTTATACATAACTCCAACTCATCTTGGGAAGGGTGCCATATAAAAGTGAGATGTCCCCAACCCAAGGTCTTCTATTCAACCTTGATTGTACAAATCTACAACATGTAAATAGATGAGTTGATGTTGAGCATGGTAGAAACCATCTACTTACCAGTCATTAAGGTATACTACTAACAAACACGACGGGACCCATCGATAATGAAAATGGACCCTAAGGTACCTATCACAGTCCACCAAGTGTGAATAAATGAGATGATTGCGAACATTCACAGACTCAACCGATGAGGAGTTAATAAGGTAGACCCATTGTTGATCACAAGGAAGCTTGTCACTGATATATGCAAGCTCTAAGGTACTACTAGTTCCTAGATCAAGCTCCAGGATAATGAGCTAAAGTCGACATGAGAAGATCCATCAAAGGAGGGCCTTAATGTATCCCACATCAATCGACACAGAACATACTAAGATATTATGTGAATGGATGAAGTCATGAAGTACAACTGACACAGGGATGGCCTACATAAAAGGTCAACAAGGACTGCAGATGGTCAAATAAGGCTAAGACTTCGCTTAAACAAGTAATGGCACAACACAAAAAGTGACTTGGAAACATTCATTAATGAGCACCATCATGATACCATGCAACAACATAGGAGCCATTAGAGGACACTCCATAGTGGTTGGAAGAGTAACCAGATGAAGAAGTAAACAAAGTCATATGTATGGTACGACTCCTAGGCAAGCTAAAACCCAGTTGTGAGGAAATGACCCAAACAGAACAAAGTTACTCACTTAATGAAAACTGTATTAAGTTCTCATTTTTTTAGAGGTTGCATCAAATCATGATTTTTATGCTAATTTTGAAAAGTGTTGATGTAGCATCAACATTTTTTTTGGAGAAACATATTTTTGACACTTTAAATTTGTTTAACTATGGCTTTTTCTTTTTAGTTGGTGGTTTTCTTGCCAAATTTGAAGAGTGTTTATGCAACATTGACCCTTTTTTTGGGGGCATATTTCTGACACTTTAAATTTTTTAATTTATTAAGTATGGACATTTTTTAAATGTTGACAATTTTCATGCTAATTTTGAAAAGCATGGATGCAACATCAACTTCTTTTTTTGGGGGGAAGGGCATATTTTTGACACTTTAAATTTTATTATATCTCAGGTATGCACATTTATTTTAAATGTTAGTTATTTAACCATTTTTTAATTTGTCTTATTCTAGGTGTTCTTTTTTTCCTAGAGATGTTTGTTTTTAAGTGTCTTTCAAGTTTGTGTTCTTTTTTTTTCTAAGCAATATTTTCTTGTAAAGAAAATTTCAAATTTTCTTTGCAAAGTTAAAAAAATAATAATAAAAACAATATTTTAAAGTTAGTATTTTTACATATTTATGTATCGTTAATTAATACTTCAATACACATAAAATAATTGTTACTAAAAAGAAAATTAAACACTGAGACAAAAAAATACACATTTTACATATAGATATAATAAAAATAAATACACATTTTAGAACCTTTTTGCTAAAAATGACATGTCAAATAAAGAATTTTTATGGAAAACAAACATAGAACGCTGAAAAAATAGCAAATTTTATAAAAAAAATTATGAATGTTATGTCCAAAGATATATATATATATATATCCCAAAAACAATGATTTACATAAAAATTTAAGTAAATAACAAATAAAAGGCTGAAAAATTACAAATTTTATAAAAAAAATTATGAATGTTATGTCCAAAGATAATAATATTGAAGTTTTTTTTTTTTTTTTTTTTTCCAAAAATGACGATATACATACAAATTTAGGTAAAAAAAACAAAAAACATAAACAATTATTTTTCCACAAAAATGTGTAATTTTATATAAAATTTGTGCCTAGTCACAACAAATACCTAGGAAGTGCATTACATACGTGCTTCAAGAGACTTGTCCTCCAGGAAGGAGAGTACATATTGAACAAAATGGCTATTAAAGAAGACTAAAGTAACTATATGTCGACTCGAATACAACTTGTAGAAGGATCCTAACAAAAGGAAAAATTTAAATTTTGAAACTATTAAACTTGCAGGGAAGAGTCCTCATTAGGACTTTGATTAAGATTTGGAAAGGGGATTCCTGCCAACTTACTATTAACATCAGGTTTAGAGATTTTGAAACTTTTGATTGTGCATTAAGCTTGCAGGTCTTCCATGTGTTGTCAGAGAGCATCTAACTCGTCCTCCTAGAGCGCTAGTTTACACTTTAATTCTTGAATTTCGTCCAAGAGCAAGGATATGGTTTTCCATTGATCTTGGAGCTTCATATTTGTTTCCATTAAGCCTAATTACAGAGAATCCTAGAGATGATGGCAACTACTACATTTGGGTTGGGAGCCATCACAGGATTTGCTTTTGTTAGAGTTCATGTTTGGAAAACTAGAAATGAGCAGCGTACCAACCTTAATGGAATGCAACGTTAACTTAGCATGAATAGTCAGAGGATATAGGTTCATAGGTGGTAGACTCATTTGGGGCAAGTTGAATAGGAATTTTCCACATAGGAGAGACCAATGCTCGTAAAGGATGGAAGACTCGATAGAATGGAGGAGGAGGAGAGTTATTTTAGAGTAGGGTTGATCCTATAATTCAACAAGCAAATTAATGATAATAAAGGAACATGACAAGTGCCAGAAGTTTAACAGGCCTAACAAACTAGACCTGGGGCCCTGTCGATTAGAAACCAAGGCACAAATGACAACCCAAACGGACAAAGTACGAAGGGGCCAAACAAACAAGCCTAGCCAACAGATAACTTTGAAGATACCCTGCCCTCATTACATAGAGTCGGCGGGGGGGGGGGTTCTCGGAATCGACCCTACCCTCATCGCATAGAGCTGAGGGAGCGGTCAATTCGTAAGGTTGATTGCAGGAATAAACACCTCTCCTAGCAGGGGGCCAAAGGGTCATTAGTAGGGCAGCTAGAGCAGTACGCCCTCCACTCCAGTCGCCCCACTAGCGGCCCTTGGCCCCAACAAGGTGGGGGGGTTGATTCTTAGCCACGGGCAGGTCGCTCCATCTGCCCTGTCAACGACCCTTTGATATTGATCAGGCTGAGAATCGACCCTACCCTCAACTCTGTGCGTTGAGGGCAATGTTGATTCCACAAATTAACCCCTCGCCCCAAAGATTTTCTTTTACAATATCTTTAAGTATTTTTTTTAATGTTTTTTAAATAATTTTAATTATATATGTGTGTTATATTTAACTTCTTTTTTCATTATTTTAGATATTTTTTCCCAATTTATTTTTAGTTTTATTTTTTTTATTGATTTAATTTTTTTTATTCTTTTATATATATATATATATATATATATATATATATATTCAATTTATTTTTAGTTTTATTTTTTTAATTATTTATATTTTTTATTCTTATTTTTAAATCCTCAATTTTATTTTAAAATTTTTCCCCTTTTTCTATTAAAGTATCTTTATTCCTTTATATATTTTTTTATTTCTTTTGTATTTTTTTTATTAACAAATAATTTTTTGTTTTTTTTATTTATTTATTATTACTTTCTTCCTTTTTGAAATTTTGTCTTTTATGAGTTATTTTTTATTATTTTTTTAAATTTCATTTTTTTTAATTATGCTTGAATTTTTTTTGTTTTGTTTTTTTAAGTTTGTTAAATATATTTTTTTAATGTTTTTATTTTAAATTTTTTAAAACTGTATTTTTTTTTTCCTTATTATTATTTTTTAACGTTTGACTTTTTTCCTTTTTTTTTTTTTTTTTTTTTATCTATTAAATTTTTGTTTGTTTTGTTTTTGCATTTTTATTTATTTATTTATTTTACTTTTTTCCATTGTGTCGATGCTCCACTAGCAACCCGACCCCACTATGTATCAATTTGATAGTAGTTTTTAAGTTTTCGTTACAATGGATCAAGTTTTCCCCACTACATGTCAATTTGATGGTTGATTTTTAAATTTTCATTGCAATGGGTCAACAAGTCCACCCACACTGTGTGTTAATTTGATGGTTGATTTTGAAGTTTTCATTGCAACGGGTCAATAAGTCCACCCCACTGCGTGTCAATTTGATAGTTAATTTTGAAGTTGTCGTTGCAATGTGTGAAGTTGTCTTAGGTTGTGATTTTAAATAAGATTTACTTTTTAGCATTTAAAAACAAAAATTACTCTTGGTATAATGATTCTTTGATTTATGTATTCATTTTAAGGTTTTTTTTAGTCGCGATATTTGGTCTATAATGTCATGATTAAAATATGTTGAAAATTTAAGGGTTTTTATACTCATGATACTTAATTTTAATTCTATTGCCGAAAAATGTTGAAATTTTAAAGTTTATGGAATACTACGTGATTTTCTTAGACACCTCAACAAAACCACATAGTGTTTCATAAGCTCTCAACATCATATTGTTAATTGTGAAAATATACATGCTGGAGTTTTAAGGTTTTTCTGAGCTATGATATTTTATCTTTAACGCCATGGTTGAAAAATGTCAAACTTTTAAGGTTTTTCGGAGTTATGATATTTATATTTAACACCATGGTTGAAAAGTGTTAAAAAAATTAGGTTTTTTGGAGTCATTATATTTCATCTTTAACGATATCGTCGAAAACTATTAGAATTTTAAGGTTTTTCAAAATCATGATATTTTAATTTTAATGCCATTACTAAAAAATGTTGGAATTTTAACCCCAACAAAAGTGTTAATGCAACATCAACACTTTTCGATTTTGGAGTGTTTTTTCATGTGTATTGCACAAAAAATTAGTTTTGATGTCATTGTTTAAAAAAAATGGAATTTTAAACACCCAACCCCCCGGGCCCACACAACCAAAAAATAAAAATTGATATAACATAAAAAAAATTCATTTTCAGAGTTTTTCCATGTTTTTTGCACAAAATTTTGGTTTCTACTGTCATTACTAAAAAAAGGTTAAAATTTTACCCAAAAAAAGTGTTGATGCAACATCAACAATTTCCATTTTCGGGGTGTTTTCCATGTTTTTTGTGCAAAAACAAGGGTTTCTTGGGCTAGAGTTCTCATTTTGTGGTTACAACTCTCGTTAAGTTGAAGGTGCCATATTCAAGGACGACACGATTGACACTTCCATTTTGACAGATAGAATGAGCAAAGTATATTCCCTTCCCTTTTCTCGTTTTGATCTCCTTCAAAATTTGACGAGCATAAAATAGAAGACAAGTAAGTTTGACAGTCTTTTTCCTTTAGTTTTAACAAGCCCAAAGAAAGAGATAAAAGGATACTTGGTATCCTTTATTTTTTTAGTGAGCATGAGAGGGACACAAAGGAAGCTCATCCTCGAGGAATGAGTGTTATCAAGGGTGTCAACTAGTTTCGAGCTAACGAAACCGCCTTAACCAAAGTGAAGTCAAGAGGCTGGTAAAGGAGACCACTCATTGCAACAGTCTCTCCAGGAGGGGTAGGAACATAAAGCGAAAGCAAGCAATGAGTTAAACACAATGTGATGGTGGTGGTGGAAGAAGACCATAAGTAAGGAAAGATGTAGCAGCAATCACAAGGCATAAAATGGGTGGAATCCTCTCAAGGTCAGGCCAAAATATGACAAAGAAGAGAATATAAGGCTCATATTCTAAGTCATGGCGAGTCAAAAGGAGGGATTATGAAGTGATAGAATGACACAGCATGGACACCAATACGGCAAAGAGGCGCTAATATAGGGTATCCATGTATAGGAAGGCTCTTTCACCAAGTTATGATGTGCAAAAAGAGACAAGTTTGTTTGGTCTCCAAAATATCATTCATTTCACCCTCTTTTCTTTCACTTTGCTTCAAGATTTACCATATTCCACAACTCCATAACCATGCACTAAAACCATCTTCATAATTAAATATGGGTTTAGACACATTGTTTTCCAATACATTTATTTCGGTATTTTGAGTGAATTTATGGTTGAATATTAGACATGTACTCACTTATGTATAAAAGTTGGATGAGTTTTGTGACATCTGTAGGCATAGTTGAAGATTCCAACACAGTCATATTTGGCCTCTAAGTGTCAAATTCGATTTTCCTCTCCAAACTCTTGAAGATTTGAGATCATTGATCAAGCACAATTCATAGAGAAGAATCATGGAAGTTTTCATAAGTGTCTCCTATCCAAACTAGGAGAGATTTGTGAAAGAATATGAAGAGATGTTAATTACTAGATGTCAACACATGGTTGTAACCACATGAGATATTTGTGGATCTACATTTATGAATTAATTATCTTAGTTTATGTATAGATTGGAGTGTCTTCTCCTCTCAAAAGGCGTGAAAAGTTTGGGAGCTATGCTCATGCTTCAACGTAGAGTTTTTTATGTTAAGGATTGACACTATGCTTATGATTGATGTAATGCATACCATTATAGTTCGCTTTGATATGATTGTGCCTTCATTTGGTGTTTGATCAAGAGTTTTCTCAACTTTCCACCTCTCATGCACTTTGGGATGGCCACCTAATGGGTATGGGATGTCTTCTAATGTTTTTGTCTTTTTTTTTTTTTTTAAGTCTTTTGATTAGACGCATTTCGTGCATTCTTTCATGCTCATTCCATTTATGTTATTTTGCATGCTAAGCGCTATTGCTCTCATTTCATAGATTCATTGTTTTTCAATTTGTTTGATAGATACTCATGAATGATTCTAACTTGACAATGCACACACTTCTCTTAGAATAGGTTGCCTTTAAATTTCATAATTTAAGAATTCAACGCTTTCTTAGTATAGGATTTGTTGCTTTCTAGATTAAATTTACTTTCAAGTCATTACAATAGATTTACTTTCTTGTTGGTAAAATAAATTTCCTTTCATGTCACTATAATATATTTATTTTCATGTCAATAGAGTAAGTTTACTTTCATATCAATTGTCATCTCAATTTCATAGATTAAATTATTTCTTCCCAAGTTTCGAATTTGAGACTTTTGAAAAAGAAAGTGTGTGCGTAGTCATCTTAGACATTTTTCATGAATAGGTTTTATTTCAGTTTTTTCGTTTCTTTCAATATATTAGGATTCCCTTTTGAAATTGAAAGTTAATTCTAGCATATATTCTACAAGTATACTTCACGATTTTACGAACCCCGGGTCTGACAATTTAATGACAAGCAATTTCATTGACAATTAAATTACCCAACAGGGTTAATATTGCAACCTAACATGGTTGAACCTAAGGTATAATAAGGATGGCAAGTACAATCCATAATGCAACAAAGATGGCAGGGAAAGACATACCCCTATATGTCAAGTTTAATAATAAATCACCTAAGGTCCCATGGACATTGCAATAGAAACACCACCCTATCTTGTGAAAACCATCCAAAAATGCTAGAGTCATGGTTAAATCATATAATGAAAGAAATAAAAAATCAATCGAGTAAAAACAGAACCACAATTTTTTGAATTTTATACTTAATATTTTTTGTATTTTTATGATATATATGATGGTTACGATGGTGTTGTCTTGTACATGTCTTCTTATGATGTCATTTATGCTTCTGGAGATTGTATTTTGTGCATGATTTATAAACTTAATGGGAGAAATGCCATTTCAAGGCATAGTTAGCCAAGGAATCATCTAGAGTATGTTATATACCTAGGGGGGATAATATGGGGTACCAAGGGAGGTACCCAAGGTAATAATGTAATAATGGGATAGGCCATAGTAATAAATAAGGTGGTTAACCCATATCATGTAAGGGACCATAAGTAGTTAGTAATAAGGTAATGGGCCCATGGTATTAGTTTGATGGTATGAGGGAACCATGGTAATGACCCATGGTATTGTATGTATGAGGCCTATATAGAGGCTAGAGACTCCACATGGAGATTGTCAAGGAATATTGTATGAACAGGCATATGGCTTGTGGAGTGTTCTCCTTCCTTAAGGAGTGAATGTATGGTGTTGCCCTACCTTAAGGGTTTGATCAATAAAGAATGATTTCATATTATTTCTGGGTTTATTTGCATTGTCTTATATTTTCATATCAGATCTATAATATTTCTGGGTTAGATCTATAACAAGTGGTATTAGATCTATACCACGTGGTATCAGAGCACTTTCTTGGGAAAAAGTGGAGAATTTTTTTTTTAATTTTTGCAGGATTTCGGGGGTGGCGAGTTTTCAGATCAGATATATATGTTTTGGTGAAAGATCTTGATTCTTTGTAAAAAGATAGCCGATTTCAAAAAAAAATTCGGTTGAATCGGAGTCCGGATGAAGGAGATATTGCTGATCTAAAAATCAGTGGGGTTGCAGACAATTTTTCAGGGCAGCAAGTTTGTGGCGTAGATCTGGACGTCCTGGTGCAAGATATGCAAAATATAATTGTAGATCTGGATTTTATGTGAAAAAATAACCGATTTCAAAACAAAAAATCGGTCGAATCGAAGTCCGGATGAGGGAGATATAGCTGATTTAATCAGCTCTTTTTGCAGAAATTTTGGTGACGGCGGGAGAGTTGCAGCACAGATCTGAAATTCCAGTGCCTGGATCAAAATTTCTATCACATGGGTAGATGCAGAATGATTGTTCCATTTCTGAAAATAGGTCATAATAGGGATTCTGAGCAATATTGACTAAACTGTGACAACTTCAAATTTTCGCCAAGTTTTTTCAAAACCCTCTTCATGGCAGGTCTAGGTTTTACAGGAAAAGATAATGGTCCTACTATTGAAGAATACATAAAAGAACAGAAATCATTAGGGAAAAACAATTGGAAATGGTGGGTAGTGGAGCTATTTAGAGAGGAGGCAGCCACATGGTGGGGATTACTTAACAAAACAAAGTGTTACAACCTGCCCGATGAAGAATTTGAAAAATTACTTTTAGACCGATGGTCTCATGCCAGAAAACAAGATAAGGAGAAACATGTGGGGCTATTTCATATAGGTATATCCTTATTGCAGGTTCATGGATTGATTCAGAAGGAGAAGATCATTGTTTCTATAAATCCTAGTTGCAAGCATAATTTCATCAATGTTAATTTGGCAAAAAAATTGCAAATTCCAGCAAAACACATTGAAAACACACAAGTGGATAATGAGGATGTTCTAGTGTATAAGGATTTGAATATTTCTATGGATAAGTGTGTGTTGCATGGTGATTTTTATACTTCAGAGATGGATGATATGGATGTTGTTTTGGGATATCCTTGGATGGAATCTGCGAGTACTATCAATATTAATGTGCAGAAGAAATTCCTGAAGCTCTGGTATAAAAAGAAGAAAATTACATTACATGATATTTCCATCAATAAACAGGTAGAGTACATGGAGGCTGAAGCAGAAGATGTTCCAGGGACTGACATATCAGATGATGAGCCTTTGATGATCGACAATCAAACACAAACAGAGGTTGAAGCAGAAAAGGTTACAGGTACATCAGATGAGGGCTCAGAGGTTGAAGTCATATTGGAAAAGAAGACACCACAACAGGGTGAATTAAAGAAAAAGACACCGTGGGTTAAAACTTCAACATATCATCACCCACATCACCCCGCAAGAAAACAACCAACAAGATGGCAACCAATTAACCACAAGGACAACAACCCCCGTATGATGGATAGCGAGGAGCGAAGATCCACCTACTACACATCAACACAAAAGAGTTGCCATGGTCAACTTCCATCTCAAGCAAGCGAGGCAACAGCGAGATCAAGGGTACACCTTTCTCTTGGATGGCTAGATGCACGTGCATGGTACCAGTGGACTACTCTTTTGAGTAGATCTTATTATTTGTGTTCTTCCCATGTTTCGGGGACGAAACATGCTAAGGGGGGTGGAATGTTATATACCTAGGGGGGATAATATGGGGTACCAAGGGAGGTACCCAAGGTAATAATGTAATAATGGGATAGGCCATAGTAATAAATAAGGTGGTTAACCCATATCATGTAAGGGACCACAAGTAGTCAGTAATAAGGTAATGGGCCCATGGTATTAGTTTGATGGTATGAGGGAACCATGGTAATGACCCATGGTATTGTATGTATGAGGCCTATATAGAGGCTAGAGACTCCACATGGAGATTGTCAAGGAATATTGTATGAACAGGCATATGGCTTGTGGAGTGTTCTCCTTCCTTAAGGAGTGAAGGTATGGTGTTGCCCTACCTTAAGGGTTTGATCAATAAAGAATCATTTCATATTATTTCTGGGTTTATTTGCATTGTCTTATATTTTCATATCAGATCTATAATATTTCCGGGTTAGATCTATAACAAGTGGTATTAGATCTATACCAGAGTATTAGAGTCTAGGGGAATATGAATGTAGGCAATGTTAAGAAAATTTTGTTCTAAGAGACAAACCCTCAAATAATAATGAATAATGTAGGATTCCTCATAGAATAAACATGGTTCAGCTAAGACACTACAAGTTTTAAATCAAGTTTGACAACCATGTGATGAATTCTAAGGGAAATGGCCCTAGTTGAGAGCTTAATGATAACATTGTATTCTACCATATTATTGGTTATGAGGTGAAGACAAATCCCCTCTAAATTCATGAACTCATCAATGGGTGAAAAGAGGACCTAAGTAGTATTAGAAGGTCAAGCACTTGGATAGACTTGTGGGAAGAGCAAGGGTTTATGATCAAATGTGCATAGGGTTTGACGTTGATGGTATTCAGAGGGGGAGGCAGCGGATCTCCCTCCAATCGAAATATGGTAATGGATAAGGGAAAGGAAATCAAGGTAGGTTTCGATGGTCAGGCATATTTTATGTTAGAGAATGTCCAAGGTTTGGCTCGAGTTGGTGGGAATGGAAAGAGAATAGTTGAAGACAGAAGTACGACAAGAAAGCAATTAGATCAACAGTAGCAACAAAATCCAAAAGGATCTACAGGGCCATGTAAACCAAAAACAACATTGATCTCAACAGCTTTGATCATTGATCCTGAGACTCAGGCCTTTAGAGACCGTATGACATCATATATTGTAATATGCAAGTTTATGGGCCTTTAGACCATAGAAAAAACCTTGTGTGGTTGGATCAAACATAATTGGAAATCAAGAGGGGAAATAGAAATACATTTTGGATTTGAAGGATTTTTTTACGATGGTATTCGCTAATATGGAAGAGAGAGACCGAATCTTTGATGGTTGTCCCTAATTTTTTGCATTAGTTGGTTTATACATGCGCCCATTGATGTAAAATTTCACCCCGGAGAAGGAAACCTTTACCAATGTCCCAGTCTAGGTTCAGTTGTACTCCCTTACCCTGGATTATTGGCTTCCTTCAACTTTAAAGTTGATAGGAGGCACATTGGAAAAATTTATTAAAATATCGGAAGCAACACTACAAGGAAGATATACATCATATACAAAAATCTGTGTGGAAATGGATGTTTCTGGGGCACTACCTAAACTAATCAAACTAGAGTTTCGGGATGAATTTTTTCTACAACCTATGGAATATGAGAAGATTCCTTTCAGATGCAGAAGATGCCATGAACATTGTCACCTAATAAGGCAATGCCTGTTAAATAAAGTGGAGGAATGGGGTAAAGAACCAAACCGAAAGTATGCATACGGGTTTGTTGGACCCAACCCAAGGGGTAGAGATTATAGAAGACAAAAACAAATAAATCAAGGAGGGAGAAAAACTCAGAGAAATAACTTTAAAATCATAGCCGAAGAAAACCTAGAGGATCAAGGGGTTGAGGAAGAAGAAAATGGGGAAAAAGGAGAAAGGAAAGAAGAAGAAATTTTGTAGCCGACCGAAGAGAATGGATAGCAAGGGGACATCCAAGATCTATCAAAGGATTTTGAGGGAGGTGTGGAAATGACCCCAAGTGAGGTAGGAACATAGGACTTAGAACTGGAGGATATAATAGAACGAGAAGATATCGACCTCCAGGATATGGTGGAGCAAGCGAGAAAATAGGGACTCGAAGATATCCCTGTGGATCAAATGGATAAAATCCAGTATCTATATGAGAGAAGATATGAAAATAAGGGGTCATAAAAGATCACATCTAGAATCAGCCGAGTTGGGAGTGAAAGCAATGGGATCTGAGACGGTTTTCGCACCATGACATAGGAAAAAAAAGGGGAAGGAAGTTGAATAGAATCGCCCTCAAGGAGCTAGGAGCCATACCAATAAATTCAGGCAAGATGAGAGCGTTAAGCTCACACAAACTTAAACATAGTTAAATCATGGAAATTTTAACATGGAATATAAGAGGCATTAGTAGCCTTAGAAAACAACGTCTACTTAAGAAGAAAATTAAAATGAAACAACTGATTCTCATTTTCTTGCAAGAGTCAAAGTGTTATGTTGATAAAATCAAGGAATTAAGTAGGAAAATAGGGAGAAGGTATGATATTGTGGAGGTTGACGTAGGGGTCTGTAGGGGGATTGTTGATTTGTTGGAATCCCCAATCATTGATCTTACTTGATACAGAAGAAACAATTCCATACTACGGTAGAAATGTAGGTTATAGGGACTCTAGGCACAACGATATTTACAAATGTTTATGGGCCTCAAATAACATAAGAGAAGATCAAACTCCTTTAGAATCTTAGGAAGATAAAAATTAGAAAAGGGCATCTCCCTTGGGTTTTGGGTGGAGACTTCAATATGATAACCTCTCTATCAGAAAAAGAGGGGCGCCAAAGATGACTAAACCAAGATCTGAAGAATTCAAGGAATTAATAGAGGTTTCCAACCTCATATTGATATGGAAACCACTAATGGGTGTTTCACATGTTGTAACAAGCGGGGAGGGAAACATAAATTTGTGTTCAGACTTGACAGGTTTTTAATCTTGGAGGATTTAATGATGAGAGGAGTAGATGCAACAACAAATATCCTTCCCTGGAGGATCATACCACTGGCTAGTAATATTCTTGATTGAGATGTTAGGTACTCCCAAAAATAGGTCATTTAGATTTGAAGCCTTATGGTTGGACCACCTTGAATTTATGGAGAATATCAAGAGATGGTCGAAGGAACCGATCCCATTCAGGGGCTCCAAAATGTACACCTTAAGGGCAAGGTTAAAACATATCAAGTCAAAATTAAAACAATGGAATAAGATATAATTTGGGAACATCTTCCAAGAAAAAAACGAATTGGAATAGAAAATGGAAACATTACAACAGAAAATGATCATAGAAGATTATTCAGAGGAAATCGGAGGAGAGGAGATGGAGTTACTAAAGCAGTGGGAAGAAAGATGTATACAAGAGGAAATTCTATGGAGACAGAAATCCCAAGCGTTATGGCTCAGGGAGGTTGAGAGAAATACTAAGTTCTTTCATTGATCAATGATAGAACATAGGAATTCCACTTGAATCCTTAGAATTAAGGATGAGAGGGGGAAAAACTATGAAGCGCATCAGGGTATTGAAAATGTCCTGGTTCAGCTCTTCCACAAAATAGTATAATAACCCCAAGTGGATAGATGAGAAAATATCCAAAGGAACCCTAGCTGTGAATGAAATGGATAATGGAAAATTCCCCTAGACCAGATGGATTTACTATTTATTTCTTCAAATCTTGCTGGGAAGTAGTTAAACATGATATCTATGAGGTGGTGGCAGATTCTCAAGAGTCAACGACGCTTCTGAAAGCCTTGAATTTGACTTTTATAGCCCTTATTCCTAAGGAAGAAATGACCAGCACCCCACAGAAGTTAAGGTTGATAGCCCTATGTAATGTCCTATACAATATCATATCCAAAGTAGCAGCCAATAGGATGAAACAATTCTTCCATGTCTGATCTCGGAGGAACAGTCAAACTTTATTCAAGGGAGACAAATTCTGGATAATGTTATTCTTATGCATGAAATAGCGCATTCACTGAAGACCTAGAAAAAGGTAGGAATGATCATGAAACTATATTTTTCTAAGTACTATGATAATATTAGTTGGGAATACATGGAATCAGTGTTAGAATCATTTTGTTTTGATGAACAGTGGATTAAATGGATTATGGCACTAGTCCCCTCACCCAGTTTTTTAATCCTGATTAATGGAGCCCCAACAAAATCTTTCTTTCCTTCCAAAGGAATACGACAAGGAGACCCATTATCTCCCTTCCCATTCATCTTAATGATGGAAGGTCTAAGGAGGGCGATTGGAGCGGCCAATAGAGAAGGAGACATAAAGGGCATTAAGTTGCATGAGAATGGTCGGGGGACAATGCATCTGCAGTTTGTGGATGATACCATGCTTCATGGTATTCCAACAATAAAGGAGTCTTGGTCATTCAAAGACGTCCTAAACACCTTCATGGCTACTTCAAGTATAGAGTAAAACCAGTTTAAGTCCATGATTTTTTTATTTAACACCCACGTTGTTATCTAGAGAAACTTAATAGTTATTTTAGGGTTCCAAAGGAAATACTTGCCATCAAAGTACCTAGGGGTCCCCCTAACAATGCAAGCTTGGAAGAAATTTAATTGGGAGAAAGTAATCTTTAACCTTGAATACAGGGTTAAACAATGGACGATAAGAGCCTTGAACTTGGAAGGGTGACTGGTCCAAGTAAAGGCGGTGCTCTAGACTATCCCAGGCTACATGTTATCCATCCTTCATGTTCCTAAGAGAGTGCTCCAAAAATCAGGGAAGTCTAAAGAAACCTCCTCCAGAGATGGGCGTTGGTGGCATGGAACAAGGTTTGTAAACCAAAAGATGTAGGAAGCCTAGGGCTCCAAGATCTAGAGAAAACAAATAGAGAAAATGGAGCCAATTTGTGGTGGAGATGGTTAAAAAGAGGGGAGACTCCATGGGTGAAACTATGGAAGGTGAAATAAGCCCCTCATTGCCAAACAAAAGACCTGGTTAGGCTCTCAGTTTCAATCCAGGGGTCAGTTATATGGAATTTGGCTTGGAATAACAAAGACATCATACAACAACATTACTTATGGGGAAATAAGAAATGGAAAAGAAGTCTTATTCTGGTAGGATGCTTGGATAGTCAGGGACACAAGGAAGTCCACAAATTCTGGGCACAAGGATTGGAGAATAAAAATTGGAGACAATGGAGCCTAAACATTTTTCAGCTGGTCAACCTGAGTGATGTGACAATCTGGAATATCACAGAGGAACTGAGAAAAAGACAAATTCTGGTGAACAAGACCAGGATCAACTTAGTTGGGGCCATAAAGATGCGGGAGAGTTTAACCTTAAGGAATCTAAGGTATACCTCAGAGTGGGACAAAATGAATCTTCTGACTAGTCTAGTTTCCTCCACATTAGCCGAAAATTAAAATTTTTATGTGGTTGATTTTGCATAGAAAGGTTATAACCTGGGAAATTTCAGTGAAGCAACAATTTACAGGAGAATCGTGGTGTTGTCTATGCAAGAATGCAGAATAAATCCTTAATCACCTTCTAAACACTTGCAGCTATACTGAGTCCCTATGGGAGTGGTTGACACTCAACTTTAAACAAACTAACCGAAACAAGGAAAGCATACAAGAAACCATAAAAAAAATGGTGGTTGTAAGATACCAAAAATGAAGTGATGAATATGACCTAGAATTTAATTATGGAATTCATCCCCTGGTCAGTTTGGAAAGAGCGCAACTACCACATATCTCGTGATAAGAATCTTCCAATAGCAAACCTAATGGAGGAAATTTGTTGTCAGCTTAAGGAGACAGTTATTAGTAGATGCATTCAAACCTTAGAGGATCAAAGCTCCCCTAAGGAAGCGAGAATTCTAAAATTTTTTGACATGGATTACATGAGTATTCCGAACCATAGACCTAGAGTGAGCCATATACAGTTAGGATCTGCAGTGTGGCAGGATACCCCAAAAAGGTTTCCTTAAACTAAACTTTTATGGAGCGTCCAAACGAAGCCTAAGCAAGGTAGGGGTTGGAGGGATCATTAGGGACTGGACAGGTAAAATTCAAAGACTATATTTCATCAATATGGGACAAGATTCGAATAATGCAGCAGAAATTGAGGCCCTTGAGTATGGGTTGGAAACGTTGCGCGGGGAAGGAATGGTGAATGTGATAGTCGAAGGTGATTTTGCACTAGCTATCCAATGTGGCACACAGCTGATCAAAGTCACAAAGAATTGGCACCTCACCCAGTTAATCCAATGGATACAGGGACACATGAGGGGCTGAAAATTGTGGAGTTCACCTTGGTTCGTCGCTCGGTGTTATAGTGGACTAATCCTTTTTGCGGACAAGAAGGATCTTTGTATATTTCAAACAAAACCTAGTAACAAACATCACAATAATTTCTACCTTTCTCTAGATTATAATTGAAACATGAAACATGTAGTACGTGAAGAATCACTTATCTATTTAGAGAACTTCTTGTAGAGGTCATTTCTAGTGCTTTCCACATCCGGATTTTCCTCAATGAATTAGAGGCTTTCCGAATGCTTTCCACAGCTTCTCCATGATGCTATAAAAGATATATGCATAGACAAAAACAGTCAAAGGGATCAAAGCATCTCACATATAAAATCAAAGGTAAATGAATCAATAATCAGTTATAAACCATGTGAGTGATCAAGAAATCTCGCAGATAACATCAAAATAGATGCAATTAGGAAAGAACAATTTATTTTTATTGAATCCAAAGGAGAAAAAGCTTACACCCTGGTCACCTTGATGTCACAAGACTCTTCCAATGGTCTCCAATCTTCTCCTTGGATGACAAGCCTTCTAGCCCTATTTCAGCAGCATAAGTCTACCTTCAGTGGTCCTCTCTAACCCTCTGGTCTTGTGTTTGATTTATAGGCCAAGAGGAGGAGGTTTGAGATCCTCTTCCTAAGGGATGAGATCCTCAAAAGGTGGGATTAGGGATCCATAAAGAGAGGGAATTAGCTCCATGAACATATGGATCATGCTTGAGTAAGCATCAACTCAAAGCTTTCAGTTGCAAAATATTCGCTCAATAAAGCTTCTAGAATTTACTTTTTTATTTTTACTTCCATTGAGTCATGTGCGCAGTCCACAATGGAAGACAAAGCACACTTTTGCGTTGAATTTAATGGTCAAATCTGTGTATGTGCAAAAACTAGTTAGGGAACAGTGCATGTAGTCAAAAATAGGATTTTAGACCATGTAATCCAGAATTCTCATTCTCTTTGGGATTGTTTAGCTTCTAGCCTTGTAGGGGAATGCTTTGGAACACTTTGATGGATAACAAAAGATCTGGATTGACAGTCATTTGCCTAATGGTGAAAAAATGACATGTAACACTCGGCTAATGTGTTAGTGGAAAAGGTGGCAAATGCAAGTGTAGAGAGTACCAGGTCGATTACTGAGGTGGCTTAGGAAGGCCTGTCGAAGGATCAGCTAAAGGAATATTTTCGAACACTGGCAGATTGAGATTACGCCACGTTAGGAAGGTGGGGAGACGGACAAGGGGTGGGCCCAGATCAAGTTAGAGACCCACTTGGAGATATGAATGAATAATTTTTATAATGGTAAGATAGGTAGCAGCTCTTAGGGAGATGAGAAGGAGTATGTGTTTACAACATACGAAAGAAGTGAAGGCTGGTGATGGGAGGGAAAGGAATTTGGATTCAAACGATTGTCTATCAGAATGCCACATTAATTGGGAAGAGTGGCATGAGGAGTGGAGAAGTACGAAACACAAAGGGGAGGAATACTGGAATAGGGACATGGTAATAATGACACTGCACGAACCGAAGGAGGGGGCGAATGAGAAGGAATATGCCCCCAGACTCACACGATTGTACTGTAACATCGTTGGAATGTTGAAACTACTGAAAATAGATGAAGAAGGTGCTCACAGGACGGGGCGACGCGTCTTGTATTGGTTGTTTCCTTTAAATGAAGAGGATGGACAACACAAAGGTTGCATAGAGATAAGGTCAAAAGCTAGAAGGGAGGGTTACGATGAGTGGGATTATAGTATTTTGGAAATTAAGGCTTCCAAGACTATAATGGATAAGGGATGCAATGTTGGTGGCAAGTCGAGGGGCGGGCCTTGCGCGGAAGTGCAGGGTTTAGCAACAGTTAAGAGAACGAGGATGGAGGATGCAGCGAGGGAGGATGCAATAAATTATCAAGTAACTGTCCCGAAAAAAGGTAAATAAATTATGGAAATTTTGGAGAGTGAGTTCAGGTGTCTGCGAAGGGTTGTCCCAGATGGCCAAATTGAAGAATAAATTAACTGGATTATAGACACTAGAAAATATTGAATGTACATGATGGCGTATCATAAAACATTGGAGACGATGTGGCATCTCAAAACACTAGTGGGGAAGCTGCAGGTGAAGGCGACTGAGGATAGAACTAGGAGGAAAATGGAGAACCAGCTCCAGTTGAAGGCGATTGACCAGAGACTAAGAGCTATGGAAGAGACCCTAAAAAGGCTGGTGAATAAAGAATGATTACAAGATGACATAATTGGAGACATGAATAAGATGTTCTCCATATACCTAAAATATATCCACAACCTAGATATCATGTTGGGGAAAGAACAAGGAGATTCGGCCCATTTGAGGAAATGGGAGACTATAGGAGAAAACAGTTGCCAATAGGCGAATCAAGGAATGGGGGTGGCATCGGCAGCAACTCCATCAGAGGGAGTAACACCTGTGACTAAAATAGGTGTGGTGGAAATAACACCAATGCTTGTTTTCAAATGATTATGACTATGTACATTTGTTTGCTTAGTTTAATCGCATGGCTGATTAGCCCATATAGGAGTTATATTGTGCTAGTTGGGTTTGTACCCTCATAATATGTAGACAGAATTATAGACATATCGATATTAAACTATAAACTGATAGTTAGCAAAGGTAGCAAATTTGATTTTGTAGATCTGTGTAAGGGATACCAGAGACAAAAAAAACTTATGGGATGTCTAGTTAAATGTGTGGCCAAGACTATCTTTTACTGTAATTGGTCTAATTTCCAATCTGGCAGGCCAGCTACATTTTATTGTAATCTATGGTTTTCTAGTAATATAAGGCTTCTCTACTGACTTGCAAAAAAAAGAGGACCTAAGCAATGGAAGCTATATTCCGAGAACTATGGTTGGCATCGCCTACAAATCCTACATAAATTGTGGAGGGACTTGACATCTTCCAATCAAACACCATGCATATGTGAACACTTAAAGAAAACATCAACACACACAAAAGCAAAATAGAAATAAGACATCACACGCACTCCTATGTATAGTATGTATAAGGACCATGTAATGAGAAAATTCATGCATAGTACTTTTTTAGGTAGAGCCCATTATGTGGCTCCGATAAAGGATTCCCATCAAAATCTACTAGCTCATAAGCCCCTTTTTTGAGAACTCGTTTAACACCATAGGGACCATGCCAAAGAGTTCCCAAACTAATTGCACCTAACTTATCGTGATCTTGATCATAGACCAAAATCAAATCACCCTCCACAAAGACACAACGTCAAACAAATTTATCGTAGAGAGCCTTGACATGCTTTTTATGAGTTTCGTTAGCTATCACAGTATAGAGATGATGTTTGTCAATATGGGCTGTGTAAAATATGCTCTTCATTAGCAGAAGTTCCAAGGAGTAGTTCAATGGCTAGTTTCAAAGATGGAATATCACACTCAACTAGAAGAACGACATCCACTCCATAAACCAACTATAAATGAGTGAAGCCCATAGAAGTTTTGACTAAGGTTCGATAAGCCCATAACATGGAAAAAATCAAGAGATTCCAATTTGACTTATGATTCCCTACCATCTAACGAAGCATGGTTTTGAAGACATGATTAATGGCCTTTACTTTTTTGTTAGATTGGGGATAATAAGGGGGTTGATATTTCTTGACGAAAACCCAAAATAGATGTTAATTATGTCATCATGTGATTTTTAAATGTGCACTGTGATTAGTGGCAATTATTTTGGGCACACTGAACCTAGCAATTTTATAAATAACTAGAAATTTGTATTTGGTAAGGAATTCAGACTGAAAACAATAGACAATTTTTTTCTTCTCAATCTATGAAAGGGAAAACATACAATAAAAACACATGCAATAATTCAATCACAATTAACAAATTTTTTACTGGGGAACCCAACTAGGAAAAACCCCTCTTCTGTTTGTATTATATCATATGAGAACAATGATCTATTACAATGACAACTTCTATGCTTGAAGCTCAACTTGCACTGCAATATTGATGTCCTCCTCATGTGTTTGCTCTAGCCAATACTTAGCCAAAATATGCCTCTTTCTTCCTCCTATTTCCTCACACAATTACTTCTCCGAAATAATAGGGAAGCTCCTATTTCCTTGTGCAAATCCCAAGAGAAATGGCTCACCTACTACATGCAAACTCTGTACACTCACTAGTATACAATAATGATTACAATTATGCCTTTTTCCTCCACTTCACTAGGCAATTCGAATTGCATGCATGACTAGGGTTATTTTTAGTAAATTGACTAGTTAACTGAGAGATCAATAAGTTAAAAATAGTTACAACTACTCAACTGAACTCATACTGACTCTATTCTAGAATAGAGTTTAGATAACTAACTTTCTTTAAAGATAACACCTCTAGATAACTATATCATAACCACCAACTTGCACACAACTCTACTTCAAGCCCATAAACTCAAATTGACTAACTTAACTGATTGATTCGACCATGTCACTCCTACTAACTACCTGCCAACTCATCCTGTTGAATTGGAAATCCGAATTTCTCCATTTGACTAAGGCACAAGTCAAATAAAGTCTTTTCTTGCTACCATTTAACACTCCCTCTTAGAAAGAAAAGGGTTCTAAACAACTCCAATCCTACTCCTATGGAACTTGAACTTGCCTCTTGAAAAAGCCTTTGTCAAAATGTCTGCATCTTGCTCCTTTGTAGGAATGTACTGTAACATAACAATCCTCCTCTACACAAAATCTCTTAGGTGATGATACATTATGTCTATATGCTTGGACCTATCATGAAACACTGGATTTTTAGAGAGTTTTATACAACTCTGATTGTCATATTGGATCAATGTAGGCTCCATCCCCTAACTGAAGAGACCAACCAGGATCTTCCTCATCGAAATATCCTCGCATGTTTCTTGACTAGAAGCCATATACTCAGCCTCTACTGAGCTGAGTGCTGCAAATCGTTTTTTCTTGATGTACCAAGAAACTATTGTTGACCCAACATTGAAGACTACTCTTGATGTGGTATTCCTATCTAAGGGACTCCACGCCCAATCTCCATTTATTAAACCTTGGAGCTTCACTCCATCAGTCTTCCTGTACTATAAGCCAAAGTCTATTGTGTCTCTAAGGTATCTGAGAACATGTTTTTCTGCTTTCCATTGAAGCTTGGTAGGCTCCACCATAAACTGACTAAGTTGATTAAGTACAAAACAAATATCGGGCCTTGAGTTCACCAAGTACATCAAGGACCCCACCAACTGTCTGTAGATAGTGCCATCTATTGCCTCACTTGTAGAATCAACCTCTTTCCTCCAATTAGTACCAACAGGAGTGTCCATGGGTTTGCAATCCTGCATATGGTATCTCTGAAGAATTTCATAGGTGTACTTCCCCTGTCCAAAAAATATCTCTCCATCTCCCTACCACACCTCCAATCCAAGGAAGTAGTTCGTCAAACCCATATTTTTCATCTTGAACTCTCTTGCAAGGTCCTCCTTACAATACTAGATAAACCTTTCATCTCCTGTCAATATCAAATCATCCACATAAAAGACTAAGATGAGCAGACAACCCTATACCATAATGTAGTAGAGATTGGCATCTATTTCATTCTTAGTGAAGCCCAATCCACTGAGATAAGAATCTATGCGAGTGTACCAAGCTCGAGGTCCCTAATTGAGACCATAGAGAGATCTCTTGAGCCTACACACATGTGTCTCCTTGATAAAGGTATTGAACCCCTCAACTTCTTAATGTATATCTCTTCTTCAACCAATCCATTGAGGAAGGTAGTTTTAACATCCATTCGGTGGGTCCTCCACCCAAACTATGCTAACATTGCAAGTATGGTCCTGATAGATGAGTATCTTGCCACAAGGGAAAATGTCTCCTCATAATAAATTCCCTCCACCTGTGAGAAGCCTTTGGCAACAAATATGGCCTTGTACTTTTCAACATTGTCATTAGCTACATGTTTCACCTTATACACCCACCTGGACCCAATAACATATTTTCCCCCAGGTCTAGGCACAACCTCCCAAGAATCATTCTTCATGTTGGAGTCATACTCCTCCACCACAACATCTACCCACACTTGATGGGAAAAAGCCTCTTCAAAATAAGATGGCTTAGAATCAATAAACTCTGACGTGAGTGACATATATTTGATATATATGTCATGTGATCTCCTCTATCTGTGAAAGGAGATATGATCTCCAACCTACTCTTGAGCTTCCTGCACCAATCTATCAAACCATCCTGGTCCTCTTCCTCCCTTCTTTGGAAGGATCTGTGTGAGTGGGTGCTTCCACTTAGTTTTCTCTCTACTCCTCGACTTGCGGCTGCTCCACATCATCCTCCTAGAGTGTCCTCTTGCCTTTGAGAAATATCTGACTCTGTGAATTTGATTGAGGCTCCTCTTTTGGATCTATAAGCTCCTCCTCTGGTGACATGCTCATCTCTTTCTTTAGAAATATCTTCATGGATTTCTCCTCATCAAATATCATATCCATCCTCATCATAGACATCTTGAGTGAGGGCATATACACCCAGTAAATATGAGGTGTCTCTGTGTATCCTATAAAGATCCCCCTCTTTGTAGTGGGCTCCAACATTTTCCTTCTATCTTTGGAGACATGACAATAGACTATGGATCCAAAAATGTGAAAGTGGGATATATCTGGCTTCCTCCCAGAGAAAGCCTTTGCAGGTGTAATCATTCCAAGAAATTTTTGAGGGATCCTGTTCTGCAAATAAACAATTGTGTTGTGAGCTTCTACCCATAAGGATAGTGGCAATCCTTGGTCATGCAACATTTCTCTAGCAGCTCCTACAATACTTCTATTTGTCCTCTCTGCAAACCCATTTTGTTGTGGGTTGTGGGGTGAAATCATCTCCCATCTAATACCCTCCTTAGCACATAAGTCTCTGAAGGAATTAGACACATACTCTTCTCAATTATCACTTCTCAGGGATTTAATTTTATTTTTAGTCTCATTTTCAACTAAGGATTTAAGTTCAACAAACTTTGAATAAACCTCGTCTTTATTCTTCATGAAATAGATCCAACATTTGCGGGAAAAATCATCCATGAAGATCACATTATAACTCTGCTTTGCAGTTGTGACTTTGGAAAATGGTCCACACATATCTAAGTGAACTCACTCCAAGATGGCTCCAGCTTTGCTATCTTGAACCTGGAAGGAGGATTTAACATATTTTCCAAGAATGCATCCCTTGCAAAAATCATGTTGATCAAGGGTGCATTTTAGAAGTCCAGTGGTGATCTATTGCATTATTTTCAAGGCTCCATGGTGTAGGTGTCCCATGCACCTATGTCAAATCTCTCCAACATCTCATCCCTTAACATGATCTACCTTGCTACTCAATGCAGTGCATGCATCCACCTCTAACTTGTAGATATTTTTTACCCTAACACTAATTTGTTTTACTTTTCCAGTAGCAACATGCTTCAGATGTTCCTTCCCTTTACTAAACACCACATCATATCCTTTGTCTTCAAGTACAGGTACATAAACTAGAATTTTCTTCATACTAGGCACATACATTACATAGTTTAGGTGAACATGGGATCATGACTCCCTCTTAAAGGTGACAATGTCAATCCCTTTGATACTATACCTTCCATTATCTCCAAGCTCTATGTTTAATTGTAGATCCTTCTCCTCTAAGTTGTTAAAGAACTCCTTATTTCCTATCATATGAAACGAAACACCAGAGTCTAAGTACCATGCACTACCTCGTGCAGTACTTGCCATGCAATAAATGAGGGTGACATCCAACTCGTATTGTGATGTGAAAGCATCTCCTCTTGCTCCTGTTTTAGGCTTCTTACTAGATTTCTTGTGTGGACACTTGGTTGCATAGTGTCCATACTCATCGCAGTGAAAGCATTTAATTTTACTGGGGTCTTTCTTCTTGCCATGGTTCTGGATGGATTTTTCCTTGCCTTGGGCCTTCTTTCCTTTTCCATCTAAGGAAAATTTTTCTTCCTCATCAGTTCTAGATGTGACTCCATCTCTAGTATTTATTCTAGTCTCCTCCTGCACAAAGTTAGACCAAAGTCTCTCCTAATCTGGGAGCTTATCTCTTCCATTAACTGAATCCAGATAGTTGTGCCAAGATTTTGGAAGACCAAGGAGTGATAAGCTCTCAAGTTCATTTGGTGGCACAATCTCTCCAACTCCTCCGAGTTCATCTGTCACTTGAGTGAATATGGATAGGTATTGAACAATAGTTTCATTTGTATTCGTTTGAATTTTCTTGAGTTTATCTATCAATTCTAGCTTCCTGGAATCAATGCTACTTTGGAATAACTCTGTGAGGGTTTTCCACATTGCATAAGAAGTCTCCTTTCCATGAAAATTCAAAACCACATGGTCTTTGACTCCCTCTAGGATAATATTCTTGGATTTTGCAGTATCTTTCTTCCATTAAGCCGGTTGTTGTGCATCTAATGCTGCTAGTTTTGGAATATATGTTTCTTATATTCTAATACTCCATTGTCATCCAACACAACTTCCATTATGTATTTCCAAGAATATAAATTCGAAGTTACCTCCAATGCATACTTAAGTCTCAATCCATTGAAAGACATTGTTCTTGCACTGAAGAAATACCTGCACCAGAAATTTGTTATTCAATTTTTTTTTAGGGTTGATCAGGAACCTGGTTTCTATGTAGTTTTCAATAGCTTTGATACCATGTACAAATAACTTGAAATTTGCAGTTTCTAATGAATTTAGACTGAAAACAATAGACATATTTATTTTATTCATTCTGCAAACTGGAAAACATACAATAGAAACACATGCATCATTCAATCACAATGAACACAATTTTTACTGGGGAACCCAAATGGGAAAAACCACTCCTCTATTTGTATTATATAAGATGATAACAATGATCTATTACAATGACAAATTCAATGCTTGAACCTCAACCTGCACTGCAATACCGATCTCCTCCTCTTGATTCTGCTATGGCCAATACTTATCCAAAATAGGCCTCATGCTTCCTCTTATTTCCTTGCGTAATTCCTACTCCTAAATAATAGCGAAGCTCTTATTTCCTTGCACAAATCCCAAGAGAAATGGCTCACCTGATACATGCAAACTCTGTACACTCACTAGTATACAATAATGATTACAATTATGCCTATTTCCTCCACTGCACTATGAAATTTGAATTGCATGCATGACTAGGGTTATTTTTAGTAAATTGACTAGTTAACTAAGAGATCAGTGAATTAACAACAATTACAACTACTCAACTAAATTCATATTGACTCTCTCCTAAAATAGAGCTCAGATAATTGACTTTCACTAAAGATAACTAGATCTTAGACACCAATTTTCACACAACTCCACTTCTAGCCCATAAACTCGAATTAACTGACTTAACTAAGTGATTTAGCCATGTCACTCCTGCTAATTACCTACCAAATCATCCTACTGAATTGGAAATTTGAATTTCTCCATTTAACTAAAGCATAAGTCAAATGAATCCTTTCTTGCTATAATTTAACAACAATTATATGGTTGAATACGAATAATGTTGGAATGGTTCCATCGTTTGAGAAGGTAGGCATATCTTGAGCCCACTTTGTAAATTAGTCCATTGCTACAATAATGTAGTGGTGTCCTTTGGCCAATGTTGGATTACATTGCATAAAGTCAATACCCCTTTTAACAAAGGGTCCAAAAACAACCATAGTGTGAAGTGGAGTAGGGTGAGCATGCATATTTTTAGAAAATATGTGACATGGATGGTACTTTTGGGTCATGGTAATAAAATCCTTAAACATTCAAGGCCAAAAATAACCAAGACATGAGATATCTTGAGCAGTGGCATGCTTAGACCAATGATCGTCACATGTTCCAGCATGACAATCATTTAACACTCATTTAGCTTCTTCATAAGTGAGACATTGATGTAACACTATATCAACTCCATGGTGATAGAGTATTAGTGATAATAGCATATTGCCTATCTTAATGGCATATATGCCAGCATTTATCGCGAGATAGTTTAGAATGAAAACGTTGAGTTTGGAGATATAAAAGGACATCCCCATACCATAGATTAGAGGAGCTTATGGTAATAAGAATTCATTAGGTAACGAGTCCTCATCCACAACTTCTTCATCAACTCAAGGTAATTTAGACATTAACTCGACAAATTCCAGGAATTTCTTAGATTTAGCAACCATAAACTCCAAAGAAAACTATTGAATGATAACAATCCAACTTGAGTATTTTCCCCTAATGATCCGATGACTAAGAATATGTTTCATGGTGTTGGAATCAACAATTATTGTGGTCTTTCATAAAAGTATATAATTATGTAAATGTTGGACAATGATAATTGTTACCAAAGATAACTTCTCTATGTCGGAATAATGAAGCTTAGGACTAATAAGGCATTTTCTAAGGTAATAAATGGCATTTTCATTGCACATCTCATCTTCTTTAACAAGAACCAAACATATGGTGGATTCAGAGGTTGAAATATATAACAAGAAATATCGATTAAAATCATGAGGGCTAAGTTAGGGGACAGACTGATCTAGAATTCTCTGATTTACCAATATTATCCAAGATATTTTCTTTGAGTGATGTTAGCAAAATTGCATGAAAGAGCATTTAAAAACCATATGCGCAAACACTTAAAGAAGAAACAACATAAAGAAGACCATAAAGACAATACACACAAAAATTTTGTAACAGAGTTCGTCTAGTGTGGACAACATCTATAGGCCCTACTTCAATAGTGGGGAGACCACTTCATTCATCTCATAGAAAAAGGCAAGTACATGGAAAAATACGTCATTATACCTCCAATCCTAGGAGTAACTTTAAATTTGGTTGCTCAAAACACAACAATCATAACACTAAATGTAAACTAAACCTAGATTAACCCTATTTAACACATGTGATGATTTAAACTAATCGAGCATCAAATCTGATCTAGAGAGTACTAACTATTGTGTGCATGTGTAAATATAAAAGAACTCATTTTTTAAAATCTTTTTTCTTTATGAATGCAAATGCTAATCTTTCCTTGATCTTTGGCAGGGGAGACAAGTGTGGAGCAAGAGGGTTAAAATGGTCTTGATGGCATGGAGGTCAAGTAGAGGCCTAATCCCAACTTCAATGATGATTTTTCTCAATTTGGGCTCAAAATAGGCTTTCCTACATGATGCTGCAATGATTTCCTACAGGATCCCCTTATTTACTACAAGATGTTACAAATTTACTATACGAAATTATAATTCATCGAATGACCAAGCAAATCAAATCCAAATTGGATGGGACAAATTTTTTTATTAACTAGGATGTCTTAGGTCCCCATTCCAAGTGGAATCACTCAAAAAGACCTTTGTTAACCCATGCTAAAAAATAGAAAAACATTACTAGTCGAAAATCTAGAAATTCGAGAACTAGTGAGCTAGTAAATCTAAAAAATGCTTAACCTAATAAAGTGAAAATGCAATGGACTAATTTTTTTATGAACTAAAATGTTTTTGTGATCTAATGCAAGTGGAACCAACTCGATTGAAGCTCGTTAGCATGCTCTAAAAAATAGCATAAATTTATTGTTCTTTGCCACAAAGGAGTTCCAAAAATCTAGATTTGGGAATAACAAGACTAATCCAAGCAGCTCAATGATTTCTATGAACTTCTAAAGAATTTACAAGGATTAAATAATGCTTTTGATCCTACAAAATAACTTACATTAACCATTTAACTCAATCCTACAACAAGAAATCATTAATACTAAATGCAGAAGTAGAAAGGAATAAAAACAAGAGATTCATGTGAATAAGAAATGAAAAGAAGGAAAGAAAATGATACAAAAGGGCTCTGAGGCTCCTGGGATGGCCAAGCCCAAGGAAACTTAGAAACCTATGGAGGAGAACAAGATTTAGAAGCTGAACATGATACCAATCTTCATTATTTCATCAATACAATTACATCCCTGCAAGAAAATACAATGGAGCTGCAGAAATATGAGTTCTCTCCACAAGAACACTAATGAAAATCTCCCCCTAAAGGCAAATTTGACTTGGTACTTATACAAAATGATTAGGAATAATTCCCCATGAATGGAGGAAGTTTTCCCCACCAAAATCCCTTGATTAGTGGATTTGGTCCCCAATACTAAGAATCTGCATTAAATGATAGGGAACACATTCCAAGGTTTTCTCAATCATCGGAGTTCCACAATCTGTGCCTTAATTCCATAATATCTTGTTGATTTATTATTTATTATTGATCCTCCTATAGTAAGGAGCAATTCCCTAAATTATGTCATCCTCCAAATCTTCATAATCTGCCCAATATTCTCATAATATTCCACAAAAATAAATAATATTAGGCACAAATATGCAATTATTCATAAACCTTCCTAATGAATATATTAAAGTTGAAAATACATTATCTAATGCAAAAAGAGAGGTTTAATGTGCTAAAGGATGGTCATAGGCCTTAATTTATGTTTAATTTAGAGGCACAGGCCTTAATTTATGTCTAATTTAGAGGCATAAATGATACTCTGAGCCTAGGATAGGCCCTCAACTTGACTCCCGTGCCTTTTTCTCATTTTTAGGCCTTGGACAAAAGCTAGAAAGAGATTGGAGACCTCTCGGAAAACATATTTTCATCACTGCAGTTTGAGTTTTATTTTGATGGTGAATGCCTCATTTCCTTTTGTTGCCTTCTTCTTCTCTCTCGTGGCCTAGATGATTGCCTAATGGCATTAGAGTTCTCTATTTGGATTAGGTCTCTCTTAAGCTCTGCCATATTGGGGTTTAGCATAATTTGTTCATTTTTTCCTTCTGTTGTGCCCTACAACAACCCCCCATTTCTTAACATTTTATTCACAAAATTATCATATGAAATGGGTCCCTTTAGAGTTTGATTGGTATCAATATTATATATTTAAAAAAAAAAGGTCCGAAAACCAAATGAAAGCATTATAAAACCCTTTTTAAAAAAATCCCATTTTAAACAAATAAATCAATCTTTATCATTGCGATAAAGCGATCGCAACATCGCATATCGCAATGACATAAGGTACGTAAATAAGTGGCACATTGGTTCCCGCTGATGCGATATCGCTATCGGCTATCGGCAATCCTCTATGCACATTTTAAAGCACCCCCATGCCATTGGCCCCGATGCGATGCGATATCGGCGATCGGCGATCGACGATATACTATACATGTCTCATGTAATGCCAAGGTTCCCGATGCGATGCGATATCGCTATCGGCGATCGGGGTTTTCAAAAGGTGTCAATATAAAAGGTTTAAGCTTTCCCCGATAGCTGATTGCGATAAAGCGTAGATTTCAAAAAGCCGTTAAAATAAAGGGATATCACGATTAATTCATATTAAAGGCTTGATCAGTCCAACAATGATTCACCTACGCTCAACCGCCAAAACATCTACAGCACGCTTAAATGAATCTTTTCGGCCGATTAATGATATAATGGGCATTTAAGGATTGGCAAGTTTTAAACGGCCATTTAATGTAATTGCAAGATCTTCCCATGGATTGTATCCGCGGCCATTTTTAGATTTAATCTCTCAGCACGCTTTAATCAATATATCTTTCCCGTATTGGATTTTCATTGTCATTTCTCTGTGTTACGTTTATTTTCACTTCTGTGCAGAATTCATCTAGAGGAGAAAGCTCAAACAAAATGGGGAAGAAATCCAAGAAGACCACAGGCGCTTCTGTTGTGCCGGCCGCAGGACAAGCTGTCGCTGATCCCTCAAACAAAAAGAAAGGATTGATTTCGGATACTACATGTTCCGGTCTCGGCAGAACTACCTGGCAAAGCACCTACAACTTGATTGAAGTTGAAGAACCCAAAGTGACAACGGTGGAAGCTACTGTAGATTCAACTCGAAAATCTGATGGCACTCTTAAGGACTTAGCTGATTCCTTCCTTCACTGGATAGCAGCTAGGGAACAAATTCTCCCATACACAGACGTAGTGCGGTGGGCAATTGAGGAAATCCCAATCCTGGATAGAACCTTCAGCACCAGAGACGGGAGAATTTTCGGGTCGTTCAAAGCTGATGATATGAGGCAAATGTATCATTTGCTTGAGCTAGAGAAGATATACAATAAGGTGTTCCTTGAAAAATTCTCAAACGAGAACGAAGTTGAATCCGAACCCATCTGGGATTGGAGACAAAATCCGGCAAAGCACAAACATGAGTCTTCCGGTAAGTACTTAGTTGATTCCCTGGCTTCTCCTTATTGCTACGCCGGAATAATGATGTGTAGATTGTGGGGATTGCATGATTCTTCTAATTTCACTATAGAAATGGTTCCTTTAATGGAAGCGGCATGCAACAGTATAATAATGGATTGGGCCACTATTCTCTCAGATAAACTAGCCAAAGTTGTTCTTGAGTTTAGAAATAAGACTCGCATCTCTAAAAGGATAATTCCCCCATTCTATTACAGTGCCTATATTTTAGATACCTTGTGTTTCAATTCTGAATTTCCCGTGCTCGGCTGGAGGTGGACGCCACAAGACTCCACGCCTATTCACATTTATCACCAGAAATTATGGAAATCCTCTTACAAGCACCATCTGTACCAAGTCTGCAATGGCTTTATGTTGCCTATTTATTATTCTATTTTTGATAAACCCATTCCCAAGATTTCCTACCAAGCTGAGATTGATTTAACAGCAGTAGGGAGATGGTTTGGAGAGGAGAAGTTCACTTATATAAGAGTTCTCGGTAGCCAAGCCGAACCTCATGTTCTCCCTTTATACATACCGGATAAATTGTTGGCAAGGGAAATCTCTTACCAGATTATTGCTGAGAGTGTTACACAGACTCTCAAGAAAAATAAGAAGCAGGGCTGGCCCTCTTTTCCTTTGAGATGCGGTGTCTATACCTTGCATGATCTCAAGCATGCAGAAAAGGAAGCTACAAAGATTAAATCATTGACTCTAGCAACTCTTCCAAATAGGCAATTTGATCCAAACAAAGTTGCCTATACTGCACTAGAACAGGCCAAATTGTCAAAATTTGATCATAAAGAAGATATGTTTGACGACCTGTTCTCTTCAGCTGAGACAATAATGCAGGTTAAAGCATTGGCTAAAATGAAATATCATGATGAAGGGTTGACCGAATTTAATAAACTTAGAGAACAGAGGTTGCAAACTCTGCCTCTAGATCTACTAGCGACAACCCCAGCGACATCGTCAAGCGAACCTAATCGGCAACAGTCAAAGGAACCTCCAGTTATAACAAAAGAACAAGAGAAGCCACAAGAGTAAAATCAGAAGAAAGAACAGGAGGAAAAGCAGAAGAGAGAGCAGGAGGAAAAGCAGAAGAGAGAGCAGAAAAAAGTGTGGGAGGAGACCCAAGCTGAAAAGGAAAAACAGACCACCATTGATGTCAATGAGGATACTCATATTGACCCTAAATTGCTCCAATAATGGAAGCAATTTGATTCCATCATCAGTGGTTTGGAATGTTCAAAGGACACAGACACTTCAAAGGTAACGGACACGCAGGAAATCACTTCACCACAGGTTCTAAGTGGAACCAGTGGCCCACCCATTTCTAAAGAGGTAGAGATAATACCAAAGGACCCCTCCGACCAAATCATTTTGCAGATAGAAGATATTCCTCCCCTGGATGTCTTCTACAGCCCAAGGCATAAAGCTGTAGTTAAATGACAAAGGAAAAGAAGAAGGACTGATCAACCTTCCCTTTTCCCAGAGCAAACTGTCACGGGCAATGTGGTTTGGAAGGAGGAATTTGACCCCTCCGATGACCTGACAAAACTGTCACAATATGCTGGAGCTTATTCGGCAGCAACAATAGACAAGGCATCGGAGGTAAGCCTTTTACTGAAAACAAGGGATCAGGAGATTTTCTCGTTACAGGCACAGCTAACTGAAGCAAAGCAGAAAGCGGAGCAGGCAGAGCAACAATTGTTAACACAACAGCAGTTAAACAGTCAACTAACTCAACAATTGCAGGCAGAAAAACAAAGGATTGACCAAAGCGCAATCCAGAAGCAGAAAGAATTATCAGAGGCATTGGCACAATTGAAGGCAGCGAATGAGCAAATGGTGAAAACAAAAGATGAACAAATTGCTCAATTATCATCACAGCTCGAGAAAACAAAGGGCATTCCACAAGTAGCTGAATTCAGAGCAGAAGCACTACAGATAAATATTGCATTACTAGCCCAAATTAAGCTTCTATGTGAACAAATCGCCCAAGCAGAACCACTGTGCGAGTTAGCGGTATCCATAAGCAATAAAGTTGACAAGGCTAGGACTGAATTGGATCAAGCTGAAGAAACGATAGCTGCATTTCTTGACAGGCAAGATTCTGATCAAGAACAATCAGCAAATTTACCAAGAATCTTAGAGTCACATAAAGATATACTCTTCACAGAATGGCAGTCCCAGCTGATGAAAGCAGAGAGGGCAGTGTCAAGATGTAAATCAACTTCGAGCAATCTAGTTGAATTAGTCAATAACACTCTCTACTTATCAAACATGATCTCCCAATGCACACCAGGGAAATTAACAACGATGAAATCATTGGAGCAATCATGTTACCCAGATCTACAAGAAAAGGGGAGATTAATCGCCGGGATTAACAGTTTAACCTGGGACACATATTGGTTCTTCCTGGTAAAGCTGCACACACAGAGAGCCGCCCTCAAATGCCTTACGGATGCAATCGGGTATATTATCCCCGATATTCAGGATGCCACCTATGCTGCCTAGCTCAGCTCGCGCCTCAACAAACCACCTGAAGTGGAGCCAATGCTTTCTATAAGTCAGCTCAGATTTAAAGGCAAGGAGCCTACTTGATGAATCATGCCGCCGACTGCCAGATCGCTGAAGAAAATCAGATCAAAATTTATTGATACCAATTAAGTAGGATTTCTGTTTTATAGATAGGTAGATTAATTAAGTATTTATAGACCCTTTCATTGTTTTGGAAAGGGTCGTAAAGTTTTGTACCTGACTTAAAGACTGAAGTTGCACTATTGTGCTTCAGTCATATTCTTTTATGAAACTGGACCAGTTGTTCTAAATTTGACAAGGAAGCTTTTTATGCAATTGTGCACTATTGTCTTTGCTTGAAATTGTTTCTGCATTGAAGGAAGAATCACAAGTAGCGATTGATATTGGGAGTGTCAAGCAGCTCATATGGTATTTCTATCTATGTCTGAGTTCATTCCTTTCATATGAATTGTTATTTGATTATCCTTGCTATTATCGATTATATGCATGTGCTTTAACAACAGTTCCGTATTCCTTCCACTATTGGATGTTTATGGTGTGATTTTCTTTTAATCATGTATGTGTCGATGATATAAATGATAAGCGTAGTAATATTGCTTTAATCGCTTTGCTTAACTATTTAAGCGCAGTAATCCTGAATGAATTAATGTCCATGTCTGTTAGATGGAGTCATCTATATGCCTGTCCATAGACATAGATTATCAAGCGCTACACTTCAAAGCTTAATAATTCCCGGGATAAGTAATAGCTCTTATATTTCTTGCTGATAGATTTAGTTATTCGCCTATCATTAGATTAGTCAATCAATCATCCATTCATCCCGTTTATTCATTACTGGGAAACTGGTCCCATTATCCCCAGTCGGAGCCACCATTCCAAACGGAAAAGGAGTTGTACTAAGGTCCGGACCGGGTGGTTATCCCCCAATGTTGTTGCAGCGATTTTCGAGGCATCAACATTTTTGGCGCTAGAAGGAGGGCCTCAACTGTGAATGGCACACAAACCAAAATCTGCAAGCCATTCTAAGAGTAATTCTCCCTCCGTATCCCCTCGAACTTCCCATTTGCATGCTGGTTCTCCAGCATCCAAACAAGAAGAAGAGGAATCAACTACCACTGCTCAAACCCATCATACTCCAGAACAATTAAGTCTTGAATCCCCTGAAGTCTAGTCTCTTATCCACAAACTTCAGAGCTTCTCGATTTCACCACAGAAATTTGAGGTATCACAAAGCAGTGCGACTTCGCAGTTCAATCTACCTCACCCTCTCACTAGACTTCAGAGCGAAAAGCTCGGTATTGAACCCACTGAGTTCCCTTTACCCAAAAGGAAAAAGGCGAAGAAATATACTGAAGGATCTGACAGTGAAGAGCTTTCATCCACATCCTCCATTGCATCTTCCTCTCTGCAAAGTCAACCATCCAATCCCCCATTACATATTGTTGTTCATCAGGGATCAGGAGCTTCAACATCCCAACGTGCTCACTCCTCAACATTATTTCCTTCCCAGACATCTGGAATTCCAACAGTACTATCAACCACTACTGCTATTACAATGGCAGATCCATGGACCAGGCCTGGTGCAGTCAACATGCCTGCACCATTGCATGCATTACCAGATGCTCCTGAAAAATGGCTACCTAAGTTTAACCCAGATGATGGGACCCAGGCTGAGGAACACATTAATAATTTCATGTTGGCAGTCAACTTGAAAGGAGTGACAGAACAAGATGTTTTTGTTAGACTTTTTCCATATACCTTGCAAGGATCAGCAGGATCCTGGTATTTTTCTTTACCTTCTAGTTCCATTACCAGTTGGAACACTTGCCAAGAGCAGTTTCTTACCAAATATGGAGATGATAGGTCTTTGGCTACCCTAATAAACGATCTCTCCAATCTGAGGATAGAGCATAGGGAACCAATTAAGGAATTTAATGCCCGCTTCAATAAACTCCTGAATAAAATCCCTACAGCCTCCAAACCAAGTGAACAAATTCGAAGCGAATGGTATATAACCGCCCTACCTGCTAATATAGCCATTTTTGTAGACAGGGCTGCGAAACCTACCTTAGCCGAAAACATGAGAGAAGCACTTGCTGTGGAAAAGCGCATTAATGCTTTAGAAAAGAAAGCTGCTCTGGAAGACAGAAAAGCCAAAAAAGTCTCTTTCAAAGATGACTCAAGAAAGAAAACCCCAAAAGACCCATATGACATGGAGGGTTTGCAAAAAGTCCTAAAAACTTTATCAAATGAAATGGTTGAAATAAAGAAACCGGTAGTCGAAACCTCAACCAAAAGACCCTTTAGGACTTATAAGAAAAATGAATCAAAGCCACCGAATGTCATATCTAATGCAGATTCAGAGCAAGAAGAAGAGGAAGAGGAAACAATCTCACCAACTGATGATGAAGAAGAAGTAGTAGAATGTCATGGAATGTGGGATTTTATACTCCCCAACTCCGATACCGATAATGAAGAAGAAGCGTTCCCGGTCACTACTAGGAGTAAAAGTACTTCCGAACCTGTTCAGGCAACGTCAAAGAAAAGGAGTGCAGGTGCTGCTACAACCAAAGAAAAAATACCTGCAAAGAAATCACCTGCAGCAGTTCCCCAAAACTAGCCTTCAACTTCTAATACTCCTTCAACATCTAAAACTTTAGTGGTAACCGATTCAATGGAGTACAATATTGTTGATGACATGAAGAAAACTAAAGCAAACATTACTATGTTTGAACTTAGTAAATTAAAACATCAGCAGAAATTGCTTCTCAAAGAATTGAATGATGTTCCTTCTGCACCTCTTCCCAGTGCTAAAGCTGCCAATGATTCAGGCCAACCCCCTCCCGGTATGGTTGAAGCTACCGATTTAGTTCTGATTGGAGATAGATCAAATTCTCATACTCCACCGTTCCTTCTAACCTATGAGATCTACAACAGAAACCTGCACAACTGTTTGATTGACTCAGGGGCATCTTCTAACATAATGCCAGCTTCAGTTTGTTCCAAACTGAACATTGAACCCCAGAAGTCTGCTATTCATATTGTACAGTTGGACAGGACCAAAGTACAGGTTGTGGGAGAGATTAATTTCGTAACTATCAGGTTATCTGCTGATCCCAGAGTAGTACAAAGGATTGATATCCTAATAGCCGATATACCTGAATTTTACGGTTTAATCTTGAGTAGGGATTGGTCTGAAAAACTACATGGGTATATTTCTACTGATTGGTCACATATGTGGCTTCCCTATAAGGGTAAGCCAAATCAAATAAGGATTGATCGAGAGAAACATATGACCCGTACAGTTACTGAATTTGAGCAAGAAAACCAACCCGTAGCATTTAATAACAACATTTTGGGGAATTATTCATCTGAGTCATTCTTTGGTAACTTTACTGCCCAGTCATCCCCTTTCTCAGTCAACCATTTTACATCTCAGATTAAGAATTTTTCACAAACAAATAGGTCTAGATGTTTCAATGATACTGAGAAAACTGTAAATACAATTGTTACTACTTCTTTATTTTGGTCATTATATTTCGATGGGTCCAAGTCTAGCGAGGGCTCAGGAGCAGGATGTATTTTGGTTAGCCCACAAGGAGAAAAAACAATGCTGTCTTGTAGGCTGGAATTTGAATGCACTAACAATACAGCTGAATATGAAGCCTTAGTCCAAGGAATGTATAAAGCAATCGGCCTTAAAGTGCAATATCTAAAAGTATTCGGCGATTCTGAAATTATTGTCAAACAGGTGAGAAATACAATTCATTGTCTTTCAAATCATCTCAAACATTATCAATCGCTGGTACAAGAACTCACCTCACACTTTTCGGCATTCAATATTTCCTCCATCCCTAGGTCTCAAAACTCGGCAGCCGACCTACTAGCCAATGTAGCTTCCAAGCTCTTACCTTCTGAAGACTACAGCCCAGATAGATTTTCAGTAGAATTGCTTTTTAGGCCATCTATTCCTGACAATGTCACTAATTGGAGAGTATTTAACCATGATGAGGATATTTTACAATTCTTAACTTCTGAAAAGTCCTATGATAATCAAATTATTGAGGAAAATGAGCATGACCTTCAAATGAGAGAAATACCTCAGGAAAATTCAATCCCCAAGCCTGTGGTAAAGCTGGAGGATCTTTATGATATTAAAGACAGGTTTACACCTGTGATTAATGCAAAGCTCCAAAGCTCTACCCTAAGGTTTGAGTTGATAAATCTTGGTACTGAGCAATCTCCTCAAAATATTAATTTAGGATTAGGACTTTCCTTGGAAGTGAAAGAGGCATTCATTAAACTGTTAAGGAAAAATAAACAGGTTTTTGCTTGGAAATATGATGATTTGAAGACCTATGATACATCTATTATCCAGCATACCATTCCAGTGCTTCCCGATCAGAAACCAATTCAACAGAAGTTAAGAAAAATACATCCCAGTTTATAGAGTCAAATAAAGACTGAACTTAACAAACCCTTGAAAGCCAGGATTATTTTTCCAGTCCGACACTCAAACTGGGTCTCCAATATGGTGCCAGTCAGAAAGAAAAATGGCGACATTCGGATTTGTATTGATTTCAGGAATTTGAACAAGGCAAGCTTAAAAGATAATTTCCCATTGCCTACTATGGAGCAGATACTCCAATCAGTAGCAGGCTCTGAATTAATGTCCTTTCTGGACGGTTTCTCAGGATACAACCAAGTTTTGGTCCATCCTGATGACCAGCTTAAAACTACATTCAGAACAAAATGGGGAACATATGCATATCAGAAAATGCCCTTCGGACTTATTAATGCAGGAGCAACATTCCAAAGAGCGATGGATATAGCTTTTAAAGGGATGATTAATAGAACAGTAGTCGTCTATTTAGACGATATTACTGTATTCTATAAAGAGAGGTCCAATCATTTGCATGACCTAAGTCAAATCTTTCAACGCTGCAAAATATATGGTATTTCTCTTAACCCTAAAAAATCTTTCTTTGCTCTTGACCAAGGAAAACTCTTAGGCTTTATTGTGTCTAAAGATGGCATTTATATTGATCCTGATCAGATCAAAGAAATCTCTGAAATCCCTTTCCCACATAATAAGAAATCCATGCAGTCATTTTTAGGCCAAATCAATTTTGTTAAAAGATTTGTTCCAGATTTTTCTCAAATTATTTTGCCACTTCAAACTATGATCAAGAAGAATTCAGTCTTTAAGTGGGGATCAGCAGAAAAAGAAGCGTTCGATTTAATCAAACAATCAATAATCGATGCCCCAGCCTTAAATACTCCCAATTTTTCTAATCATTTTATATTATACACTATCGCCTCCACCTCGTCTTATGCCGTAGTTCTCACACAGTTCAACGATCACAATTTGGAAGCACCAATTTCAATTTTTAGTTCAAATCTTCAGGGTGCTGAATTGAATTACTTCGAAGTAGAAAAACAAGCCTTTGCTGTATTTAAAGTAGTCAAACATTATAGACCCTTCCTTTTGAAGACCCACACAAAAGTTATAGTTCCTTTCCCTGCAGTTAGGCAACTATTAATCCAAAAAGAACTGGGTGAAAAGAGGGCAAACTGGGTCACAGCGCTTCAAGAATATGACTTAGAAATTAAGCCAGCAAAGATTGTTAGGGGCCAAGGTTTTTGCAGGTTATTAGCAGGAGCATCCAACATCCTAGAATCAGGTGATACAGATCAAACTGAAGAAATCAATCAGATAAGTATTAATGATTCTGAGTCACAATATGCAGATTTAATCTTTTATTTGAAAAATGGATATGCACCTCCTAACCTGTCTTACAAAAACAAAAGGGCCATAAGGTTAAAAGTGAAAAATTTCACAATTATTGATGATGTGCTTTTTAGGCAGAATTATGATTCAATCTTATTAAGATGCCTTGAGAAACCTGAAGCACAAAAGGTTTTGCAGGAGTTACATGATGGACCAGCAGGAGGACATTTTGGAGCTGACACAACAGCTCACAAAATTATTCATGCTGGGTACTATTGGCCAACTCTGTTTAGAGATGCCCACGAGTATGTAAGGAAATGCCGCAATTATCAAACTTCTAGTGGAAGACAACGAAAATCAGCTTTCCCTCTACAACCGGTCAACATTGAACAACCATTTGAGCAATGGGGATTGGACATCATTGGGGAGATTACTCCACCTTCTTCCAAACAGCATAAGTATATCCTTACTGCTACCGACTATTTTACCAAGTGGGTTGAGGCAATTCCTTTGAAGACAGCAAATTCTGAAGCAATCATTGAGTTCATAGATCAATTCATCATTACCAGGTTTGGTGTCCCAAATGCTCTTGTTTTTGATAATGCATCTTACTTCTCAGGCAATTCTATGTTTGATTTCACTATTAAAAGAGGATTTAAATTGAAATATTCTGCTAATTACTATCCCCAGGGTAATGGTTTAGCAGAGTCTACTAATAAAAATCTGATCAAAATCATTAAGCGAACTATCGAACAGAATCATAAAAACTGGCATAAATCCTTAATGTTTGCATTATGGGCTGATAGGATAACACAGAAAGCTTCTATAGGATCTTCCCCATTCAACCTTGTGTATGGAAAAGAAGCAGTATTGCCCACAAATATTGTTCTTCCATCTCTAGCCCTAATTCAGTTCATTGAGGAAAGTCCTTCCTCTTCTATTCAGCTTAGACATGATCAAATTCTAAAATTAGAAGAGGAAAGAGAAAAAGCCAAGGTCATTCATGCCAAACATCAGCAAATCATCAAGGCAGCTTTTGATTCAGTCTCATCCAGTTCAAAACAATTTCAAGTCGGTGATTTAGTTCTGAAATGGGACAAAGCCCATGAGGACAAGGGAAAACACACCAAGTTCCAGAAGATGTGGCTTGGACCATTTCAGATCTGCGAGAAGATAGGCCATTCAACCTTTTTATTGCAAGATTTATCAGGTTTGAGATATTCTCTCCCTGTTAATGGCCTTATCTTGAAGAAATTCTTTAATTGAGGAGGTAACCCCTTCTCCTTTTAGTTTGATAGAGTTTTGTAGTTTGTAGGATTTTTAGAAAATAATGTTGTAAGGTAGCTTCCATTGACCTTTGCTGTGTTTGAAAACTTGATCCACAGAAGTAGTATGATATTTGCTTTTAAAATAATAGAAGTCTTAACCAAAAGGGATAATTTCTAGGAAACTAGGTATCATTGTATTCTGAAACCATACTTCAAGTTTTGTGAACACCTCTCAAAGTTTAAAAGTATTATAAATCATTTTCTGTTTTTAAATTGGTCACAAAAGGTTATCAATATCAAGATAGAAGCTAATCCAACTTCAGCATCTTCAACTCTTACCCTGTCATCCATCTACTCTTAAAAGAGAAAATTGTCCATCCCATTCACCAAAGTTTATGATTACTCAGAGTGTAATTCTAAAATTTTGATATAAAAAGATAAGAGGTCTTATTACAAGCCTGCTTACCATGATCATAGGGAAATAGTTTAACCGACATTACCAATACTGTATATCATAACAGGGTAATGGCTTAAGAATTTTAAGACAAGGGGTCTCATCACGAGCCAGCATGTTCGGTTAGATTACTACCAGTGAATGGCATTGTCAATAGCTGGCTACCAAACCAGGACAATGGCTTTTTATCTTATCAATAATAGGAAAAGAAAGAAATACAAAATATGAAAACATATTTTGAGTTCATGCTGTTAATCACACTCTTAAATTGGATGGGACAATGGACAATAACATGGTTAAAAGGTATCCCTGTCGAAACTATGAACGTTTGCTGGCAGCAGAGGCTCTACCTATGACAGACGAGTTCATTATAAAAGCTGATGTGGAAAGGTTTTCTGTTTTATCATTATAAACCAATAAAGGCCTATTTAAAACTTAGAATGTATCTATTGTCTTTAAAAAGAGAGGAAATTAACAAAATAGTTTCATTTTACTCGGAATGCATTTATACCTAGTTATATTATAATTTTCCCCTTTGATTAGAACTCTATTTTAAAAAAAAGTTTAAGTATTTCTATACTTTTCAGAGATAACTGTTTCTTCCAGCGAATCGCCAATTGTTGTGCCCTACAACAACCCCCCATTTCTTAACATTTTATTCACAAAATTATCATATGAAATGGGTCCCTTTAGAGTTTGATTGGTATCAATATTATATATTTAAAAAAAAAAGGTCCGAAAACCAAATGAAAGCATTATAAAACCCTTTTTTAAAAAATCCCATTTTAAGCAAATAAATCAATCTTTATCATTGCGATAAAGCAATCGCAACATCGCATATCGCAATGACATAAGGTACGTAAATAAGTGGCACATTGGTTCCCGCCGATGCGATATCGCTATCGGCTATCGGCAATACTCTATGCACATTTTAAAGCGCCCCCATGCCATTGGCCCCGATGCGATGCGATATCGGCGATCAGCGATCGGCGATATACTATACATGTCTCATGTAATGCCAAGGTTCCCGATGCGATGCGATATCGCTATTGGCGATCGGGGTTTTCAAAAGGTGTCAATATAAAAGGTTTAAGCTTTCCCCGATAGCCGATTGCGATAAAGCGCAGATTTCAAAAAGTCGTTAAAATAAAGGGATATCACGATTAATTCATATTAAAGGCTTGATTCGTCCAACAATGATTCACCTGCGCTCAACCGCCAAAACATCTACAACACGCTTAAATGAATCATTTGGCCGATTAATGATATAATGGGCATTTAAGGATTGGCAGGTTTTAAACGGCCATTTAATGTAATTGCAAGATCTTCCCATGGATTGTATCCGCGGCCATTTTTAGAGTTAATCTCTCAGCACGCTTTAATCAATATATCTTTCCCGTATTGGATTTTCATTGTCATTTCTCTGTGTTACGTTTATTTTCGCTTCTGTGCAGAATTCATCCAGAGGAGAAAGCTCAAGCAAAATGGGGAAGAAATCCAAGAAGACCACAGGCGCTTCTGTTGCGCCGGCCGCAGGACAAGCTGTCGCTGATCCCTCAAACAAAAAGATAGGATTGATTTCGGATACTACATGTTCCGGTCTCGGCAGAACTACCTGGCAAAGCACCTACAACTTGATTGAAGTTGAAGAACCCAAAGTGACAACAGTGGAAGCTACTGCAGATTCAACTCGAAAATCTGATGGCACTCTTAAGGACTTAGCTGATTCCTTCCTTCACCGGATAGCAGCTAGGGAACAAATTCTCCCATACACAGACGTAGTGCGGTGGGCAATTGAGGAAATCCCAATCCTGGATAGAACCTTCAGCACCAGAGACGGGAGAATTTTCGGGTCGTTCAAAGCTGATGATCTGAGGCAAATGTATCATTTGCCTGAGCCAGAGAAGATATACAATAAGGCGTTCCTTGAAAAATTCTCAAACGAGAACGAAGTTGAATCCGAACCCATCCGGGATTGGAGACAAAATCCGGCAAAGCACAAACATGAGTCTTCCGGTAAGTACTCAGTTGATTCCCTGGCTTCTCCTTATTGCTACGCCAGAATAATGATGTGTAGATTGTGGGGATTGCATGATTCTTCTAATTTCACTATAGAAATGGTTCCTTTAATGGAAGCAGCATGCAACAGTATAATAATGGATTGGGCCACTATTCTCTCAGATAAACTAGCCAAAGCTGTTCTTGAGTTTAGAAATAAGACTCGCATCTCTGAAAGGATAATTCCCCCATTCTATTACAGTGCCTATATTTTAGATACCTTGTGTTTCAATTCTGAATTCCCGTGCTCGGCTGGAGGTGGACGCCACAAGACTCCACGCCTATTCACATTTATCACCAGAAATTATGGAAATCCTCTTACAAGCACCATCTGTACCAAGTCTGCAATGGCTTTATGTTGCCTATTTATTATTCTATTTTTGATAAACCCATTCCCAAGATTTCCTACCAAGCTGGGATTGATTTAACAGCAGTAGGGAGATGGTTTGGAGAGGAGAAGTTCACTTATATAAGAGTTTTCGGTAGCCAAGCCGAACCTCATGTTCTCCCGTTATACATACCGGATAAACTGTTGGAAAGGGAAATCTCTTACCAGATTATTGCTGAGAGCGTTACACAGACTCTCAATAAAAATAAGAAGCAGGGCTGGCCCTCTTTTCCTTTGAGATGCGGTGTCTATACCTTGCATGATCTCAAGCATGCAGAAAAGGAAGCTACAAAGATTAAATCATTGACTCTAGCAACTCTTCCAAATAGTCAATTTGATCCAAACAAAGTTGCCTATACTGCACTAGAACAAGCCAAATTGTCAAAATTTGATCATAAAGAAGATATGTTTGACGACCTGTTCTCTTCAGCTGAGACAATAATGCAGGTTAAAGCATTGGCTAAAATGAAATATCATGATGAAGGGTTGACCGAATTTAATAAACTTAGAGAACAGAGGTTGCAAACTCTGCCTCTAGATCTACTAGCGACAACCCCAGCGACATCGTCAAGCGAGCCTGATCGGCAACAGTCAAAGGAACCTCCAGTTATAACAAAAGAACAAGAGAAGCCACAAGAGGAAAATTAGAAGAAAGAACAGGAGGAAAAGCAGAAGAGAGAGCAGGAGGAAAAGCAGAAGAGAGAGCAGAAAAAAGTGTGGGAGGAGACCCAAGCTGAAAAGGAAAAACAGACCACCATTGATGTCAATGAGGATACTCATATTGACCCTAAATTGCTCCAAGAATGGAAGCAATTTGATTCCATCATCAGTGGTTTGGAATGTTCAAAGGACACAGACACTTCAAAGGTAACGGACACGCAGGAAATCACTTCACCACAGGTTCTAAGTGGAACCAGCAGCCCACCCATTTCTAAAGAGGTAGAGATAATACCAAAGGACCCCTCCGACCAAATCATTTTGCAGATAGAAGATATTCCTCCCCTGGATGTCTTCTACAGCCCAAGGCATAAAGCTGTAGTTAAACGACAAAGGAAAAGAAGAAGGACTGATCAACCTTCCCTTTTCCCAGAGCAAACTGTCACGGGCAATGTGGTTTGGAAGGAGGAATTTGACCCCTCCGATGACCTGACAAAACTGTCACAATATGCTGGAGCTTATTCGGCAGCAACAATAGACAAGGCATCGGAGGTAAGCCTTTTACTGAAAACAAGGGATCAGGAGATTTTCTCGTTACAGGCACAGCTAACTGAAGCAAAGCAGAAAGCGGAGCAGGCAGAGCAGCAATTGTTAACGCAACAGCAGTTAAACAGTCAAATAACTCAACAATTGCAGGCAGAAAAACAAAGGATTGACCAAAGCGCAATCCAGAAGCAGAAAGAATTATCAGAGGCATTGGCACAATTGAAGGCAGCGAATGAGCAAATGGTGAAAACAAAAGATGAGCAAATTGCTCAATTATCATCACAGCTCGAGAAAACAAAGGGCATTCCACAAGTAGCTGAATTCAGAGCAGAAGCACTATAGATAAATACTGCATTACTAGCCCAAATTAAGCTTCTATGTGAACAAATCGCCCAAGCAGAACCACTGTGCGAGTTAGCGGTATCCATAAGCAATAAAGTTGACAAGGCTAGGACTGAATTGGATCAAGCTGAAGAAACGATAGCTGCATTTCTCGACTGGCAAGATTCTGATCAAGGACAATCAGCAAATTTACCAAGAATCTTAGAGTCACATAAAGATATACTCTTCACAGAATGGCAGTCCCAGCTGATGAAAGCAGAGAGGGCAGTTTCAAGATGTAAATCAACTTCGAGCAATCTAGTTGAATTAGTCAATAACACTCTCTACTTATCAAACATGATCTCCCAATGCACACCAGGAAAATTAACAACGATGAAATCATTGGAGCAATCATGTTACCCAGATCTAGAAGAAAAGGGGAGATTAATCGCCGGGATTAACAGTTTAACCTGGGACACATATTGGTTCTTCCTGGTAAAGCCGCACACACAGAGAGCCGCCCTCAAATGCCTTACGGATGCAATTGGGTATATTATCCCCGATATTCAGGATGCCACCTATGCCGCCCAGCTCAGCTCGCGCCTCAACAAACCACCTGAAGTGGAGTCAATGCTTGCTATAAGTCAGCTTAGATTTAAAGGCAAGGAGCCTACTTGATGAATCATGCCGCCGACTGCCAGATCGCTGAAGAAAATCAGATCAAAATTTATTGATACCAATTAAGTAGGATTTCTGTTTTATAGATAGGTAGATTAATTAAGTATTTATAGACCCTTTCATTGTTTTGGAAAGGGTCGTAAAGTTTTGTACCTGACTTAAAGACTGAAGTTGCACTATTGTGCTTCAGTCATATTCTTTTATGAAACTGGACCAGTTGTTCTAAATTTGACAAGGAAGCTTTTTATGCAATTGTGCACTATTGTCTTTGCTTGAAATTGTTTCTGCGTTGAAGGAAGAATCACAAGTAGCGATTGATATTGGGAGTGTCAAGCAGCTCATATGGTATTTCTATCTATGTCTGAGTTCATTCCTTTCATATGAATTGTTATTTGATTATCCTTGCTATTATTGATTATATGCATGTGCTTTAACAGCAGTTCTGTATTCCTTCCACTATTGGATGTTTATGGTGTGCTTTTCTTTTAATCATGTATGTGTCGATGATATAAATGATAAGTGTAGTAATATTGCTCTTATCGCTTTGCTTAACTATTTAAGCGCAGTAATCCTGAATGAATTAATGTCCATGTTTGTTAGATGGAGTCATCTATATGCCTGTCCATAGACATAGATTATCAAGCGCTACACTTCAAAGCTTAATAATTCCCGGGATAAGTAATAGCTCTTATATTTCTTGTTGATAGATTTAGCTATTCGCCTATCATTAGATTAGTCAATCAATCATCCATTCATCCCGTTTATTCATTACTGGGAAACTGGTCCCATTATCCCCAGTCGGAGCCACCATTCCAAACGGAAAAGGAGCTGTACTAAGGTCCGGACCGGGTGGTTATCCCCCAATGTTGTTGCAGCGATTTTTGAGGCATCAACACCTTCTTGTAGCAACATTATGCCTTCCTATAGCAGTCATTCCTCCTCTTTCAGGGTTTTCTAATTGTATGGGAATGATGAGAAATGATGAAAAGGGATTGGATTATGATGCTAGGGCTCAAAGGGAGTAGTGTAGGTTTGTGAAAATGAAGAGGATGCTCTGTTTATTTTCTTCAAGAATGAAATGGGATGGATGAATGATGAATAGATAGTGAATATGAAGTTGATGGAGGGCTTGGAGTGCTGTGGTGACTTGGTCTTTGCAAAAATTTCTTCCTTTAACTGTTGTCCTCATTCCTTGAGATCATCACCATTCATGATTTGACTTTTCAACGTTGAATGAGTGAAGGAGTGAGTTGAAATTAACTAGTTGAAGGCAGCTGAGACTGTTGACCCATTCTTAGCTTATAAAACCTCATCTCTCATGCCTTGACAACAAATTTCTAACTATAATATGCTCAAGAGAAGAGGTCAAGAATATTGCATACCTGTACCTACCTGATGGTTGTCGGAGAGACATGCATGTTGCTGCCGAGTTGATATTGATGTGCAAGTGTTGGGGGACCTATATCAACCTTCCTAAAGAATATCTAACCCATTTCTCCGTCATATTTCCTCTTGTAGGTTCTTCTCGGACTTCCTATAGGTGTTGTTTGTTGGAGAGTGAAGTCCTTGCTTGTATTTGTTGCATGTGTTTTTCTCTTCTTCTTTTTTCTGATGTTTTTCCTTGATGTGCAGGTACTGGATGGTGATGCTGATGATACTGATGCTACTGCTAAGCTCTGGAGCTTCTTTGACCTCTGGATCTCCATGTTGAAGCTGATTGCAACCTGTGATTTTTTTTTTTTGTGGGACAGGCTGCTACAGGATTTCCTACAGGATGTCCTGTGGCTGCCTCTCCCTCAAAATTTTTAATCATTTCTTCACTTCTACAGCATGAGGATGGTTGGCATGGGTAGATAATTTGTCTAGGGATTGGTGAATGAGAGGTATAGCTTTCAGGTGTTGTCCCCTTGTTCTCTGTCTTCATCCTCTTTTGTCTGTTTTTTTTTTTTTAACTGTAAGTTTTTTGAAACTGACTTTATTGGATGAATGCAGGGGTGATCATGGTGGAGAGAGGCATGGTGATGATTTGGTGAGGTAGACATTTATTTTTTTGACATAAGCAGGTCATCCCCTTTCTCTAGGGTTACTTTTTTTGGGATTCCCAAGCCACTGTAATTCCTATAGGATCATCCTGTAGGTTTACAACGAATCCTGTAGAAAACACAGAACCCTTGCAAACTGTTAAATGAGTAGAAAAATGGAGGGAATGATGGAATGATGAATAATGTGGAATGGAGAAATGAAAACATGAACTGTATAGGTCCCCTTTGATCCTCTCTTGTTGCTCTGATGCTCCTCTTGTTGTCCTGCAAACAATTTTTTCAAAATTCAGGACAGCCTCTTATAGCATACTTTTTTGTCCATATCTCCCAAACAATGGGATGGATTGACCTGAACTTCTTGATCGTATTTCCATCATCATTTTTCACCTCCCCATAAAAAAATTGGTCAGTGCATGCACGGATCTCGAGAAAAACTAAAAATGGCTTAAGGTGATGGAGGTCAATTTCTTGGAAACCATGCACTATAATTTTCTGAAATTGCCTGAGCATATTACCATCATCCATATGCATCTCCCCCTGAAACAGCTTGTCAAATGGATGCATGGTTTTCAAGTTATGGTAAAAACAAATTTCTACTCTATGTATTTTGTTTCCTGTAGTAAAATAGAGCCTTCCTGTAGTATTTTGGGACAGCAAGGAAAATTAATGGTAGAAGTTTGGGAATGATGAGTGGATGGTGGAAATATATGAGGGTGATGGATTGGCATGGCCTTGGTCCTATTGGAGCATTTGAGTAAAGGAGGAGAAAGTCAATACTTGACTTCTTTTGACTAGGTTTGAACTATTTTTTCTTTCTTTGGTGGCAACTTGTTTTTGTTCCTTGTAGATGTTGGAGAGCACCTATATTCATCAAAGAGATACATGGAGCAAGGATTTTTTTTTATTTTTTCCTCCCTTTTTTTCTTCTACACCTACTATTCGCCTCAAGGAGGTTTTCAACTAGTAAGTCTGCCTAGGCACCTCAAAGGAGGTTTTCACCTAGGATCTTTTCTTTTTTTCTCTTTTTTCTTTTTTTTCCAACCCATTGACCACATCATGGAGGTTTTTAATCAATGAGCCAATCTGAGGCGCCTCCAAGGAGATTTTCACCTGAGATTTTTATTTTTTTTCTCTTATTTTTTATTTTTTATTTTTTATTTTCTCTACCCTACCCTACTTGAAAAACAAAATCACTTCAAGTATAAGAATACTTCAAATTTAGCCATGTGCTCATCAAGATGATAGACAAAATGATGTGTATGCTTGAAACGGATGCTTTGACATGTACCTGAATTTGAGTGATCAAATACTTTGACTTTGATGATATCAAGCACGATTGAAGAGAAGAGTATTGCTGCAACTTAGTGACTGTTTGGAACCATATTTCAATATAGTTGTGATGCCCCTGGTCCACTTGCTGATTTGGATCATCTTGGATGTCCTCTTCTTCCATGAGCTTCAAATCTTCCTTTTTTCTGATTTTTCTCTTGAATAAATGGAGGATTTGATGGTAACCATGAGGGAGCTCTCTCAATCTCTGATTTTGATGTCTGCTCTTCATCAAGTGCAACCCATGATTATGTGGTCTTCCCATTTGAATCTTATTCTTATGGATGTGGTCCTTCAATGATATCAAGATAATCTCTCTTTTGCAATACTCTTCTTGAGCTATAGTGAATACCATTGATCTCAAGAGGAGGCATTTAGAAGTGTTTTACCTCAGCATTGTAAGTGGGCTGAGCTACTTCAATGTGTGGGTTTGGAAATGGTGGTACAGGTAGTTGAGTGGGAGTGGATATTTGAGATGGATGTGGTTGGGGTTGTGGTTGTGGTGGAGATGAATGGTAGGGATAACATGGAGTTGGGTATGGAGGATATTGAGGAAAATACTGAGGATATTATGGATGGCTCCCATAAGTTCCTTGCCAACTTTGTTGCCAAGATTGGTTAAAGGGTTGAGATGGCCAATATTTCCAAGAAAAGGGTGTGTTCCAATTACTTTGAGGTAGATATGCATAACTTTGAAATTGTGAATTAGGCTCTTGCATCATACTAGGTTGACTAGGCTTCCATGGTCTTCTTGGAGCTACATAACATAGTTGCATTGGCAATTGACTTGCTCCATTGTCCTCTTGGTAAACTTTCTTCAACCTTGGTAATGAGGAGCAACATTTAACATCATGTGATTATGCATGGACAACACAAATATCAGCATCTTATTTTTTCTCATTTTATATTCTTAACATTTCTACTTGTTTGGTTAGATTGCTAAGAATTTCTGTTTTAAAATCATCAAACAAATTTCCAAGTTTAGCTTGACTTACCGATCTTGATGTTGATTTACCTACTCTTGCCCTTCCTCTTGATATGTGTTTGCATGTTTCACAAATTTCTTCAAATGATAATTGGTATACATCACCTCTACTCATGAGATCAAGGAGATCAATCCACTCATCCCTAATTGTTCTAAGTAAGAGGGTTTTTAGTGTGTCGGATCCTAAATGATGTAGTTTTTCCCTCTTAACATTATACATGAACCTCTCTATTAGATCCTCAAGGCTCTCATCTTCTTTTTTATTCATTCTAAATATTTCTTCTTTAAGATCATGATCTTTATATTTTTCTAGAAATATCTTTTGCATCTCATTCCATGATCTTATTGAATTAGTCCCTAAACTCATGAACCATTTAAGAGCTCTATCCTTCAATGTTGCTGGAAACAATCTTAGTTTTTGAGTTTTTAATAAGTAACCATAAGATCTACAAAAAATTTCAAATTCAAAGAGAAAGGTTTCTGGATCCTTTGACCTTAGACCATGAAATTTTGGAAGAAAAGATGGAGGGATGTTCTTCATGTGCACACTACCATCAGTATCTTGAATGGGAAATCCAAGAGGATCTTCCTCATTGTCATCATCTCCATCCATTTCTTCTACATTCTTTGCCATATTCTTCTTCTACCTGCAAAAGTGAATGGTGATATGGCTCTTACTGCACCACGTGATCAAATGGGGGGGGGTTGGGTTGGTGTTGGAGATTTTTTGTTTTGTTTTTATGATTGAATGAAAACACTAATGCAATGCACTTTTCCATTTTTGAAATGAAATGAAAATATTTTTTTGTGTTTTCAAAAAGTAAAAAGAAATTAATCAAGGAAGAAAAGAATGCATACTTTGACACCTCCCCAATAACGGCACCAAAAAGTGATGAGCCTTGGTATTGCAACAAGAATGCTGCAACTCCCAAGGCTACCGACTTTAATTATCAACCCGAGGTTCATACAAACTTAAGAGGTATCAGCACTATATGTGTGGCATACAATGTGTCCTTCCTTTTCTATCATGATGTAATGGAGTGCATGTACTGAAGCCAAATCCTAAACTAATTGCAAAAAATGAAATGTTTGAAATGGAACCTTAACCTATTCCAAGAAAGAAAATACAAGGAAAGAAACCTAGATTAACCCTATTTATCACATGTGATGATTTAAACTAATTAAGCATTAAATCTAATCTAGAGAATACTAACTATTGTGTGCATGTGTAAATATAAAAGAGCTCATTTTTTAAAATCTTTTTTCTTTATGAATAAAAATGCTAATCTCTCCTTGATCTTTGGCAGGGGAGACAAGTGTGGAGAAAGAGGGTTAAATGGTCTTGATGTCATGGAGGTTAAGTAGAGGCCTAATCCCAGCTTCAATGATGATTTTTCTCAATTCAGGCTCAAAACAGGCTTTCCTACAAGATGCTACAGTGATTTCCTATAGGATGCTACAATGATTTCCTACAGGATCCCGTGATTTACTACAGGATGTTACAGATTTATTATACGAAATTATAATTCATCGAATGACCAAGCAAATCAAATCCAAATTGGATGGGATAAATTTTGTTATTAACCAAGATGTCTTAGGTCCCCATTCCAAGTGGAATCACTCAAAAATACCTTTGTTAACCCATGCTAAAAAATAGAAAAACATTACCAGTTGAAAATGTAGAAATTCGAGAACTAGTGAGCTAGTAAATCTAAAAAATGACTAACCTAATCAAGTGCAAATGCAATGGGGTAATTTTTCTTATGAACTAATTTTTTTTTTGATCTAATGCAAGTGGAACCAACTCAATTGAAGCTCGTTAGCATGCTCTAAAAAATAGCAAAAAATATTGTTCTTTGCCACAAAGGAGTTCCAGAAATCTAGATTTGGGAATAAGAAGACTAATCCAAGCTACTCAATGATTACTATGAACTCCCAAAGCTTTTACAAGGATGAAATAATGCTTTTGATCCTACAAATAGCTTACATTAACCATTTAACTCAATCCTACAACAAGAAGTCATTAATACTAAATGCAGAAGTAGAAAGAAATAAAAACAAGAAATGCACGTGAATAAGAAGTGAAAAGAAGGAAAGAAAATGATAGAAAAGGGTTCTGAGGCTCTTGGGATGGCCAAGCCCAAGGAAACTCAGAGACCTATGGAGGAGAACAAGATTTAGAAGTTGAACATGATACCAATCTTCATTATTTCATCAATACAATTACATCACTGCAAGAAAATACAATGGAGCTAGAGAAATACGATTTCTCTCCACAAGAACACTAATGAAAATCTCCCCCTAGAGGAAAATTCAACTTGGTACTTAAAAAAATGATTAGGAATCATTCCCCATGAATGAAGGAATTTTTACCCACCAAAATCCCTTGATTAGTGGATCTGGTCTCCAATACTAGGAATCTGCATTAAATGGCAAGGAACACATTCTTAGATTTTTTCAATCATTGGAGTTCCACAATCTGTGCCATAATTCCATAATATTGTTGGCCATGGGGTCCCCCGGAGCAAGTTTTGGGGCTCAAAGCCCGAGTTTTGGTCAATTGTATTGTAAGACTCCGCGAAGTACGAGTGTGGAGCGTGAAAGTCTAGGATGAGTCATAGGGTTGTCCGCCCTAAGAATTGTAAAATAATGTAAAGTTGTGTCGGCCTACCCATGGTCTGCAGACCATGGGATTATATAAATAGAGCGAGGCTCTAAGAGTAAAATAAGTTTTTGAGTGGAAAAAGAAAGTAATAGATATATTCGAAGGCATGGTTAGGGCATAGAAGAAAAGTTATAATGTATTGGGTCGTAGTAGTAGGAAGAGGCTCTGCAGCTGAGTGCATAGAGGCCCAGTAGAGTCCACAATAGAGTGCGTGGACCCCTGCAGCTGAGTGCGCAGGGAGAAGTTGGGATTGTAATTGAAGAAGAGCATTAATAAAGATAAGTTTGATTCAGAATACTGTGTATCTGTGTTTCTGTTTACCTTTATGCATTTATATTGTTTATGGTTGTGCGCACTTATCTGAATGTTGAAAGGTTAATAAGAATATTGGGCCCACACAATTAAGTCAAGTATTAATCTAATAAGTGCAGTAAGTATAAAGATCAGGGTAGGACTTTCTGTGCGCTCCTTACAGAACTGTGTGAAGGCAGTTACACAGGTTGCGAGGGATAGACAACTACGTGGAGCAGCGCCAGCACGCAGGTTCGGATCGCGAACCTCCAAAACGTCATCAATACATCCCTAGGGTGCGGAAACCTGGTTCCAGCACCCTCCCATACTACCTTGGGTGAGACCTCAGTCCCGCGCACCGCAGACTGTTGCCGAAAGAGCTGGTATTTTTGGGATTTGCCTGGCTAAATCACTTCTGAACCTAGGTCAGGCCCCACTGAGCCAACAAATGGTTCCATTGCTGGGACCGGGATCTGCATAAGGGATGTCTGATGTCGTGCCACTGGAACCCAACAAAGAAGGAAATTGAAGAATGGTTGGACAAGAAGATTCACGAGTTCACGACACAGGAAAACAGGACTCCGCAAGTATCTAAGAAAAAGTGGTCGAATCGCTACGTATATACAAAAATCCATGAGATTTTCTTTGCATCCTTTCCGTATGAGCTGTATGAGTGGATCGCGAGGTTAGCTGATAGCTAGCGAAGGTGTAGGCTCGACCAACCGATAGTGTGGACTCCAGAGCTAGTGCGCAGACTAGAAGCCTCAAAGGATAAGATAGCGCGAGCTGTGGACCATTGGCTCGACCGAATAATAGGAGGATTTATCACTGAGTTCACAATGGACATGACCGTTAGTTATAGTGAGGCAGAGTGACGTTTTCTCAAGGGACCGCGAGGTAAGTATATTAAATCTTTGAAAACCTGGATTAAGATGTTGTTATGTGAAAAGCGGGTTATGCGAATAAATTAATGTTTGAGACTACGCGGAGTGGAAGAATCTTCAGAAGCAGAAGTAGCGAAGAAGTAGAAAATTGTCCCTTAATTTCACCCTCGCGGGAGAACGAGGACGAGCTCACGAAAGTTTCTCCGAGAAGCGCAGTCAGTTTGATAAGGCAGCGGATTCTGCGGTTACCTCCACCCACACCGCCACCCGCTTCACCTCCCTCACCTCCATCCTCATCCACTCCACCTCCACCACCTCCACGGTTCAGTATGGCAAGCGCAATCAAACTACCAGTATTCAGAGTAATAGGGAATGAGGATCCAGACCAATTTTGGTTCGTGGTAAGAGCAGTATGGGAAGCACAAGGTGTCACAATCGACAATATTAAGAAAGATACATTGGTGAGCGTGTTGTAGGATTGCGCATTAACATGGTGCAGCAAGCACTCTAATGACCACCCAAACGCAGGGATAGTAGAGATCCAAAATGCGTTGAGTAGAGAATTTAGCAGGCCAAAATCAGAGACGCAGTCAATCATCGGGTTTAAAAAGATCACGATGCTTACGAGTGAGACCCCCTAGGATCTGGACCAAAGGCTGAAGAGTACGATCCATGAGGCCAATATGACGCTAATGGATGCACAGCATCACGCATGGTTTGTAGCATCTTTGACACCACACTTGAGGACGGCGCTATCACAGTAGAAACTTTCTACCCAGGCCGAAGCATTGGAGATGGAATCAAATTATACAAAATGTTTCATGCTTGATCATTTTAATCTTTTTAATAGTGAATGGGGCTTATCATTCTCTAATCGAAGTTATCTGGAAAAGACTCAAAAAAAGATAAATGGGTTGGTTAGACAAAAGATCGGGCAATGAGATTACATGAGACCTTGATACAGGACCCTGGGTTGCGAGTTCAGCAAATCCATGTGCAACTACAAAATCTATGTTTGGAAATGAAAAGCTTGAAGCAGGATAGAGCACCATGGCTAGAGGCGCACGAAGAAGTATGGTGCATAAAATGAAAAGGCCAGGGTCATGACAAGGATCATTGTCCAGTGTTTGTGAACTACTTGGCAGGAGGAGGGCCAATGTCGTTGAGACCGGAGGCGCAGGCAGGGCTGAGCGTGGCACCCGCTTTATGGTGTGCGATCTTTCAGATAGGAGGGAAACACATGACAGACAATTGTCATTTGCTACAAAAATATACACAGACACCCCAGCAATTGTTTTGTAATTTCTGCAGGTCAATAGGCCACGATGAGCGCACTTGCCGCAGTTACGAGCTAATGATGGATCGGAACCCAGCCTATAGAATGTAGACCGAAACGCGAGCCCTCAACCCAAATGCGAGGATGGATCGTGCTGGATTTCAGGGGCGAGGTTGAGGACGAGGAGGAATGGGACCAGGAAGGGGCTGTAGACAGTTAATTTTCTACAATTGTAGAGGACCATGGCACTATGCCCGCTACTATACCAACCGGACGAGGATATCCTGTACGTATTGCACTCAGTTCGATCATGAAGCAATAGACTGTCTTACTTTAATCACAAAGATGCATGAAAAAAGGGTATTCCAGCCTCCCCCGACTCAGAATATACAAATGATGAGGTCTGAGTTGCGTGAAGAGGACCCAAATGTAAACATGATGCTCAGAAGTGGCATGACCACGGGAGAGGATAAGGGAAAGTAGCCAGAGGAAAGTACGTGGGTTTGCAAGGCTCCTGCAAAGGAACCCGAGTTTGACTTAGAACGCATAAAGGAGACATTCATGGAAGCTAAGAATAGCTTCGCGGAGACCTCCACTTCAGGTAGTAAGGATCAACCAGGGCCAAGAATGGATTCTTCAATGCGTACTACCTTTCTAGAGACATGCATGAAACTTTTGCACGACAACAAGGTGGTTAAAGGACTCTAGGAACTGATCACCAGGTGCGCGGGGTCAGGGGAACCACGCGTCGTCCGAAAATTGGGGAAGCATGCATTGCGCACTGGAAGAGAAATGAGGTTGACTGCACAGATTGGGGAATATGAAATGGATTAGATAATCTAGATCTAGGTTTGGACACGAATGTATTACCGAAGAAAACATGGGAATATATGGGCAAGCCCGCGTTACAGTGGTCCCCTATTCAATTACGAATGGTGAACCAACAGAAGATTTTTCCCATGGGAAGGTTGCAAGGGGTAACAGTTGATATTGAAGGCGCGAGCACACAGACGGATTTTGAAGTGATAGAGATTGTCGATGACAGCAATCCCTATCCCGCATTGTTAGGAATAGATTGGGCTACCGATATGAACAAAGTCATCAACCTGAAGAAGCGCAAGATGATTTTCGAGAAAAAGTCATTACGCATAGTCGTCCCATTGGACCCAGCCGAAGGAGCGCACTTCACTGAACCAATGCACGACGATGAAAGTGACGACGATCTTGAATGTATTTACAAGATAACTGCGCAAGACCAGGATTGGGTGAATCTGATGGCGGATGGGAGGATCTCGTGGGAGAGTGAAAGCTCCTGCACTTCAAATTCGAATGAAGAAGTAGAGCGTTGGTAGAATTGGTTGCACGAAATGACAACGTTGAATTGCAACATGATGATTAGATCACTACGTTGCGTGACAACATAGGCACGAGAGCTGCTAGCATATGATGGCTTGACAACAGTGGATGAATTCTTGAGCAAATTTGAAAGCGCAGTACCGGAACAGTAGCAGTTTGATGCATTGAAATGGGCACTGCACGCAACACCCACAAGATGGTGGGGTACACATCAAGAAAACTTTGAGGACTGGTGCAAATGTAGAAGGATGATGCGCCTATGGTTTGAAAGCCCCCAACTACAAACGAGAGTCGGGCATCCAGGAAGGAGTAGCTTTCATGCCCATCTGTGTTGATGGGTACAGACGTGTGCTATGTAGTGCACACAAGCACACCCCAAACTAAGGATCAAAAATCGGAACAGGATGCAGCAACAGGAAAGGTGATGGGCACCACAAACATTCCATGTACAAGCATTCAAGAAGGTATGTGGAATCCTGAACAGAGTTCACCAGGCGAGATGAACTGATTAGGACCTGTGCATACCAACGGTCCGATGGGCCTATAGGGCCATGTGCAAAAACCTAAGTGCAGAAATGATTCTGAAGTTGAAGAGCAGAGTCGAGACCATAGTTTTGGAGGAAAGGAATCCTCCTGCAATAGCTCCCACAGTTGGGATAGTACGCGAGGACCAGGACGAAGGAATTATGCAGCCGCGCGAGGACGAACATATGCAGATTCAGAAAGCCATTCGGCGAGGGAACCTTAAGCTTCGCAAACTCAAAGAAGATCAGGTACGACTAAGGCAGAAAAGCAAGTTACTGGATGTGGAGATCAAAAAACTGGAAACTGAAATCACGCACGCATGTCACATTGATAAAATGACAGGACAAGATATGGGTAGCCATACCCCTGCATTAGAAGATTGTCACTAGGTATTTGTGACTCTGCTACCATGGCTGCGACCGCACCTTACTAAACAGAGTAACCAGGAGAGCACACCGCGTGAGGAGGAATGCACGGCGATGACTATCGCAAGGGTAATTGAGGGGTACCTGTGGACTGGGCTGGAAGGTGAATTGAAGCCTCGCACAGGTGGTGCGACCACCTGAATATCCGTAGGGAACACAGTCTCTGCACTCCAAGCAGTTGAAAGAGAACGTGGGACTATAAAAGAGTCTATATGGAAGCTGCACAATAAGGAGGTTGCGCACAGGATTAGTATGTCACAGGGATCGCACCTACACATAGGGGGTTGCGCTACCGAGCGGGTAGGCCAGGAAGTGACTGTCGGTGTCACTGTTCATGAAAAGATGTCCAATTTAAGACAACGAGGAGCGGGCGGCGGGAAATTAAGACACGAAGTCAGAACTAGATTTGGGACGATCTACCACCAATCTAACATTAATGGGCCAAATGAGGGGGGAACAGTCAAATTTGAATTCAAAAAGGCCTATAAATCACAGGTGGCTATCCAGCGAACAACCCTTGGTGTTTTGAGAATTCAGTTGTTGCACTATCAAGTGGGTATGGACCTTACGAATTTGGAGGCTTTGAGAGCAAATTCAGTGTTTGAGACATTGTCGAAGGAGACGCAGGAATTCCTGAATAGAATGATGTCGACAACCGAAGAAGCCGCACAGATCCTGAGGATAATCAGTTCCCTCCCCTTGAACAGGACTTGCCAGAGGTGGCAAAATATGCGTTGCTTTAGGCAACGAAGAACGCCACGCGAATACGCGAGACCAAGATCTTTTGGGTGCTCATGGAGGTGAGCATCCGGATGTGGATCAAAAAAAGTCCGCGCCTATCCCCCATAGTGTATGACAGTCTGTGGAACTTTGCAAACTTCAAGGCAGATATGCACAATGTGTATATCAAGGTGCGTAAGGATCCGGCGCAGACTTGGACCAAACTTCCCTTCATCGCGATTGATGATGTCGTTTTTGCTGTGCTCGACTCATGGCCACCCGACTGGCGCACCCCAGATCTGGCGATGCAAGATGAGACAGCGATACAAAGACAGAAAGATGCCACCAAGCTTCTGGCACAGCAAAAGCGCAACAAGCAGTTGGCCGAGGAGGTAAGGGCTTCTCGCGAGGCAGTGAAGGCCGCCGCAGAGCAGACCAAGGCCGCCGAAAAAGCAGCAGCAGCACTGGCAACTAGGGCCACCACGATACAGGAGGAAAGAGGCCCGGACCTGACCACAGGACAGGGGACAGAAGACACGGTGGAAGGCGCAGACCCAAGCACGACATCTACACAATTGAAACGTCCACGCAGTACGGAACAAACAGGGCCACGAAAGAAAACCAAGGCTTCCAAACTGGATGGTGAACCCATTACACTAACAAAGGGTGACCTATATGACATCGGCAACACAGTTTGTGAGGTCACCAGGGAAGCGCTCTAGGAAGCAATGACGGAGTAGGAGAATGTGTTGGGGGCCCTTAGGGTGCAGCTGCAGCAACTTTAGGTGCGACCCCCCCAGGAGGGAATGGTAGTCGTCTACAGTGCCGCAGGTACATCGACAATGGGGCAGTTGCTGCGGGCCAAAATGGCTAACACCGTCGCACTGCCGGAAGGAGGATTGACAGTAGATAGCACGGAGGATAGAACCACAGTGGGCCAGATCAAGGGACTTGGCCTAAACTTGGCCACCCTTCCGCGGGATATATTACACCAGCTACAGGACAGAGTGATGGCAAAACTCCGCGCTAGGGAAGGACGCATCGTACAAATGCTCAACGAACAATGAATCAACATCGAGCAGCTTAGTCTACAATGTGATGAAGTGCTGGCGCAGAATCAGCAACTGGAACAGATAGTAGAGGAAGCCTATTGCCACGCCCTGGAGCTAGAAATTGCGACAGACCTACCAATAAGAGTGTGAATTCATAGATTGGATAGTGGATTCCGCAAGGAAAAGGAGGAAGCAACGAGGATATAGCTGGACCGCAACCTTGAGATTGTCAAACTACGATTAAAGGCGCAGCCATCCACGCCCCCTGAAGTTAGGGAACAGCGTGCTAGCACTATCCAAAAGGGGCTAGACGAAATAGGATAGGCAGTGCAGGACAATACTATAATGTTGGAAGAATCCCTTGTGGTCCTTACTTCCTTATAGGAGTACCCCACCATACAGCGCCTAGAAACGGAAGCGCGAGAGCTCCAAGTGTAGTATGACAGTGTGCGCGGAACGGCGTAGAAAATTTTCCTGCCCAGTGGTTAGCGAAGCTACAACAAGCGAAGGCGTTGAAGGAACATGTGGATGCCGCGTGACAGAAAGAGGCAGTACTTGAAGCGTGCTTCTAGCCGTGGATTAATGAGGCCTTCCACATCACTACCGATATCGAAGGAAAGCTCGCAAAAATGAAGGTGATGCATGCCTTAAGACAGGGATCTGCCCCTAACGGCGAGTTTTCAGCAAAAAGAGTAGAGCAGATCCAGCAGATAGCGAAACAGTGCACTGCGGACCTTCGTGCAGCATAGGCACAATTGGAGGGGCTCCGTGCCAATATCGACGCACCAACAAAGTGACTCAGGATGAGCCACGATGATTGTGTTGGGGGCTTGTTGGGCATGGGATCCCCCACAGTAGGTTTTGGGGCTCAAAGCCTGAGTTTTGGTCAATTGTATTGTAAGACTCTGCAAAGTACAGGTGCAGAGTGCAAAAGTCTAGGATGAGTCATAGGGTTGTCTACCCTAAGAATTGTAAAATAATGTAAAGTTGTGTCGGCCTACCCATGGTCTGCGGACCATGGGATTGTATAAATAGAGTGAGGCTCTAAGGGTAAAATAAGTTTTTGGGTGGAAAAAGCAAGTAATAGATAAATGTGAAGGCATGGTTAGGGCATAGAAGGAAAGTTGTAGTGTATTGGGTTGTAGTAGTAGGAAGAGGCTCTGCAGTTGAGTGCGCAGAGGCCTAGTAGAGTCCGTAGCTGAGTGTGCGGACCCCTACAGCTAAGTGTGTAGGGCGAAGTTGGGATTGTAATTGAAGAAGAGCATTAATAAAGATAAGTTTGATTTAGAATACTGTGTATCTGCGTTTCTGTTTACCTTTACGCATTTATACTGTTTATGGTTGTGCGCACTTATCTAAATGTTAAAAGGTTAATAAGAATATTGAGCCCACACAATTAAGTCAAGTATTAATCTAATAAGCGCATTAAGTATAAAGATCAGGGTAGGAATTTCTGTGCGCTCCTTACAGAACTGCACGAAGGCAGTTGCATAAGTTGCGAGGGATAGACAGTTGCGCGGAGCAGTGCGAGCACACAGGTTTAGACCACAAACCTCCAAAACCTCATCAAGACATCCCTAGGGTGCGGAAGCCTGGTTCCAGCACCCTCCCATACTAACTCAGGTGAGACCTCAGTCCACGCACCACGGACTATTTCCGAAAGGGCCGATAGTTTCAGGATTTGCTTGGCTAAATCACTTCCAAACTTGGGTCAGGCCCCACTAAGCCAACAAATATCTTGTTATTTTATTTTTTATTATTGATCCTCCTGTAGTAGGGAGCAAATCCCTAAATTATCTCCTCCTCAAAATCTTCATAATCTTCCCAATATTCTCATAATATTTCACAAAAATAAATAATATTAGGCACAAATATGCAATTATTCATAAACCTTCCTAATGAATATATTAAAGTTAAAAATACATTATCTAATGCAAAAAGAGAGTTCAATGTGTTGAATGATGGTCATATGCCTTATTTTATGTTTAATTTAGAGGCATGGGCCTTAATTTATGTCTAATTTAGAGGCCCATCACTCATATGCAAAAACAGACCACAATATTGATATCCTTGTGAAATTCCAATTAAAATGAGTATAAACTTGGCTATATTCCACCATTGTCATCCATGGACCCCCTAGGGAATCTTCAAGAATCCTCACAACATCTATAAAGAATATTCTCTAAACTATTCCCACAAAATATTTTTCCTAGAACTATGCCTCCTGGTTTTGCCTTATCATTTTTTAGCTCAGACACGGTTCTTGACTCCGAGCTTCGTCAGCCCTTTGCTCATGGATCTACCCCTCTGTTGGTTGTTTTGAAAATGGATGAGGCTTAAATATAAATAGGGTGGCAGAGTATACAATGTATGGGTTGTTGGCCCAATGACAACCCCATTGTGTTTGGATTGCTGGCGGTTGGGCCAGTCAGGGGTTCAAACCCCACCGACTCCCATATTTTGTTATAAAACAAAAAACATTTATATAATCCACCAATAAAACATTGCAACCACTGTTTTGTTGAGTGTAACCATCGATTTCTAATTTAAACTATCTGTTATATTTAATTAGCGCATTTGTCCACCTGTTTGGTGTTATGTATAACTACGAGTTTTATATATATATATATATATATATATATATATATATATATATATATATATATATATATATATATATATATATATATATATATATATATTGTTAATCCATTGTCGATACCACCAAAATCGTTGAACATTTTTAAACACCAGCCACTGTAGCATTGAGTTGGGGTTTGATTGGGCGCATTTGGCCTCCAACCGGGTTCGATGTGGCACCATTTGGTTGGCTCATGTCGCCCCATGTTATTGGGCTAGCTAATGCCACTAACTTTGGCGGGGTGCCTCCAAATTTGGTAGTGGCACTAAATTTAGCCCAAACTAAAATCCTTGCCAAATTTAGCCTACATCCACCAACTTTAGTTGTTGATTTGGCCAGACCGCCAAATTGGCGCTGCTCCAAATTTAACTGGCACCCTCCTAAATTTATCCCTTGGGCTAAGTTTGACAAAAAAATTGACTGGGCATAACTTCTGCATACGAAATCGAATTGAGGTGACGTCTGCATCGTTGGAAAGATTCCAATGAGCTCTTAGATATGGTCCTAGTTTCACTACAATCCAATGACCTTGATTTTTATACCATTAGGGATCCAACAGGATCATTCTTCTCCATTGAAGGACTTTTGGTCCTCCAAAAGTATAAAGAGTACTACAATGTTGATCTACATAAGAAATGTCTCTAATAGGCCACACTTTATTCTCCTTCACCTTTGTACTTCAGAGCCAGAAGTGATGAAACCAGCACCTATATCCATATGCAAATTCTTAGCTACCAATACATGTTCAGCTTGCAAGAGTTCAAACAAGATGATCCTTGCCAAGAGTTTATAAAACACTCATGGTCAAGTTTTACAACATAAACCATACCCCATGTTATCCATCTAGAGGAAAAAATATCACTATGTTGCATTCATAAGTGATGTTATGCACTTCATAACTTTCACAAACATTTTCACATGTGATTTACATTGGTAGTCATGCTCAACTACTTAAAAATGCTACCCATCTCTTACCTAACTAGGCTAATGGGATTTCTTCCTGTAGTTAGGTTCCTTGATCAATCACTTCATTGGTTGGTTCCTTCATAGGTGCTTTCATATGCTCCCTGTCCTTCTTTGGGAGTAGTTTTGGATGGAGCTTCTAACATGTGTCTTTTTTATGTCTATCCTTTTTGCAATGGTTGCAATGGTTCTTCTTCCTCCATACCTTCTTGACCTTCTTTTTTGAATGGTTGTCTTAATTGGTGTGAGCCTGGTGAGGAGAGATTGCCTTAACTCTTCATATAAAATGCTCACCTCCCTTTGGAGATGACATAAAATAATGATCATTGGAATGGTGTGATGTAGACTGCATTAATTTAGACTCACTTGCTTCTACGTGTTATGAAACCAGCTCAAGAAAAGATAGAAAAGATAGATCAATGCCTTAGAATTCAGCCTCTTCGAGGGGGCAACCTCCTTTACATTACATAAATGAACAATTCTTGGATGATTCAAATGACAAAACCTCCTTTCTATATATAGGAGTCTAAGGAGTCACAATATATCCCAGCCGACCTAACCATAATAACATAAAGCCACAAAAATAACATTAGAGGGATTCTATGGGGCATAGTAATAACAATATGGGGGCAATAGGGGCACAACAATATTAATAAGGGGTATAACTACAATAGTAATGGGGTAATCACTAGTATTATAGGGACCCAACATGCCCCGCTCCTTCAAAAATGTGTTGTCCTCAATGCTTGAGTAGTTCTGGATAGTTCTGCATAAAATTCTCATCCTCCCATGTGGAATCTTCAGCAGATAAGTTCTTCCACTTGATAAGATACTCCGAAATTGATCGATTTCGTAGCTGTCGAGTTCTTGTTTCTGTGACTGCTTCCGGTTCCAATATAATTTTTCCTTCTTCGTCAAGTTCTTGAAATATTGTTTGAACTGGGAGCTTGTCGCCTATAACCTTCTTTAAACATGAAACATGGAAAACTGGGTGCAATCGAGAAGCTGCAGGAAGCTCCAATTTGTATGCCATAATACCAATCTTTTGCAACACCTTGTACAGACCATAATACTTTGGTGATAATTTATTATCCTTCTTAGCTTGCTTGAGGGACATTTGCCTATATGGTTGTAGCCGTAGGAATACCCAATCACCTACATCAAAACTTCTTTCACTGTGATGTTGATCTGCCTGTTGTTTCATTCTATTATGTGCCAACACGAGGTTATCCTTTAAGAGTTGGAGGACTTGTTGTTGATGTTCGATGTGATGTTCCACTACCTGAACCTTAGAATTTTCTCTTAAATATGATGTGATGGATGGTGGTTGATACCCATAAAGTGCCATAAATGGGGTCATTTTTGTTGCTGTATGGAAGGAAGTGTTATACCACCATTCAGCCAGAGGCAACCATTTGACCCATTGTGTCTGTTTATCAGATACAAAGCAATGAAGATATCCTTCCAAACATTTGTTTACTATCTCAGTTTGCCCATCAGATTGAGGATGATAAGATGAGCTATGAGCTAACTGAGTACCAAGACAAGAAAATAATTTTGTCCAAAAATTTCCAGTGAAAATGGGATCTCTGTCACTTACAATAATCTTTGGGTTTCCATGTAGCTTTTGAATTGTTTCCATAAATGCAGTAGAAACTGTACTGGCTTTAAATGGATGTGATAATGCACAAAAGTGTGCATACTTGGTAAGTCTGTCAACTACCACCATGATGACACTCTTTCCCTCAGACTTGGGTAAACCTGTGATAAAATCCATTGAAACCTCCTCCCAACGTTGGCTTGGAATGGATAAAGGTTGTAATAGACCCGGTGTCTTAATGTTTCAACTTTATTTTGTTGGCAAACCAAACATTCCGCCACAAACTTTTGAATATCTTATTTAAGGCCATCCCAAAAAAATTCCTTCTTAACCCTGTGGTAAGTTTTTAAAAATCCTAAGTGCCCTCCTAAGGGAGAAGTGTGCAATTCCATAAGAATCTTTTGTTTTAGCTGGGAATTCTTACAGAGGTATAAGCGATCTTTGTACCATAACGAATCATTTTTCCAGCTAAATGTATCAGACGTACTGGAATATTGTTTTAACTTTTGAATAAGTGCCCACACTTCTTCGTCATTCTTCCATTCCTCCCTTGCTTCGTTTATCCAATCTGGTTGGATAATAGAAATGGCGCACAACAATGCTTCCACATCCTCATCCTTTCTTGAGAGTGCATCTGCCACCACATTTTGCTTCCCTTTTTTGTAGATGATTTCAAAGTCATAACCCAACATCTTTGTGACCCACTTTTGTTGCTCTTCAGAGGATAATCTTTGTTCTAAAAAGTATTTAAGGCTATCATGATCCGTTTTTACCTTGAAGTGTCTTCCCATTAGGTAGGGTCACCATTTCTTAAGTGCATGGAGTATTGCCAACATTTCCTTCTCATAAATAGCTTTGCTTAAAAACTTTCCCTTGATTGGACAACTTTCAAAAGCAATGGGTCTTTCATCTTGCATTAGAACAGAAACAATTCCATTTCCTGAAGCATCACATTCCACAATAAAGGTTTTTGTGAAGTCCGGTGTAGCTAAGACCGGTGCTTGGCACATTGCCTCTTTAAGATGTTCAAAGGCCTTTGTTGCTTCTAGATTCCATGAAAATGCATCTTTCTTCAATAATGTTGTTAGAGGTGCTGCTATTCTCCCATAATTCTTAACAAACTTGCGATAATACCCTGTCAATCCGAGAAATCCTCGCAGATGCTTTATGGATGTGGGGATTTTCCATTCCTTAATGGCTTTAATTTTGCTAGGGTCTACCTTAACTCCTTCATGAGATACAATATGACCCAGATATTCCACCTCTTGGACTCCAAAGAAACATTTGGATCTTTTTGCATATAATTGTTTCTCCTCCAATAGTTGTAGCACCCTGTCAACATGTTCAACATGATCCTTCCAAGACTTGCTGTAGATTAGTATATCATCAAAAAATACTAACACAAATTTTCTAAGGAATGGTTTGAAAATTGAATTCATCAAACCTTGAAATGTTGAAGGTGCATTGGTAAGGCCAAAAGGCATGACCAAAAATTCATAATGACCCTCATGAGTTCTAAATGCTGTTTTCGGAATGTCTTCAGTCTTCATTCTGATTTGATGATATCCTGAACGAAGATCCAACTTGGTGAAGTAAATTGATCCATGCAATTCATCAAGTAATTCATCAATGATAGGAATGGGGAACTTATCTTTAATAGTGAGCTTGTTGAGCTCCCTATAATCCGGACACATGCGCCATGATCCATCCTTCTTGTGCACCAATACTACTAGAGCAGAGAAAGAACTTTGATTCGGTTGAATTATACCAGCCTCTAGCATTTCTGCAACCATACGTTCAATTTCACTCTTTTGGACATAGGGATATCTGTACGGCCTGATGTTTGGAGGAACACTTCCTGGAATCAGATGAATAGCATGATCATGATCACACATAGGTGGGAGACCTTTGGGAGTCTCAAATACCTTGGAATGATTGTCCAGGACTTTTTGGAGATCTGGAGAAATAGATGATTCCAATGTGGAAACATCTAGCGAACATAATTGTGCAATTACACCTCTTTGCTCCTTTTTTAGAAGCTTTTTCATACCATTAGAGTTGATTATCTTTCCTGGTTTCCCTACAATACCCCTTAATTCAACTTCCTTTCCTTCCGTAGAAAATTTGATGAAAAGTTCTTGAAAATTAAAAGCTATTGTACCCAAGGATTGTAGCCATTGGACTCCTAGTACAACATCAACACCTCCCATTGGAATGGAAAGCATTGGGCTAGTCAATACATATTCTCCCATGGATAGCTTGATATTATGGCACTTTCCAGAGCAATTTATTGTTCCTCCATTTGCAATCATCACTTGACACTCTGGTGCTGGATATAGGAAGCAATTCAATTCTTTTGCTACCTTACAATGAATAAAATTGTGGGTGCTTCCCGAATCAATCAACACTATTACCTTTTTCTTCTTGATTTGTCCTTCTATCTTGATGGTTTGAGGAGTGGTAATTCCCGCCAATGCATTACAAGATATGGTCGGATTTATTTGTTCTTCATCTAGGCTTTGTTCTAGAGTATATCCTCTTCTTTTGGCCTTTCTTGCTCCTTTTCTACTTCCTCTTCACAATCTATGTAGAATAATTTCTTCTCAGCACACTTATGACCTTTAGTGTATTTGCTATCACAACTGTAACAAAGCCCTTTTGCTCTTTTTTCTTCCAATTGTTGTGGTGTCAACCTTATAGGTTGTGGAAGACTAGGGGCAACAACACTTCCGTCTTTATAGTTGTGAGTGGTATGCTTCCTGGTTGCCATAATTTTGCTTTCCATTTTTCTTGCTAACCTGAATGCCTTCTCTAATGAATCAGGTTCCCAAAGGCGAACATCATGTTGGATATTATCCTTTAAAGACCCTATGAACACATCAATCCTATGCTCCCTTATGTTCAATTTTTGGAACTCCTCAATGTGCTCCATTATTGAACCCTTTTGTTTGAGACTTATCAATTGGCTAAAAAAAATGTTGCTTTTTGTATCCTCATAATGTGCTATCAATTCTTCTGTAAAAATTGCCCAAGTGATAAATTGTTTACGAGAGCAAAGCCATTGATACCATACAAACTGATTTGGTTCCAAATATAAAGTTGCCATATGTACCTTTTGAGTGTTTTTCACATTATTGAGATCGAAGAATTGCTCCATCTGTAGTATCCATGTGGTGGGATCCTTGCCATCAAACTTCCTCATATCGATTTTTGGAATATGGTGAGTCTTCGATCCAACATTAGAGTCTATGGAATCATGATTAACATTTCTTTTGTTCTCATCATGAGTTTCCTTTAGTACCCTTTCACCATTAGTGACCATTTCTTGTAGCAACTTATTCATATTTATCTTCAATTCTTCCATCTTATCATCCATGCCATCAATTTTAGCGTCCATGCCATTCACCTTAGCTTCCATGCCATCCATCTTAGCTTCTACGCCTTTCTTTAAACAATCCATCTTAGCTTCTACACCTTTCTTTAAACCATCCATCTTAGCTTCTACATATTTCCTTAAACCATCCATCTTAGATTCTGTTGCTTTTTGTGCAAGTGACACTTGTTGCACTTGTTCTTGTAATTTTGATATATCATATAGCATTTCTTCTTCTTCTTCATGAGTCATGCTAGAGCTTTCAGGTTCCTTACTAGGTGTTTGCATTTTCTTTCCTCGGGGCATCAGTTACCGATAATAATGCTCTACTAGCCCTTTGAATTCCTTCAAAATAAATTTTCAAACCACTCTTAAGCAAAAAATTTAAAAGAATCTACACACCTTTTTTTCACTTTGTAGGAGCTCGATATTGCCTCTGATGTATCTCTGTATTTTCAGATCATCCAGTTCTGAAATTGCAACTTGTGGTAGCCCTCTGTGTCCTCTTTCCAATGCCACCAGTCTGATCCAATTTGGATTCTCCAAGGAAGAGTTATGCGAAATCTCCCACAGTGACCTGATTATAGACTAGTTCAGTAGAGCGAACTTGTACGACGTGCCACGAGTCACTTTTTCAACCTTTGGATTTGAAAAATGCATACAAGAAACTACAGTCCATCCTCTTTCTGTGCCTTCTTACGAAATTTAAATCCGATCCCCATTGAGAAAGTTATGACAATTTTCCCCAGGTCACCTGTTTGGAATGTAATTCAGGAGTCTGCAAAAAGACCAACTTCCTCAGATCATATCTCCGCAAATATAGCGCGAAAAGCTCTGAAATTCGGACCCGAGGTTCAGCACAATTTCTTCTCAAATGGGTTTTGTTTTTGCAACTTCTGAAACGTCGCAGAAAAAAGTTATAGCGAAAATGCCATGATGACCTGTTTGGAGCAGCGAAACCCTAGAATCCAAAGCTCTGATACCAAATGTTATGAAACCAGCTCAAGAAAAGATAGAAAAGATAGATCAACGCCTTAGAATTCAGACTCTTCGAGGGGGAAACCTCCTTTACCTTACATAAATTAACAATTCTTGGATGATTCAAATGACAAAACCTCCTTTCTATATATAGGAGTCTAAGGAGTCACAATATAACCCAGCCGACCTAACCATAATAATAAAGCCACAAAAATAACAATAGAGGGATAAAATATGGGGGCAATAGGGGCACAACAATATTAATAAGGGGTATAACTACAATAGTAATTGGGTAATCACTAGTATTATAGGGACCCAACACTATGGCTTTGGAGTGTCTTTCAAATGCAATAAAATGATTATCATAATGAGAACATGAAACTGAATAATCAATGACATTGTTTACCTCAGTTTTCTATTCTAAAGCAGGTGATGATGGCTTCACCAAGCCTCCATTACACTCCAACTTTACCAAGGCCTCTTTTGTGGCTGGTATCTAAAGTTACAATCTCTACTTCTCCTCTTATGCTTTTTGTAGCAGTCTCCTCAATTCAGTATTCTCGGCATGAATGCTCTAGTGATGACGATTTGAATAATGAGAAGAAGGTGAAGAAGAATAGCATTCACTTGAATATGGAGATGGAGGTTCTCCTTCATTTACCGAAGCATCTTCTTCTTATCTCTTTTTCTTCTTCTTATCCTTCTTTGCCACTCTCTTCTCATAATCTACAAACAATTTATCTACGATGTCTACCAACTTGTGGAAATATTGACGAAAAGCTTTGTCATTCTCCATTTTTATTCTTCGTGTTACATGTCCAATCTTTAGTTATCATTCATTAAAGCAATTCACATCAGCAATAAGATCTCCCCGATACCAAACTTGATCTAGAATTCTCTAATTTATCGACATTATCCAAGATCTTTTCTTAGGGGGATGTTAGCAGAATTTCATAAAAGAGCATGTAAAAACCATATGCACAAATACTTAAAGAAGAAGCAACATAAAGGATACCATAAAGACAATCCACAAAAAAATTAATAACAGAGTTCGTCCAATGTGGGCTACTTCTCTAGGCCCCGCTTCAATAGTGGGGAGGTCGCTTCATTCATCTCATAAAAAGAAAGATAAGTACATGGAAAAATAAATAATTATACCTTCAATCCTAGGAGTGACTTGAAATTCAATTGCTCAAATCATAGTAATCATAGCACCAGCAGCTCTGTCTCGTCCTTCTAAGACTTTTGACTGTAAACATGACCCATTTCTAAAAGATGCATTGTTGTCTTAAACTTTGTGCCCAACAATTAATGAAAAATGCTAGTTTCTTCCATGACCCATGAAATCCATTGCTCAGATGCAAAAATAGACTGCACCATTGAGATCCTTACAAAATTCTGGTTAAAATGAGTATAAATTTGGCTCTATTCCACCACTGTCATCACTAGACCCCCCAGGGAATCTTCAAGATTCCTCACAACATCTATAAATAATATTCTCTAGAATATTCCCATAGAATATTTCACCTAGAACTATGCCTCCTAGTTATGCCTAGTCGATGTTCCGCTTTGTCATGGTTCCCAACTCCAGGTTCCATCGGTCCTTGTCTCACGGCTCCACCCCTCTGTTGGTCACTTGGTAAATGAATGAGGCTTAAATATAAATAGGGTGGCATAGCATACAATGTATGGGTCGTTGGCCTAACGTAAACCCCAACATCTTTGGATTTTTGACGGTTGGGTCGATCGAGGGTTCAAACCACATTGACCCCCATATTTTGTTATAAAACAAAAACGTTTATATAAATCAACTGATAAACATTGGAACCATCGTTTGGTTAGTTGTAACCGTCGGTTGCAAATTTAAACCACCGACTATATTTAAGCACCAAGACTTGACCATTTGTCTACCTATTTAGTGTTCTATATAACTGTGGGTTATATATATATATATATATATATATATATATATATTGTTAATTCACATACTGCCAATACTGTTGAACATTTTTAAACATTTTCCAACATAGCACTACGTTGGGGTTTTACTGGGCCCATTTGGCCTCCAACCACGTCCCATGTGGCCCCATGCTATTGGGACAGCTAATGCCACTAACTTTTGCGAGGTGCAGCCAGATTTAGTAGTGTTGCTAAATTTAGTCCCAATTAGAATCCTTGCCAAATTTAGTTGAGGTCTGCCACGTTTAGCAGTTGATTTGGCCAGACCACCAAATTGGCGTTGCTCCAAATTTAACTAGCACCATGCTAAATTTATCCCTTGGGCCAAGTTTGACCAAAAATTTGACCGAGCGTAACTTCTACATACAAAGTTGGATTGAGGCGTCATCTACGCTGTTGGAAAGCTTGTGACGAGCTCTTTGATCTAGTCTTGGTTTCGTTGCAATCCAAGGAACTTGAATTTTGGGCCATTAGAGATCCACCTGGATCATAGACAACAAGACTTGTTTCAACACATCAAAATACCTCCGGGCTTGGTCATCCCATATGAAAGGCACTCCCTTTTTCAATAGGTGCATAAAACCTTTTGTTATCTCAACATAGTTGGAAATAAAACCTACGCATGAAATTAGCTTTCCCTTGAAGTGCTTGAAGTTGACATAAAGTACATGAAGGATGAAAATTGATGATATCCTTTGCCTTAGATGGACCAACATGGATCCCTTCCTTGGAAATGGTGAAACCCGATAACCTCCCAAATTGTACGCAAAAGAGACATTTATGGTGGTTTAACTGGATTTTGTAATAATGACACCAAAGAAAAAATTCCCTAAGATGGTTGGGATGATCCTCGCGTAGGTAATCCCAGAGTAGTAAGGTCATCGAGATAACAATGTGTTTTATATCATGAAACACATAATACATGGCTTGTGGAAAGCGGCACCAACATTTTTAACACCAAAGGTATTTTTCAATAAGAAAATGTTCCCCATGTGTAGATAAAAGCAGTTTTGTGCTAATCCTCCAATTTTATCCGGATTTATTTATATCTAGAAAAACCATCCATAAAGGAAAAGATAACATTCCCATCACATTCGTCTAGAATTTAATCAACAAAAGGTGTTGGATAATTATCCTTTGGACAATCCAAATTTAGATCCCTAATAATAATCAATGCAAACTCGAATCATTCCTTGTTTCTTATCAACCATAACAATATTAGAAACCCATTCTGTCAAGGATAATGGATAAATGAAACCAACATCTAAGAGTTTTTGAATTTTTTCTTTAATGAAATTGCTTTATGAGGATTAACTAGCCTGAGCCTTTGTTGAACAGGCTCGGCTCCGTCATAAATTTTGAGTTTTTGTTGGAAAATACAAGGGTTAAATCCATGTATTTCTTCATAAGACCAAGAAAAAACATCTTGGAATTCTTTGAAAATTGTAGTGTATATTTCAAATCCTTGAGGGGTACAATTTTCTCTAATCGTAATATATTCCATCATACCTAGTTTTATAATGATGTTCATGGGTATATTTTTTGAAATGTTCACCAAGTTCCCCTTCAAGTAAACATCATGAAGCATGATGGGGGACTCACACCACTCAACACTGTCAAAGGAACCCAAGTTTTTTGGTGACTCATATAAATTGTCTACTTGAGGAAGAAAATATGATCGATGATGTATTTTTCCCTAGGGATGATGAAAGATCGACATAACTTCCATGATTGCTTCATCAATAGGAAGATCAGTATCAAGAAATTCATGAGACAATGGATGATCAACTTCCCAAATGGGCACAAGGTAACCATTGAGTGGTTCACAATATGTTTCACTCAAATCAGAAGTATCAAATTCCAACTTGATGCATTGATAGGTGATTTCAACTAGACTTAAAGGTGTACTCTCACCATACTAATCCATTTCTGAAGGATAAGGCACCACCCAAGGGTTAGGAGACTGATGGGGTCTATTGGTGACGGAAGAGATCATATGTATATGATTAATAGATGTAGATGGAAAATTAGACATGGGTATAGGAAAAACACCCATAAGCAATGAGATTTTAAACAATCCCGCATCGATACTCTCATAGGAAAGAGGGATATCCCCTACAAATGGCATGATAGTGCCTGTAGTGGCATATTTTTTCAACAACACACAATATTGAAGTTGATTTATCATGTCAATCTTTCCTTCATGAGGAAAGTGAAGCACACGAAAAACCAAGGACACAACAACGATCATTTCATAGAACCAACTATGGAAAAGTGGATGTAATTCAATGTCTACGGTCACAGTTTTTCCCCCTAACTTGATGGAAGTGAAGGAAGAGCACCTATAGGTACTAAGGTATGCCCATCGAAGGCTTATAATGTTGTAATTGACTTGATGAGTGTTGGAGAACCAGTATTTTTCGAACATGGCACAAACATAACACAAGTGGAAGACCCTTCATCCACAAGTGTGTAAAGTACATCTTGAATGAAGACACGCATCAAGATCTGGAAAGCGGCCTGATGAGATAGCCTAAAGCAAGAGGCGTCAATGTTAAATGTAATCAAACTCTACCCTGAGGGATCAACTCCTTCGATAGTAGTCAAGAAGGATCTGTGTTGGGTAGGGAAGCTCTGCAAAACCCCCAAAGCAAACATAGAACAAAGTGCTTGGCCTAAAAATATTCAACAATATTGTAGTGTTGGCAATCACACGCATTAGGATTAGGTGTTGAATTTAATAGAACATCCTTAGGTGGGTGAAATATTGGCTCCAAAGGCTTATCTAATGTGAGAGGTCCATTGGGCCTAGCAAGGTTGATCAGATCCTTAGAAGTAGAATTCGACTGTGGAGTTTCATAATATTTGGCTCTCGTGAACATTTTTCTCATTACACATAAGAATAGGTGCAAGCCTCTCTAGGAAAATTATGTTACCCCCCATTTCCCCCATGCATACATAAAGGAGCTTTTACAACCATTTGTTGTTGTGGTTGGGCAAGGAATGGATCAGTTAATGCAGTGAGTAGTTGAGTGGCTACCAATTATACAAGGAAACGATGAATTTCATCCATACATGGACACTCATGAGTTAAATGATCCCCTTGGAAAATTTTGCAAGGGAATTTGACCTTACAATGTTTATCAATTTTTCCCCCACCTTAAATGGTTTGGTTTTGTTGGGTCTTGTTGGAGACCAAATATGACATGTAAATGTAGTTGAAATGTAGTTAGATATTTTTTTAGTAAAATATTAAAATATTCCCTCCCATGAGTGAGATAAGTTTAGGGTTGGGGTTTTGTAGGAGAGTCGAATTGGATTTTATGGTCTCTTGGTTGTAGTAGAGCATTACATAGGGTTTTTGAGAGAAGAGGAAGAGTTTTGGGGGAAGCATAGCCTCCCTACCACCATGGCAGGGAGGCTTGCATAAGATGTAAATTTCTATTAATGTTAATGAGAAGAATCTGGATTCTTGTGGCAAACTTGTGAATTTACAGTATGTCTGATGTAACTTTCTGTGTAGTTTGTTGGTTAGTTTACTTTTATTTGCAACAATATGGTGTCATTTCATTTGTTGGCATGTGTTGCTTCCCTTTTGGCAGCAATGTTTTGCAACTATGTTTCTTTCAGTGGTAGTTTGTTATTCATGTATTTTTTTATTTCTACAATTAGTTTTCTTTTCTATTGTTGGCCCTCCTGGCCATAGGGTAAACATTTTTGTCCAACAAATTGCACCAATCGGCAAAAGCCTGATTCCCCTCTTCAGCCTGGTAGAAGCAGCGGTGGAGAGAATATTAGGTGGTTAAACTTGTGGTCGACAAAGCTTATGGGCCTGGCCAATCTGTAACTTTAGGAAGAGCACAAAATCAGTAATTTCTTGGCTCAAAAATTTTTTCATTCTTGTTCATCTGGTGGTTGCTTCTATGTTTCCAGGGGCTCTCGTCATCCATGGGGATCTTGCGACATTTTCTTTATGAAAGAAAGGCTGCTAAAATTGTTGTGGTGCTCGTAGAGTCTTTGATAAAATATCTGGTGATGGAATAAAAAGGATTGATGGGAGGTCTTATGTATCATAAAAGACCAAGACTATGGCCTCATCCCACCATGAGCAGGGTAAATATTTTGTGAATGAGGCTTCCCTGTTTAGCCATCATATGTCATCATTGGGGTGAGTTTGGAGTGTTTTTCACCCTGGGTTTTGCTCTCTTTAGCAATTCTCTATCGGAAATATCGATACTCGTTGTCGTTGTTATTAGAAGTGGGTTCCCATTGCTTCAATAGGTGTTGGTATCACATGTTAATGTGGGTCCTGAAAAGGTCTCATCGCTCAATAATGGAGTGAGTTCTTACTCGATGAAACTAAGGAGGATGGTGGTGATTTGAGAAATAATTCCTCCAAGTGTGCCAAGATTCAAAACACCTTGACATAGTTTGCTAGTATAATGACCCTTGGCAATGTCATTCATTGTGATAATCTTGTCACGTGTTCAATGCTACACAAGGAAATTTTTTATCTAGGAATGGACTCAATGTTTGTTTGCATACTACATAGGTATATAGATAGTTTCTCCATTAGACCGTGTAGTGGCACAACCATGCTCTTACAAAACATGATTTTCTTTCCAGTGTTGGTGAGACATGAGAAGAAGGGTGTGCAGGTAGAAGAAGGTGACAACGGCTGGTGTTCGGTGGAAAAATTGACATGAGAATGATAAGGAGCTATGACACTTCGGAAATAGGTATAGTGATGGATTCACAAACTCATATTACAGATATTTTTCACAGTAAACACCCAAACCATTCCCCTATTGCTTTTATGAAGGTGCTTAGGCACATGGCGAGAGCATTGCTTATTAGCACTCTTAAATACATAACTAGTCCAATGTTACATAAATCAATTGCACATGACTCCATTTATTTTGAAATTTGAAGAGCATTTTCGGAGCATTTAGCTCAATTGTATGTTCAGGACTTTTACAATGGATTGTGTCAAGGGAGCCACCCCTCACAATGTAATGAACCCAAAATTTTAATCTTGAAAACAACAACCTATTTGTACAGTGAATTTCCAACAAGATGCACGAGCATCATACTTTTATTTCATTTTTTTTATGTTTTCAAGAAGACCCATGTAGACCCGAGAACAAGAAATGAGATCCCCAACAGCAACAGAGGAATCTCGAACAACACCAGCAACTAATAGAATATGAAGGGCCTGAGCAAGTACATTGGACATCAAAAATATAATAAGGGTGATTAGCAGAGAACTGAATGAAGCTGAAATAAATGACAAAATGCAAGAAAGTAGAGTAGCGTAGAGAAGAAGAGAGTGGGTTCTTGCAAGTAGAGGTTGGGACGCCAATGGGAGTAGATAAGAAGAGAGTGGGGTCTTGTGAATAGGAGTTTGGGATGACCATAGAAAGAGGAAGAAGTGCACAACTAGGGAGTGCAGAGTAGATTAGAAGATTAGGGAGAAACCTGCACTTCAAAATTTACAAGTAGATTGGGATCACACAGTAGCAGCACAAGTAAGCATGGTTTTCCAACTACACTTGGCTCGAGATGAGCCAACGATTTGTGTCGGAGGCCTATTAGAGACCAAATATGACATGTAAAGGTAAATGTAAAAGACATGCAAATATAGTTGAAATGAAGTGAAGTGAAAATGAAAAGTGAATAGAGGAAAAAGTAGTTAGATATATTTTCAATAAAATATCAAAATATTCCCTGCCATGAGCGAGATAAGTTTAGGGTTAGGAGTTCTGTACGAGTGTCAAATTGGAGTTTGTGGGTATCTTTGTTGTAGTAGAGTGCTACATATTGTTTTTGAGTGAAGAGGAAGAGTGTTGGAGGCAGTGCAACCTCCCTGCCACCATGGCAAGGAGGCTTGCATAATATGTAATTTTTTGTTCAAGTTAGTGAGAAGAATATAGATCCTTGTGGCAGCCTTGTGATTTTTCAGTATGTGTGATGTAATTTTCTGTGTGGTTTTCTGGTTAGGTTGCTTTTCGTTGCAGCATCATGGTGTCATTTCATTTGTTGGCCTATGTTGTTTCCCTTTTCGCAGAAATTTTTTGCAGTTATGTTTCTTTCAATGGTAGTTTGTTGTTTGTAGATGCTTATATATATGAAGTTTTGCAACTATATTTCTTTTGTTAGCCCTCCTCGCCAAAGGGTAAAATTATTTTGTCCAATAGGTCTCCTAAGAAGGTTTAGGATTATTCCTTTGTTTTTTCTTTTTCTTTTTTCCACCAAGTTGTTGAAGATCATTTGGTGTTATGGATTGCACCATATGAATCTTGGTTATTTGCTTAGAAGATGGTGCTTGTTGAGAACTAGGCATAATTGTCGGGGCTTGGGATGTGACATAAATTGTCATAATTGCACAACTAAATAGCTCACAACATTAGAAGAAATGGAACTGATCACACCATCATAATGTGGTCCTGGCATATGTCATGGTGGATCATACAAAGGTTGAGGAGTGTTAATATGACATCATATAAAGTGTCTGATTGAGAATAAATTAGATCAAGGTGTTGAGCACATAGAATGGCCTACTCCTCAATAGTCGCCACGACCATAGAAACATCCTTAGCTATAGGTGGAGGAAAGGATTGGGTGAACCAATATTTAAGTAATTGATGAGGAATATTGGTCCTCCTAACCTATTCCATCTCCTCTACTCCTTTATATGATCAGAAATGTGAGTATAATTATCTTGTTTAAATGTGGATAAGAGGTCAGTATCAAGCTCTTGCCATGAAGGTAGTTTGAAATGGTTCAAATAGGATTGGGCCAAGGAATTATAATCACTATAAAATGCCTTATTGAGTTTCATGTACCATTTGGCAACATCATTGATCAAGGTTCATTTGGAAAAGACACAACCGCACAAAATCATCCACCAAAGAATTTGAAGAGAACCATAAATGGTAAGTTGTAATGTGTGTGGTTGGGTTTTCTCCCGACTCCACTTCGAATTTAGGAATATCGTAACTTAACTTGGAAATTTTTTATGGCCACGTAGAATCATGGCATACGAGAACATTTGTAAGTTTTTCCAAGTCTAACAAATCAAGCAATGCTAGAAATGAAAGTTGGTGTTGATTGAATGGATCAAGAAGAAAAGTGATCCCCTTGATGGACCTTTTGACCCCCCTATAACATAGTTAATGGAGGAAGAAGATGGACTAAGGGGATAGATTCACCCAAGGAATTGGGCCCCTTAACTGATAGGCATGGAGAAAGGATGTTGATCCCCAGGGGTAATATGCTCGAGTACAAAAATACTCCCAAAGGCATGACCACTAATGGGATTGTGCCTGACACTAGAAGAAGGACATCCCAATGCAAAATTATTGTTGCAAGTGTATGAACTCATTGGCATAGTGGTACTAGTGGGGTAAATTCCTCTAGGTAAACTAGCCCCTCTAAAGGAAAGAATACCCCAAAAAAAAAGGCATTCCTCCTAATATAGAACTACCCCAAGGATGAGATGTTCCTCCAAAAACATTATTGTCCACAGACTAACCAGAGACAAACATAGACCCCCCTGCATGTTCCTCAAATAAGATATACCTAGGTTAGGTAGCAAACCATCAAAATAAATGAGCTAGGTGGAAACCCCTCGACTCCCATTGGTTGACTTGGGTTTGCCCCCATTCCAAACACAAAGGTGGATGAAGGTAGGGGTACATACACACTCATAAAACTTGTATGGTTTATTGAAGCAATTGGTGGAATGCCCCATGAAGAAGATAGAGGTGTTGTCAATCTTAGAGAAGTGAATACTATCACATTGATCAATGGTAACGTAGATATAATAAAGGATACTCTCGATGTATAAGGTGATGGGGGGGGGCATCTCACCCATGATAGATGCAACACCCTCACCAAAAATGGGATGAGAGAACAGGGGAAAAGGTTTAGAAGCAAATCCACTCAGCTATACAAGTACAATGTCAAAAGGGTTGGTTAAAGGTGGGTTGACGTGTTGTAATGGATTCTCATCTATAACCTCAATTATGACTAAGTCTCCCCCCTCTAGAATCGTAGTTATCCATTCCAACGTAGGTTTGATCTAAGTATTTGGTTACTAGAGCTATATTATGACTTCTAGGTGGCGGACCTTCCTCCTTTGAAGAAAGGTTTAAAAGTCTTCAAGAACGTCAAATAACTTGGTCAACCACAATGAATATATTTTATTATTTAATCAATTAATGTGAGACACCCCTATGGTCAACTAGACTCGGACTAAGTAACACACACTATCAAATCCAAGGAGCAAGCACACAAACCAAGAGCTCAAAGAGACCTTCCCACAACCAAAGCTTAGTTGATCAGGGCCCAAGTCGACTGTGAATATATGGTTGGGGTAGTTACGTTAGCCTCCTGCTTAACGACTCTTATACCTCGCAAGTACCCTTAATTATGTGTGGACACTCTCTAGGAGAACTTAGTGAGTATTGGCCAAGTATACCCTAGGTACAATAAGGATGTCCTCCTGGCCATCACTTATGTAAGGTTCTAAATATTATGACCACTATGGTTACCTATTATAGCTATTGACCATGGGGGAATAATATTTATTCAAATCCACTCATAAAGGTAGGGTATTTATGCCCAAAACCTCTAGAGAGATTGCTCTAAGAAAAGCGTATGACTCTCAAGGAGATATCCCGAGTACGTGCAAACCACACCACCAACACCAAGTGAAGCAGGGTATATCACTCCAACGACCCCAATGTGACCTTGTAATTGACCCTTTGTGCAGGGCTTCCCACGCAATGTGTAACTGCAAATGGATTTTCACTCCTTAACTCAAGATTCTAATGTTTGTTTTGGTAGCCTTGGAGAGTTAACCTCGTAAACCTATTCCAAGGCCCTAAAATATTAAGATAACGTTGGTGTGCTACCAGAGAAAATAAAATATATCGAATCAATTTTATTAACATCGATTTTAGTGGTCGTTGTTTACTTAGGGCTAATGTAATGCAACTGAGATGGTGTGAAATGACTCAAGACCAATCCTAATGCAAGCAATATAAAATGTGGTTTTTTCATTTTTCTCTTTCGATGAAAATGAATTAAGGAAGGGTAGAGATTACTTTCCTTTTTCCAAGTGACAAACAACCTCACATTCACTCTCAATATTCTCTATGAAATTTACTAAATCTACAAAAGAAATATGATCCACAAAACAACCCAAAAAAAATACAAAAGGAAAATATCAAACAATGACCAAAGTAAAAGCACTACGCACTCAAAAGCTCAAAACTAAGGCTTTGCAAAAGAAAAACATAAAAAATGGATCGTCACACACAGATAAACACCAAATTTTAATGCAAGGTAAGTTTTATATCTGTAGCTCAATGTAGACAACAAGAAAGCATATACCTACAATGACCTACAAGGGAAAAAAACCAAACCCTAGAAAAGGACACATGACTTGAGAGGCTAAAGAAAAGAGGACTCAATCACCATCTAAATAGGCAAGAAAATCACAAGTGCTTCCCAAACCACTCAGATCCAGTTTACAATGTTTTAAAAGAAACACAAATATCAATCACCACAAAAAGAAATTAAATCAAGAATGAAACTTTGAACAACAAACCAAAATCGCAAACAAAAGACGAAATCTCCCAATTCAAACACCAACTTTACCAGATTAGTACAAATCTAATAATTAATAGGAAAAGGATGATATATATAAGGATCTGTTAGCATATCTCAAAGAAAAACAAAAACAAATTCTATGGAAAAATAAAAAAAATAAAAATAAAATAAAATAATTAGAGCAAAATTCTTCGCAGACAATTGTTTATTGAATACTTATCATGAACTTATCAAAATATATGTCAAAATAAAGCTAAGAAAATTTCCAATATAATGGTTTTGGTCTAATCTGAAGTAAGGGTACCTATGAAAATATATGGAAAAATAAATGAATTTGTGCAATGATAATGGAAATTCAAAAAATAAGTTGATTTTCAATCGACCACATCTTCCTCATTCACATTGTTTCAAATGATTTTCTTTTTTATTTTGGTTAAAATTTTGAGAAAACAGATCCGTAGTTGTTTCACTCAAATTATGTATAGAAAATTATAGAATTTGATTTGAAACCTGTGACCTATTTTTTTCTCATTTTTTTAAAACATATTTAGGTCTAATTAAATGCAAGCAAACTTAGCATGCAATAGACCCAGACAAGGTAGAATAAGACAGAAAGGAACTCAACAACAAAGAAAAACCCAATATCCAAACCAAGGACAGATAAATAAAACCACTAGGGTTAGACTCCCAAATAGAGTCATGAATTCTTTTGTGTCAGGAAATGTCTTGAGGTAAGGAGTTATTACCCTGTGGATCTAACCCTTTGATCCATCAGACAGTGTGTGTAATCCACTAAGTTCCTAAAGTTAAATACCAACACATGCAACAAAGTCTATATTCGAAGGGAATGAGTATGCACTTGATCTCTCGTAGGTCGATGGATTATATCTGAAAATGATCTTGGAGATCCCAGTCTTAACTAAAAATCTTGCTCCTTTCACTCCCTAGATCCAAATTCTTGCACAAATTCACCATCAAAAAAGAAGAAAGTTCCTCGTCTACGAAGAAGGATTTATCATGCATAGTAAAAAGCATGAGATATGTGTAGATAATTATAACAACCCTGGTCAAAAAATCCATGTAAAAATTAATAAAGGTAAAATAAGACCTTGGTCATGGGACAACTATTCCAAGCTGAATGTTGGGCAAAACATCCTAGTGTGGGTGTTCATTTGGTTTATTAAAGGCTATGGAAATTGGCAAAAGCTTTGGAATGTAAAAGAGGCATTATTTGGTATTTTATTTATGAAAATGATGGAAATTAGGAGAAAAGGAAGGTGAAAGGTCACAAGTTGCATGTGAGGAGGAAAATGAAGGAAAAATAATGGAAAATGAAGAAAATAGAGGCCTCATTAATAAAAAGGCTTATGAGGGTCAGTCCATGGCTTTTTTATCAGTTCAGTTTTGGAGCTCTCATTTTTCTCTTTCTCTCTCTCTCTCATACTCTTGGACACTAAGATTTTTCTTGGGGAACTCTTGGAGGAGTGTGGCATACTTGGGATTTGGAGCAAGAATGAAAAGAAAATGCAGGAAAGCACAAGAGGACATCGGGATCATCAACTACAACAAATTTTTCTTGCAGGTATCGAGTTGAATGTATGATTTCTTGCTAGTTTTGGCATGCATGGCATATGCATGTGCTTATTTGGTTATGATCTGTCATTGGCATGGAGGATTGCCTAGATTGACAATGGTTTTAACTAGCCTTGTCATTTCCTAGATAGCCATGGTGTTGTGGGTTATGCTTTTGTTTTCTGGTTGATTCTCATGTTCCTTTGGTTGTGGGTGGAGTGATTAGTTCCTAGAAGCTTTGGTTAGACAAACGCTCTAGAAACCTTGTAATAGCTTGGGTTGAGTTACTAGTCCTGGAAGATTTGGTTGGAAAAACTCTCTAGAATCCCTTAGTGGGTTGAGTTACTAGTCCTGGAAGCCCTGGTTAGACAAACGCTCTGGAAGCCTGATGGTAGTTATGGGTTGAGTTACTAGTCCTGGAAGCCCAAGTTGGAACAACTGCTCTGGAGCCCTAGACAGCTTCGATAGAGACCAATCTGGTAATGGTTAGTGATGTCTAAACATGAAATGGAATCACTGGTTGAGGGTTGAGGTGGTTTGTCCTCTGGGAGCCCTAGTTTGGTTTTAATTAATTTGTTTTATGAGATCCCACATTCATGCTTGGAATATGGCACATGGGTGACTGGATGAAAGAAATATTTGGTTCAACCTAGTCTATGATCGAGTGGTTCGTGGAAGTCCCATACCTGGTCGGCTTATGCAATCATCAATAAGAGCTCTTCCTCCTTTGCATTTTATGGGTAAATATACTTGTTTATATGTGGCTTATATGGTTGTTATATCCTTTATATTTTTGTTGGTTATATATTGGTTATGAGTGAGTTTTATGATAGTGAACATGTATGCCTCTCATCATGTTTTGGTTAATCACAAAATGTACAATGAATATATGGATTAATAAATGGTAATGTAGTTATTGTGATGAGGTAGCAATGCTTCTTATGATTCTCAGATAAGTGTGAGACCCTCATGCTCAGATCTATTGTTTAAACATGTAGAATGCATATTTGCGAAATTTTTGACAAAATGCCTATCATGGCTAGTATGGGTATATCCAATTCCTTGTTCAAGTATTTGCATTTGTATCATTGTTTTGATGTTACTTTTCATTTCAGGAAATTTCATGGAGTTCTAGGCATTGGCTTGAGTCCTGGCCTTGAAAAGGTGGCACGAAATCCAGAGTCGTTGGCACAGAACTACCTGGAAATGTCCCCAGGCATAGGCATGCCTTTTTGTGGGAGCGATTGGAGGTTCCCAGTCGCATGCATGCCCATGTCAAGGAGAGAATGAGGCTTTAATGTAGCAAAATGTTAGTTTGTCTTAGGGGCTAGTCACTTGGATGGGTTGGATGGCTCCTGGGGGTTTTGTTGCATGTGTACAAGGTCAGTTTCATTGTGTTCCATCGGTTTCACTTCCTTAACTGATACATAGGGAGTTGAATCATATCATAGTAACTCTTCATCAAATATTTACCCCGATTGGTTGGTTACTTGCGTAGATGTGGGAGGAGGGTGTTACAGAGTGGTAACAAAGCATGGTTCTGTTCTCCTTGGGTGTTGTATGGGTTTTGTTTCCCTTGGATGAATGTCTTATCATATGTACATGTTAGTTGCATATATGTCCTTGTGATTCTTGTGTATGCATGGCATTGGTCATGATTGCAGTGGCGTCACCATATGAAAGTTGATGATGTCTTTGTTGAATGTATTTGTTGTGAGTGTATGTCGGCCATGCATTGGTTATGTGTGTCAGTGTTTATATGTTTTTATGCATACATTGGTTGGATGATGGTCATTGTGCATGAATTCATGGTATGTGGTCAGCATAGTCAAGCATTGATGACTAGATAATGGTTGAAAATATGCTTATATGTTGATATAATTATGTTTATATATGTATTGTGCTAATATGGTCGGTCTTGCAAATGACACATCCTTCTCGAACTATACTAAGTTAGAAGAATGGTTGCTTGGAATGAATAAGTTCTTCATATTGCACGATTACTTAAAGAACATGAAGGCCAAAATAACTACATTCAGTCTTAAAGGTAAAGAAGATATCTGGTGGGAAGATGTAAAAACGTCGAAGATATTTGTGAGTAGGAGTTGACTTGGAGTGAATTCGAGAGACTATTCAGGAAGAAGTATCTATCGGAGAGGTACTATGATGACAGGGAAAAAGAGTTTTATGAGCTAAAGATGGGCTTTATGACTGATGAGGAGTACACTAGTAGATTTCTGGAGTTGTTGAGATATGTGCCTTACCTCAAGGAGGAGAAGGCCAAGATTCAGAGATTCATTAGTGGGTTTTCGATAGCATTCAAAGACAAGATTGAGTTTAATGAGCCTAGATCATTGGAGGAGGCCATCCAAAAGCTAAAGAATTGTTATGAGAAATCAAAGTGAAGATATGAGACTAAACTGGATGGGAAAGGGAATGCAAGGAATATAGGGAAATGGGATAAGAATTAAGCAAGGCCTCATGACACAGGTAACAAAGAGAATGCAACACCGCATAAGAAATTCAATGCATTTGACAAAGGGTAGGGATTTCACTTTGAGGAGTAGAACAAGGGTGCAAGTTGGAATCCTATACAATGTTGGACTTGTGGCAAAGATCATCACTGGAGAGATTGTCCATAGCATCAGGGTGGTAGACCGCGGATCTATAGTTCCAGGAAGTGCAAACAGTGGGGTATGTTGTACAAAGTGTTCCTTGGATCTATGCAGCGTTGGATAACGGGCAGGAAGATCATTGAGCGTCTATTATCGAGATGGATGGTAAGCTTTGTGATCAAGTTGTTTCTATTTTGATTGACCTTGGATATAATTATAGTTATGTTAATCCTAACTTGGTGGATAAGTGTGGTTTGAATAAAGAAGTGCATGTAAAATCTTGGTTAGTACAGTTGGCTACAAGTACTAAGAACCGAGTTCATCATTGGGTAAGAGCTTGTGCATTTGAGTTGAATGGTATGTCTGCATCAACACATTTGAATGTATTGTCGTTGGGTTCATATAACATGCTTTTGGGTATGGACTGGTTATATATCCATATGACCAAGGTGTATTGCTATGACAAAGCTATTGAGTGCTTGGATGACAATGCAGAACAAAGAGTCTTGTAGGGTAAGAAGAAGGCAAGAACAGTTAGAATGGTGACAACTATGCAGGTGAAGTGTAGTCGCGGGAAAGGGTGTGTGTTATTTGCGATACATATTTCTAATGACAAAAGTAAGGAAGTCAAGGATGCATATGTTTTGAGCATGTACCTGGTTTTACAACAATTTCAGGATGTATTTCCTGTAGAGATTTCAGAGTTGTCGCCTCACAAGGAAGTGGATTTTTCTATTGAGTTGGTAACAAGGGAAACACCAACATCAAAAGAACCATACAGGATGAGCATTCCCAAGTTGGTAGAGCTAAAGTTTCAGTTGAAGGAAATGCTTGACAAGGGATACATTAGGCCAAGTGTATCATCATGGGTCACACTGGTATTGTTTGTGAAGAAGAAGGATGGTACTCTCAGGTTGTGCATTGATTACAGTTAGTTGAACAAGTTGACCATTAAGAACAGGTATCTATTGCCAAGGATTGATGATTTTTTTGATCAGTTGAAGGGTATCCATTGCTAAGGATTGATGATTTGTTCGATTAATTGAAGGGAGCAACATTGTTCTCGAAGAATGATATGAGATTAGGATATCATCAGGTACACATTAAAGACGATGACATTCACAATATAAATTTCTAGACTAGGTACGGACATTATGAGTTTGTTGTAGTTCCATTTGTTTTGACTAATGCTCCAACTACTTTTATGTGTGTGATGAATAGTGTGTTGTGTCCTTATCTATACAAGTTTATTATTGTATTCATTGATGATATATTGGTATATTCTAAGAATGAGGAAGAGCATGCTAAACATTTAGCAACAATGTTGAGATTGCTAAGAGAGCATCAGTTCTATGCTAAGCTTAGCAAATGTAGTTTCTTTCATAAAAGGTACATTACCTTACTTGGGGCATGTTGTTTCCAAGGAAGGCATAATAGTAGATCCAGAGAAGATAAGAGCTATCATGGAATGGGAAGCTCTAGGAATGTGGATGAGGTAATATCATTTATGGGGTTAGCAGGTTACTATAGGAGGTTCATCAAGAACTTCTCTCGCATTGCATATCCTATCACATCATTGTAGTAAAAAGTTAAGAAATTTGAATGGACAGAAGAATGTCCAACAAATTTTAAGCAGTTGAAACAATTGTTGACAAATGATCCAGTGCTAAATATTGTAGATTCTGGCAAAGATTTTTTGGTATGCACAAATGATTTCAAGAGAGGACTTGGTGGATTTCTAATGCAGTAAGGACATGTAGTATGTCATGAATCATGGAAACTGAATAAGAATGTGCATAATTATTCGGCCCATGATATTGAGTTGGAAGCAATCGTCCATGCATTGAATATTTGGAGGCACTATCTTCTTAGCAAGAGATTTGTATCCATGAGCGATCACAGTGGATTGAGGTATCTATTTGACCAACCAAATTTGAACGTCAAGCAAGCTAGATGGTTGGCCACGATCAGTGAGTTCGACTTTGAGATAAAGTACATTAAAGGTAAAGATAACAGGGTTGCAAATGCTCTTAGCAAGTGGATACAGGAGAACCACATAGTAGCTATGAGTTCTTATGGCGATCTTATAGGCAGGTCAACAGGATAACAAGTACATGGAGCTCAGGCACAGGTTACATCAGAGTATAGGTACAGGCACATGTATAGGCACAGGTACAGGTGCAGGTATAGGTGCATAGGATGTGGACTATCATCTCACAGCATATGGCTTGGTCAGCTTTAGTGACAGGATATATGTGTCAGATGACAACAAGCTCAAGAAGACTATCTTGAGACAGTTTCATGTGAAACCATATTCAGGTCACCTAGGATATCAGAAGACATTGACAATGGTGAAGAAATTCTACTACTAGTCGAACTTGAAGAAAGAAGTGGTAGAGTTCATGGTGAGATGCTTGGATTGTCAACAGGTAAAGGTAGAGTGTAAGCATTCGTGTGGGTTACTACAGCCGATCTAGATTCCATAGTGGAAATGGGAGGCCATTTCCATGGACTTCATCATAGGTTTGTCGAGGACATCTAGACAACATGACTCGATTATGGTTGTGGTTGATAGAATGACAAAGATAACACACTTCATTCCAGTAAAGTCTACTTATTCAACCAACAATGTAGTGTAGGTTTTCATCAGAGATGTAGTGACATTCCATGTTGTCCCGAAGAAGATTGTGTCAGACAAGGATGTTAAGTTCACTTCTAGATTCTAGAAAAGTTATTTACGGGTTTGGTTACAAATTTGGCCTTCAACACAACTTATCATCCACATATAGATGGACACACAAAGAGGGTCAATAGGATATTAGAGGATATGTTGAGGATGTATGTGATGCAGGGAAGAGTATATTCCATTGGTAGAGTTTGCTTACAACAATGAGTATCATGAATCTTTGAGGATGAGTTCATTCGAGGCACTCTGTGGTTGGAGTTGTAATACTCCTACTAGTTGGAATGATCTAGTTTACAGGGTACTGATAGGACCAGATATGTTGGAAGAAATGGATCATGAAATGTAGGTAATCAAGAAGAATCTAAAGGCAACACAGGATAGACAAAAAAGTTATGCAAATCATAATAAGTTGTTTAAAGATTTTCATGTTGGGGAACAGGTTGCTTACACATCAAGCCCAAGAAGAGATGCTTCCGGATTGGATCATGTGCTAAGATGGCATCTTAGTTTTGTGGACCTTTCAAGATTCTTGAAAGGATCGGACCAGTATCTTATCGACTTGCATTTCCTCCGACAGTGAAATTCCACGATGTTTTCCATGTACCATTGTTTAAAAAGTATGTTAAAGATGTTAATCATGTGGTTGACTGGTTTGTATTGCAGGTGGATCTAGAAGAATAATTCTAGCCAGAACCTCAGTGTAAATTGTAGAGAAAGATGCTCATGCTCCAAAACTGAGCAATCGAGCATGTTAAAATGCAGTGGAAGCACTTTCGGCCCGATGAAGCTACATGGGAGATGGCATATCAGATGCGGGCTATGTATCCTTCTCTATTTGCTGGTTGAGTGAATGTACTTGATATATGTCTTTGGTGTATGCTTGGTATGATGTTTTGGTATATGTACATATGTATATGGATGTAAATACCACCACGAGTTGTGCTATAAAGCTCCAATAAGCAGTATGGGTGTCATGTCATTATGGTTGTCATGTTAGTTTTCTTCCCAACAGGTTGATCATTGTAAATACTGCAACGAGCTAAGTTATAAAGCTCCATGGGTAGTATGTTTTTCTTTCAGCGGTCTTGTTGGTTGTAGGTGTCATTGAACATCGAGGATGGTGTTCCCCCAGTGGGGATGGTTCTGTAACAGCCCTGGTCAAAAAATCCATGTAAAAATTAATAAATCTAAAATAAAACCTTGGCCATGGGACACATATTCCAAGCTAAATGTTGGGCAAAATCCTAGTGTGGGTGTTCATTTGGTTTTTTAATGGCTATGGAAATTGGTAAAGGCAATGGCAAAGGCTTTAGAAAGGAAAAGAGGCATTCTTTAGCATTTTATTTATGAAAATGATGGAAATTAGGAGAAAAGGAAGGTGAAAGGTCACATGTTGCATGTGAGGAGGAAAATGAAGGAAAATAATGTAAAATGAAGAAAATAGAGGCCTCATTAATAAAAAGGATTATGAGGATCAGTCCATGGCTTTTTTATCACTTCATTTTTGGAGCTCTAATTTTTCTCTCTCTCTCTCTCATACTCTTGGACACAGAGTTTTCTTGGAGCACTCTTGGAGGAGTGTGGAATACTTGGGATTTAGAGAAAGAAGGCAAAGGAAAGGAGGGAAATTACAAGAGGACATCGGGATCAGCAGCTACAACGTATTTTGCTCGTAGCTACCGAGTTGCATCTATGATTTTCTTTCTAGTTTTTGCATGCATGGCATATCCATGTGGTTATTTGGTTATGATCTATCATTGGCATGGAGGATTTTCTAGATTGACAATGGTTTAGCCTAGCCTTTCCATTTCCTGGATAGCCATGGTGTTGTGGGATGTACTTTTATTTTTTGGTTAGTTCTCATGTTCCTTTAGTTGTGGGTGGAGTTATTAGTTCTTAGAAGCCATGGTTGGACAAACTCTCTAGAAGCCTTGTAACAGCTTGGGTTGAATTACTAGTCTTGGAAGCCTTGGTTGGATAAATGCTCTGGAATCCCTTGGTGGGTTGAGTTACTAGTCCTAGAATCCCTAGTTCGACAAACACTCTAGAAGCCCAATGGCAATTGTGGGTTGAGTTACTAGTCCTGGAAGCCCCGGTTGGAACAAACACTCTAGAGCCTTAGATAGCTTGGGTAGAGACCAATTTGGTGATAGTTAGTGATGTCTGACCATGAGGTGGAATCATTGATTGAGGGTTGAGGTGGTTTGACCTTTGGAAGCCCTAGTTTGGTTTTGAGTGATTTGTTTTATGACATCCCACATTCATGCTTGGAATATGGCATGGGATTGACTAGCTAAAAGAAATATTTGGTTCAGCCTAGTCTATGGCCAGGTGGTTCGTGGAAGTTCCATACCTGGTTGACTTACACAATCATCAATAAGAGCTCTTCCTCCTTGGTATTTTATGGGTAAATATACTTGTTTATATGTGGCTTATATGATTGTTATATTCTTGATATTTCTGTTGGTTAAATGTTGGTTATGAGTGAGTTTTATGATAGTGAAAATTTATGGCGCTCATCATGTTTTGGTTAATTACCGAATGTACAATTAATATATGGCTTAATAGATGGTAATGTAGCTATTATAATGAGGCAACAATGCTTCTTAGTTATTCTCATATAAGTGTGAGACCCCTATGCTCAGATATGTTGTTTAAACCTGTAGAATGCATATTTGTGACATGTTTGACAAAATGCATGTCATGGCTAGTAGGGGTCCATTAAATTCCTTGTTCAATTATTTGCATTTGTATCATTGTTTTGATGTTATTTTTCATTTTTGGAATTTTCATGGAGTTACAGGTAGTTCCCTGAGTCCTGGCCCTAAAATGGTGGCACATAACCTGGTGTCATTGGCACCAAACTACCAGGAAAAGTCCCCAATCGTAGGCATGCCTTGTTGTGGGAGCGACTGGAGGTTCCCAGTTGCATGCATGCCCATGTCAAGGGAGTGACTGAGGCTTTAATGTAGCAAAATGTCAATTTATCTAAGGGGTTGGTCACCTGGATGGGCTGGATGGCTCCTATGTAGGTTTTAACCCCGTACAGAAATTACCTGCATACGAATTCTAAGAACAGAAAATAAAAAATGCGAGAGCATAACACATAAAGCACATATACACAGAGATTTTCCCCAGGATCCCAAAACCGAGACTACCAGCTTGATTTTTCATTATGTTCCTTTCAATGTTACAATACATAATTATACATGTCGAAGCATCCAATACCATGGACCAAAAACCATCGCGTTCAAAACCATGTGCGAAAACCACGCACAAAACCATAGGTAGGTCCACCCAACCTAATATAGGGTCCAAAAAAAAATTACTCGAGGCGCTGCCTCGGACCCCGTACAGGGGGGCTACCCGCCCCCCTTGAACCCCCTGTGACTCCCCTGTTGCGCAATCGGTGCAACGAAGGGGGGGCAAACCAAAAAAAAATTACCCGAGGCGCTGCCCCGGACCCTGTACAGGGGGGCTACAGGTCCCCCTCAAACCCCCTGTGACCCCCCTGCTGCGTAATCGGTGCAACGAAGGGGGGGCTCTGCCCCCCCCCCACCTCTAACCCCCTAGTTAACTAGGGGATGTAGTCATGGAAAGAATATAACACAACCCAACATTCTCCCACTTGTTGTTTTATTTCCACAAGGGGCCACAAGAGAGCTTAGTCATTTATCCAGCCCTACAACGCCCATTGTTTCTCTACACCAAGAGAAATTCTTAGAGCTCACAGATTTTGTCAATGCATCTGCAATATTCTTCAAAATTTCTACCTTTACCAGCAACACCTTTTTGCCTTTTATCATATCCCTCACAAAGTGATATTGAACATCAATGTGCTTTGTCTTTGAATGATAAGCAGGGTTCTTTGCCAAGAAAATTGCACTTTGGCTGTCACAGTCTATCCTTATGGTTCCCTGTACTAACCCCATACTTGAACACAATCTCTGCAGCTAAACTGCTTCCTTGCTTGCATGAGTGGCTGCCATGTATTCTGCCTCTGTAGTTGATAGTGCCACTATAGATTGCTTCTTACTCATCCAACTGACTGCACCTCCAAATAGGTTAAACACATACCCACTTGTAGATCTTCTCTGATCCATATCTACAGCCCAGTTTGCATCAACAAAGCCATGACTATCCAACACTCTATCCAATCCTGGTCTTCCTTGGTAGCACAAACCATAATCACTAGTGCCACGCAAATACTTGAAAACCCGCTTCACTATTTTCCAGTGCTCCTTCCCTGGTTTTTACATAAACGTGCTCAATACTCCCACTGCATGTGCAATGTCTGGTCTAGTACAGACCATTGCATACATCAGGCTACCGACTGCACTTGCATATGGAACATGGGACATGTCCTCTTCCTCTTCTTATGTCTTGGGACACTGTTCAGCAGATAACTTCACACCTACAGGAATAGGAACCTTCACTGGTTTACTATCCTGCATATTAAACCTCTACAGTATTGTCTCGACATACTTCCTCTGGTTTAACCAAAGCTTCCTCTTTGCCCGATCTCTTTTAATTTCCATGCCCAAAATATAGTTTCCAGCACCAAGATATTTCATGTCGAATTTGGAGGACAATTAGGTCTTCAAATCCTAGATAATTTCTTTGTCATTTCCAACCAACAACATATCATCCACATACAAGACCAGATAAATAACACGGTCACCAATTAATTTAAAATACACACAATGATCTGCTTTGCTTCTGGTGAAGCCAAGTCCCCGTTTAAATGTATCAAATTTCTGATACCACATCCTTGGTGTTACCGAGAATAGTGTCTATGCAGAACTGCTAATCCCACTAAGGTTGGTAGCTACCTTAGAAACAAACAAAGTAAAACTACTTTCGTTTCCCTTTATGAAAGATAGATGAGAGAAGAATAAAGGAGACCAACCTCTATCTTGCGCTTGGTTCCTTGCTCGATTCCTCTCTCTTCTGATAGTCCTTTGCTACTTGCTTTCTTGTATACCCAGCTTCACAGAGTACCTATAGAATCAAAGCAGCATAGCACTATATGAGAACATGGATCTATTATCATAAACAATCTAGGATCAGATGTAAATTGACCATACAAATGCATAAAACATGAATCACACAAGAGTATGGAGGAAAACTTGAATAGCTTTATTGATAATCAAGAAAGAGCCAAGAGAATTACAACCAATTGTTCTGACCCAACATCATCCTCTCAGTAAGAAGCCCTTCTTCACCTCATGAAAGGCTTAGATCACCCAACACTATGATGTTGCCTCAAGAAACCAACAACAATTCCTTACAAGATGCAAAATTCCAGCCCCCAGATCTCTGGGATGAGGGATCCATATATAGATGTCTGCAAGGGAGATGAGTCAGCTTGTGATTTGATTAGTGTCTTCCCTCTGATAGTTCTTGATTCCACTTGGAGATTGATGATCTATTACTCATCCCTGGTCGAATTCAAAGAGGCAAGTGTCACAGGAGAAGTTTCTGGAAGATTCCATGCTTCTCCACCTCGCGGATTGACATTGCCATTTGTCTCTTCTCGCCCATCGCACCCCATGGAAGGGCTTTTTGAAATGCAATGCACCTACTGTGTGTATTTAGGTGGGATGCAACGCACTTTTCCTATGGAGCAGGTGAAATGGTCCAGTTTTGACCAGTTCCAAGTGTTTTTTCATGGAGAACTTCTGGGAGGAGCTGTAATCAGTTGACCTTGTTCTTTTAGGGGTGGAACAACACCTTTAGGGACTTAGGAGCCCTTAGTTTATGGACATTTATGCTTGGGGTTGCAGTGCCCAAAAATGCCTATAACACTTGGTGACTGTTTTAACCCATACAGAGACTTTTTTAACTTGCATACTAGTTCTTTATTACCCTTCACCGCAAAGCCTTCAGGTTGCTTCATTTAGATCTCCTCTTCCAGATCCCCGTGAAGAAAAGTTGTCTTCACATCCATCTGTTCTACCTCAAAATCAAAAGCAACAATAACAGATAAAAGTAATCTAATAGAAGCTACCTTGGCATAATTCCTCCGCCTCTGCCCATAATTCCTTTCCTAACCCAGCACCACTGAGCATGCTTTTTGCCCTTTCTATCAACGCCTTGTTCATTCTTTCTGCAACTCCATTTTGCTCAGGTGTGTATGGAGTAGTCTTCTTCCGTAATATACCAAATTTCTTACAAAATTCTTCAAATTCCTTATTGAAAAACTCTCCACCATTATCTGTCCTCAGCACCTTTATCTTCTTCTCTGTCTGGTTTTCCACCAGAGCCTTAAATTCTTTAAACATGTCAAAGACTTCAGATTTATTCTTAAGGAAATATATCCATGTATTCCTTGATAAGTCATCTATAAATGATACATAGTACACAGACTTACCCAATGATGGAACCTTCACAGGTCCAAACACATCATTGTGCACAAGCTCTAATATCTATTTCGCCCTCTTACCACTAGAGGGGAAACTCACCCGATTCTGCTTCCCATATACACAATTCTCACAGAAATCAAAATCTAGAGAGTTGTTACTCATACCTGCTACCATACCTTTACCAAGAAGTATTTGAAGGCCCTGAATCTCTCCAATATGTCCAATCCTTTGATGCCATAGCATGGTCTTCTCTCCAAAGACCACAAGATTTTCTACTCCACTTTCAGGAACCACAGAACTGTTGCACCCATCAACAACAATGCTACCTTGCAACTTGTACAGAGTTCCAATCCGAACTCCCCACATTAATACCAGTTCTCCCCGAACCATCTTGTAGGTATCCTTCTCGAGCACTGTTTTTACACCTACATCATCCAACTTGCTTACGGAAATCAGATTTTTGGCTAATGCGGGAATTTGTAGAACACCCAACAGAAGTGTTCTAACCCCTCCACCTTGCAACTTCAACTTTACTTTTCCGCAACCAACGATTCTAGCCTTCCTATCATCCCCTAAGAAGACATCACCACCATCGTATTTCTCATACTCGCAGAACCACTCTCTATGGGAAGTGAAGTGAAAGGATGCACCTGAGTCAATCAACCATGCCTCCTGATCTACATGTGTACTTGAAGAAGCCAAGTACACATCCCCACCTTCATCTGAGGTCGTTTTCGCCTCTGTAGGAGGAGCATCATCAGATCCCTTTCCTTTGTTAGGAGCTTTAGATTTACAGTCCCTTTTGTTGTTCCTTTCCTTTCCGCATTTCCAGCACACCACCTTTATAGGTTTTCTTGGAGATTTAGATCTCCCACTCAATGACTTATTTTTGTTTCTGTTCTGGTACCGTCCTCGTACAGGCAAGGCATCACCATTCTGGCTCTCCATATTTTTCTGTCTCATCTCCTCCGTCAGCAAGGATGAGACATTTTCATCAAACTACAAGGCAGTTGCATTGCCACCTATTGCAATAACCACACTATCCCATGAATCTGGTAGAGAACACAACAAACTGATGCACTTATCTTCATCTGAAATTTTAATATCAACAGATAATAACTGACTTACCACAGCATTAAATGCATTCAGATGCTCTGTCACCGAGTCTCCATCTTTCATCCTTAGGTTATACAGCTTTTTCTGTAGGAACATTTTATTCTCCAGAGACTTTGATTGGTACAAAGTCCCTACTTGTCCCAAAAATCTTTCGTCGTAGCTTCCCCTGATACATTCAGTAATACTGAATCTGAGACACACAATTGTATTGTGTTCTTTGCCTTCCAATCCAACTTCTTCTATTCTTCATCGGACACTCCCGTTGGTTTAGTACCCAGATCTACCACGATCCATTGATCTTTATCCACCAACAAGTCCTCCATATTGAGTTTCCACAACTCAAAACTCTAACCATTAAATTTCTGGATCTCTATCTTTCCATTGCTCGCCATATTCTTTCTCCACTAGAATCGATCTTGCAGATCTCCCACTGAACAAGGTCTACCACAGGCCCGAGCGAAAACCCTCAGCAACAAAGGCATCCCCTTGAAGCCAAAATAGATCTGATACCAAATGTAGGTTTTCAGCCCGTACAAAAATTACCTGCATACGAATTCTAAGAACATAAAATAAACAATGCGAGAGCATAACACATAAAACACATATACATAGAGATTTTCCCCTCGATCCCAAAATCGAGACTACCAGCTTGATTTTCATTATGTTCCTTTCAATGTTACAATACATATTTATACATGCCAAAGCATCCAATACCATGGACCGAAAACCACTGCGTCAAAAACCATGTGTGAAAACCATGCACAAAACCATAGGTAGGTCTGCCCAACCTAATATAGGGTCCAAAAAAAATTTCTCGGGGGTGCTACCCCTTCCCCCTCAAACCCCCTGTGACCCCCCACTGCGCAATCAACGTAACAAAGGGGGGATCTAGCCCCCCTCTAACCCCCTAGTTGACTAGGGAAGGTAGTCGTTGAAAGAATATAACACAACCCAACATCTTAGGGGTTCTGTTGCATGTGTAGAAGGTCAGTTTGGCTATGTTCCGTCGGTTCCACTTCCTTAGCTGATACATAGGGAGTTGAATCATATCATAGTAACTCTTTGTCACATGTTAACCCTGGTTGGTTGGTTACTTGGGTAGATGTGGGAGGAGGGTTTTACAATAATAATCAACAACGTACATAATAAATGAAATCACGTGTACTTTCATTAATCTAAAACATCAGTGCATCATATACCTTAAGTTATTTGTTGCTTCTCCTTAATCCTCAACCTAGCCACTTCCTAGATCCAACAAGACAAGGTTGATCTCACATAAGATAGAAGTCTAACAACAAACTAACGATGTGATTAATATCTCTCTATTATTCTCCCTCCCTCTCCCCTTGAGAGGGTCATATTACATAGGTTTTTTCCGTCCCTCAAGAGAATATATTTTAACACATAGGGCTTGAGAAGTTAGAAATATTCTACGATAATGGACCCCTTATGTAATCATAAACAAGAAGGTCAAGTTGATTTCCTTGGAATGGCAAATTCTAGAACGCTTTTCTCGACTATGAAATAATTACTATTTCATAATTGTGAAATTGTGACAAAAGAATTATGAGAAATTACTCAGTTAGTCTTTCTTCAATGTCACTTCTATAATATTCATTTGAACATTCCTTTGAACCTACATAAGTGGTTCTTTTTCATGGTGTTTGAGAGGTTACTTGGATTCATCGTATCTAAGCAAGAGATCATGATTAATCCCTTCAAATTTGAGGTGACCATCAACTTGCCTCCTCATTGTACCCTTTTCCAAATTCAAAGTTTGTAAGGGAAGGAAAACTTTCTACATAGATTCATTACCAATTATACACCGAGATAATGAAAGGGCTTATGTGACTAATGAAAAAGGGAGTACCTTTTGTGTGGGATGACCAAGCATAAATATGTTTCAATGCTTTGAAGAAATCCTTGATGTCTACCCCACTATTGAGCCCTCCTTACTATACTTGGGACCTTATGCTTATCTCGCAACATTTAAATAAACCATTGGTATGGCTCTTTTCGAAGATGATAAGGTACACAATTAACATATAAATTATTACCTTAGAAAAGGCCTCATGGGTCTCTAGCTTTGATATTCTATTGAAACAATTTAAGAGGGATGAATGTAGGCCATGTGCTAAGATTTGATGCTATCCTTTATCGGCAATTAGTGAGTAGCCTTACCTTTTAACTCATAATCAACTTGACATTTCCTTTATTGTTAGTGTGGTTTCTTGGTTTATGCAAGATCCATGAGAAAGCCACTTAAAGGTTGCAAATGAATTTTTTCATTACATTAAGGGTACCTCTCATTTTGGCATCAAATACTATCAAATTTCAATTTAATTAGTCGGATTCACCAACTCCAACTAGGCATACGCCAATTTTGACAAAAAATCCACTTTCAGCTATGTGTTTCACTCAAGTGTTGGACCCTTGATTTGGTCATGCAAGAAAAAACATGTAGTCTCTCTATTGACTATCAAATCCAAATACCATGGCACTATTAATGTAGGGACAAAGCCAATTTGTATTTGTCAACTCTTATGAGAGCTTGGTTTCCTATCAAAGCCTCCATTGCTCTTTATTGTGACAATCATAGTGGAATTCAGGTTGCTAACAATATTGTTGCTCATAGTAAGATGAAGCATGTCAAACTTGTTGTTCGTTACTTGAGAGAATTGGTTCAAAGAAGGTTGTCACTCTATTGCAAAATAGATGATTAGATTGTTGATATCTTTGCAAATCCATTGTCCAAATCCAATTTCATTAAGCTACATGATATGTTAAGGTTGTAGGGAACTGCATCAATAGGGGGGTATTATGTTTATGTAATTCCACCTCCCAAACCTCTAGAACATTGTGCTATTGGGGGGGTGTTGGAACATAATGTTCTATTGATTCATCACACCTCTAGAGCTTCCATGGACAATCAATCAAAGTATTAAACAATAGGAAATAATCGGTCGAGTGGCTGACTATTGGAGTAGCTGACTATGTAAGCACTTGGGAAGTCAATGGGTAGGTTGAGAAATCGACTAGTGGATAGTTGGTTGAGTAGTTGACTAGTAGAGTAATTGACTGTATAATCGCTTGAGAGGTCAATGGGTTGGTCGAGAAATCAACTAGTATATAGTTGGTCGAGTGGTCAGCTAGTGGAGCATCTGGTTAAGTGGTTGGAGGAATCAATTGGATAGTCAGGTCAAATTAAGCAATCAATTAGCTGATGAAAATTTTGTCAAATAGCCAATGAAATAGCATGTATTTCACATAAATAATTGAAATTGTTGATGCTCATTTGAGGATGAAATCTTCCACAAATCGAGGAAGTTGGTTGAATTTGGGCACTATAAATAAAGGTACCCTATGGGTCAAATACGAATATCTGTTGAACAACGAAGAATGATGATTTCTATGTGAACCATGCATTCTCATGTTCTTATCACGATGCTTTGTGCTTAAGTATTGTAATTATGTCTTTAGACACCACCCATTATCTTGGAGCATAATTACTTTGTTGTTTATTTCTTTAGATTTTGTTTTCTATCTATTCTTAGGTTCTCTCAATCCTCAATAATTTTAAAAGGTCTTTCTTTTTTTATGTCTTGATACCACATAAATTTTGAATTTTATTGTATTTTATTCGTGCTTTTCAAGTAGTGGTGGGTTCTCACAAGTTACATTTCATTTATTCTCTATAGTTATTAGAAATGTGTTAATAATGGAATATATTCACACTTCAATAATGTGGGAAATATCTCATTTGTCTATTTCTTGAATTACTCTCAATACAATTAGTCCATTTAAAATAGATACTTTTTACTACCCCTCGCTTCTATCTAAGTCAACTTGAATATTAATCTTTTCCATCACTTTGGTCATTGCAAAGGGTGGAAAAACATGCATTTTTCATTCTCCTCCACTAATCTATATATTTTCTAAATGTTTTTTGTTTATGATCCAGGTGGATATTGGTGGCCACCCGCCTATTCAACCTAGACCTCTAGTCGGTTTCATTTGTTTCCTTGATTATAGCAGCGTTTACTGTTTTTAACAGTTTTTCGGGTCCTGAACTTCTGGAACTGTTTTGACACCCCTAAATGGAATTTTTTGAGGTCTACCACCATAGGCCATGCCTACAAATCCTATATTACTCGGAGATATATTTCCAACGACGTATCATACGCACCAAGCAGAGATCATATGACCAAGTTATGACCCCGGGAAGTTGGCTGCCCAACTAACCCCAAGGGGGCCCACAAACTCTTCGCTTTCCATCTCATGGGGTTAGGGTTTTGGTTGTTTAGGGATTTCCCTTATTTTTCAATAATAAAAAGGCCCTTGGGCCTCATTTTAACATAGTTCATAGGCATGTATCCGCCACATCCCTTCTCAGAGATAGGCTACCATCGCCCAAACTAGTTTATTTCCATTCTATATGTAAGCATATTTCAATTCTTTGATATTAATGAAATGAAGCTTTATTTATGTTGCATCTTTATGTTTATGTTTGTATATGTATTATATTGTGTTCTTGTATAATTCTGGATCATTTTAACACAATAATAATGATTCCAATTATTTGTCCATCCTAATTTGACAAAAACAATCATGTGCTCTATCTTCTCATGAGTTGAAAGATGTGTGGTATGTTTGAATTTATTAAGAACAAGGGGTTAATGAAGTTTTAGGCGTGTGCACCATAATATTTGACCATGACATATGTCAATTTGGTAATTACAACTACTTTGGGTATGCATGTCACTTGTTTTAGGCTCAACATCAACCTACAACGTTGTTTCCTAATTTTTTTTAAACATGATGGTTGAATGATGGAAATTTGCAGCTTTAAATTTGTAGAATCTACCCTTGATCATCTTAGTGTCATGTAACCAATTGTAAGTGGCTACTATAAGGTCCCTTTTCAATTCCTTGATTCTGTAAATGTAATTAAGATTGTAATGCTCGATAATCAACATGGATGTTATAATAGACTTTATCATGATGTAAATATTTTTTTAAGTATATATGTATTATTAAAACTGAAGGAGAGGATAGCCTATATAGTTCTCGATTCCTGGGAGAGAAGCTTAACTAATGGAAAGTTGTGAGGGGATTGGAAAATCTCTTACCCTTGCTAAATTTAATTTGTGCCTCGTCTTCCTACTTTAGTAATTGGGATATCAACTTCCAACAATTATGAGCAATGAAAAAGAGGGTATCAGATTGCCAAAGGTATGGGATACATGCCACTCAAAAGTCTTCCAAGAATTGACCAAGCAACCTACATAGAACCTCAAAGCCTCATGCTAGTAACTATGTTCATGGGCGTAATCAAATAGAGAGAGGATAACAATTTAGAGATGGGGGGGAATAGAACACATGAGAGAGTCCTTGCCCGAGAGAGCCTATAACCATGAATTGTGTGAATTGTGATTAGAATTCTTTGAGTCATAGCTACTTAGTGTGGAGGTGAGTTTTGAAGTGAACTTTTCAAGGAATTAGTGATAAGCCTTCACCTCAGCTTGACGCGTAAAGGAATTTTTTGAAGAGTTTTTTACTAAGGTACATGAGGCATTGGAGAAGAGAAGCATTGAAAAAGTTCCAGATTGTTGATTTTTGGATAGAATCGGATGTTCTCTAGATCCGAAATTTTGAGGAGGAGCTAGAACACATTAGATATCCAAGACCCAGAAATCGTTTGGAGAAATTCCACCAAGAGTGCATGTTATTCAAATAATTAATTATTTTTTATGGTGCCTAAGTTAAAACTGAGGAAATTAAAATAATTAAAGTGAATTAATGTAAATATTGGTGAGAAGCTTCTAAGTGACAAGGATCAAGTCTAATTTAATATTAGTCGTTGATTTCTCAATAGGAAAAGTATAAAGGAAGGTTTGGGGTCAGTTGGAGAACATACAAAGAGAGAGCAACACTTGAGCTAGATCAAAATTTTGGGGTGTGGTTTGCTGAGAATTTCAAAGTAAGCTTCTAGTGCAGAGAGGGGAAGTTCGACAGCGATAATTTTGTCCAAGGTGAGAATATATAACAGAGAGGCAGTGAAACACTAGAGAGAGACAACGCAGCTCCAGGAGGGTGTAATAGATCTAACCTGCAAATATATGAAAATAGAAATATGCCAAGATATAACAAGATCTTAATATAGAAATGTTTCTCTTTATTAATCAAAACCCTTGAGGTAGGGTAACACCATACAATCACTCCTTAAGGAAGGAGAACACTCCACAAGCCATATGCTTTCCAATACAATAATCCTTGACTACTCTCAATGGGGAGTCTCTAGCCTCTATATAGGCTTCATACATACAATACCATGGGTCATTACCATGCGTCTCTCAATACCATATATCTAATACAATGGGCTTATCACATTATTGCTAACTACTTGTGGTCCCTTACATGATGTGGGTTAACCACTTTATTTATTAACTATGACCCATCCCATTATTACATTATTCCCTTGGGTACCTCCCTCTGTACCCCATAATATCCCCCTAGGTATACTACATTCCACCCCCCTTAAACATGTTTCATCCCCGAAACATAAGAAGAACACAAATAATAATATCTACTCAACAGAGTAGTCCACTGGTACAATGCATATGCATCTAGCCATCCTAGAGACAAGTCATTACTCGATCTAGCCGATGCCTCACTCGCTTGAGATGGGAGTTGATCTTGGCAGTTCCTCTGTGTTGATGTGTTGTGGGTGGATTGTCGCACCGCTTTATCTATCATGCAGGGGTTGTTGTCCTTGTTGTTGATTCATTGCCATCTTGTTGGTTGTTTTCTTGCTTGGTGATGTGGGTGGTGATATGCTGAAGTTTTAACCAATGGTGTATCTTTCTTTAGTTTACCACCTAATGGAGCCTAATTGGTATCTGGTACATGTTGTGGCGCCTGCGGTTATTGCTTATCTTCCAGTATTACTTCAACCACAGATTCCTTATCTGATGTGTCAGTACTTGCAACATCTTCTGCTTCAGCCTCCTTGGACTCTACTTGTTATGGATATATCCTGTAATGTAATTTTCTTCTTTTTATACCAGAGCTTCAAGAATTTCTTCTGCACATTAATATTGATAGTACCAACAGATTCCATCCAAGGGTATCCCAAAACAACATCTGCATTAGCCATATCTGAAGCATAAAAATTAGAATGCAATACATACTTATCTTTATAAATGTGCACCTGCTCATTATTAACCTGTGTGTGCTCCATTTGTTTGGCTGGGATTTGCAATCTTTTAGCCAAATTAACATCTATAAAATTTTGCTTGCAACTAGTATTTATAGACACAATGATCCTCTCCTTCTGAATACATCCATGAACCTGTAATAAGGAGATACCAGTAGAAAATAACCCCTTACATGTCTCATTCCCCTGTTTTCTAGCATGAGACAATTTGTCCAAAAGGAGTTTTTTAAATTCTTCATCCAAAATTTTGGACAACTGCTTGTTGTTAAGTGAGCAGAAGCGTGTGGGCCCATAACCCACAGGTCCAGGATTGAAACCTGGCTCTGATACCACTTGTAATAGATCTGACCTGCAAATATATGAAAATAGAAATATTCCCAGAAATAACAAGATTTGAATATAGAAATTCTTCTCTTTATTAATCAAAACCCTTGAGGTAGGGTAACACCATACAATCACTCCTTAAGGAAGCAAAACACTCCACAAGCAATATGCTTGCTAATACAATAATTTTAACCTTGTACGGAAGGGAGAAATTACAAGAAGTTCGGATATTCGAACAACTAAGATCTCGGATTGCTAAGAACAAGGCAGATCTCACCTTTCTTAAACACTGTAGGGACACCTCTATCATTCCTACATTCTCCAGCATCAAGCACACCCTCAGAAACCCTAGAAATAATCACATTTTTATCAGAGCCAGCCAATCCCTTCTCTGCTTAGTAACCTTTCCTAAGACATGTCAGCTACCATCATTCTCGTTCCATCACTATCTCATACCTCTATTTATTCATTCCGTCGAGATATGTCTTATATACTTATTGATCTATGCTAATGATGAGCCACAGTGGATAGCTCAAAATGTCAATTCAAACAATTATGGATGCAATAATCCCAGAAGAAAACTCTACACATAATACAAATCGCAGAAGCCTCAAAACAATAATACAATAATCCTTGACCACTCTCAATGGGGAGTCTCTAGCCTTTATATAGGCTCCATATATACAATACCATGGGTCATTACCATGTGTCTCTCAATACCATATATCTAATACAATGGGCTTATCACATTATTACTAACTACTTATGGTCCCTTACATGACTCGGATTAACCACTTTATTTATTAACTATGACCCATCCCATTATTACATTATTCCCTTGGGTACCTCCCTCTGTACCCCATAATATCCCCCCTAGGTATACTAAGAGGGTGACGCAGAGGCTGAAGGGATGACGCAGTCATTTATAGGGTTTTTGTGAGGCAGATCGGGCATCAGTTCAGTAGATCGATTTCTGAGCTAGGAAGGCTCACTAGGAGGGTGATACAACTCCTAGAGGAGGTGATGCAATTCCAGCACAGATCTGGGATCAACCATCACTGCACAGCACTAGGGACAATGCAGTTACATGTGGGGTTTGTTCATCCAGTTGTTGGATCCGCCAAAATATATGTCTTCGGATAGAGGTACCTTTTCTGGGTTTATTCTCTATTGGGTCAGCTGGATTTGGCACCCTAGTTGTATTCAAAATTTTCTTAATAATAAAACCATCATATCTGTCGCACCGATTTTCCCACATTGGGTTTTTTCGGGGGACGTTTAGTCCAAAAATAAATGTGTCCTTTGTGTGGTCGTCTCATTTATTTTTCAGTACTTGATCTATATATTGGTGAAGGTTGTAGGGTATTCATATTAATATTTTCTGACTATTTTTTAAAATAACTTGTTAAAATGAAGAACACAAGTAGGTAATACAAATCAGTTTACTGCAATAGGATTTCTGATTTTTCAGATTCATAAATTTTCACATGGTATCAGAGGAATTGTAGATCAAGGAGGACTGAATCCATCAGCGAAAGGACAGAGGAAAAATTTGTGCGTGAAGACAGTTGTCCTGAGAGACAACGCAGTTTCGGGCTAAGAGAGTAGAGGACGGGTGACGCAGTCACCAAGGGAGGCTCACACAGAGCCTGGGTCAGCCTGATTGGGTGACGTTATTGCTGCAGAGGCCAGCGTAGTGGTTACTGGGCCAACGCAGAGACTGTTGAATCTCGCTTTTTCAGTTTTCGTGGCTAGAGGTGTAGTGCAAATTTCATTTGGAGTTGCTAGTGGGGTGTTGATTCTATTGGTGCAGAACAATACCTAGTGGCGCAAAAGCAAAGTAGAGGGAATCAGTTCCTCAGAAGATTTCTTGCCAAGAAATCTAGATCCAGTGCTAAGCAGCAGCAAAGAGAGATTAGAGAGGGGTGGTTCGACAGTGGTTGGCAAAAGGATTTCCATAAAGGAAATCAAAATTTAGAGGGAGCTTGTTCCTTAGAGGATTTCTAGTGCCAAATAAATCCAGACCTGAGTTTTGTTGGGGCAGCAACAAAAGAGGGAGAAGAGAACCAGTTCGACATTTATTTGAGTAGAGATGGTTGTTAACAGACTAAAGGATCAGGACAAGTTGGATGGAGCATCCAATTTCGTCATCTAGAAGGCCAAGATCCTAACAGTTTTGGATAAAAATCAAATAAAGGATTATGCCTTAAGGACAGTTGTTGTTTTGGTTGATGTTGATCCTCTCAAGAAGTATGAGGAGGCTCAAGAAAAAGCAAAGTGCATGATCTTGGATGAGGTCAAGGATCATGTGATCCCACATATTGCTGAGAAAGACATAGCAAGGGAAATGTGGGATGCTTGATAGCATTGTACGAGGGAACTTCCGTTCAGCAGAAGATGTTACTTGAGAGCCAATTGAGACAATTTCAAATGCAATAGGGAGATGAAATCGATCCCTTCCTTCTCAGGTTGCAAAGGATCCATGACCAGCTAACTTCCGTAGGGGCTACACCAGATGCTAAATTTATGGTCAAGATTGCCCTCAATGTAGTCACTAAAGACTAGGAAACCTTTGTCCAAATCATCTTAGGCAGGGCTTCTCTTCCCAGTTGGGAGGAGATGTGGGAAGCTCTTCGACATGGAGAGATCAGACATTGGACCAAGGTGAGAAGCAACAACAAAGGGGTTAGAATAAAGGAGGAAGAGGAGGATGCAACTCTCACATCAGCAGGACAACAAGGGCAGCATAAACGAAAGAAGAAGGACATAACCAAAGTCAGATGCTTCAAATGTGGAGAAATGGGTCATTCACCATGCAGTGCCTTCGGAAGAAGGGCAAAGAAGAGAATTCTAATTCAAAGGTTGCTCTAGCACAAGATGACAAAGAGGACGATGATGATTGCACCATGAGTGCTCATGAACCTCTAAAGAAGAGGTGGGGCAATATTGAGCTATAGTCGGGAGGACTACATATTGGGAAGGATCCTTGAGGTGCCCAAACTCTTGGATCACATACAGCTATGGGAGCCCTTAATGACAGTAGCAGAATGACGGGAGTTAGTTGGTGCAAGGGATGATGGAGAAATAGTGGAAGAGCTAGAGCGCCAAAGTCTAAAGCAACGCAGTGGAGTGTTGCAACAGTGCGGAAGGCACAAAGCAGATACAACAACAACTTAGTAGCATCAGAGGGTCATCACAGATTAGCATTAGAGGTAGCTTGAGCTTCAAGGGGAATCCAGACTGACCAACATGTCAGCTTTTGGGTGGCTTTTCAGTTGCTTACTTCTCAGCAACTGAGTTGTAGTGCAGCAGTTAGCAGTGGCAGTGCTATGGGCAGCATGATGCAACATATTGAGAGGGAGCTGCAATACAGATACAATAGTGACAGTGGTAGTGTCATGGGCAGTAATATAGATTGCAGCAACGTAGTGGATGAAGGGAAACAGGCCGAGCATCAATAGCGCAGAGGACCGATGTCATTGATTAATGTGATACTTCTACTAGGAAGTATTGCTAGAGCACATTCCTCGCTAAGAGGGAGTGTTGATTTTTGGGTAGCATCGGATGTGATCTAGCTCTGAAATTTTGTGGAGGGGATAGAACACATTAGACCTCCAAGACCTAGAAATTGTTTGGAGAAATTCCACACGGATTGCATGTTATTCAAATAATTAATTATTTTTAATGGTGCCTAAGTTAAAACTTAGGAAATTAAAATAATTAAAGTGAATTAATGTAAATATGGGTGAGAAGCTTCTAAGTGACGAGAATTAAGTCTAATTTAATCTTAGCCGTTGATTAGAGATTAGATCACAGTCGTTGATTTCTCAATAGGAAAAGTATAAAGGAAGGCTTGGGGTCAATTGGAGAACATACACACAGAGAGCAACACTTGAGCTAGAACAAAATTCTGGGGCATGGTTTGCTGATAATTTCGGAGTAAGCTTCTAGTGCATAGAGGGTAGTTCAGCAGCGGTACTTTTGTCCAAGACTAAGAATACATAACAGAGAGGTAGTGCAGCACCAGAGAGAGACATCACAGCTCCATGAGGGTGACGTAGAGGCTGGAGGGCTGACGCAGTCACTTAGAGGCAACACTAGGGTTTCTATGAGGTAGATATGGCATCATTTCAGCAAATCAATTTATGAGTCGAGACGGCTCACTAGGAGGGTGACGCAGCTCCTAGAGGAGGTGACGCAGTTCCAGCGCAGAGTTGGGAACAGCCATCGCTGCACAACACTGGGGACAACACGGTCACCTGTGGGGTTTGTTCATCTAGTTGTTGGATCCACCAAATATCTGTCTCCGAATAGAGGTACTTCTACTAGGTTATTCTCTGTTGGGCGAGCCGGATTTGGCACCCTAGTTGTATTCGAAAATCTGCTTAATAATAAAACCCTCATATCTATTGCATCGATTTTCCCACATTGGGTTTTTCTGGGGACGTTTAATCCAAAAATAAGTGTGTCCTTTATGTGTTTGTCTCAATTATTTTTCAGTACTTGACCTGTATATTGGTGTAGGTTGTAGTTTATTTGCATTAATATTTTCTCAATATTTCTGAAAATAACTTGTTAAAATGAAGAACACAAATAGGTAATGCAAATCAGTTTAATGAAGTAGGATTTCTGATTTTTTGGATTCAGAAATTTTCACACAAATAAGTGAAGAGATCCCTTCTATATTTTTTCATACTTGGATGGCAATATTTTCTATGTTAAAAGGCCCGACTTAACCATTGAATTGAAATTCCTAAATCCTACAAGTGAAGGAGAGTGGCCTTCAAATTTATTACTTTCCTATGATTTGTGAGTGACCTTGAGAGAAACCTTCCTTAAGGTATCAGATTTGGCTTGGTGGTGGCTAGGGTTAAGAAATATTGTAGTGTAGTTGAGCCTAAGTTTTGTTGGAGAGTGGCTCACTCTATTTGAGTTTCCAACAACTTAAGTGCACCAAATAAGAGTAATTACCTTTTATGAATGAAATGATATCATTGTTCAATTCTTATGAATTGTTGTTGTGTTGGTTACTAGATTTCTTGCATTAGTAGATGGATATATGTGTTAGGAACATCTAATAAGTGTGTATGAATGATTATGCTATTTATTATTCCCTGGTTATGATTTTGCTGAGCTATTGTGTATGATATAAGAATGAGATGAGCAATGGGTTGTATGCTTGGAATCTAGTTGTAAATTCCTCTCCCTTGAATGAGTCCCATGTAGGGAAAAATAGCTTGAGGCATATTGTCCATAAAAAATATGAGTAGTATGATTATCGAATGTGATGTAAGGTTAATTTGGGACTTAAGCCTCTTCTTGTATTTTGGTGGAGTGGATGGTATTGCCTATACTAGGTTTGGGATGGAATAACTATGATTGCATCCCTGTTGAGAGTGAGAAGACTTGAAGGTCCTTCTTTGTATAAAGGAAACTTATTTCCTTCAGGAGATCAACTATAACACTAGGATCCTATGAGAGAGATAGAGAGAGAAGTATGAAGTGTGGAGTTGCATTCCTAAAAGGGAGTAAGGAGAAGTCTCTTAAGCTGAGTAAACTTGAGTATGATTGGAAAGGTCATCTCCTTGTCTGTCTTTTAAGAGATGTATAACTAGAAGAAACGTTCTCGAATGGCCTTAATAGGCTAAAGAAGACCTTGGAGTCTTCATATTTCTAGGGGACGATTTTTGACTCTGTCGAAAGAAATTTTTATGCCTTGAATTAGGCTTGAAAGTATGCCAAGACCTAGAGAATTTTTGGGATTTCCTCCATGCGTATTTCAAAAATTATATGACGAAGAGTTGGAAATTCGGGGATAGAGTCCGTAACCTAGCCCCTAGTCAAATGACCCATGAGATTCATGACCATGATTATTGGAAGTAATGCTTCCATGTCATGTATAGTTGTCATTATGAGTTACGAGGAGTCAATCTAGAAGTTGTTGATTCCTAAATTATGAGTTGGATTTGTGTCATGTCTGAGTCATAATTTGTCGAATTCAGTGATCTAAGTCTTATATATGTAATTGATTTATGTGATCAATAAAATTAGGGTGTGATTTTTGTTGTGTGTTCAAGCTCTCTTACTCCCTCTCTATTTTCTATCATGGTATCAGAGCCTGTTCTAGCTTGATTCCCTTAGGGGAAGGCCAGGAAGATGTGAGAGTTGTGAGAATAATTGATTATTAGTGTAGTTTAGTGTGTGATAATTTTTTTTTTGTGATCCTATGTGTAGATCTGTTTACTATTTGCAACTCCATCATGCATTGCTAGATACTTCCTACTTCTTGCATCAAATTCTCTGGTGGTTTTGTTGAAATCTCCTCTAGTGTGACTAGCTCTTATACACAGTTTTCCAACTTGCTAATGTTTGGATCCATGCCACTTCTTTTAAAAACAAACGGATGGTTTTTCCTATGGATCAATTCCATTTGTCTAACGAATATCCACCTTAGAGTCTGCGAGGCCCACCGTTGTTAGGTTTTATTTAGGTAGAAAAAATGCAGAGCCAAAATGTGAAGAAATGCAATCACGGGTTAACTGCAATCACAGGTTACCTTCTCGAGTCACATTGAGCTAGGAATAAAGGATAGGGGGCAATGGAGTTCTTGGCTAGAATGCACACTTTGCAATTGGTGTAACACCCTCCTCCCACATCCACCCAAGTAACCATGCCAACTAGGGTAAACATGAGATGAGAGGTTACTATGATCAGATTCGACCTCCTAGGTAACCTTAAGGAAGTTGAATCGACAAAACATAACATGCAGTCATCCAACATCATCTGCAGAACCCTCAGGATACAAGTCATCCCCTCAGACAACCTGTCCCTAGGTCCCACTATTATTCTAGACCTTTGAGGCCATAGTCGCTCTCATGCTATGGGCAAGGGAGCGACCATAGACCTAAAGTCGCTCTCATAGATCTGCATGCTAGTGACTGTGGACCAAACTTGCCAGTTCTGTGCCAGCGACCCTGGGATTTAAGCAACTTTTTCAGGATCAAAGCCCAGGCCACTACCCAGAATGGAATGAAAACTTGAAATCAAGAAAGGTACAGGGAAACAATGATGCAAAGCAATAAGCTCAACAAGACCTTAACAACAACCCTACTAGCCATGAAAGGCATTTCGTCAAACATATCATCAACATGTAACCTACATGTGTAAACAATAGAATTAAGTGTAGGGATATCATACTTACCTGAGAATCGCTATAAACCATTGTTCCGTCATGTCATTTGTTGCATATTCATCTATTAGGCCATAGACACATTATCCATTCATATACAAGTAAAAACATGTTGAGAGCCATACATAGTTTTTGTCATAAAATGTGCATATAACCAGCATAATAGGAGCATAAATATAATAAACATATTAGCCATCAAAATCCATATATACACCAATACATTTACACATGAAAATTAAGGAAGTGAATTTCTAATTAATGAATACAATGAACCGACTGAAGATGGAACTACCACATTCCACCCGACCATAGATTGGTTGAGCCAAGTCTCTCTTCAGCCAATCACCCATGTGCCATATTCCAAGCATGAATGTGGGACTCATATAACACATCAAAAACACCAATCATTGTCGATTCCACCAGAGTTATCCACCTAAACCGTGAGGAATTTGAGTGGCTCCTAGTCTCTCAGGTTGTACCGTGCATCCGCAGTCTGATCCAAGGATCACTAGGCCCTACACTGATATATACTATCGAGGCTTTACTGTGCATTCCATCCCAGAATGACTAGGCCCAACGGAGAGAAAATGCACCTCTTGGATTTACCGTATATCCCGCCATTCACTGGCAAGGATTCTTAGGCCCACCAAGGCACATAATGTGACTTTACCACAACCCACAGTTTGGTTCAGGGGTTACTAGGCCAGTGGCTTCGTGCATCCTCAGTCTAGTTTAGGGACCATTACACCATGTGTTTGTCAATTCGAAGATCCACCCCACTCAACTACGTATCCAATCCCGCCATCCCACATAAACCGAATGAGAGAACCCATCTCATCAAAGCTATAAGGAAATGGCAAGGCTAGGCTAAAAATAATGTCATACCTAGCGAAACCCACACCATGGTAGAAAAGAAACACATGCAATCCCATGCATGCCAAATCTAGCAAGGAAAATGCACATGCAAGGCAATCCCTACAATGAAGCCTATTGTAGCTGCTTGATCTTGCCTTTCCCTTCTTGATCTTTGCTTCTTCTTGCCTTCTTTGCCTTTCTTGCTCCAATGCAAAAGTACTCCAAGAAAACTCTAAGTGTCCAAGAGTATGAGAGAGAGAGAGAGAGAATAATGAAAGAAATCCAAAGCTAAATTGATAAAAGGTTACCAACTGATCCTTAGAAGACTTTTTATGAATGAGGCCTCTATTTTCATCATTTTGCATGATTTTCCTTCATTTTCCTCCTCACATGCAACCTATGACCTTTCACTTCCTTTTTCTCCTAATTTCCATTATTTTCATAATTAATTGTGCCAAAAATGCCATTTTTCCTTTTCTAAATCCTTAGTCATTACCTTTGCCAATTTCCTTAGCCATAAACAACCAAATGAACACCCCCTAGGATGTCTTGCCCAACATTCATCTTGGAATAAGTGTCCCATTCATCCGTGGTTATTATTTTTAACTTTTATTACATGGAATTTTCATCAAGGTTGTTACAGAACCCTCCCCCATGGGGGACACCGTCCTCGGTGTTCAATCAATCATATACCTCAGAAACCTGCTGAAATAAGACATACTACTCATGGAGCTTTATAACACAGCTCGATGCAGTATTTACAATGAAATATCTACTCAAGAGAAGAACATCATGACAACACGACAACATACCACATAGTGGAGCTTTATATCACAGCTCGTTATGATATTTACAATGATCATCCTGTTGAGTGCCAATCCACACGAAATAACATCATGATAACATAACCACATGATAGCATAATAAAATGATAACATAACCATAATGACATGGCACCCATACCGCATAGTGGAGCTTTATAACACACCTCGTTACGGTATTTACATCCATACACATGGGTACATATAGCAACATCGTCAAAATATAGATACCAAAACATATGCCAAATCATTTACCAAAACATATATCAAACATATACAATCATCATACCTAAGCACATATCAAAACATCTTATAGCATATGTCAAACCCTCATAAAGCATATATCGAACCACCATAAAGCATATACCAACCCACCATAAGCAAATAGCAAACCACCATGTCAAGTTGCTTTGTCTTACCCAACAAACAAGGAAGGATACATAGCCCACATCTTATCTTCCATCTCCCATGTAGCTTCATCAGGCCCAAAGTGATTCCATTGCACTTTAACTTGCTCGATTGCTCGGTTCCAGAGCATGAGCACCTTTCTCTGCAATATACACTGAGGCTCTGGCTGGAATTCTCCATCTGGTTTCCCCTATAATACAAACCAGTCAATTACATGATCAAAATCCTTAACATACTTCTTAAGCAAAGATACATGGAAAACATCGTGTACTTTCACTGTCGGAGGCAGTGCAAGTCGATAGGCTATTGGCCCAATCCTCTCAATGATACTGAAGGGTCCACAAAACTGTGGTGCCATCTTGGCACATGATCCAATCTGCAAGGAACTCTTCTTCAATTTGAAGTGCAAGTACACTTGTTCCCCAACCTGGAACCCCTTGAACTACTCTTCTACCTATCTTGTGTTGTCTTTAGATTCTTCTTAATCACCTGCATCTCTTGTTCCATGTCTGCCAACATATCTAGTCCAATCAAAACTTTGCTAACCATATCACTCCAACTAATGGAAGTGTTACAAATCCACTCATACAATGCCTCAAAAGGACTCATCCTCAATGACTCTTGATAACCGTTGTTGTATGCGAACTCTACCAAAGGGGGATACTCTTCCCATTTCCACTACTGATGCATCACATACATCTTCAACATGTCCTCCAATATCCTATTTACCCTCTCTATCTGTCCATCTGTTTGCACATGATAAGTTGTGTTGAGGGCCAACACTGTGCCCAAATTTGCAAATAACTCCTTCCAAAACTTGGAAGTGAACTTCGCATCCCTGTCTGATATAATCTTCTTCGGAACACCATGTAGTCTAACCACATGTCTGATGAACACATGTGCCACATCACTACCTGAGTACGTAGACTTCACAGGAATGAAGTGTGCAACCTTTGTCAGTCTGTCCACAATGACCATGATGGAATCATGCTTCTTTACTATCTTCGGCAATCCTGTGATGAATTTCATGGAAATGACCTCCCATTTCCATTTTGGAATCGCAATCGACAAAAGAAAACCACCTGGATGTTTACACTCTACCTTCACTCGCTGATAATCAAAGCATCTAGCCATGAACTCTGCTACATCCCTCTTCAAATTCGGCCAATAGTAATATCTCTTCACCGCTATCAATGTCTTATGATAACCTGGGTGACCTGAATATGGTTTCGCATGAAATTACCTCAAGATCACCTTCTTGAGCTCACTATTATCTGTTACATATATCCTGTCTCGAAACCTAACCAATCCATCTGTTGTAAGACAATAGTCCATGCCCTGTGCACCTGCATTTGCACCTATACCACTACATGTACCTGTACCATGACCTGTACATGTACATGTACCTGTACCTGTACTATCACCTTGCTGCAACCTGTGCACAATCTCCATATACCTGACATCTTGTTGTTTTGCCTGCAAGATCCTATCCTATAATTCTGTCCCATAGGAGCTCACAGCTGCCAAATGATGTACCTGTACCTGTCTGTTGAGAGCGTCTGCCACCCTATTCTCTTTACCTTTGATGTACCTGATCTCGAAATCAAACTCTCTGGTCGTGGTCAACCATCTAGCCTGCCTGGCGTTCAAATTCGGCTGGTCAAACAAATATCGCAACCCAATGTGATCACTCATAAGCACAAACCACCTGCCAAGAAGATAGTGCCTCCAAATCTTCAGTGCATGTATAACCGCTGCTAACTCAAGATCATGTGTTGGGTAGTTCTTCTTGTGCTCGTTTAGTTTCTGGGAGTCATAACATACCACCTGTCCAACCTACATAAGAACTCCGCCAAGCCCTCTCTTGTAAGCATTTGTGCATACCACAAACTCTTTGTTTGGATCTGCAATTTGTAGTACTGGTGCATGCGTCAACAACTGCTTAAGCTGCTTAAATCTAGCTTCACACTCCTTTGTCCATTCAAACTTCTTACCTTTCCTTTGCAATGATGTAATCGGATAAGCAATGTGTGAGATGTTCATGATGAACCTCCTATAATATCCTGCTAGACCCATGAAAGATCTCACCTCATCTACACTCTTAGGAGCTACCCACTCCATGATGGCCCTTATCTTCTCTAGATCTACTGCGATGCCTTCCTTGGAGACAACATGTCCCAAGTAGTGCACCTAAGTCTGAAAGAAGCTACACTTGCTAAGATTAGCATACAACTGATGCTCCCTCAAAAACCTCAATACTGCTGCTAAGTGCTCGGCGTGCTCTTCCTCATTTTTAGAATATACCAGTATATCATCAATGAACACAATAACAAACTTATCCAAATATGGACGCAACACACTATTCATCAAACACATGAATGTAGCTGGAGCATTATTTAAGCCAAATGGAACAACAACAAACTCATAATGCCCATACCTAGTCCTGAATGTAGTCTTGTAAATGTCCTCCTCTTTGATGCGTACCTGATGGTATCCAGATCTCAATTCAATCTTCGAGAACACTGCTTCTCCCTTCAACTTGTCAAACAAGTCATCAATCCTTGTCAAAGGGTACCTGTTCTTGATAGTCACTTTGTTCAAGTGCATGTAATCAATGCATAATCTGAGAATACCATATTTATTCCTCACAAACAAGACCGGTGTGCCCCAAGGTGATACACTTGGCCTAATGTATCCCTTGTCCAACATTTCCTTCAGCTGCAACTTTAACTCGACCAACTCATGTGTGCTCATCCTGTAAGGTGATTTTGATGCTGGAGTTACCCCTGGCACTAACTCAATAGAAAAGTCTACCTCCCTGTGAGGTGGCAACTCTATAATGTCCTCAAGAAATACATCTTTGAACTACTGCAAAATTGGGTACCTTCTCAACACATCTACATCCTCAACCTCCTTACCCTTATCACTAGAAATGTGTACTGCAAATAACATACACCATTTCCTGTGCTACTCTTTTCTTGCATACTGGTCACCATCCTAACTGATGTGGCTTTCTTCTTACCTTGCAAGACTCTTGGTTCTCCATTGTCATCAACACACTCAATAGCTTTGTCATAGCAGTCAACCTTGGTTCTATGTAGATACAACCAGTCCATGCCCAAAAACATATTGTATGACCCCAATGGTAATACATTCAAATGTGTTGTTGTATGCATACCATTTAAATCAAATGCGCAAGCTCTTACCTAATGATGAACTCACTTCTTTGTACTTGTAGCCAACTGCACTAACCAAGACTGCGCATGCAATTCCTTATTCAAACCGCACTTATTGACCAAGTCAAGACTAACATAGCTATAATTAGATCCAGGGTCAATCAAAATAGAAATAACTTGATCACAAAGCTTACCGTCCATCTCAATGATAGATGCTTAGTGTTCTGTCTGCCTGTTTTCCATTGCTACATAGATACGTGGAATACTCTGACCAACGTCCCCAATAGTTTGTGCCTCATGTGCATTATATATCTCAGGCCTTCCACCCTAATGCTGCAGACAATCTCTCCTAAGGTGTTCCTCACCACATGACCAACACTCCAACCGACCAGTGCCCTCACCTCTATGTTGTTGTTGTTGTTGTTGTGACCCATGTCCTTGCCTAGATGTATTAAATCGCTTTTGCGGAGCCACGTTTTCTTTCCCATCTACATGTTGAGGCCTTGTCCTCTTAGGCTGCCATTTACCTCTACCTTTGTATTTTCCCTTCCATCCATGCTAAGATTCATTCTTATGCTTTGATTTCTCATAACAATGCTTTAGTTTCCCAATAAGTTCCTCAAGTGACTGAGGCTCATCATACTCAATCCAAGCTCTAAATACTAATGGCAATCCACTAACAAAACTTCAAACTTTAGCCTTCTCATCAGTAAGATATGGTACATACCTCAATAGTTCCAGAAACTTGGTTGTGTACTCTTTGTCTGTCATTGATCCCATATTTAACTCATAGAATTATTTTTCCTTACTGTCATAGTACCATTCTGACAAGTACTTCTTCCTAAAAAGCCTCTTGAATTATCGCCAACTCAAGTCATTTGTCCTGATGTGTCTAACCTGCTTAAAATCTTCCCACCAAATGTTTGCTTTACCTTTCAAGCTGAAGATATCTATTCTAGTCTTCATGTTATCTGTGTACTCATGCAACTCAAAGAATTTGTTCATCCCAAGTATCCAAGTCTCTGGATCTTCTGGCTTCTTCACATCTCCATCAAAAGTAGGTGGTTTTTCTTTCTTGAATTCATCCGGTAAGTAACCCCTATGATTCCTCATATAAGGATGATAGCGATGACAATCATGATGTCTATCAGAACCAGAACTAGAATAATACATGTACTCATCACCCCTCCTTTCCGAAGTGTCCAACAACTTACCATCTCTCACTGTGTCAGATCTATTTGACCTGTGTCTACCAAGAGATCTACTACCATATGCTCCATTAGTTCCATCCTCGTGTGCATGGCTGATCTGAAGCGGCCCTTGTTGTTGTAGTTCTGACAAACTTTGATCTCTACTTACTTCTCTTGTTCCTGTATGATCTGATCATTATCTACCTTACAACTCCTTATCTCTTCCTTCAAAATTCTCAATGTATCGGCCAAATCAAAAGTATGCCCCACACCACACTACTCATATGATGCATAGGGAGATTCAATGTAGTCTACCACCTTGCTAGCCATTTAAGCTTTCTCTTCCTGAAATGCATAATATGTCAGATAAACCAAATCACAATAAACCAATGTACCTTAGTATTGCTTGGAGAGGATATCTTGTCTGCAAGATCACCAAATCAACGTGATACTTGTATAACATAATCATAACAACGTATAGACATTCCCAAGTAAATGTATCAACTCATAAACACCACTCTAACTAGGGTCCAGTCATCAATGCAAGGCCATATCAACAATGCATGCCATGACCTCATGCATGACAAAAACCATTACTCCATTATACACATTTCTACATGCAACCAACAATATGCATAAGCAATGCCTAGCCAACTACAAATATGCATAAATGCATGTAGTCGAACATAATCGATCAATTATTGCAATCAACCTACAAGATTGATACATGTAATCAAAACATTCAAAATGTAACCTAAAATACAAGGATGTAAGTAGGTGACTTAAAATCAACATGTAAGCAACAAGCAACCATATATAGTCAGTCACATACTGTTGTGGGGAAAAATGCCTATGCAGGACGATCCTATCCACCTAAGGTGTGACAATGCCTTAGCAACAAACAGAGACAGCTATTCTGGTTTCTTCCTTTATGAAATGGGAAAGAAGAGAGATCAATGGACTTACCGGTGTCTTCCGTTTGTCCCTCGATCTAGATCCTCTTCTCCTTCGGGTGTTCACAGCTACTTGCCTCCTCGCTCGTCCAAGAGAATAGCTACTTGATTCCTGCGAGATCACAAGAGAACAGCTACTTGCGACAAGAGAACAGCTACTTGAGACAAGAGAAGAACACAACACAAAGGCAGATATTCATATTCATAAAAGATTCAGGATTAGAAATAAATCAAATACACTAATGCAATCATACATCAAAGATACATCAGTATATAGGAGAAAACCAAGATAGCTTTATTGATAAATAACAAGGTTCAGGAAGAGATACAACCTAGAGGGCTCCAATCCAGCATCTCCTTCCCAGCAGAATGGAATTCCTATCTTCACCTCCCTTCAAAGCATTAAGCACCCAATGATTCCAGTCTCAAACTAATAGCAATTCTTTGCAATAACAAAATTCCAGCCTCTAGATCTCATGGAGGAGAGATCTATATATAGTTATTTTGGAGAGAGGATGAGTCAGCTTGAGATCTGACTAGTGTCCTCTCCCTCTATCAGTTCTTGAGTCCACTTGGAGGTTCTTGCTTCCACTTGGAGATTTGGAACCTCTTACTCATCACCAGTCGAATTCCCTGAGGCAAGTGTCATTTTGGAAGCTTCCTGGGCATTGACACATTGAGGAATGAGCCTGCCACTTGTCCAATCTCGCTCAGCGCAGGTAGCCTTTGTTGGAGTTGACATTCAACGTAGGTAGACAGTGGAGCAGTTGACATTCAACGCAGATGCTCAGTGGAGCAGTTGACATGATCCTGAATTGACTTGTTTTTGAGCAGTTTCAGGTGGAGAACTTCTGTGAATTGCTGTGGTTTTCTAGCCTTGTTCCTCTAGGGGTAGGAACAACATGTTTAGGGACTTTGGATCCCTTAGATTATTGACATTTCATGCTCAATGCTGTAAGGCACAAAAATTTCTATAACAGTTGCCCCCTAAAGTATGAGGCCGTTTATCGGGTGAAATGCTTTATCCAGGAGGGTCCGAAGTTCATCCATTTGCTGGGAGGAGACCTGTAATAAGATACAATACAATACATTATTTTTCATACTGCTTTCATGATCTAGCTGAGGCGGGCATTCCCATGCTCAGATTTATAAATTCATTTTTGTACATAGCACAGACAATCGTCTGATGGTAGACTGATAATTTTGGTGAAATTATCATCCTTTGAGTAGGATGATCATCTGCTGCAATGATGTACATGCCAAATGTCTTTATCTTTCCTGAATATATATCGCAGCCCGGATGGATGAAACTAGATCCGGGGTCTTCAAACTCGTTCGATCTTCACTCTAAGTACAAGTCGATCCATGTGAGAATTGCGTTGAAGTCGAACATGGAAGGACATCGCTTGATTATCGGTCAATGATGTAAACCGTTAACAAGCGCGAGAGGAATCACTGATAATGATAATGACCCTCAAGGTACTGCAGTACAATTCACGTGGTGTGAATAAAGGACTTGGCGTCGAACACCACGCAAAATCTTCTGGTCGAAGGTCATTGATGTATACCTGTCACCGGAAGTGAGAAACTTGCCATTGAGGCATGCAAGCTTCAAAGTACTGAGGGGGTGTTCCTAGATCAACTTCTTGGATAATGACCTGATGTCGACAAGAAGCGATCTGTCAAAGGAGGGCCTTAATGAATCCCACATCAGTGACACGGAACGGAGCTAATGATTTTGATGGAGGTGAAAACGATCTGTGACATATGATTCAGGGTGGCGGTCATGAATGGATGAAGGATAATGTATGGCAGCGGATGGGACCCGGTTGACTCTTTCTGAACGACTTCTCTTGAACATATGGCGACACTGATGCGATGGATCAGTAGCATTACCCCAAATATGGATGGTATGGCGAGACCATGGTGATGTGACCGGTGAATGAGACAACCCAACCCGATTGTGGTACGGAGGAAAAGTGTCATGTTCAAGAGCGACCTGCTACCATCAAAGTTCTCTTTAGTTTTCTCCCAATTTTTCCCCAGTCATTGCTGACCAGTACCTCTTTATTTTTGTCAAGCTTGAGGAGGATAACATATGCTTGTTCTATAACCTGCCCTTCGGGCAAGCCCATCGCTATGTTTTAACGAGCCTAGCGATAGTGAAACTCGTTCTCGTCTAAAGACAAGTTTGTCGCTATTTAGTGGTTTAACGAGTCTAACGACAAGGATAACTCGGTCCTTTTCATTTTTAGAGAGTCTGAAAAGGTACATAAAGTTAACTCCAAAATTCCTTTTTCGTCATCTAATCCCTTAAGTCCGAAAAAGTATAAAACAATACAGAAGGGATGAGTTTTCGATCGTTTTAACGAGCCGAAAAAAACAAGCGCTCGATCTTTTTGTGCAATAATCCCTCAGGTCCAAAAAGATTAAAATCTAGAGGAGGGATAGCACTTCCGGTCGCTTTAATGAGCTGGAAGGCCAAAACTCGGCAATCTTTTCATATTTTACGAGTCAGTTGAAAAGAGCTTAAAGAAGACTCATCTTTTGAGGAACGAGTGACAAACAGGGTTAGCAGCTGATTCCAGGTACAGGTTGGAATTTTCCAATCACGGCAGTGTCACAAGGATGGCTAGGTGAAATCACTCTTCGCAGCTGTTCCTCAAAATGGGTAAACAATCATATGGAGGTGAACGATCGGCCAAATGAAAAGTGGAGGTGATGGTGCAAACACGACCAAGGCTTTGATGGCTGATGATATTACATTCACAGTGGTTATTTACCGGGTGGTGCTTATGTTTATTTTTTAACGAGCATGAACTATGCGCTAAAACTGCTCGGATCTTGCGTTTATTTTTTAACGAGCATGAACTTTGCGCCAAAACTGCTCGATCTTATGTTTATTTTTTAACGAGCATGAACTATGCGCTAAAACTGCTCGATTATACCAGTCATATGATAAGAGTGTCTCATCAAGATTCTATTTTTTTAAGGAGCTTCATCTCACTAAGCTTTGCTCCGCATCCTTTCTTTATGCAAGCTCGGTGACGACTAATCCTACGAGTTTAAAGGGTTAGACCTACAGGTTTAAAGGGAGGACCTAAAAATTTAAAAAATAAATAGTCGCCCCTTGCTTGCACTCCAAAAGGTTTGCATGCCCCCAGGCATAAAATAGAATTTCAAGGTTACCTCTACTTCTCTTCCGCCAAAACATTTGTTTTAACGAGAGAGGCTTACCTCTTTCAGGTTACCCAAAGATTGTCTCGTTAATCTTTCAAACAAAACACTTCTTCAGCAATGTCTACCGAAATAAACAAAGGTGAGTGACATAATCCCGCCACCTCACATAACTTTGACAAAAGAATCTTATTCTAGAACAACCCCTCTTCCTAGACGGACGGGGTACGGACTAGTCATATTCTCCCGCGGAAACCTACCCTATACCCGAAGTTCTCTGCCGAAGCAGACCAGGACGCATGCCCCCTGGGTTCCAGTCATATCCTCCCGGATTACTCGCGCTCATCAGGAGGACGGACCGTGGGTTGAGACACTTCTTGCGTGAATAGACCATTTAGGGATGGTTCGTGACTATTTGCGATGCGTGATCCGGGGAATGAAAGTTGGTCCACGAGCTTGACCATTCTTCCTTCATGCAGAAAACACATTACTCTAAAGAGTGATGGGACGATGGCTCCCATGCAATATATATAGTCTCGTCCAAGGAGTAGGTTATAATCCAAGGGTTCTTGAACGACCATCACGTTCATTTGAACGGTCTTCCCTTTCAATGTTATGGGCACATTGGGGAGGATCCCTAAAGGTCGACTGGTTCCTTTATCAAAGCCTGATAGATTTCTCATTTCAGGCAAAAGCGCTGGCGAACCAAGCGCTTTCCAAGCAATAGAGGAAAGGATACTCACAGATGCCCCTTCATCAATAACTGTGCCAGCCATTACCATTCTGTATATTTGGACAATAATTCTGAATGGTATGCTAGCTGGCAAGCGAGGTCTGCCTAGTTGGTTCCAGTCAAAGGACACAACCAGGTTGCTTGGTGGTGGGACCGAATAGACGGCCGGATATCGCTCTGATGAACTTCCTTCCTGCGATAAAGGAATGGTGGCATTGCCCCCTTGATCATCAGAGTCAGTGCTGATGAAGAGAATTTGGACGGTGTCGTCTTCATTCTCCTCTGTGATGGTGTCATTCGAAGATAGAGCCTCTGAAGGCAAAACCGGGTCAACTGCCGTTTCAACCTTTAGACTTTCGTCAGGTATGGATTCAGATGGTTCATCTTCAATGACTGGTGCTTCGGCTGACCACTTGAGCGGGCCAGCCGGGTTCTCAACTAGCGAAGGACTTGGCAGGAGTTTTTGATATCCAGGAGGAAGTTGCACTCGTAAAATCGGGCGATCTTCCAGAACTCTTTTTGCCTCGTCTAAGAAGGGACAACGGTGGATGGTGTGATCGCCTTCACACAGTTTGCAGGGAAATCTAGTGTTCCCTCTTTGTCCTGTGGCTTCACTTCCACTAGTTGACGGTGAGCAGTCAACATGGCTATCAGAGGTCGACGCTACCGAATTGTGCAAACGGGGAGACTAGTCCCTTAGTATCCGAGGGATACAGGGACAATCTCTGTGGAAGTGGTCTCCCTTGCATATGACGCATGGCGATTTAGGCCTTGCCAGTGCTGTGTGTGGATTTTTGTCAGACGACACTTGTTTGCCCCCAGTCGCCTTTGGCTCCTTCTTCTTCTTTTCTTTCTTCTTCTTCTCCTTCTTCTCCTTAGGAACTCGGTTTTTTGATTTACCAGTTCCGTCAAGCGAAGAGGAAGGAGGAGAGGAAGATGAAGTAGAAGGCTGGGAGGCAACTCTTGTCTGATCTAACTGTTGACTCGACTGTTCAGGAACGGTGGTATTCTGAACGACATTGGTTGAAAAGAGCCAGACTGGTAGGCCAATTGTCAGTCCTGGAAGCGACAATGTGGCCATGTGGGGCGCACCAACATCTCCCCAAGAGGAGAAGGGACTAGGATTTCCACCAAGGGGAATTCCTTGGTTGGTATGCTCCATCTTTTCAACCTAAAGATCAACGCGGGAATAAAGGGTGATTGTTCCGTTTAAAATAAATTGTTAACGACGCTTTAGACACAACTTGCTTTTTCACTTTTAAAGAGTCGAGAAAAAGCTAAAGATGACTCTAGTCTCCTTTGATGTTTTAACGAGCCCGAAGTGACAAATGCTCGGATGGACTTTTTCTGTTATAGAGTCTGAAAAAGGCCAAAAGAAACTGCTCTGGAGTTCTAGGCAGAGGGTGTGCCAAACTTTTCGCAAAACCGCAGAATACTTTTTAGGGTACGGGCGGTCGATCTTCGTGAATGCTGTGTTCACTGCATTGCGATCAGTAGGGCGGCCGACATGGCTTCCTAAGGATAAAGGATATATGCCTATAGGGGTCTCCCAATATATACGCGACGGTACGTGGGAGCACAATCCGTACTAGCGCTATCGTCCCTCAGGAGGAATCACCCACCTTCCACGAGATCGACAGTCACTAGGATTAACGACGCCGGAACACGTCTCTAGCCTAGACCTCTATGTTGTGCGTTATGTTGCAAAGCGTTGTTAGGTTCATTCAGTTTATTTTAAGTTGATCTTTTTAGAAGTTTGCCTTTCAAGGTTCACCACGAGATGTATGATACAAATTCCTAAATGCAGTCTAAAGATGATAAGCAAGCTTTATATCTTTTCAACTTTGAAAATCCTAGCTACTAAGGGAAAAGAAAGACACCATCTTTTCTCAAAGAGCAATCAGCACACTCTAATGCACTGTTCCTAAATCAAGCATGCAAACTTATCAAAATGCAAATGCACAATGCAGGTGTTTGTTTTCTGCTTTCTTAGTATTGATGCCTACAAAGAAAGCTTTTTGTACAACTTTGAATTTGCTTTTAAATGACAGATACAAACAAGTTTACTTTTTCGAAATCAGAAAGGGTAGAAGAGATTAGAACACTTAACGATTTTCGAAATAAACTTTTGTTTCGACACTTTAAAAGAGACAAATTCAAACCGATAAGCAAAAGCAAATGTATAATCAACTGTAAACAGCCAATGAACTCTCTCCTAAGATCACAATCAACAGATCTGAATCAAAGGCTACAGGATGATTATTTCACTCATGCAAAGGAAAACTGTAAATGACGTAAAAACACATAAAAACACTCACAGTCTTTTTGTACAAAAGGAGGCGGAATCTAAGCAAAGAAAAGGAGTTATCAGACTGGTACCTATGCTGGTTACAGGCTGCAAAAAACAGAGATCAAAACAGGGCAACAGAGAGCAGAGAACCCCAGCTGCACAAGGCTAAACTGGTTCAGCGCAACTCCAACACTGTGGGTTTGACATTCAGCGCAGGTAGCCTTCACGGGACCTGCGTTGAAATGCAGACTGCCTTCACAGCAGTTGCGCTGAAGGAGAAACTCTCGTTTCTCACAGGTTCTGGGTCACAAATTGCTCAAAAATCAACAGTTTCAGGCCAAATCAGAAACACAAGCAAGGTATAATCAAAGGGATGCTTTGAGAGGGTACTAAGATCTATCACAAAGGATCATCAAATCATTTGTGAGTCCATTGTTCAGATCATAGACAAAATCCAGTGAAGGATCGAGGCAACACTTTGCAGAAGCAGTTCGATCGTTGCTGTTCAGTCTATGAAACAAACAATGATGTAAACACAAATAAAATGACCAAAACAGATCTCCCCAGTGGAGTCGCCAATTTGTTGTGGGGAAAAATGCCTATGCAGGACGATCCTATCCACCTAAGGTGTGACAGTGCCTTAGCAACAAACAAAGATAGCTATTCTGGTTTCTTCCTTTATGAAATGGGAAAGAAGAGAGATCAATGGACTTACCGATGTCTTCCGTTTGTCCCTCGATCTAGATCCTCTTCTCCTTCGGGTGTTCACAGCTACTTGCCTCCTCGCTCGTCCAAGAGAACAGCTACTTGATTCCTGCGAGATCACAAGAGAACAACTACTTGCGACAAGAGAACAGCTACTTGAGACAAGAGAAGAACACAACACAAAGGCAGATATTCACATTCATAAAAGATTCAGGATTAGAAATAAATCAAATACACTAATGCAATCATACATCAAAGATACATCAGTATATAGGAGAAAACCAAGATAGCTTTATTGATAAATAACAAGGTTCAGGAAGAGATACAACCCAGAGGGCTCCAATCCAACATCTCCTTCCCAGCAGAATGGAATTCCTATCTTCACCTCCCTTCAAAGCATTAAGCACCCAATGATTCCAGTCTCAAACCAACAGCAATTCTTTGCAATAACAAAATTCCAGCCTCTAGATCTCATGGAGGAGAGATCTATATATAGTTATTTTGGAGAGAGGATGAGTCAGCTTGAGATCTGACTAGTGTCCTCTCCCTCTATCAGTTCTTGAGTCCACTTGGAGGTTCTTGCTTCCACTTGGAGATTTGGAACCTCTTACTCATCACCAGTCGAATTCCCTGAGGCAAGTGTCATTTTGGAAGCTTCCTGGGCATTGACACATTGAGGAATGAGCCTGCCACTTGTCCAATCTCGCTCAGCGCAGGTAGCCTTTGTTGGAGTTGACATTCAACACAGGTAGACAGTGGAGCAGTTGACATTCAACGCAGATGCTCAGTGGAGCAGTTGACATGATCCTGAATTGACTTGTTTTTGAGCAGTTTCAGGTGGAGAACTTCTGTGAATTGCTGTGGTTTTCTAGCCTTGTTCCTCTAGGGGTAGGAACAACAGTTTAGGGACTTTGGATCCCTTAGATTATTGACATTTCATGCTCAATGCTGTAAGGCACAAAAATGTCTATAACACATACTCATGTCAAATACTCTTCACGGAATCAACATCAAATTCTCCATGATAACCATACTACAACCCTAATCCAACATCAAGCAATTGCAACAAGTATATAAGTGTAAGAGACACACATGCAACTAACATGCATGCATGACTAACACATTCAACCCATCCATTCTGAGAGTTGAACCATGCTCTGATACCACTCTATAACACCCTCCTCCCACTTCCACCCAATTAACCATGCCAACCAGGGTAAACATGAGACAAGAGGCTACTATGATCAAAATTGACCTCCTAGGTAACCTTAAGCAAGTGGAATCGACAGAACATCACACACAGACATCCAACATCATCGACAAAACCCTTAGGAGACAAGTCAGCCACTCAAACAACATGTCCCTGGGTCCCACTATTGTTTTGGACCTCTGAGGCCATAGTCACTCTCATGCTATGGGCAAGAGAGCGACTAGAGACCTAAAGTCGCTCTCATAGGTTTGCATGCTAGTGACTGTGGACCAAACTTGTCAGTGCTATGCCAGTGACCCCAGGATTTAAGCCAACTTTTCAGGCCCAGATCCCAAGCCACTGCCCAGAATGGAATGAAAGCTTGAAATCATGAAAGGTACAGGGAAACAATGATGCAAAAGCAATAAGCTCAACAAGACCTTAACTATACTCCTACTAGCAATGACAGGCATTTCGTCAAACATATCATTGACATGTAACCTATAGGTGTAAACAACATAATTAAGTGTAGGGATTTCATACTTATCTGAGAATCGTTATAAACCATTGTTCCCTCATGTCATTTGTTGCATATCCATCTATGGGGTCATAGACACATTATCCATTCATATACAAGTAAAAACATGCTGAGAGCCATACATAGTTGTTGTCATAAAATGTGCATATAACCAGCATAATAGGAACATAAATACAATAAACATATCAGCCATCAAAATCCTTATATACACCAGTACATTTACACATGAAAATCAAGGAAATGAAATTCTCGTTAATGAATACAATGAACTGACCAGAGATGGGACTACCACATTCCACCCGACCATAGATTGGTTTAGCTAAGTCTCTCTTCAGCCAATCACCCTTGTGTCATATTCTAAGCATGAATGTGGGACTCATAGAACACATCAAAAACACCAATAAATATGGATTCCACCAGAGTTCTCCACCTACATCATGAGGAATTTGAGTGCCTCCTAGTCTCTCAGGCTTTATCGTGCATCCGCAGTCCGATCCAGGGATCACTAGGCCCTACACCAAGACATACTATCCAGGCTTTACCGTGCATTCCATCCTGGAAACACTAGGCCCAATGGAGAGAAAATCCACCTCTTGGCTTTACTGTATATCCCGCCATTCATCGGCAAGGATTCCTAGGCACACAATCTAACTTTAATGCAACCCACAATCTGGTAAAGCGGTTACTAGGACATTGGCTTCGTGCATCCTTAGTTCGGTTCAGGGACGACTACACCATGTGTTTTTCAATTCGGAGATCCACCCCACTCAACTTCGAACCCAATCTGGTCATCCCACATGAACTGAATGAGAGAACCCATCTCATCAAAGCTATCAACAAATGGAAAGGCTAGGCTAAAAATACTGTCACACCTGGCAAAACCCATGCCATGGTAGAAAAGAAACACGTGCAATCCCATGCACGCCAAATCTAGCAAGGAAAATGCACATGCAAGGCAATCCCTACAATGAAGCCTATTGTAGCTACTTGATCTTGCCTTTCCCTGCTTGATCTTTGCTTCCTCTTGCCTTTCTTGCTCCAATGCCAAAGTGCTCCAAGAAAACTCTAAGTGTCCAAGAGTATGAGAGAGAGAGATAATAATGAAAGAAATCTAAAGCTAAACTGACAAAGGGTTACCAATTGATCCTCAGAAGCCTTATTATGAATGAGGCCTCTATTTTCTTCATTTTCCATTATTTTCCTTCATTTTCCTCCTCACATGCAACGTGTGACCTTTCACCTCCTTTTTCTCCTAATTTCCATTATTTTCATAATAAATTGTGCCAAAAATGTCATTTTTCCTTTTCCAAAGCTTTAGCCATTGCCTTTGCCAATTTCCTTAGCCATAAACAACCAAATGAACACCCCCTAGGATGTCTTGCCCAACATTCAACTTGGAATAAGTGTCCCATTAATCTATGGTTATTGTTTTTAACACATGGAATTTTCACGAGGGATCTTACAATTGGAAAGTTTGAACAAAATCTGGCATCGTGCATGGAGGCAACTAGAACGCAAATGCTCTGTCTCAACCAAATGCTGCAACATTGTTCACAAGTTCTCCATCGATCTCGTCTGCCTCTGCTCCATCTTTCTCTCCAAAACAATGAGCACCGGTCACCGTAAGTATGATCTCTGGGTGCCATCGCTAGCCTTGACTCGGTTGATCATTGTTCCCATTCTGTTTATCCCCATCAAGGTCTCAGAGGTGGAAGCAAGAGTTATCTTGTCTATCTCGATTTTAGATACCTGCTTTCCAATTCTCATGAAATAATCCCTTGTAGATAGCCGCATGAATTGGTCGCTTTTATTAGTTTGATGTGTGAAAACCTTATTTATTTAAGGTTATTTTAATATTTGCGTGGTTGTTTGGTATATTATAAGGAGTTTGGTATATTATAAAGAGGCCTAGTAGGAGTTTTGGGTTTTTGGGTATTGTGATTTATAATTTATTAAAAAAAAACAACAGTTGTTGCAGTGTGCGAAATATTGTTAATGTTTGTGGTAGTTTTATTGGTGTTCTAATGGTAGGTTATGTGATGTGGGTCGTAAAATTATTTTGGCGTGAAAAAAAATAAAATAATGCAGAACCACAAAGAACAAGCCAATTATTGCATAGACTAATGTGACTTGACGTGCTCCAGGAGCATTAGTTAGAGGTAGTTCTTAATAAGGTCAAGCCGATGTGACTCGTTGTGCTCCGGGAGCAACATTACAGGTTATTTGATACAAGGTCAAGTTGTAGAATTGTCTATTGAATAAATTCTATACCTAGAATGATATCCCAAATAACTAATGAAGGTTGCAGAGGGCCATGGATTTAATAGATGGTGGCACTTCTATAGGATGGTTCAGTATCGAGATCGACCCGTTGTGCTCCAGGAGGTTGAGAAGCGTCAATTCTGCAAAGAACGTCAATGATGGTATGAATCAGTTATGTCTTAAATGGATCAAGTGGGAAGCTCAAAAGTGTTGTGAAGAAAAAAGCGAAAGCCATGAGATTTCAGAGTGTATATGAGTGCTGGTGATGACCATATCAAACAAATCTGACAAAGATTTATTTATTGGTGTAATATGTACTTTGAATGTTTTCCATGTAAGCATTAAGGGAGGGTATTGGAAGTAATGCTTCCATGTCATGTATAGTTGTCATTATGAGTTACAAGGAGTCAATCTAGAAGTTGTTGATTCCTAAGTTATGAGTTGGAGTCATGTCATGTCTGACTCATAATTTGTCGAAGTCAGTGATCTAAGTCTTATATATGTAATTTCTTTATGTGATCAATAAAATTATGGCGTGATCTTTGTTGTGTGCTCAATCTCTCTTACTCTCACTCTATTTTCTATCTAGTGGGAAGTCAGGCCTATTGAGTTATCAAACTCTCAATATTGACGCTCTTGACCATATTTTTGATATATGGGAGCCTTCCCATCAAATGTTGATATATCGGGCCATTGGGCCCTAGGCATTGGGATATCAGGAGTGGAGCAGTGTGATCAAGCCCCATAAGAGTTGGGAGTCAATTTACCGAGCTGGAAAGAGGTTGGGAGTGTTTTTTTCTCCCATGGTCACAAGGCCGATAAGCACCATGACCAAGAGCCAACCCTTAAGGGGCTATAAGGCATCATGATGTTCAATGATTGATGTGCCGGGTGTTGGGATAAAATCACCTTTCACAATAATGCATCTCTACGACATCACTGGAACCTTATTCAAAGTCCGATGTGGTAGGAGCTAGTGTGGAGAAGATGTGGAGATAATGTGTCAGCCACTTAGCATTGATAGTGTAACCACATATCATAGATGTGGTGTCAACATGGTGCCAAGGTGGTTCCTAAGTGGTGACCACACTAACAATGATGTGGCTATTTGGAAAGTTGAGCCATTGACTCATTAGTAGATTGGATACTAGACCATCAACCCATCGACAGATTGGATGTTAGGTAGTTAGTTGATCGAGCCATAAAAAATCACCCATTTCCATATAACACTTCAGGTACAACTAGGAGGGACTAGTAAACTAATAGTCAATATGGTGATATGTCCAAGCCACTACATGATCTATTGAGGTGGGGCAACGTGAACATATGGAGAATGAGGTGGCTTGAAGAACAAACCTTTAAAGGGGCATAACTTCTTATCCAAAACTTCATTTTGGATGACTTTACATCATTTGAAAGCTTTAGATGGGTAGAAGAAGGTGGGAGTTTCAAAATGTTGTTTTGAAGAGATTGGAGGAATAAGAGTTTTGCTAACCCTCGTTAGAAAATAATTAACGAAGCAATGAAACACATATGACATTGCGGAAACAGAAACACATAAACGCATAAACCAAGAGAGACATGGATATCCGTGGTTCACCCAATTTGGGCTACATCCACAGAGAAACAACCAATCCTTCCTTTTATATTATCCATCAAAATAAAGAGATACAATCTACACCATATCCACTGTAATTTCCTCTTCATTCTCACACAATATCCTCTCTCTTTCTCACTTAGAATAATTATACACAGTTGCAATACAGTTCCCTCATGTAAACTGAGGGTTGCCTTCTAGGGTAAAATAAACCCTAAATTAACATAGATTCTACCTTCGGATCATCCACCTAATGAACGACCCACATTGACTACAAAATTACAATATTTTATAAGGAAAATTTTCATCTATTTTTAGCTTCAGGGGCGTTGCCCCTTAACCTCCATCGGGGACCCACTAGCCCCCAAACCCTCGTGGGGGAACAAGGCCCCCCCGTACTCCTCCGCTTGGAGGGGCGTACAGTCTTCCTGGGGTATACACTCGGTTGAAACAGGACCTCTGAATCAGGAAGATAATCAAGTTCCACACCCAACAACCCCATCTCCATAATTTAACCTTGGAGGTTGGGTCTAGATAAACCCCATAATCCTAATAAGGTATTAGGGGGGTTGGGTACCTTATAGATGGTATCAAAGCAAAAGATTCAACACTTGTACTAGATGAGATCAAAGAGAACATAGTTTGGATTGGATTTTGTCATTATTAAAAGTTACTGTAGTTATGGTTTGAAATTCAAATTTTGTTGATTTATCTAACTAATATAATTATGTGAAGCAACAACAAGTGAACTTAAATTTTGAACCGGTAAGGTCGATGCTAGTGTAACCAAGACAAACATGTATATAAATCGTGGTAATTTTCCTATTATTTTAAACTAATAGTTATGTGTTGTCTCAACATATAAGAAAACTAGCCAACAATAAAAAAATAAGAAATGTCCAGAAAAATGGTACAATACGTCATGAACAAGACCTCACACAACAAGGAAGATGAGTCCAATGAAAGAAAGGAAATATAAACACTTATAGATTGGATGGAAACATTGAGAAGTTTGAGGGATGAACTAAGAAGTTACAATATAGACAATGAAAGAATCATTAAATCCTAGGAGAAAAAGGAAGAAGTGAATGTTGTAGTGCTACAAAGTTTGTTAGACTTATAGAGGAAAAGACAACATGAACTCGTTGTCAACAATATGGACGATATAAAGTCTAAGTAGGTTCTCAATCCATCTAAAATTCAGAAGTATGGACCAACAACCGAAAAATAAAAAGGAAGCAAGTCTAAGCACATGAGTGCAAAGGAATTTGTAGCCAATAAGGATACATCATCAAACACCTTCAAGGATGGAACAAGTAGTTCTAATAAGTTGTCTAGTGCTACAACCAAATCAAGACTGCATAAGAAAAGAAAGGAAAATGTTGCCCTGAGTTTATTGCCTGAATAATTCAAGAAGGAAAATCCTCCCACCTTTGATGGGGAAATTAAAAAGAGTGAAGAGGCTGAATCATTGCTATTGGGATTGAAGAAGTACTTAGAGTACATAACCACTATGAGAATATGAATATATGTGTAGCCATATTTAATCTAAGGGTTAAAGCTAATATATGGTGGGAGGACCTCAATAATGTCAAAGGCATTCAAGAAAAGAAGTTGACTTGGAAAAAATATGACAAATATTTCAGGGAGAACTACATGTCTGAGAGGTATTATGATGTAAAAATCAAGGAGTTCCATGAACATAAATTGAGACAACTCACTATGGAGGCCTATGCCAACTAGTTTATAGAATTGCTGGGATATGTGTCCTACATAAGAGATGAAAAGGTGAAGATACAATGTTTCCTCAATGGAATATTACAATCATATCATGAAAGAATAGAATTTTCTTAGCCTAGGACTCTAGAAGACACCATTAGAAAACCAAAATATTGTTATGATTAGTATAAGCACAAGACTGGAAACATAATGGAAGAGAAAGGAAAAGGATAGATTTTGGAAGAAAGGATTGAATTCCTCACACTACAAGTAGCCATGGAGGAGCATTAGGTTTAACATGCCAACTAAAATTGAGTTTTGGTAGAATTACTCAGCTTCAGGGGGGGTTGAAAAACTATACCAACCAAAGCATTGTTAGAAGAACTAAAGAAAAAGGCATTTGACCCTCCTCTTGGGCTCCTAGACTAACCAATCCTGGCTCAAGGAGCAATTTTGAAGTCACTTGAATGGGGCTTGCTCACTTCTCCATCTTAACATAAACCCCCATCACCTTGTGGAAACTTTGCCAAACCCTTGAGCCTCGAGCATCGACCACCAAAACCCATACATTTTGATTATCCATTTGCCACCAAGCTTTTTACACAAAGGGTTTTCTATAATCCTCCACGACATGCCCCACCAAATGGAACCTCATGCATATGATCATGATATTCCCATAATCAAGCACCTTGGTAAACTCCTAATATCCACACATGATATAAATATTCTCCACCAAACTGTCTCAGAGGTTGATATTGACTAGCACCATGGCCACCATTTTTTATAAGGAAAAATTACAAGTAGAGTCAACTAGTAAGAACTCCCCCAACTTATTACCCAAATCTGAGATAAATTTATCATTCTAGAGCTCTAGGGGTAACCTTGGTAGTGATAGGCTCAATACTTCCTCTCGGAAGTCAAAACATGGGCGCAAAAGTTTTAGGCTAAATGCGCAAGTACATCGAGACTAGTGACCCGCCAACACCTTTGCAACATGTTCCTCATACTTAAAAATAAAGCTCAACCACCCTCTTGTTGGGAAGTGGAAGGATGGCTTATAGTTGAGAAAGGTTTCACAATTAAAAATAACACAGTCCTTAACAAAGGATTCATTTAGAGAGATCCCAAAAATTTTGTGCATAAGGGCTTTCCCTATAAACTCCAATACTTGTTTAATTTTCAAATCAACTCCCATAATCATTTTGACTTTATCCACTTTTTTCTTAACCATCTTCTTTCACTTTTTAGATGCTCCACTCCTTTCAACTTCCTCAAGAAAGCCTTGTCTAGAATTTGCAAACATTACCAATTCACTAACCCGCAAACCCAAGTACAAAAACCTTGTGGTAGCTCCTCCTCCTTACTCCAACTATGCAAATAAGAATACAAAAGATCCAAAGAAGAATCCTTCTAGAAATTTGGAGAAACCCTAGAAAAAGAACCAGAAATGGAAGGAGAAACCTTAATGAACAAAACGTCCCTTAACTTGATAACAAGAATGATTACTCCCCGTTTGCTCCTTGTGTGAATAATAACTTCCTCTAGTTTTTTGCCCAACTTCGAGCCAAGAGAGACTTCAACTTTAGCCTTCATATGTAGGGGCCCAACATTGCCAACTTCATTATTTTGTTGCACATGTTGGCTAGAAACTTCAATCACCTTCATCCACCCTTATTTAGTTTCCTTACTAGGAAGAAAGTCTTCCCCACTCGTTTCATTCTTCAAGTCTACAGAACTTTTAGAAAAGGCATCCACCAAAATCATGAAGTCTTTGCCATAATCTTATAACTCCCCCACACAACAATAAAATTTAAAATCTCAACTTGCCCCCACTGATTAGTTTGTACCCTATTCACTAAGATTTCCACAGAACCCATCAACCCTCCAAAATCAACCACATTATCAAAATAACCCATCTATGTGGTCTAATAATAACCCATTCTCTTTTTTTCTTAACTATAAACTTTAATAAAAATAAGACTCCACAATAAAATAAAATCAACTTTCAATGATTTTTTTTAATCAAAAAATTAAATTCTTAAATAAATTCAAAAGACCATTATACTTATAAATGGTGTAGTCTAACTTATAGACGGAATGTCCTTTTTCACAACATTTTTTATGGTTAACTTTAACCAAATTCCGACAAAGATTTTTAAAAACTTGAGTTTAAGTTGTCTAATCTGTAGAATTCAAGTGCCCCAAGGTTTTTTCAAGGTGTTGAATCCATTTATGAATTAAAAAATGCATTTTAAATAACAAAAAATCACATTTTTTCTTGAAATTGTTTTGTCAGATTTTGAAAAAGTCTATTTAGACTACACCCTTATAAATTTATCCAAAACTTAATTTTTTTTCATGAGAGACACTCTCCACCGAGTATGGAAGTGATGTTGTAATGTCATGTCATGTCATGTCCTGTTATGTAAACATTTTGATTAGGTCAAACTACATAAAAATAAAATAAAAAATTAATAATTAAAACAATATTGAGGTAAAATAATTAATTTAGCTTTTTCGACTGGGGGTTTTGAACACCTATGATTTTTCCCATGGTATTCTTTTCTATTGTACCCTATTTAACTACACAACTTCATATGTTCTAATTTTAAATCAATAAAAAATATTTAAAATATTTTTGAATATATAAATATATATTTTAAATCAATTTTTATAAAATTCTTTCAAATTTCAAAATAAAAAGCAATTTATACACACATATCATAACAGCTTTAATAAAAACTAATAATTAAACCAACCTAGATTCATCTTAACTCGGGATCTACCAAGTGTTGAGAGACATCAAATCTCTTTTCACTTAAAAAGTAGTTTGCACCTCAAGATCATCAACAAAAAGTGTACATAGAGACCAATATTTCTTGGAGAGCCAAAATTCTTATTACTCAGTTAATGACTAATTCTCATCAACTCAGTTGTGAAATAGGGCACTGCAAAAGGCCAAGAAAAGTGTGGGAGGAAAGAGCATCTATTTTTTGTTCTTTTAGAAAAGGGGAAACAAAAAAGCATTTAATTTTAGAATGTGGGGCCTTCAAAGACAACAGGGAAAGTTATGCAGATATTATGGCAGCTAACTCTTGGGATAATCTATTTAGCAAGGGGTTTGTCAAGAAGTTGGGAGCATTTATTGTGAAGCTTCATAGGAAAAGGGTCGAATACATCAACCAAATGAAGAAGCAATTTGTCCCATAGGCTATCTTTAGCCTCGTGGACATTAAATAATTTTCTTTCTTTCTTTCAACCCAGTGTGAAGGGGATGTGTAAGTATGTCCATTCCTCTTAAAATAAAAATAAAATATTCTCTAAATAACCTTATACTTTTTAAAAATATTGTAACATGTGACATCAACTTTATATATATAGAAAAAAATGTTAAAAGAAAATAGTTTAATGTTATATAGAATAAAATATTCAATGTGACTTATGACTAAATTATTTTAATATGAATTAATATTGACATATGTTTAAAAATATATTTATAATAAAAAACTAGTTTAATGTGGGCTGATAAAATGACTCAACACATATGTTATGTAATCTCTATAACATTCAAAAATACAATTTAAACAATAAAAAAATAATACATTTTTTTTCACTCTAAAATAAGTTTGCACTTAAAAAAATTTAATCCCATGTTAGATCCATGTTTAAGATAAATCTATATTAGTTATTAACCCATAATAGACAATCATTTGAGATTTACGCTCATAAAATTTGTAGCATCTCAAAAACAGAGAAAATAAAAAACTATCCCATCTCAATAAACATTATAAATATGTCATTTTCATTAGTTTCCACTTTAGTGTTACACATGAAAAGGACCAAATAAACCAGAAAAAAGATAGAACTATTTTTTAAGGTTAAAGTTCCACCTCTTGCAACATATCTTATCATGGAACTATCACCACCTCAAAAACACCTTATCCTCTAAATGCAGGGCTATAAAGCTATTTTATCTTCTCTGCACTGACAAGCTATCTTATCCTCAAACCATGGGCTATAAAGCTACTCTATCTTCTTTACCCTTACTCTCTATCTTAAGAGTTCTAGAGAAAGAAAAGGAAACGACATCTACATGGTTATGTGTGGTTTACAACTTTCGAGAAAAGCATCACAAATATCTCCCTTGTCTCACACTCCTAAACTTCTCTCCACGTGGTGCCCTCTTTGCTTAACAATTAAAAAATTTATCATAACCGTTGCTTTTCTCTCTACTGAGTGCCCTCATTGCTTAATAATTAAAATAATAGCAAAACCTTAGTTGTTGTTTAATGGGTTATGGTCATCATCATTTACTCTTATTTACGAATTCACATGCTAGAATCACTATAAATGAATTATTATGTAGTGATTAAAAATAATAGAATCATTATAAATGAATTATTATTTAGTGATTAAAAAAAATCATTGTAGATATTTTAAGTATATAAGAGGCATATCATATCATCAAATTTAAAATTTAAAATTAATAAGAAAAATAGTTTATTGATTTAGCAAAAGAATTTTTTAAAAGAAATTAATAAGAAAAATAGTTTATTGATTTAGCAAAAGAATTTTTTCCTTTTAAATTATTTAAAAAAATGGAAAGAAAATAAAAAAAAATGAAATAAAATATAGGATATACATTTAAGATTTTAAGATAAGAAAATTATTAATAAAAATATATATCAAGAAAATGTAAAATAATTGAGGAGTATTATCATTTCTATTTTAATTAATTATTTAATTTATTTATTTTAGAAAAAATAAATATATTTTTGTTATTTCTTAAAAAAGATATATTGCTCAACAAATAAGTTTGAGTGTTCAAGAACTATTGATCTGAAACGGAGTATATTAGTAATGTTGCGCTAATTCCCTATTCAGAATAAAACCTAAGATGCTTATCATTTGCTTATCAAGTGCTTAAGGATTCACCATTTTTGTTTAATTAATTGATTTCCATGAGAATTTCTTATGTAAATGTTATACACAAATTAACATAAAACATATGTTGAACAACAATGAAATAACAACAAAGAATATCAAAATACAACACACAACACAGAGATTTGATGAGGAATTCACCCCTCCTGGGCTACGTCTCCTTGGTCCAACTTCCAATGCTTAGGCCTCTCTATTATGCTCCAAATTACAACAAAATTGTGTTTGCAATGCTCAAATGTCTCTGAAACCTATCTCAATGAGTTCAAAATACTCAAAAATGGCCATCTAGCTTCTTTTTGCAATCAATTTGGTGGAAAATTGAAGAAGTTATGCCATCTCCTAGTTTTCCTACTATTTGTTCCACAATTTGCTCCAAAACCGACAGGAACCCACATTTTCTCTCCAAAATCCGCTAACTGAGCAAGAATTTTGTCGCACGATGGGCCATAACTTGTCTTCCAAAATGAACCCATACATTCTGAAAGAAAAGTTGAGTTGTTTGTTCAGTTGTAATTTGTCTTTTACAAGGCATTAATATGCACATCTTGTTGAACCTATCCACAACTACGTACAAATAATCATGACCTTTTCTTGATAAAGAAAGACCTCCTACAAAATCCATAGAAACACTCTCCCTTGGACGTGAAGGCACTGTAAGTGGTGTGTACAATCCTAGTTTCCTATTACTAGGCTTACTGACTACACACAATGAACAATCTATGATAAAACATGACACACTTTCAAGCATACGAGGCGAGTAAAAATATTTCTAAAGATTTGCCATTGTTTTACTTACATCAAAATGTCCAGCAATAAGAGAAGTGTGTGCTTCCCTTGTGACATTTACTCTCTCTCCCTGTGGAATACAAAGTTTTCCCAAATGATACAACAGATTATCATGTACATGGTAGTCTAATTCCTTAACTTGGTGGCCTTGAATCAAGTTTGAATATACCTCTTCAAAGTCAGCATCATGTGTGTATTGTTCAACATAACTTTCAGGAAAAACAAAATGATTCTTGAGTAAAATGGCTACATTAACAACCGGTCTAGAAATCATATCAACAACTCTGTTATAAATACCTTTCTTGTACCTGATTACCAAGTGGAATCGCTGTAAGAACCCCATCCAACAAAAGTGCCTTGATTGTTGCAATTTTATTTGAGATTGCAAATATTTCAAAGGTTGATGATCGGTGTGAATAATGGTTTATTTTCCCATTAAGTAATGCTTCCATTTCTTCACACTTTGCACCAATGCATAAAGCTCTTTATCATATGTAGGATAGTTAATAAAAACACCATTAAAAATCTCAGAATGAAATGAAATTGGCTTATCATGCTGTAAAAAAATTGTACCCACGACGTAGTCACTTGCATCTGTTTGTATTTCAAATGGTTGTTTCAAATCTGATAATGCTAAAACTGGGGTTGAACTGATCTTTTGTTTTAAAGCATTGAATGTTATAAGAAGAGCTTCGGCGTAAATCACATATAGAAAGACCTTTGTCAACGCATTTCGAACCAGCAAGTGTGGCTCATCGTCAGGACAAGTTGAAGAAATAGATCCAGCTTTTCATTTTAAATAGTCTGAGCAGGGCCTCCAACAGCTATCTAGTTCAACGGTTAGCTTTGACTTAGGGACAGTCAAAAAGTCAAATTGATTATCTAAAGGAAGATAGTTAATGACCATACCTATATATAGATATATAATTATATAAATGAAATAATTTTAGAAGGGGTTACGTTATTAATTAGTTAAAAATTTATAATTTAATAATTAATTTTTTTTTATTAAATGGGAATTAGTTAAATTGAATGTTTTTTGTTGTTTGCCTCCCCACTAGAAGACAACCTTCACGCTGGTCAAAGCATGTAGGGGAGCTGCTATGAAAGAGAAATTGGCAATGAACTTCCTCCAGTACTGTGTTGCTCCCAGAAAAATCCTTACTTCTATGACTGATTTAGGTATTGGCCAATTCACAATGACCGAAACTTTAGAGGGGTCAATCTTCAGCTCACCTCCTCCAACTATGTGGCCCAAATACACTAAGGAAGTTTTCCCAAATTCACATTTAGACATCTTCAGAAATAATTGTTCTTTTTTGAAGACGTACAACACTTTCTTCATGTGTTTGACATGCTCTTCTCGTGATTTGTTGAATATCAAAATATCATCTAACTAGACAATTACAAACTCATCAAGAAAGGATCTTAAAACATCATTCATAACTCTCATGAGTGTAGTTGCACTGTTGCAAAGACCAAAAGGCATAACCAGCCACTCGAACAATCCCTGTTTGGTTTTAAAAGTAGTCTTCCAAATATCCTCCTCAACTATTCTAACTTGATGATATCCACTTCTCAAGTCTAATTTAGTGAAATATTTTGCATTCTTCAACTGATCTAGCAAATCATCTATTCTAGGCAGTGGGTATCGATTCTTTATGGTAATTTTATTTAAAGCTCGATAATCTACACACATGCGCCAGGTTCCATCTTTCTTGGTTACCAAAACAATTGGTGAACTACATGACGAAGTAGAGGGGCAAATTACACCTTTATCTAACAATTTCTGGACTTGTTTATTAATTTCTAAACTTTCCAGAATTGCCATTCAATACATACCAATATTTGGGAGTGGACAATTTTGTTGTAGCTGAATTTCGTGTTGAATTCCCCTTTTTGGTGGCAATCACTTTGGTTCTTGAAACACATCTCCATATTGATTGACCGCATCAACCATTTCGGATTTCAGCTTCACGTCACAACCTGCAAAGGATTCACGCTCTGTGTCATTCTTCTGCTTGATCATAAGGAGCACGAGATTCTTGCTGGAATTGACTAGTTGCTTCATTTTCCTTGCGCTTGCTAAAGTCAGATTAAGATTTCTACGGTGGGCTCTCATAATATACTCCACTCCATCTTTGAACAAATGATATTTGTTCTCAAATCTATGGAAAACGACTTTCTGATCATATAGATACGAGCTTCCCAACACAATTCCAGAAATATCTAGCGACACTACATCTAATTCAACTTCATCAACGAAATTGGCAGTAATAGCAAACCTGAAAACACATTTCCTTGTGACCTGAAGATTTGCATCCTTGGTTATCCAACCCAATGGATACGGTTTATGATGAGGCACGGTTTCTAGATTCAACTTCTTGACCAAGTCTGTAGAAATTAAATTTGCTTGGGATCCACTGTCAAACAACGTATCAATCTTGGTGTGTTTGGAAATAACTCTGATATGGAACAACTCAATTATGTTTTCTTCATTTGAAGCGTTGTTGGAGTTATTTGTTGCGCTGGTGCTTGCCACGACTTCCTCTTTGCTTGTTTTTGCCACAACTTTTCCTTTAGTGACTGTGGTTGCAATCTTTGTTTCATCACTTGAGTCAAAACCCAAGTCTTGTTGAACAGCAATGTTTGTCTTCTATTTCCATTTATTGTTAAATTTTTTCGGTCTTAATTCAGGATGAAGCTTCCAACAATGTGTTTCATCATGGCCCTCTTTGGAACAATTCTTGCACATAGGTTTCTCCCCTTCTTTCTTAACATAAGCATTTTTCTTCTGCTTTCCTTTAGATTTCTTTCCCTTTTCACCACTCTGGAATGGTTTCTTCTTACCTTCTTCTTGTACATTTTTCCCTCTTGCTTCGAGGTGTGTAGCTTGAACACAAACCTCATCAAGATTCATGGGATTAAACATAAGAATGGTGTGTCGAAGATAGCTATGCAAACCTCCTATGTATTTCAGCAAAGTATCTTGTGACTACAAGTCTACTCCTAGCATAAGAGCTCTTTTCCTAAACTCCTGAGTATACTCTTGCACATTTTGACCCTTTAACTGTCTGAAATTTTGCCAATTCATGATAGATTTTTGCATATGAGCTAAAGGGTAGAATTGTCTTTTTATAGCAACAATGAAATTAGACAAAGTAATAGAGATCTTACCATGTTTTTTGATCTTGTCTTGAGTCCTTGCTTCCCACAAAATGAGTGTTGCACCCTCCATTCTTAATGAAGCCAACCAAATTTTGATATCATCCTCTTGAAGGTTCTGAATCCTGTAATAGACCTCCAATTGACGAATCCAATTATCAAGCTTCTCTACGTTCGCTTCACCATTATACATGGGCAACTCGAATTTAACATCAAGTTTTAGAAAAGGTGATTTACTAGTTCCTTTTGAAGAATGATGATGAGTATGAGCAAGGGTTGTATTAGTGGAAGAGTGTGAAGATGATGGTGAAGATGGTGATGAGGATGATGGTGGAGTGTATGGTGGCTTGTCACCATCTCCATGACCTACTCGTCTCGGAGAACCCTCTCCTCTCGGAGGCATGGAACTTTCTCCTTGCAACCTCAAATTCCTATCCTCGTAGAGGACTTTAACCATCTCAGTCATATCGAAAAAAGGCCTTTCTAAATGCTCTTTCATCATCGGTCATGGTAGGTTATCCTTCATGAGACATGGTCTTTGAAGACTCAATTGCAACTTCTGCAAATTGAGGATGTACTGGTGTAGAAGACTTTGGAAACCTTTCTCTTCTTCCACTTGAGCCAACTACAGGGCTTTCAACCAGCTTCCCTTCTCCTCTTTTGAGTTTTAACCTTGCTAGCATGACAAAACTGGCAAACAATACTCCTTCTTTTCACAAGCAAATCTAGTAAGAAAAACCAGTGCTCTGATACCAACTTGATCTGAAATGGAGTAGATTAGTAATGCTCTGCTAATTTCCCATTTAGAATAAAACCCAAGATGCTTATCATTTTCTTATCAAGTGCTTAAGGATTCACCATTTTTGCTTAATTAACTGATTCCCATGAGAGTTTCTTATGTAAATGTTATAGACAATTTAACATAAAACATACGTTGAACAACAACAAAGAACATAAAAATACAACACACAACACAAAGATTTGATGAGGAGTTCACCCCTCCCAGACTATGTCTCCTTAGTCCAACTTCCAATGCTTGGGTCTCTCTATTATGCTCCAAATTACAACAAAAGTGTGTTTACAATTCTCAAATGCCTCTGAAACCTGTCTTAATGAGTTCAAAATACTAAAAAATGGCCATCTAGCCTCTTTTTGCAACCAATTTGGTGGAAAACTGAAGAAGTTATGACTTCTCCTAGTTTTCCCACTATTTGTTTCACAATTTGCTCCAAAACCGATAGGAACCCACTTTTTCTCTCCAAAATCCGCTAACAAAGCGAGAATTTTGCCACGCGGCGGGCCATAACCTGTTGGCTGATCTTATTGAAAATCGCAATCGACAAGTGCTGTGGGCTTATGGTCTGCGAATAAAATGGGCGATTTGTGATTGCAATGTTGGCAGATCCGACGACATTATAAAATGGAATCGATAAATATATCGCATCCGGGAACTCATCAAAATTGGTGGAGAACCGGCGGGCAATCATAAAATGTGACTCTATTTTTTGTGAAGTGCGATTGTGATTTGTGATCCATCGCATCGCAAACCGGGTACGCTGGGGGCAGATTTTCGTAGTACTTCCCTTTGCTGATCAGCGATTTGCGATTTATAGCATCGCAACCCTTCTCTTGCTCGGGGGCTGATTCTGTAACACCTTTCCGCTTGCGACTGCAATTTGCAATATGCGGGGACTAATGGCGGCCTACCACTTGGCGCCTCCTCATTCGCTGAAGACCTTGCCACATCATCCAATCCTGCCATGTAGACAAGTCAAACTTGAACTTTGACTTGCTCTAACTTCTGCATACAAGCTCGAATTTGAGTGTCAGTCACACCGTTGGATTCATAATGACGAGCTCTTTGATCGAAAGCTAAGTTTAAAAAAATTCTAACACTTTGATTTTTGAGCATAATTTTGAGCACCTGATCAACCAACAACATTGCTACAAGAGAGGACAACATTGTTCCATAACTCATATTGGCTCTAGAGAAAAAGTTGTTTATTGCAAAAACATTAAATCTTGGCTAGAGACAAAAACATACTGATTTGTACAGGAACATAACTAATAAATAAAGTTAAATGTATATCTGGAGAATTAAGAAAAACTAGAAAATTGGAAAATCTGATAATTGAGAATTGAAACTTGCTTTGCAGAGAAAAAATGAAACTCCTTTAACTATTGAGTAGGAAAGTTGAAGCAATATTTTGCAAATTGTCTTTCTCGGTTGCTAGAAGGATCTGAATGAACAACTAGTCAATATGGAGCAAGTGCACATTCTGAATTGTGACACCCTCAAGCTCTTCCAAATGAATATGGCTAGGATCCAATGATAAAGTGATTTTAGGAAGTCGGTCTGCAGTGTAGTTGAATTCCCTATATATATGGTGGAATCTAATCATCTAGAAATGGTTCTTCATCTCTTCAATTATGCTTTTCCAAGCTACAAGGTTCAACTCTTCCAGTTGGGCTTTTCCTGCCAGCTAGTTGATAACACATTTGGAGTCACCCAAGATTTGAATATAATTTATATTTTTCGACTTAGCAAGAAACAAAAGAGCCCAAACAACAATAAGTTCAACTTTCGTGCTTGTTCCTTTTCCTAAGCCAATTTTGAAGTGCACAAATTTCTTTCCAGATAGATATCTCAACCCCCACCACTTTTGTCTCTTTGAGTTGCTCCATCAAAGAACCCCACTAGGTAAACCTATGAGACAAGAGGGAATTGAATCATTTTCATATTTTTTTTGTTTTTGTTTTTTTGTCTTTGTTTTTGTTTTTTTTGTTTTTGTTTTTGTTTTTTTTTGTTTTTTTTTTGAATTGAATTGTATTCCCTAAATAAGGACATGATCTTGGAAGATTGTTGTAGAATGCAAATAATAGCGGATTTGAAAATGACTCAATGCCTGAGAAACTAGATGCTTTAGGCAACGAAGAGAGGGAGAGGACAAAGATTTTTGAACTTTTCCACCTAGTAATTTAGAAAGTCTTCAAAAGTGGTTTGTTCAAAATGTTCACTAATGTCAAATAACTCAAGCACGGTTTGCCAAATTTTTAGGGAAATATGACAACTAATAAAAAGATGATCCACAAATTCTTCCTGTTGCATGCATAGAACACATAGGTTAGGACCAACGAAGCCTCTTTTCTGTAGATTTTCCCAGGTAAGAATTTTTTTGTGGAGAAAGAGCCAAGAGAAACACTTGATTTGATTGGGGATATTCCATTTCCAAATAAATTTATTCCATCAACAAGAATCTTGAGAGGATTCCACAACAGAAAGGGTAATAACTTTGTAAGTAGGATTTGCTTTCACCCTACCCGAGGAGGTGTCCCAACTCCAGACTAGCAAGTCCTTGTAATTGTTTAAACAAAACATGTTGATGTTAGGTTCATTTACAAAGGAGTTCCATTCCATAGCTAAGGGTCCAACCAACCCCAAATCTTATGAAGTCAGCTAGTAGCTCTTCGAGGGAGAAGAAGAATAAATATATAAAAAGGAAATGGGAGAAAAGTACAATGCATACACTTATGGTTTCCAAGATAAGGGAATTAATAACAAGAAGCATATCTCTAGAACATGTGAAACAATCAAGGATAACTATGATCTCAATTTATAATAATTATAATTGGATATTTCAAACCAAAATATAACTGTGTAGGGGTTAAAAATTGAAACTTAAACCCAAAAACAAATAATCTTATATACAAATTCTATTTTCAATAATAGAACTTAGAAAACTTTTATTGAGCCAAGAGGCTCATTCTATAATCTAGTATGAGGGGATGTGTATGTTTGTCCATCAGTCCGTGCCCCTTTAAAATAAAAATAAAAAATAAAAACTATGTTCTAAATAGAAAAATAATGTCAATTATAATTAAAAGAAAATGAATATGCTCTAAACTAACTAGAAGTAAAAAAAATTGTGTGAATCACATGTTTAAATCTTATACTTTTCAAAAACATTTCAACAAGAAATTTAAATAAACTATTTGAAGATCTATGTTAACTAATTTATGTTGATATAAACTTCATACATAATCTATATATAGAAAAAAAATTAAGTTTTATAGTCAATTTTTTTTATTTGGTCCTATATATACTTTATTTAGCATTCAAAATTAAAATTTAAATAATGAAAAATAACACATTGTGTTTTGCACTATAAAAAAGTTTGCACATGAAGAAAATAAATTTGATCCATTTCGACTCATGTTAGATCTGTACTTAAGATGGATCTATGCTGGTTTATTAAGAAAAAAATGTCAAATAAGGTTTGTTAGGTTAATGAATATGAAACATTGTTGCTATTCCATCAAGTTTCAAGTCCCACCAACAACATGCTTTCACTTTGTAGGACACTTGTGCTTGTGCCCATGCTCAGGGTTGGAGTCAATTATGTGGAATGTTCGTGGAATAAATACCCTTGCTCATATATATATATATATATATATACTTTTAGTTAAACAACACTTAGTTTTAGGATTTATTTATTTATTTATTAACCCAAATAGAAGTTCAACCTCTCCTTATGGATTGTTCTGCAATCTCTTACTTGTTATAGATGATCTATTAACATACACTTGGGGGCTTGTACTTTTAGCGATTTAGGGCCTTCTCATTACATTGGGGAACATCCATCTTGCACTAGTAAACATTGAGCTAGCGTGATTATCTAAATATACCAGTGCTTAAAAAGAACTTGAGACATTTCAAGGTTGCAAAGTATTTAGAGGAAGGTGGTTTAAGTGACCCATCTACTTTAAAGACCTTTTGACCACCAACAAAGTCTATTCATATTTATGGAGATCAATTTCAAGAATGGAGTTTATAATAATGATCTAATTTTAAGGTCGCCACCTAGCTAGACACCAAACTAGTTTATGAGAGTCCCTTATTTTAGTGACAAGGGAACCCCTCCACATAATGATTTGATTGCTAAAGTATACAAAGGTGTACATACTCTACACGGGGTATGACTTTGAACTTATAAGAGACATTGCTCTCACTCAAGGAAACTTATAGGGGTTAAATTTTGCAATTGTG